>CM030366.1:180653980-181253980 GCA_017893485.1 Hemerocallis citrina | reverse complement strand
CTTTTGGGAGTGAGTCGACTGTGTCGAGAGTTGTGGAAAATCAGCTTCTCTTGTCCAGTCGCCTGTGTTGGGTAACCAGTCGACTGATCCTCTGCAGTTTGCTGTGTATTATCCTTGAAGTCCTATATCTGCTTCGTTTTTCTGTTATAAGCTGTTTCCTATGGAAAAGAGAAAATAGGAGTTAAATACCACATATAGAGCTTTTAATTGTCTAATTATATTAAGATTATTGCTCTAAAAAGTGAATAATATTGTGTTCATCACATATATCTCTCCTTTATAACATATCACGGTATATCTCCTTTACAGTATAGCTCCTTTATCAAATAATTCATTTACAATATAACTCCTTTATAATCTAATTTCACCGTTATAACATAACATGAAAGCATATAAATTCCATGAAATTCATAAACATGCACAAGCCATTAATCTCACTGCTATCATATAAACTGTTCATTTCCCACTCACCCATCACACACACCATATTCATTTCACATCACAATATCACATAAAATTCCCAATTTATCACCCGCATATCACACATACACCATATGACTCATATCATATACGCCATGCGTTCCACCTCATCACATCAATCATGAGATCACACATCACACATCCCCATACATTCACATACATAAATCTACTCATTACAACCCGAAGCATATAAATATTTATCTACAAGCAACAACACACTCCCATACATATATATACTTATTTCTTACACCTCATAATTTACTCTGTATTCTACTTATAAACTTTTCCATACTCAATACACTTCACACATCACACACCAAACCATATTTTAAAATCAATCATAGCACATTATGCATATAAAATAAAAAGATCATACTCACATAGCATCCCGTGAAGACCCGATGCGCCAGCATGCCGTTCCACATCCAAATTTGCTAACATAGCCTATTATCAAATTTCAACACAATTAAGGCTCAAATCATTCAAATCAATCACCAAAAATAATAACACTATTTCTAATATCACTCAGGCGTTTTATCGAACGTCTGGGATGCACACGTGCATTGCACGTAATATTTAAATTCCCACGTAATGTTTTCCCCTAAACAATTACCAAAACCACCCCCAACTTATTATAATAGTTCTACTAAAATTCTACTACTATAAAAGAGATGATTTTCGCATATACAATTTTCTTTTACAAACCCAAAACCCTAATTTATTAACAACTTGCAAAATCCCCAATAATTTGCTAATCTCTTGCCTCTACAATGCCCAACACCTCCTAATCTCCCTACCATAATTCTCTTACTCAATATAAATTTACCACACTAAATTTTATACAAAAATAAAATCTAGGATTTACCTTTTCGAAATCCTTTCGAAAAACGGACTCCGCCACGACGTAGAGGACCCTTCAATTAGTCAATCCCTCAATTTAATTTGAAAATGGTGGAGATTTGGAGTGGATTTGGGGAGGGAGAATACCGGGCCGAATGGGTTCTTTTGGGTGCTGGTTACAATCGGGAAGAAAAGAAAGAAGGGAAGAAGGAGAAAGTGGAGAAGGGTTTTTTGTTTTTTTATATATAAAATAAAT
Source organism: Hemerocallis citrina (assembly GCA_017893485.1). Taxonomy (NCBI): domain Eukaryota; kingdom Viridiplantae; phylum Streptophyta; class Magnoliopsida; order Asparagales; family Asphodelaceae; genus Hemerocallis; species Hemerocallis citrina. The sequence goes on along the minus strand of CM030366.1, from coordinate 181,252,404 downwards.
AAATATATATATATATATAAAGGAGTATTTATAAATAAGTCCCCAAATCTCCAAAATATTTCAAATCAACCCCAACTTTATAATTTAATAATACAAACAATACAAAATACATTAAAATTAATAATCCTCCAAACTATAAAATAAAAATAAAATAAACAATATCTCTTCACATAAAATTTTAACTCGTAGCTCCAATATCTCAATAACTCCAATCTAACACAAATGTAGACACCAATATCAATAATTAAAATAAAATACCCCAAATAAAATTCTCCTCACTCCAGAAACATAAAAACGGGTGTTTTTGGTATTTTACAAATTCAAGGTGTTACACCGTTAGATCTTGTCAGATAAGATCCAACGGCTAGATCCTCATTTGCGAAAATTGAGGAGTTGTTTTCCTCTTTAAAAACCCCCACCCCCTCTCATTTCTTTATTTACGCTTTCATTACTCACTTTTCAATTTCCAACAAGAGCAGGGGTTTTAGTCACTGTCAGTGGGTTTTCTCGTGAAAGTAACTTTCGACGCATCAGGTTAGTAATTTTCTTTTTGTCATGTCGCGAACTTAGTCTGGATCCGAGGCTAGCTCGTCCGGTCGCCCTGGGCAGGAGTCGGAGTTGGAAACATCCTCGTCCCTGGGCAAGTACAAGGTGAAAGAGGAGGTTCTTTCCGACCCTGGCTCAGAAGGAGGTGACGATGTAGTCTTTGTGGTACAACCGTTGAGGTCGAGGAGGCCGGGAAAGGAGCCCATGGAAGAGGGTGGTGATGAGGACGTGGATAACAGCGAGGATGAGGGCGAAGATGAAACGGATCAGGAGGCAGGTGATGATGATGAAGATGAGGGGGATGATGATGAAGAGGAGGGTGATGATGATGAAGAGGGTGATGAAGGCGAGCAGGTCGACGCGGAAGGCGAGGGAGGAGAGGATGTTGGTGAGCAGGAGGCCGGTCAGAGTATGCCCGTGGGGACAGCAGGGGTCGGAGAAGATCTTCCTCCGTTGCCCCCTTTGTCGACGCCCTCCCCTGAGCGTAAGCCTCGACCACGTCGGAAGAAGAGAGTCCCGACGATTCCCCAAAGTCCCTCTTCGCCTGACGAGGATGCGCCTAGAACGGGCCTTGATGTTCCCCCGGTTACCTTCCGGAATCCCGTGTCGATACGAATGTATCCTGACGATATCAAGGATATTCAACCGATCCCTCCCGTGCCGGGAGAGAACACACGGACGAAGATCCGCACGGACACCACCCCGAGCGTCTTGAGACCGGAGTATCTCAACATTATCAGGGCCGCTTACTATATTCCAAGGGAGTACGAGCTCCTCCTACCGAGCCCGAGTATTCGCCCTACGATAGTGTTGGCTCCGGGCTACTGCATATTCCCAGAGGATGCCTTCATCTCGGGACTGAGGCTGCCTCTCACCCTTTTGTAAAGAGGGTCTTGAACTGGGTGGAGCTGTGCCCCATGCAGTACGGCCCCAACTCTTGGAAGCATCTTATCTGTTTCATTCTGAAATGCCAAGAGAAGGGGGTGAAGCCGAGACTGTCCTACTTCTGGGCCATCTTCGGTATCGGTTCGCTCGGAGATATTGAGGGCGTATTCTAATTCTCGCCGAGGCCGCAGAAGAAATTGGTGCACGGCCACCCGGATTCGATAAAGAATTGGAGGAATAAGTACTTCGTCGTTAAGACCGAAGGGTCATGGGGGATTCCGACCCAGTGGAACTTCGTGAAGCCGAAGCGCAAGCCTCCGAAGAGGAGCGAATTATCTGCCAAGGAGTGGGGGAAGGTTGATGAGATAGTTGGGGGTCATAGCATTGCATGGCCCTGGGTGACCGAAGTTCACCTAGCGAGGGCCGGACTGAGTCCCGCCGACCCTAGTATGTTTCTTTCCTTATTTTTTCATCTTTCTGCTTTCGTGTTAACATTTAGCCTTTCTTTTCTTATCTTGTTCTAGGGATGTCGGCACAACAGGCGCAAGCCAAGAAGATTTTGCTCGCCGCGGCCGAAAAGACGAGACAGGAGAAGAAAAAGAAAGAGGAGCAGGATTGTCTTGCTGCCGAGAAGAGGAAGCTTTCCGCCCAGGTCCCGCAAGCCGGAGGGACCTCACAAGCGCCTCCCCCAGCATCCAAGGGGCAGTCTCCGGCGAAGAAGCAAAAGAAGCATCATCAGCACCACTCCCATGCGTCGAGATCGGCTCGAGATGCAGCGGGTGGCTCGGGGAAGACCGTCGAGGCCCTGTCGCAACAGCTTCCCCCCGTACGCCCGAGCGCTGCAGAGTTGGTGGAAAAAATGGCTATGATGCCTTTCGTCCCCGATTGGTCGATTCTGAAGGGGGACACTATTCTCGACGGACCCGTAGGAGTTCGTCTCGAAGGCCATTACCGAGCGTGATGGAATGGCCCTGGCGGCGCAGACGGCCGACCAGGCCTATATGCGATGGGCCCAAGCCAACCTCTCGGTAAGTCGGTCGAGGTCTGTTTTGTTGACTTGGCTTGTAATTATCGCTAACTTTGATTTCTTTGAAACAGTCGATGCTCCACGGCCAGCACTTCCACAAGTGCCTGGAGAAGGAAATTCTCTACGAGCGGAAGCAGGCGGAGAAGTACCTTCGGAAGCTAAATAAGGCGACCGATGATCTCAAGGAGGCCTGGGACCAAGTGACCGTTCACGAGGCTCAGCTAGAGTCTCTTGTTAAGATTCTTAAGCAGGACTGGGAGGATCTGCTGAAGAAGATCGCGGCCGAGGCGGCTGAGAAGGACAAGGCGAAGAAGGCCATGGCGGACTTGGAGGGGGTCTTAGGGGAGACCTTGGTGGCGGCGCAGGACGAGGCGTATGAGCAGGCCAAGTCCCACTTCAAGTACATTTACCCCGAGTGCAACGTCGACCACCTCAGCTTCGGATGGAAGCCGGACTTGCTTCCGACCCCTGGCGGCGATGGCTCCGGGGACCAAGGCCATGAAGAGGTGCCACTCGACCCCCAAGAATAGATGTTTTTGTTTTTATTCTTTTTTGATGTAATTGCCTTCGGCGGACTGGCCACCGCAACTTTTTGTACCAAAATTTTGGAATGAAATGAAATAGACTTTTTGTTCCGACCCTTCAACACTTGCATTTTTGTGATGTTTGTTTTTCTTTTGGTAGACGTTGGCTCATCAACAAAAGTTGGCTCAGGACCGAGAGGCCGCCAAGAATTATTTTCTGAACAAGTCATGGAAACTCGGCCTAGAGGTGGCTCGTTTGAGAAAAACCGTTGCCGACCGGGACTGGTGGGTCATCGAGATGGACTGGTCGGTCTCGGACACCTCTAGTGGGCGCTCGGCTTCCGAGTCTTTTCTTCGTGAGGCCGTCGTGGAGAAAGAATTGGAGGTTCGTCGGCTGAAGCTCATATTGGGTGCGGGCCTAGTCGAAGAGGCGCGCAACTCAACCCCGGGGCAGTCATCGACGTTCTCGCTGGCTGAGGCCGAGCCGGATGATGCTGGGAGCTCGATGGTGGGAGCGTCTTCCCTGGTCGGCCCGACCGAGCGTAACAGGAGCCCTGAATTTGAGTTCCCTGCCGAGTGCGAGTGAGTCGTGAGCTTTTTTCATTGTATTTGTATTGACGTTCATCGAGTTGTAAGCAATGAGTAATCAATAAGAACATTTGTTTCTTGGATCCTTGATTGCCTTGATTACCTCGGGTGCCGAGGGTGTCCGGTGTGAAGTCTACGAAGGGTCGCAACTGGCGTGACTGCGTCATTAATTGCGACGTTTCGTATTCCTAGGAACATTTATGGCGACGTTTCGCCTTCCGCCATTTCGCTTTCCCAGGTGTAATAAATAAGGGCCTCAGTGGGCTATATAATTACCACTCCCCTTATCAGTTGTCATGCAGTGAGTCACCTGACTCGGGTGCCTGCCCAAGGCGGGCGCCTAGAGAATATAATATTTCCGAGCATCCCTGATCGGAGGCACACCGATCACCCTCGAACTATTCGGGGTTCAGGTTGTCATGGCCGTGAGACCCCGGGTTGTTCGTTGGTGAGCGGTGGGCCGACCGATCGTTTGGGGGGTCGGGAGAGCCGAAGCTTGGTGGCTCTTCTGCCGTTCGGGAACAATTTGGGGTTTTGGGCTCGTGAAAGCCGTAAACCCCGAGTTGTTCTTGGGCGAGAGGAGGGTCGTCTGACCAGCTCGAACGGAGAGAGCAGCGGGTCGATGGCCCCCCTGTCATCCTCGAACAGTTCGGGGTTTAGGTTTGTAAAAGCCGTAAACCCTGAGTTGTTCGCGGGTGAGAGGGTGGTCAATAACTCTGCTCGAGGCTCGGGGCGTCGGCCGAAGGCGGACGTTCTAAACCTTAATAAAAAAAATTTCAACACATGGTGAGGGAACCAGTTGCCGGAGCGTTGAGGTCGCCATCGAGCGTTGAGGTCGTGGTGCCCTCGGAGAGGGCACCCGCCATGCTCGGGGTCAATGCCGAGCTCTCGCACATGTTCTCGGGGAGAGACGGTGCGGGCGTGGCTGGCAGATATCGCCTCGCGTATCAGTTGATGGCCTCCGAGGAGGCCGAACCGAGCGAGGGACGGATGCCGAGCCCCCGTACCGGTGGAAAGGCAATCACAGGCGTAGCGGAGTGTTGCCGCCGAGTGTCAAGGTTATGGTGCCTCGAAGAAGGCACCCGCCTTGCTCGGGGTCGACAACGAGCTCCTGCGCATGTTCTTTGGAAGAGACGGTGCGGGCGTGGCTGGCGGATGTCGCCTCGCGTATCGATTGATGGCCTCCGAGGAGGCCAAACCGAGGGAGGGACGGATGCCGAGCCCCCGTACCGGTGAGAAAGGCAATCGCAGGCGTAGCGGAGTGTTGCCGCCGAGTGTCAAGGTTGTGGTGCTTCGGAGAAGGCACCCGCCTTGCTCGGGGTCGACACTGAGCTCCTGCGCATGTTCTCTGGAAGAGACGGTGCGGGCGTGGCTGGCGGATGTCGCCTCGCGTATCGGTTGATGGCTTCCGAGGAGGCCAAACCGAGCGAGGGACGGATGCCGAGCCCCCGTACCGGTGAGAAAGGCAATCGCAGGCGTAGCGGAGTGTTGCCGCCGAGTGTCAAGGTTGTGGTGCTTCGGAGAAGGCACCCGCCTTGCTCGGGGTCGACACCGAGCTCCTGCGCATGTTCTCTGGAAGAGACGGTGCAGACGTGGCTGGCAGTTGTCGCCTCGCGTATCGGTTGATGGCCTCCGAGGAGGCCAAACCGAGCGAGGGACGGATGCCGAGCCCCCGTACCGGTGAGAAAGGCAATCGCAGGCGTAGCGGAGTGTTGCCGCCGAGCGTCAAGGTTGTGGTGCCTCGGAGAAGGCACCCACCTTGCTCGGGGTCGACACCGAGCTCCTGCGCATGTTCTCTGGAAGAGCCTGTTGTGCTCCGAGCGCCGAACCTTAAGCTTGTAGGATAAGCCTGTTGGGCTCGCGCTGTTATCCAGGCGCCGAGTCCTAGGCTTGTAAGATAAGCCTGTGGGGCTCGCGCTGTTATCCGGGCACCGAGTCCTAGGCTTGTAGGATAAGCCGGTGGGGCTCGCGCTGTTATCCGGGCGCCGAGTCCTAGGCTTGTAAGATAAGCCGGTTGGGCTCGCGCTTTTATCCGGGCGGCGAGTCCTAGGCTTGTAAGATAAGCCGGTTGGGCTCGCGCTTTTATCCACGCGCCGAGTCCTAGGCTTGTAAGATAAGCCAGTTGGGCTCGCGCTTTTATCCGAGCGCCGAGTCCTAGGCTTGTAAGATAAGCCGGTTGGGCTCGCGCTTTTATCTGCGCGCCGAGTCCTAGGCTTGTAAGATAAGCCTGTTGGGCTCGCACTTTTATCCGCGTGCCGAGTCCTAGGCTTGTAAGATAAGCCGGTTGGGCTCGCGCTTTTATCCGAGCGCCGAGTCCTAGGCTTGTAAGATAAGCCAGTTGGGCTCGCGCTTTTATCCGCACGCCGAGTCCTAGGCTTGTAAGATAAGCCGGTTGGGCTCGCGCTTTTATCCGCGCGCCGAGTCCTAGGCTTCTAAGATAAGCCCGTTGGGCTCGCGCTTTTATCCGAGCGCCGAGTCCTAGGCTTGTAAGATAAGCCGATTGGGCTCGCGCTTTTATCCGAGCGCCGAGTCGTAGGCTTGTAAGATAAGCCGGTTAGGCTCGCGCTTTTATCCGCGTGCCGAGTCCTAGGCTTGTAAGATAAGCCGGTTGGGCTCGCGCTTTTATCCGCGCGCCGAGTCCTAGGCTTGTAAGATAAGCCCGTTGGGCTCGCGCTTTTATCCGAGCGCCGACTCCTAGGCTTGTAAGATAAGCTGGTTGGGCTCGCGCTTTTATCCGCGCGCCGAGTCCTAGGCTTGTAAGATAAGCCTGTTGGGCTCGCGCTTTTATCCGGGCGCCGAGTCCTAGGTGGTTTTCCTCATTTTACAAGACTTTGGAGTCATGAGCTTGTTTTAAGAAAGCTGGCATGTTTACAATATATGGGCTTTACAAAAAGTCTAGGCACGATGTGCCGTTTACAGGATTTTACAAAACACTAGGCACGACGTGCCGATTACAATCATTATATTTTACATGGAGGTTACTCTCTTAGGAACTTAATCAAGTGCTCCGCATTCCAGGGCCTCTTGATGCGCTTGCCGTCGGCGTTGGTCAGGCGATAGGTGCCCGGTCGTACGACCTCTGATACCTTGTAAGGGCCCTCCCAGTTTGGTGCCAACTTTCTTTTCTGGCCGGGGTTGGATACCACGAGTTTGCAGAGGACAAGGTCTCCGAGTTTAATGTCGGTTGGGCACACCTTCTTGTTGTAGAACCTCTCGATCCTTTGCTGGTAGATATTCCTTCTAATGGCCGACTTCTCCCTGACCTCGTCAATGAGATCCAGGTCGGCTCGTAGCTGTGAGGAGTTGCTCGCTTCGTCGAAGGCCATGATCCGAGCAAAGGGGATCCCTATTTCCAGGGGAATGACGGCCTCTGCTCCGTAGGTCAGATTGAAAGGTGACTCCCCCGTAGGGATCCTCTTCGTCGTTCGGTGGGCCCAGAGAACACTTGGCAGTTCGTCGACCCATAACCCCTTGGAGGAATTATCGAGTCGCTTCTTGAGTCCGTCGAGGATCTGTCGATTTGCGTTCTCCGCTTGTTCGTTGGACTGGGGATGACATACTGACGAGAAGCGTTGCTGGATCCCGAGATCTTCGCAGAACTTGCAGAAATGCTTACCCGCGAATTGGGTCCCATTGTCCGTGACGAGTACTTGAGGGATCCCGAACCGACAGACAATGTGTTTCCAGAAGAATTGTTGAGTCTGTTGCTCGGTGATCGTTGCTAACGGCTCTGCCTCGATCCATTTTGTAAAGTAGTTGATGGCTACTATAAGAAACTTTCGCTGCCCTGTTGCTTTTGGAAAGGGGCCTACCAGGTCCATTCCCCATATTGCAAAGGGGGTTGGACTGGCCATGGACCGGAGGTTTGCTTGCGGAGCCCTTTTGATGGGTGAGAATCTTTGACAGGGGCCACATTTCTTGACAAGGGTTAGAGCATCCTGCAACATGGTGGGCCAGTAGTACCCGTGGTTCAAAGCCTTTCGTGCGAGCGAGCGACTTCCCATGTGGCATCTGCCGATCCCCTCGTGTAGTTCCTTGAGAGCATACTTGGCTTCATCGGGAGTGAGGCAGCGGAGATAAGGTCGGCCATCCGAGGTAGTGTATGACCTTTTGAAGAGTGTCGAGTCGATTATTGTGAATCTTTCTGCTCGGGCCCTGACCCTTCTTGCTTCGGCTCGATCTTCGGGGAGCTCTCCATTGACGAGAAATCGCCTAATAAGAGTGGTCCAGTCTTTGGGGGGAGCTCCGTCTTTAATGCACAGGACCTCCGGGATATCGATGCTTGGTTTTAACATGACTTCGATCAGGACCGTGCGGTCGAGACCTTCGAAGGAAGAGGAAGCCAGTTTTGACAAGGCGTTAGCCTGGACATTCTGTTCTCGGGGGATCCTCAGAATAGCCGACTCGTCGAAGGACGTTAGTAGGCGTTGAACTACAGCTCGGTACCGAACCATGCGATCGTCTCGGGCCTCATATTCACCGGTGATCTGGTTGACTACGAGCTGGTTGTCGCTAAAAGCCCTGATCTGTCTGGCTCCGGCCTGATGTGCCAGGGTGAGTCCGGCGATCATGGCCCCGTACTCGGCCTCGTTGATGGAGGCCGGGAAGTTGAGGCGGAGGCAATATTGGAGAAGAAAACCACGGCGTCGAGGGGAAACACGCCACTCCCGATTGCTGTCATATAGCTTGAGCGGGCAGCTTCCTGGTTCCCCCGGACCACCCCTACTCCGGTACTGGTAGGGAACTTCATCTTCTGGTGATAGGTCGAGGGGACAGCCTGGAGAGAGCAAAGGCCCGGACGACCGAGTATTGCATTGTAGGCTGCCTTGACATTGACAACCATGAAGTCCATAGACTCGGTTCTCCGGTTTGGGGTCGTACCCGCCGTGACGTCCAACCTGACGATCCCCTCGATCGTCACCGGGACTCCCGAAAATCCGTGCAAGGTGTACCCTGCCGGCTTGAGCTTGCTACGGTTCAGCTTTAGGTTCTCGAACGCTTCGAGGAACAGGATGTTGACCGAACTCCCGTTATCTACAAGGATCCACCGAGCCTCGAAATTTGCCATGCTGAGATTGATAACGAGGGCGTCGCAATGCGGGAGCTGCACCCCCTCCAGGTCTTCTCCTGAGAAGGAGACAGGGAGTTGTTGAATCTGAGGGGGGAGAGGTCCTTGGACGGCGTTGACATCCCGGATGAACGCCTTGCGGGAAGTGTTGGACTCCCCTCCCATGGGCCCCCCGTGGACGCAGTGTAATATGGCTTGGCCGTCAAGCTCCTCGAGCTCATGCTCCCGTTCGAGGAGCTGCAGGGGAGTTCGAGGAGGAGGTGGGGTTCTCCTGTTCCTCGTGTCCCTCTGCCCCCGAGCTTCGTCTCGCTTGTACTCCCGAAGGTACCCTCGTTGAATGAGGGCCTCGATCTCGTCTTTCAGGGTGCGGCAGTGATCCGTGTCGTGCCCGTTGTCCCGGTGGAAGCGGTAGTAGAACCGCTGATCCCTTTTCTTACTGGTATTGTTCGACGGGCGAGGGGGGTACTGGACGAGGTCCCTGTCCTCGATTGCTAGGAGTATGGAGGACACATTTTGGGTTAGTGGGGTATACCTCTCGAAGCGAGGGACCGGCGGGGCTTTCTTCAGGGCACCCGCGTCTCTTGGTGTCTTTTTTGGTGACTCGGCTTCTTCGGCCTTCCGCTTTCCCTTCCCAGCGACCTCCCTGAAATCTTCGGGGTTCAGGGCCTCTTCCGCCCTAATGTACTTTTCGACCCTGTTGAGGAGGTCGGGAAAATCTATGGGGGGTTTCTTCACCAGAGAAGCCTTCAGCTGTCCGTGACGGACATTGTGCCGAAAGGCCGCGGAGGCGACGCCAGGATCTAGGGATGAAACCGACCTTGCCTCTGAGGTGAACCTCCGGACGAACACTCTGAGTGACTCTCCCTCCATCTGCCTGAGTCCGAGTAAAGATGCACTCGTCCTTTCGGCCTTCCGGCTGGTGACAAAGTGGGCCAGGAAATTGCCCTCAAGTTGGTCGAAGGAGTAAATGGAGCCGGGAGTTAGTTTAGAGAACCATTTCCGAGCCTGACCCTGGAGTGTGGCAGGGAAGGCTCGGCACAGCAGGGGATCCTAAGCGCTGTGAATCATCATCAGGGTTTTGAAGCCCTCCATGTGATCAGCAGGATCCCCTTCGCCGTCGTATGTCTCAAACTGAGGTGGTCGGAAATTCCGAGGTATTTCCGCTTGGAGGATGAGGGCGGAGAAAGGAGGTCGGATAGGTCTGTACCCCTGAGCCGCTCCTTGGCCACCGTCGCCTATGTGATCGATGCGATCCTCCATTTCTTGGAGGCGTCTTAGGAGTTCGCCATCATCCTCCGGTGGGATTGTTGAGGGGCGGGACACGCTTGCCTCGGCGTCCGACTAGGTTAGGGAATGGCGGACTTCTTCCCTGGGGGCCTGTCGGAGAGCCCCAAGAATTTCCCTTCGGAAGTCCTGGAACTCCTGGTGAGTGACTGGGGCTCCGTCGACCCGGTTTGGTCGGTCTGAAGGTTGCCTTCCGACGCGGCTGAGTGCTGGCCTCCGTCCATCGGGCGGTGGTCTAGGATGGTTCGGGGCCGAGTTGGAAGCGGCCCTCCCCCCACTGCGACTAACCTGCCGGTTGATGATTACCCTTCGCAGGTCGGGCTAGAATGGACGAGTGGCGCTCTTCTGGGGCCCCTGAAGGGGAGCCCCTTGCTTAGATGCGCGTGGCTCGACGATGGCAAACGGCGGGGGCAAGTCCCTCTGGGGTGCGGAGGTAGCAGCATTCTTGGCTTTGGGGGCCATGAGAGCTCGGCTGCTGAGGTACCTTGGCGGTCGGGCTCGGGTCGGCTTCCGAAGTAGTTCCTACAGACGGCGCCAACCTGATGCGGTTTGTTTCTGTGAGGCGTGTGGATGCACCAGGTGTGAGTTCTTACTCGATTTGTATTTGAGGGAGAAAGCTACTAATCAGACGACCCTCGGCTGGCCGAGCGGTACCTGCGACAGGCTGAGAGTGAGGTGGGTGCTGGGCTCGGATCAGAGGGCTCGGATCCGAGGTCTTGTGTACCTGCAGATGGTCTAGAAACACCGGGGTTGGTTCCGGTGGCAGACCCTCCGACGATCTAGTCAGTCACTTAAGATAAGAGTAACAGTAACTAGGGTTTTGGTGAGAAAAGATTGATTACCTGTAAACAGGGGGGAGGGTCTGGTATTTATAGAGGAAGCTAATCGGGTCCAGACCCGTTTGGGGCTAGGCCGGACCCTGTTACCCGAATGGCTGAAGCGGTGGAAAAGCCGGGCGGTATAAAGCTGACGTGGCAGACGCCGGAGCGGTTTCCGGGCTGACGTGGCAGAGCTCCGGGCGGTTTTCCGGTGCTGACGTGGCAGATCAGAAGAATCAGATTGGACGCGCATCTCTAAGGGGATCCAGCGGCCCAGGATGGACCACGCTATTTCTGACCCATATCAAGAATCTATTGAATTTTTGTTGTTGTATAAGAGTTCGGGTATGGCATTATTCTAAAAATAATTAATAGCGCAGCCATTCAGAATTCTTCCATAATAAATGAAGCTTCTCATTTATGAGTCAAAAAATTACAACTTAGTATTAGTTGAAATGAGTAATGATTTAGCCACTACTAATTTCACTACCATTTTCTTCACTATCTTAAGTGGCATACTTCTATTAGAGAGTTCCCCCACCTACTCTATCTTCCTCTACCTATTGGAGTGTACGACCTAAGGTAGTGAAGTGAAATATAGTGAAATTGGTAGTGGATGTAGCATTACTCTAGTTGAAATAGTTGCTGACCAGCCTGTAAGATTACTTTTTCTGAGGGTTAAGAAACAAATGACAGTCTAATTCCTAAATAATATCCGAAGTTAGAGCATCCACCATTAGAGCATTCACTATCGTTGCTATTAAAAATACATATTTGACATTTCGCAAATAGCAATGAAGGGATAGCACTACAGTGCTATCGTTCGAGCCAAATTTTTGCCAAATTTTTTTTAAAAAAAGAATAAAAAACTAAGAAAATGGCATTTTCGTAAATAAGATGATGGAATTTTTGTAAATATTGAAAGAAAACCAAAATAAAGAAGTGCCTTCGTCCAGCATTTTTTTTAAAAATTTTTTTAAATGGCAAATTCGTAAATATGAATGGAATTTTCGTAATTTTTGAAAAAATTTCTAAAAAAGTAGATGGATCTTCCGTCTGTCCATATTAAAATAAAAAAATTAATAAGACTGAAGATCCGTCCATATTAAAATAAATTTTTTTAATAAGACGGAAGAAGATCGTCCGTGTTCTATATTTAGCAATTGCCAAATCGGTTCGCTATATTTGGAAATCTACTGTTTACTTCCATTGCCAAATATGCATATATAGCGAACAATAGTGGAGTGTCGTTTGCTAAAAATGCATATTTTGCATATTTAGCAAACGATAATGGATGCTCTTATGAGAGCTAAAAAATGCATATATAGATAAATAGAAATAACAATTAATTATTTTGCTGCAGTAAAAAATGACAAAATATAGCAAAGTTGTCGGAAAAAAACGAACGGACGAAACAAAATACTAATAAGATAATTTTTTCAAATTTTTTTTGTGATTAATTAGAACTAATGTTAATTATTTAACTAATTATTTACCTTATTATCTAACTAAATACCTAATTAAACTAATTAATCACCTAATCAACTAACTAAATTTTTAGTTTAAAAAAAAAGAAATTGGGATTATTCTCGGTTGATTTTTAATTTTGAAATTACACAATATCATTGGATGAAACATCATGTTTATTATAATGTTTCGCTCTGTATATTATGTATATTTCGTTCCTTATATTATGCATATTGCTACCCATTCTCAAATATACCAGTCTATTGTAGTAGGAAAACCTTAAAATATGCATAAATGCCACACGACCACAACGCTATAATCGCTCAAACATGCATAAAATGCATATATAGCAGATGACTGAGGATGCTCTTATCATATTTATCAAACAGCACCCAAAGTCGATATATGTATACCCAAATAGCACAAATAGCATCCGACATTAGGCCCCGTTAAGTTTTACACGATAGGTTTCATTTTAACTCTGCCCTAAATCATCAGTCAGTGCCCTAGGAAATTTTTGTCGTACTGACCCACATTTTGAAAATATTTGGGGGTTTGACCCACTTTCGAAAACAATTAGTGATCTAATCCAGTTTTGGACACGTCAGCATAAGCCGTTATTGAAAATAACAGCATATGTTATTTATATGCTGTTATTTCCAATAACGGCATCATTTTAATTTTTTTTTGGATGCCGTTATTTGGAGTAACGGCATCAATATATTTCTCCTACGAGCGTGAATATTCTGACTTGGAAAAAATTCTAAGTGTTGAAACAAATTATAAATAATGCCGTTATCCCCAAGAACGGAATTCAAATTACTGATGCCGTTATTGGAAATAACGGCATCAGTTATAATAAAATGAAGTGTTGCATTTGTTTGGAACAGCGACAACAGTTCATTTTATTATAACTGATGCCGTTATCTCTAATAACGGCATCAGTAATTCGAATGTCGTTCTTGGGGATAACAATATTATTTATAATTGTTTCAACACTTAGAATTTTTTCCAAGTCAGAAGATTCACGCTCGTATGAGAAATATACTAATGCCGTTACTCCAAATAATGGCATCCAAAAAAAAATGTAAAATGATGCCGTTATTGAAAATAACCGCGTAAGCTTATATTTGATGTGTCCAAAACTATGTCAGACCCCTACTTGTTTTCGAAAGACGGTCAGACCCCCAAATATTTTCTAAGTGGGTCAGTACAGAAAGAGCAAATCTTTCGTGCCCTAGCTACCATGTCCCTCCACCTCCACACATACTCTGTGCAATCACCACTGCCACCTCTACCAACCGACCCCTCATTCTCAACTACCTCATCCATTGCTGCTTCCTTCCTTTCTTGACCATTGCCATTCATCTCCTCCATCAATCTGATCAATAGATTTTGGGAATGACCAATTCTTAACCTTCCCAACAATCCATTTCTAAATAAACCCAATTCCATTTCTAGGATTTAAGGTGTTAAATTCTCTCTTTTCCTCTCAATTCTCAATTATATTTAGGAGAGATAATTGTACTGGTGATTTCAATGTTGTTGCTTATGAATCCATTTCCCTCATCAATTTCTTATTAAGATTACCATTAAATTTGGAGAAGGGGCTCAACTGAAAATTTCAAGGATGGATTGGGTGAGGCTGCTTGTAATGAGGAGGTGGTCTCGAAGGGGGTATCAAGAAGTGGGAGAAGAAGAAGGTTGTGGAATGTGTTTGGAAGTCCAAGCGACTGGTGATTTCGGGGGAGGTGGGTGGTGAAGGATGTTAGATATATTGTTAGTTTGTTAGATTTCTCGTTGGACATACTGTTAGATATATGTGGTGGAGATTGTACTTATACTCTTATATATACTGTTCTTAGTACCCAATAATAATCAATCATCTTTTCTCTTCATCTCTCTCTGTTAACCTAATATGGTATCATAGCAAACCCTAATTCCTAATCCAGATCTCAAATTCAATCACAAACCCCAAACCTAATCACCCATCATCATCTACATCCCGCCGTCGATGCCTCCCCTCTCGTCGCTACCCTCCCGCTGTTGACACCTTCCTGTCGAACTCCCAAATCTCGTTGCTCCTCCCAGAGCCTGTCGACCTCCCAGATCCATCACTCGTCACATAGCCCGTTGACCTCCCAGATCCCATCGACCTCCCTCCCGCCACTTCTCTTCCCATAGCTCCCAGATCCCGTCGACCTCCCTTGCTCTCTGATCCCGCTCCAGAATGCCTCCCCTCCCCCCCGCCAAATCCCACCTCGATTCTGCCGTTGTCTTCCCTTCGTCGACCTCTCCATCATGGTCATAGTCCCCAAAACCCTAAAATCCAAACCCGACTCCAATCCAAATCCAATACCGAAACCCCGAATCCACCATATCAAAAAACAAATCCAATCCCATTTAGATCCAACATTCCAACTCGCAAATCCTAATCCAGATCCAAGTCCAAATCCAATACAAATCCAAATCCCGCTCCCAAATACAAATCAATCACATATTCAATCCAATCCAAATCAATCGTAGATTCAATCCGATTCAAATCAATCCCGAACCTTAACGTATCCTAACATAAATCCATTAAATCCATATTGATCCCCACATCCCCAACAAATCATTTCATCCCAATCCCTAACAGAAATCCATCAAATCCTGATATTTTCTTTAAAAAAATAAAACTAAAAAAAATTAGATTTTATTTTGTAACCATGTTCTACTTCTCCTACATCACCATGGAGCCTCAGTTTCGCCAGTATCTTCCCTTCTCTATCGACTTCCCGCTTACCTCATTCTTCCCTGCCTCCTTCCTCCTCCATCCTCCTGACGCCAGCAACAGCAGTGCCATCCTCATCCCCATCTTGACAATAGCAGCATCGTCGCCCTCATCCCGATCACTGCCTCCATCCTGATCCTTGCCTCCTCTCTTCTCCCGACACCAGCAGTAGCATCAACATCTTGATCTTGACACCATCAACAATGTCACCATCATCCCGATCCTTGCATCCCCTCTCACCATGATCGCCTCAGTCACCTTTGCACTATTTGCAAACAGATTGGCCACTTAGGGCGCACATGTTGTCTTCGCTTTTGTAACTCTTGTTAGAAGGTTGGTGATTCTGATTCAGATTGCTTTTTCCAGCATCAAGAGCTTATAGTTCAGGTACAGCAGCAGTGAAAACAACATAGTTTACCCCCTCTCCGCCCTCCTTACCCTACATCTCCTATCATGGTCGTTACTCTGGTTTTTCCATCTCCTGTTGATTAGACCAACTTTTAGCATCTCCTCGCTCAGCTAGAAATCCATCTCTCGGGTTATTATGCCACTGTTGGCTCCTCTACCCCTGTTTTCTTTGTTACTCCTGGTATGATTTTTTCTTGAATTTTAAATTCTGGTGCATCACATCATCTTACTGGTGATTATACACTACTCACCACTAGCACTGCACTGTACTTTTCTCTGAATCTCCATCACTATAGACAGCCGATGACTCAGTACTTCTCACTACAGTCACATGTTCTATTAGTTCTCCCACTCTCATAATCTCTTTTGTTCTTTATACTCCCCATTTATCCATGAACCTTATTTCCGTTAGTACTCTGTGCAATAGTGACTTTACCGTTACCTTCGATTATTTAAGTTGTTCTATAAAGGATCCGCAGACCAGTCAGACGATTGATCGTGCTAGCTGATGCGGTCGCCTATATTATCTAGATTTTCTTCATACAACGGTTCGTGTTATAGTTTTGCTGGTGTCATGTCATCTGATGGCGATCTGTTGTACATACGTTTAGGTCATATTAGTGAGTCTCGGATAAAGAGTTTAGCCTGTAGTGGTGCCCTTGGCCGTCTTTCTTTTACACATTTGTTCATTTGTCAGGGTTGTAAGTTGGCAAAACTCATAGCCATTCTTTTTAATGATAAAAGCATTTTTCATTCCACTCATGTTTTTCAGCTTGTTCATTCTGACATATGGGAACCCTCTTCTGTAATTTCTAGTAAACGCTATCTCTATTATGTTAGTATTATAGATGACTTCACTCGCTACACATGTATGTTTCTTATGTGCCAACGATCTGAGATTCCTGATATTTACCAAGCCTTTACGACCATGATTCACACTCAGTTCGATGTGCGAATCAATATTTTTCGCTCCGGCGGTGCTCGTGACTACACTTCCACCACTGTGCGATCGATTCTTCAGTCTCTCTGTTAACTTAACAAAAGAGATGATGGTGATGGAGTTGGAGTTGGAGTTTGGTGATGTTTGAAGGTGATAGTGATGGGTTTTGGGGATGGAAAAGATGGTGGTCGGTGGCTGGTAGAAATGATGAGGAAGAAGGTGATGGTGATGGATTCGTAATTTGTATGAGATGGGAGTATTTCTGACATTTTATACACTATGTAACAGATTTAAACCCGATAATGGGTATATTCGGAGAATATTTCATTGACTTAGCGAAGAAATTAACGTTGGGTGCTATTTAGATATATACATATTGACTTTGGGTGCTATATGAAAAATATGAAAACTTTAGGTGTTATTTGAGAATTCAACTCATCTTTAGATGTCATTTGGTCTTTAGCCATTCTTCTTAATAATTGTAGCCTGGACAAATTAGATAGAGAATTTAAGAGGGAGTTTGATACGCTAATTGGAATATTCCTTGGAAAGGGCGGATTCCTGGAAATGTGAGGGTAGGAATCATGATTCTTAGGATTGTTGCAATACTGCATTTGATACAGGACATTGCATTCCTGTGAATATTTTATTGCTGTGTTCGGTATAGACCAATTTATTCCCATTAATTCTTCGCTATAGTGGACATTACTGAAAATAACCTTTTGACTTTACTTTAAAAATATAAATATAATTGTTATCTACTTTGGTAATCGATGCATATGCGCGACATGTGCAAAACAAATACTAATATATATCTTATAAAACCTGAAAACAGTAACAAGTAGACGACTCAAAAAGTTATATTATGATTCTAATATTTTTCAACCATGTAGATAAAAAAACATAACCAAAAGAAAAAATAAAAAGCACACAGTACGATCACGTGATCTTAGACATACATAGATTATAATTATCTATGAAATATATTATTTATGACTTAGTAGAGATAGAGTTTTTCCTTTAATTTTTTAATAAATAATGGTGGATACTATTGTTAAAATTGATACATTATACTGAAACATATATCATACCTATTTAATTTTGTTCAGTTTCGAATTGGATGTTGCTCTTTATATATAAATATACTAGATTTGCCCTACGGTATGTGCCTACGGCACGTCTTTGGAACGATACAATACACGAAAAGCCCTGTAAACAATAAAATAATAATTATGTAGCTCAAGTTTGAATATATGACAATAATTAGTTGTAAATAAAAGTCCATGTTTCTATTAGTATATGTTGAAAAATAATTATAAATGGGAGTGTGAAATCCAACTTCTTAGAACTTTAAGGGTGTAAAATGATGAAATTTAACCGCTAAAGAGATATTTGCTATTTTCAATATATCATGTGCAAAAAAAATATATAAAAATTCTGAAAATTTTACAAACCTGAAATCTTAAAATCTAAGTAAATAAAGAAAGAATGTGTGAGAGAGAGAGGGGGAGAGAGAGAGAGAAATATGAAAAAGTGAAGAGAGAGGAGAGAGTAGTAATAAAGTAATGAATTTTTTAGTTTTGGGGAAAAAAATTGGCTTTGGGGTTTGAAATTTTGGGAGGGAAAGTGTGTTTTGTGAGGTTGAATTTGAGCCTTTAATTTTGGGGGATTGAAGGTGAGCCACTTGATAGCTTTCTTTGTGTTTTATTATATACATATGCACAAATTTTACTATGATAAGGCAGAGTAATAAATTTGTTGGAGGGAACAGAGTGCGCGCCAATATGATAAGGCAGAAATATTATCAAGAATCTGGAGAGTGTTTTTGTAATGTGATAATCTCAGTTATTTTTTATGTGGAGGAATTCATAAATCCCATCATTTTAAAGAGAATGCATATCATTCTTAACAAAGAATTTTGATTACCATGAAATTTCAGAATCATTTTAAAATTATACTCATATTTTACTAAACTATGTAATTCAGAGTAATCCAGAGGATAATCCTAAATTTTTGCTTACCAAACCGTTCTATAAAAGCATTAATTTACGGTAAAAGGTGTTTCGAGAAACAGTTATTTACGTATTTCTTTTTGCCGTGACTTTGTATGAAAAAAAACAATCAGTTGTCCCATCTTTTCCACATTTTCAATAGCGAGTGGTTGAGTGTGTGAACATAACACGTCACCATCAATTGAAATTTGAAAGCAGCTGCCAAATTAAAAAATTATACCTTTATTCCTATAAAATATATTATTTATGACTAGAAGAAGAGATAAGAGTTTTTTTTAATGAATAATGATAGATACTATTGTTAAAATTAATATATTATACACCCTCTCTCTCCATCTCTCCTGAGCTCAGATCCGGTGCGTGTGCTCCTCCTTTCTCATTCTTCTCTTCTTTAAAGTTGGTTGCCGTTGAGTTTTCCCCAGACCCTTTTCATTTCCTCCCCTCTCTCCCCGCTTTCACAACTTCCGTCTCCTTGTGTTCGGCGGATCCCCCTTCCTGTGCGTGTCCCTTTGGAAGTCCGAGCGTTTAGCTTCTTCCTCTTCGGCTACCCCTACTTCTCCGGTGTTCTCTCTCTCGTGATTTGTGTTTCGCTGCTTCCCCCTGCCTGCCCTCCACTCCGACTCTGTTCTGGTCCTTCTCCTCTTCGTGTGTCTCTCCCTTTCAGGTTGGATTCGGTACGCTGCTTCATTTCTCCATTGCCGCCGATCACTGTAAGTTAGTTAGTTTGTTTTATTGTTTTGGTTGCTGGTTTTTTAGCTGCATTTGTTTTGCTGGATTTATTTGAGTTTTTTTTCGAGATTGTGGGGCGTTTTCGTTTGCCATCCTGGTTGACTATTCTCTGAGATCCTTTGATCTCCATTAACTGTTTTTCTGGATTTTCAGTCCTCTTCCACCGCCCTCTTACTATATTCCCCCTTTCGTCCCTGACCTTTTCCTCCCCCCTAGCCTCTTGCTTGACAGGTTTTTTTGGCGGCGGTGCCTTCTTTACCGCTGTAGTTCCCTATTCTCCTTCGTTTCAAGCTCTCCTTTTGTGTGGGCTTTCTCTTTCGATAGGTCCATGGAAATGTCATGGGTAGAAGTTGTTAAAAAAAAAGAAATTGAAGGCTTCTTTTAGCCAACGACCCTCTGGGTCCTTGTCGGGGTATGGATCTGCTGGCCTTGGGCCGCTTAGGCCCAACCGACCCATTTTTCCAGAGGCTTCTTATCCCTGCCTTCCTGCCCTACAGCCAGCACTATCTCTTCATCTTCCTCCTCTCCTCGATTTTCTTCTCTCCTTTCCTCGCCCATCTGCTTCCGGTGTCTGCAAACGGGCCATTTGAAGTTTTCTTGCAGTGCAAAGATGAAATGCCTGTTCTGCCTTAAGGAGGGCCATGCGCGTCACCGCTGCTTTGCCCTCCAAAAACTTCTCGGTCTTTCCGTAGGGGTTCCGATCGCCGATCAGGTGCTTGCTGCTCTTGATTTTCCGACTTTGCAACGGAAACTGGCAGACATGCCAGCGACCAAACCCAAGAAAAAGAAAGCCTCTTCCATGTCTCCTCTTCTCCCAACTCCCCCTATCGCCTCTCGCCTCTTGGCTTCTACTACTTCTGCTGCTGTTGAAATTGTTGCCCCTCCGCCTTCTCTGGTGAAGCCGATGGTGGCACAGGTCTTCATACCAGACACGGAACTGTTGGAAAGATTGAAATTTTTCAGCAATTACGGAGCCATCTCCTTCCTCGGAGGTTCGATCCCTTTCTATACCCTCAATTCTTTTCTTTGCAACTCTTGTAACGTTCGAGATTGGGATTGGGTGCTCTACTCTTGCTCGAATGGAGACGCCATTATCCGGTGCCCTACTCCCAAGATTCTCGAAGAGCTTTGTGCTAACTCTTCCCTCGCGATCGGCTCCATCTCCTTAGCTATTGGCAAATGGGTCCTTATCACCTCTCCATCTTCAGTTTTGGACCCAGTGCCGACCAAAGTTTCTCTCGTGGGTCTCCCCCCTTCTGTGACTCTATGAAACTTATTGCGCCAATGGCCAAATGTATAGGGGAGATTGTTAGCTTGTCTTCCTGTGCTAGGCTTGCGTCAGGTAGCCTGTAGGTTGAAGCATTATTCCGTTGTCCCTATAGTAAGGATCGCATCGAGGCTTACTGTCTGAATGATGGTATCTCTGCCTTTACCGTATCGGTTCAATATCATGATGTGGTTCCCCCTTCGGGGTCCTCTAAGGCTACATTTCGCCCCGAGCCTTCTCCAGTTTTTCACCCTGGGTCTTCGTCGGTGCCTAAGCCTAAGCACGCTGTTGGGAAAGCATCTGCTAAACCCCCAGCTAGGAGAGCGGCTCCACAGCATCGCAAACCTTTCCCTCTGCCTAGCCCCTCGTAGATTTCTCTGTCCAAGGCAACGAGCTTGGTTTGGATCAATCCTGAGCGCTCTTCTCAGGCGGCGTCCAGGGGTTTGCCTCCTTCTCCCTCACTTGCTTCGCTGCCAGTTCCTACTCAAATTCCTCCCAAAGTTCAATCCCCCATCAAGAGTGCTCCGGCACCTCCGCCCACTGCTCTCATTGCTGATCAGTGGCCCGTTTGGGATATTAATCCCTCCTTTGCTTCTGACTGGGACCGTTTTCAAAAGTTGGTGCATTTCCCCACTTCCAGCACATCACTATCTCCTCCTATCGCGCTCTCTGCTAAGATCTCCTCCCCCTCAAAGGCACTGGAATGGGTTGAACAGGACGACTTGCTCCAAGAGGAAATTGCTGATCTGCAGTCTGTGCAAGCCTCCAAACAGGTATCGTGTTTATTTTTTCAGTTTCCTCTGTGTTTGTTTTCGTTATTTCTGTAGACTTTCTATTGCATTTCTTTGTTCTCGATTTTGCGGCTGCTGTTCTTGTGGTACCGCCTCGAGGACCTGTTTGGACCTTGTGTCCGTAGTCCCTCTTTTCTTTAAATCTAGCGTGGCTATCGCCTGATACGTTTGACCTGGTTCGAGGACATCGGAGGCCTCAGCCTCTCGAGTTTCTCCCCTTTTCACCGTATCGGCGGGTCTCGAAGGTTTTATCACCTAATTCTATCCCTCTTTTAGACTCTCCCCTGGTTAGCCTTGTCAAAGACTTACCTCTTTCCCCTTTCCCCTCTACTAGCGAGTCCCCGCAGGACTCTTCTCTTTGGTCCTCCTCGCCGGACTGCCGTTCGCATCGTTTAATTCAATCTAGTGCACGTCTGTTGGCGAAAAACTTGGCGATCACGAACAATTCACCATCAGTGGTCTCGCCCTCTCCTCCATCCAATAATACCCCCCCCCCCCCCTCTAATGCCCTGTTAGGTTCATTCTTCCACTCTTTTGACTCCTTCTCTGATGGTGAGATGGAGACCATTGCTCAGTCTTTGGGCTTCAAATTTGCATCAGATTCTACTTGTCCTATTCGTACACTTAGACTTAACGAACGTATTAGAGTTCGGGAGCACAACAAATCTCATGATTAGTATTTCTTGGAATATCCGGGGTCTTAATTGCCCCGTTAAAAAGAGAGCCATTTTTGAACTTATTGCTTCCTCCCACTGCGACCTTATTTCCATTCAGGAATCGAAAATCGTGTCGCCCTCCCCTAACCTTTTCCGAGCGTTAGGAGGCACATCCATCGCTAGATGGATCTCATTGGATTCTATTGGCGCGAAGGGAGGTATCCTCCTGGGCTTCAAAGAATCGGTTTTCTCCCTGATCGCGGTTCACCGCATGAACTTTTTCTTGATTGTCCAAATTCACTGGACGTTTCTCAATTGTGTATTGACTGTGATTTCGATTTACGGCCCCTCGTCGTCGCAGCGCCGGCCACTTTTTTGAACCGAATTCCAATCGTTGCACAATTTTGTTCAAGGTCTCTGTTTTTTTTGTGGAGACTTCAACGTTACCAGGTTCGCTTCCGAAAGGTCGAACCCGGTAGCCTCCTTCTCCCAATCCTGCATCTTTAATGATTGCATCAGAGATCTCCAGTTAACCGACATCCCTATTAACGGGAGGTCTTTCACTTGGTCCAACCAACGTTGCCCCCCGATCTTAGCCAAACTAGATCGCTTCCTCGTTTCTCATTCTTGGTTTTCCAAATTCCACAACTCGTTCGCCAAGGCCCTTCCCAATCCATCCTCTGACCACGTCCCCATCGCCCTTTTCTCTAACTTTCATTTCCCTCACCATCACCAGTTCCGTTTTGAAAAATTTTGGCTCCAAGACCAGATTTTTGTTAACCTGGTTGAGGAATACCTCGCCTCTATCACTGGTTCTTCCGGTCTTGGCAACCTCCTTCTTAAGCTCCATGCCATTAAGCATGGTTGCAAGATCTGGCGTCGCGAAAGGCAAATCAACTCCAACTTTCTTAAAAGCTTTCTCCTTACTTCCATTGAAGCCTTCGATATTTTGGAAGAGCAAGGCCCTTTATCTGTTTCTGCTTGCGACGAGCGTATAGCTTGCAAGCGCGAGTATGCCGACTTCCTCCGTCAAGACCATACCAAATGGGCTCAAAGAGCCAGGATCAAATGGCTGAAGGAGGGAGATGGGAACACCGCCTTTTTTCACCAGTTTGCTTCTCACAGGCAACGCTGTAACCATATTTCTTTGATCAATGATAACGGTGTGGACCTCAACAATGAAACAGATATTCACCGTGCTTTTCTTTCCTTTTATAAAGAGCTTATCAGCACTCCTAAATCGCGTCAGATAGCCCTTGATTGGCAACAACTTTACGGACCCCAACTCATTCATCTGTCCTCTCTCGAAGCTCCTTTCTCCATGGAAGAGATCAAATCTGCGGTCTTCGCTTTAAAAAGCGATTCGGCACCTGGACCGGACGGATTTTCGACTTTTTTCTTTCAAAAGTTCTGGTTCTGGCTTAAAAATTATCTTTTTGTTCTTTTTCAAGACCTGCATCAGGGTTCCTTCTCTTTCGACCGTATTAACTATGCGCACATTATTCTCATTCCTAAAATGGCAGGAGCTCACTTGCTAGCGGACTTCAGACCCATTAGTTTGATCAACACTTCGTTCAAAATCATCATGAAAGTCCTGGCCGTTAGGCTCAGTGATATCATTTCTCCCCTTATCGATCCGGCCCAATCCGGTTTTATTAAAGATCGCTTCATTCTCGATAGCGTCGCTTCAGCTCAGGAGATTATCTCCCTCTACCACCATTCTAAATCGGAAGGCATCCTTCTTAAGCTGGACTTCCAAAAAGCTTACGATAATGTTAGTTGGGATTTTCTTCTGGATATTCTCCTTCATAGGGGTTTCGGCCCTAAATGGATCGCATGGATCAAATCCAGCCTTTTCGCTGGTACGTCCTCAATCATTATCAACGACTCTGAAGGCCACAAGTTTAAGATCAAATGCGGCCTTCGCCAGGGAGACCCCCTTTCTTCCCTTCTGTTCTCCTTGGTTGCGGATGTATTCAGTAAGTTGCTTCGCAACGCTCGCGAAGCTAATGTTATTGACGGTGTAATGCCCCGAATCCCAAATACACTAAATTCGAGATGTTCTACAGGATCTTTTCGCTTCCTTTAGTACAATTTTACAAGAAAATTTAAACTTTTCTCTTTACATCAGAGTTTACATGAATACATTACAATTTACACTGCACAGCGAAAGTAAAATTTACAATAATGAAACAAATATACAACAACATTGAGTAATCTTTAAGCATTTGTTCCTCTTTAATCTTTATCAAGCCATTTACCTGCATATAAGACTGTGGGTACGTCAGTTTATTCAACCGACGATTATTATACACGGTCATTCTCTCTATGCCGGAAATAGTATAACTTATTTTCTATATTTAGCAAACACAAACTTGTCACATATCAAACTAAAGGGACTACCCTATTGATGTCGTGTTGTGATTGTGCACTTAGTCCTTAATGCAGTTATTTATGTTACATGACACTAATGCCCACTTGTTCGGATTCTATGCATCCCATACTACATAGGTCCGAGGGCAAGCCCTTAATCGTTCTTCATCTTTGTAGGGTTCAATCCCTCACCATGACTTAATCTACTACTATAATTACGGTAGGTATCTTAGATGTTCTATGATCTACGAGCCCATGTCCAGGCAGCCTGGAGGGGAATCCCACGCACTGACACGACGCATCGAGCAGGCAACTTATGGACAATTCAGCCTCCGCCATGGAACAATGGCACCACCCATAGCCACTCAAACATCCCACAAGCGTCGCCACCGAAACGATAATTCTGGAGTAGTGCCCACGCCATGTCTTAACGCATCAAGCAGGCAGCCTGTGGATCACTCTCACACTGCTAATCCGATGGCCCTCATACTCGTGTTTTTCTTCTACTTTCATCACGTCTTCACTATGTACTAATCCTTAGTTTTTATCAAAATCATGAACAAAAATCAAAGCTCTAGAGTTAGCCTCTCCACTAAACCGGACTTATTCATTCATTCAAACATGACCAACCTTGGTCTTTCTTTTCAATTTACATTTCATTTATTTCCAAATGCCAGGGGAGACTTAGCTACTCTTTTTGTTTCAATTTTCAATTCACAATTTTCAATTTGAGCATTTCCGACTCATAAATTTTCATGTTGAGTTATCATACTCAAAAGTAATTCTCTTTTCCAATCATGATTTCTAATTCGTTTAAATAGTCCATAACTATACATGAAATTCATATGCTTTATCAATTATCAATTTCACTTTGAAATTCACATCACTAACGAATATTCACATTTCACATTTTTCACACTATTCTCAAATGAGAATAATTTGTATCACATCACACAATATAATTTCTTCTTGCTACATTAATTTTCTAATCCTTCATTTCAAATCATTTTTTTGCAAGATACAATTTCATAAAGAATATCAATGTAGACTATAGTTCTATTTACTCATTTAGTCACAAATTATACTTTACTTTATGTAAATCATTCCCAAATTATTTTTAATAAGTCCCATGTATTTTTAGAAGAATAGTCATATTTTTTTCATAATTTTTGGATCACCGAAACACCCAAAAAAAATAATTTTCCCTAACCGCCGATGCCAAGGATTGAACCCAGCACCAAGGAGAACACAGCCGAAGGCACAGACCAACATGCCACTTGTGCCAGCGGTATAAAGAGAAGACAGAGAGTATTTAATGCTCTCGGCCGCTGATTCTTATACTTTTAAAAATTGTGAAACAAAATGTGTGCCACAGGGATTCGAACTGGCCACCACAGGGAAACCAACGTACGCTCTGACCACTTGAGCTACGTGCTCAGGTTGTCAAAGTACAACTCAAATTCTTTTTACTACAATTCTCTCTGTTATTAGGACAATTCGACATTCAACAAGTCCTCATTTCATTTTGTTTTTATAAAAATTACTATAAAATTTTAGATTGACTAACATTGTCATAAGTTATATTCCAGTATAATAAAAATAATTTTTTCAATAATCAAAACATATTTTTCATACATTTAATTCGAAATAGTGGACTATCACTACCACATTTCCTTCTCTTTTCGACATTTCTTAGCAATTAGCATTCTAATCTTTTTATCAACAAATTTCATATTAATTTCCTGTCTTTAATCATTTACTCAACATACAAACTCATATTTTTAAATTATTCATGCCCATATTAACACAAAAGATCTATTTAACACATGAAATAGCATTATCAATCTACTAACTTTTGTATGTAATTCTTGATGGTAATAAATGTGCTTTCTTCAATCAATCCATGATCCTAATCAGTTCACATACAACTCAAATAATGGAACCACATACAAATTTGTATATCCACATTTCAATCATTCAATAGGTTATTTTTCCTAATTAAAGTGTGCTATTCTTAATCTTTTTCATGCTTCATTTTTCTAATTAAAACTAGCATGCATTCCTATTGTAGAAATAGGGAAAATTTACCCACCTCAAATGGAGAGACAAACACAATTAGCAACTTCCTAAACAAAAGTCCTTGCACACGAACAGTCCTCCTCCTAGAAGTGCGCACTCGAGCCTCCAAAAGCACCAAACCCGAGCACCACACAAGCCCACTGAGCACTCCAAAGCCGGCCCTTCTTCTTCTTGATGTTGCAAGCACAAACCCACACACTCTCAATCTTTTAACTCACACAATCACTACTAGATAAGGTAATTGAACTATAGGTTTGGAAGAGAATAATTTTGCACAAGAATAACTAGCCGGGGGGGGGGGGGGGGGGGGGGGTATTTATACTAAAAATCAAGGAGAATGGATGGCTAGGATCAAGTGGTTGGTTATAAGATGGAGGGCTAAGATGAAAGTAGGGGTTGCATTAACTACCCACAACCAAGTAACCAACAAGCATGATCTCCACTCCAATTTTAATTTTTCCTCCAAAAGATTGCAACCGGCCATGCTAGGAATGTGCATATTGCACGTGTACATGCAATGCACGTGCATGCCACTTGGTCTAAAATTGTACATTAAATTTTTGTATAAAAATAAAATAGTCTTTAAATTGTATTCTACATGACAAGTTGTATAAAAATAGTTCATGGGCTTTAGTTTATGGACCAAAATAATTATCATAAAAATAATAAATTAAATTAACTTTGGGCTTTTAAAAGAAAAGGCTTTTTGTCTAATTGAAAGAATGCGTTTTAGAAAAAAATAATTAAAGGCACATATTAATTATCTTTACTCATCTTGATAAAAATATTTACAAAAAAAATTGCACGTGCACACTACGTGCAAAATAAAATAATTTTTCATAAATGAAAAATCAGGGCATTACAGACGGTCTGGGGCGCTCTCAGCAATTTGATGGTATTCTTAACTTGCAATATGCTGATGATACTATTATTTTCACTAAACCGAATCGATCTTCTTTGCATAACCTAAAGCTCCTACTTTATTGCTTTGAGATGGCATCGGGTCTCTCCATCAACTTTCACAAATCCTCAGTGATTTGGCTGGGTGGTGACCATAGCTGTCAAACTGAGATCTCCCAATTCTTCGACTGCCACATTGCGGAATTCCCCATTTCTTATTTGGGTATCCCACTGAGATGGGGAAAACTGCTCAAAACTGACTGGTTCCCTCTCATTGATAAAATCGAAGCTAGACTCAATGTCTGGACCGGCAAATTGTTATCTCGCGGAGGGAGATTAGTCCTTCTCAATTCTATCCTTTCCGCTATCCTTCTCTACATGATGTCTTTCTATTATCTTCCCTCCTGGTAGACCAAATCAGAAGCAACTTTTTCTGGTCTGGTTCTTCCAATTTTAAGTGAGGTTCTCACCTTTGCAACTGGAAACTTATCTGTACATCGAAGGCAAGCAGTGGCTTGGGAGTTTTAAACCTTCGACACCAGAACTTGGCCCTGTTAGGCAAATGGCTCTGGAGATTCCATAAATATGAACACCTTCCATGGGTTCAATGTATCAAAGGGTATTTCTACTCCTCCCTCCCTTGGTGGGTCTTCCACCCTTCTACTCATCGATTAGCCTCCCCTTTCTGGAAAGGGATTTGGAGGGCCGCGGCAGCCTTCCAATGCAGTATTTACCGTATCTGCACTTATGGCTCTAGAACTAAATTCTGGACTGATATCTGGGTAGGCAAAACCAAACTCTCCTCGGCCTATCCTAATCTTTTCCAGCTCGCCTCCTCCCCGGACGCATCTGTGGCAGAATCTTTCTACTGCGTTCATTCCACCAGGCACTGGTTTATCCCGTTCACTGTAGAATTGTCTACCCCCTTAATCTCTGATCTTCTCGAGCTTATTAATGCTCTGAACCTCTTCGATTGGCAGCCTCTTGAAGATGTCGGATGGCGTTGGGGCACCTCCGGGACTTTCTCGGTTAAATCTTTTTATGATTTTCTTAATTTTCGCGGTATTAAATCTCCTTCAGCTTGTTTCATCTGGAAATCATGTGTTCCCCTCAAAGTCAAAATTAATACTTGGCTTGCCCTAAACAATAAACTGCTCACGGTCGAGGTTCTCAACAAAAGAAATCTAGCATGGGGGCAACTCTGTCCATTATGCTTTGAGGTTTCGGAGGATGGTAATCATCTCTTCGTGAGCTGCTCCTTCATCGCTCCTCTATGGAAGATCGTTTCTTTGGCTTGGGAAAACCCAACATTACCTTCCAATCTTCTTTCTTGTTGGTCTGCTCCAGCAACGCATCCTAGATTTCGCAAAGGTTGGAACCTATCGGTTCATATAATTATTTGGATTGTGTGGCTGGAAAGGAACCGTAGGCTATTCTCGCATAAAGATGCCACCATTTCTTTCTTGATCGATGAGTTCTTATTTCTCTATAAATTTTGGTCTTCAAATGTTAAACCCCAAGATGGAGACACTTTTAATTATAGCCGTTTAGATGAAGCTCTTCTTTGCCTTAACAATCTTAATGCTTTATGATTTTCTGTTTTGAGAATTTTGATCTCATCGTTCTTATCGCAGGTATAACTTGGGGTCTGGCTACCCGGCTCTGTGTTTCCTCTTGGCCACTTTTGGTGCTGATACTTTTGTGCTTCCTTATGCCCAGCTGAGCGCTGAAGCGCTATTTTGCTGTGTCGGATTCACTCGTATGGTGGGGTTTGTGTTTTGTGGACTGTTCTTTGCGCTTGGATCTGTGTTAGATCAGGCTTCGTTTAATATTTTGTTGCGGCCTTCGTTCTGGCTGCTTGGGCTGTTATACTGTTATTCAGCCGCCCTCTGCCCGATTGTGTTCAGGGCTGGCTTTGGCTGTTTAATCTCGTTTTATGACGTTTGCTTTCTTTTCTTTACTGACTTGCCCTTTTCACTCTCCTTAGTTCATTACCTGCTTATTAAATGACTGTTGTGTGCTATATGATTGCTGAGTTTTTTTTCCTTCTATTGTTTGGCGATTTGGTGCGAGTGAGATCCTTTCACCTTGCTACTGAGTTTGTTATATTGCTTTTTTGGGCGATCTTGCTGAGCTATTCTAGACTAGTGGGGGTGTTTCCCTTCTTTTCCTGCTCCTTTGTTGATGTCTGGCTGTGTATAGCGTTGTTTGTTCTGTTTATTCTCTCGGCTTCTTAGGTGTACGTTTGCCAGGTTCTGTTGCTACGATCGGCGTTTCTCCATCAGCGCCGAGTTAGCGCGGCTTTACTGTCTTCGGTTCCCATCTCTCCCTGTTGGTGAGACACGAGCGGACTCAATTGCGGGCTCTTCTTCCTCAGCGAGCGAGCATTAGTATGATTGTTTCTTGTGGCCGTCTTATCTTCTGATCCTGGGACTTTCCCATGGCCCCCTGGCTTTCCGTATTGATCAGGCTGAGCTTTATCGGAGGACGTAGGATAGGCCCTCTTTGGCTGCTGCCCGGGGATTCTGGTTGTCGTCCTGGGCTCCTCGAGGCTTGCTTCCCTCTAGTCTCGCCAGCGACTCCACAATGCCGGTGTCCATCATCCATTTAGTATCCCCTATTTCTTTTTGGTTGTTTTTCTTTCTATCGCTTTTTAGTGTATCTTCCGGCGTCGGTTTTACGTCTTGTAAAACTTTCTCCTTAATTTTTTGTATTGTATTGTACATACGTTAATTTTCAATATTTTTTTTGATCTGGCTGGAGTCTTCGGACTCTATCCGTTTACATCAAAAAAAAAAATATTATACTAAAACATATATCACACTTATTTAATTTTGTTTACTCTCTAATTTGATGTTCTTTTTTTATATATGATATGAATATACAGAAATTCCACAATGATAAGGCAGAGTAACCAATTTGCTGGAGAGAACAAAGTGACAATATGATAAGGCATAAATTTTATTAAGAACCTTAAGGATGTTTTGGTAACATGATAATCATAGTTATTTTATGTTGAGAAATTCATACATTCCACCATTCTAAGGAGGAGTGTATATCATTCTCAACAAAGAATTTTGACTTTCATAAAAATTTAAGAATCATTCTAAAACTATTCTAAAATTATAGATTTCTTACCAAAGCATATAATTCAGAGGGTAAGCCTAAATTTTTCTTATATATTATCACGTATAAAAGCATTAATTTACAATCCAAAGGGTTTCGAGAAACAATTATTAACGTATTTTTTACCGTGTGTTTGTATCCAAAAAAAACAATTAGTTTATTTTCTGCCATGCGTCATTTTTCTTCTGAACCATACATATTGTCCCCAGTTGTCCAATGTTTTCCACATTTTCAATAGCGAGTGGTTGAATATGTGAACATAACACTTCACCATTAATTGAAATTTGAAAGCAGCTGCAAAATTAGAAAATTAAGAAAAGAAATCAAATCAAATCAAATCCCACAAGATCTATATATATAGTATATTTCCAACTTCTCAACTACAAGTGCCTTCATTTCTCTCCATCTTCTCCTCCAATACCAAAACTAGCTAATTTAGAACTCCCACACACAAAATAAAAATCCTAACCATGTCGCCACCCTTAGTCACCCTCTCATCAGCCCCTCCAATGCCCAACTGGGCCCCACTCACCTACGAAATCACCACCCTCACCCTCCAATCCCTCCCCACCTCCCACCCCTACACCGCAACCGTCACGGCCCCAATGCGCCGCTTCATCACCTCCGCACCCCCTTCGGTCGCCCCCGTTCTCTGCGTGGCCGCATGCGAGCTCGTGGGCGGTACAAAATCCCAAGCCATGCACGCCGCATGCGCCATGCAGCTCATGCACGCCGCCACCCACGCACGTGCGCAGAACGTGTGCGAAGGAGGGCCAACTTCCGGGGTGGAGCTGATGGCTGGGGATGCCATGCTGCCGTTAGGGTTTGAGCTGGTGGGTTCGGCGACGGTGGGGGAAGGGGAGGAGGAGAGGGTTGTGAGGGTGATGTTGGAGTTGGGGAAGGCGATGGGGACGCAAGGGGTGGTGGAGGGGCATTCGTTGGAGGTGGAGCTGGGACGAGGAAAGGAGGAGTGGTGGTTGTGGGAGAGGAGGGAGGGGAGGATGGCGGCTTGCGGGGCCGTGATCGGGGCAATTTTGGGGGGAGCGTGTGAGGAGAGGGTGGAGAGATTGAGGAGGTTTGGGATGAATGTGGGGATGATGATGATGATGGGTGGTGGTGGTGAGAGGAGGAGGGAGGAGGTTGTCGAGGTGTTTAGGTCGTTGGCGAGGTTGGAGCTTCGGGGGTTTGAGGAGGGGAAGGTGGAGAAGGTGCTTGAGTTCTTAGGGTTGGGCATGTAAAGAGTTTTTTTTTTATTTTTTTTTATTTTTATTTTGATTTTATTTTTTTTAGGTGGAGTATGGCTACCCTGTTTCATTAATAAGGGGTTAATAAAACAAACTCAGAGTACTGAGCCAGATACAAGTTTTTACATAAATTCCACCCCAAATAAGGGAGTGGGACAAAAAAAGAACAGAATGAGCGCAACATACACGCGTCTAAACAAAATATATCATTTCCCCCAACAATTCTCAGGACAGTGGGGATCTATTAATAGTAAATGGTTAAGCTAGCAGTCAGTCGATCGTCGAACTTATCTCGACTTCATCATCAATAAAATTCTCAACCAGGAATATATTTGCTGTCCTCCCTTTGGGATCTGCTCAAATTCCTTTTTTTTCTCGAGTATTTGGGTGCTGAAAGAATTTTTTTCAGAATCATTATTTTACTAGAGTAAATATGGAGTATAATCCATTTACCTATCAATATTTTATATTTTTATATTCAATTTTCAGTTATGTACCAGATGATTGCAATATGTATAATATGAATGAGGGATGAGAAGATCGATTACACATCATACATGTGAATTAGAAAGAATCCAAATTCATAATTAACCCGTTGGCTATATATGTGTCATTTCAAATTTCTTAAAAGAAGATCGGCTCCTTTAAAGGAAAAATGATCTTCTGTGGATGTAGATTTGCATTGAGAAAGAGTACAAAAATTAGGGTCTGCCCAAATGAAGATCACGATGGTGTTGGCGCCTAGGGAGACATGCATGTACAAGAGGATGATTTGGTTGGTTGGAAAATATTGTAAATGTATTTAATCTAAAAAATTACTGTTTTAAAAAAAAATCTTTGGAAATAAATTTTTTTTTTTTTTTAAGGTAAAAGGTAGAATAATGATACCCTGTTTCATTAATAAGAAATTAATAAAATAATCCCGATGTACCGGGCGAAATATAAAAGTACAGTGTAGGAAATAAAACATAAATTTCCAACAAAACTCTGAGGGGTGGGTCTAATCCTCCATGCACCAAACAACCAAAAGTACAGTAGGCCAAATACAAACTAGCAGAGACTGCAGCTACTGAGACTCTGATGAGTATGGATGGCGCCGACCCCTCAGTCCAGTGTCGGCCCAAACTCTACCTCCTCATCATCAAAATCCTCCACCTGGAAGACTCTGGCAATCCTTCCTCTCGCTCCTGTGGCGGCAGCTGTAGCCCAAAAAGAAATATGATGCATGATATGAGTAAGGTTACCAGAAATACTATTACATGAAGCACGAAAATAAAAGTTTTTTCTGTCTAGCCATAACACCCATGTAGTTGCCGCAATGGCAATGTACCACGCACCTTCATTTCGTGGCGAATCAAGGTGAATTTGGGGCCAATCCACAAATCCTCATATTCGCTGGGGTAGTCACTTGTTCCTAGGGCTCTTAAAACCTCTACCATAGTCGCCTTACTCCTTGGGCAGTGAATAAAAAGGTGATTCAAAGTCTCCGTATGTATGTTGCAGAACCCACATAAAAAGGTGATTCAAAGTCTCCGTATGTATGTTGCAGAACCCACAATCAGTCACAATCTGGGGTTGTCTTTTGGTCAGGTTCTCTCTTGTGAGGATTGCATTATTGAGCACTAGCCAGAGGAAGACTCTGACTTTCAGTGGTGTTTTCGCCTTCCATAACACCTGTGCCCAGCTGGGTCTGCATCCCCTGAAGTGAATTCGATGGTACAGGGATCTGACCGTGAAAGCTTCCTTGGTCTCGAGTCCCCATCGCATCTGGTCTGGGCCTTGGGCGCACATCGTCCCGGTCCGTGTGATGTGTGTTTGCAATTTAAGCAGTTGCTGATGTAATCCTGGGGTAAGATTTCCTCGGAACGACGGCCTCTAATTCCCTTTTTCCAAGTCTCGGCCACAGAGATATTCGGTCGATTCGTTTTGGCATACAGCTCTGGAAAAGTTTCCTTCAGTGTATGAGCACCACACCACTTATCCCACCAAAATCTGGTGGACCGTCCATTACCGATAGTCGACGTAACTGCTGAATTGAACGGGCCGCTTGCTTTGGTAATTCCTTTC
Organism: Hemerocallis citrina; assembly: GCA_017893485.1. NCBI lineage: Eukaryota > Viridiplantae > Streptophyta > Magnoliopsida > Asparagales > Asphodelaceae > Hemerocallis > Hemerocallis citrina. Next base: position 181,218,832 of record CM030366.1, on the reverse strand, counting down.
CAGAATTGCGAGACCTTAGCCCCTACTCGAAAGCCTAGGCTTCTCGTACCTTTTCCCCGAAGGTATGGTTGAATGAAATCCTGCCTTCCTTCCCCACCGTGGTGAAAAACCTTCCACCACCATTTTCCCAAAAGGGCAAGCTTCATATCTCTAAGGTCAATGATGCCTAGCCCTCCATACTTCTTCTTCATGCAAGAAATACTCCATTTGATTAGGTGGCAACCTCCCCTATTCGAATCTGCCCCTTTCCAAAGAAATCTTTTTCGGATTTGGTCAATCCTTTGGATAACCCACTTTGGAAGCTCAAAGAAAGACATGTAGTAAATGGACAGATTAGACAATACTGAGTTAATGAGTACCACTCTGCCTCCTAGCGACAGCGATTTTCCTTTCTAGCCAGACAATCTGTCCTCCACCCTATCTATTATCGGTAGCCAGTCCGACTTAATGAGTTTCCCTGGTTTGAGTGGGAGCACTAAGTATTTGATTGAGAACTCATTCGTCATACAGTTTAGTATAGTGACATGTTCCCAAGCTTCTTCATCAGAGAGTGTAATGGGAATCAGTGCACTCTTGTAGAAATTTATCCTGAGACCTGACTAGGCTTCAAAATAGTAGAGGACCCCTTTAAAGCAGATTGTTTCTGATATGGTCTCATTCCCAAAAAGTAGGGTGTCATTAGCATACTGGAGAATCGTGCACCCTTGATTAGAGGTGCTACAGGCCACGGGCGTAATCCAACATTTTCTCCGACAATTTTCTAGCATACCCCTCAGCACATCTGCTACAATAGTGAATAGAAGTGGGGATAACGGATTCCCTTGCCGGAGTCCCTTCTTGTAAGGAAATGACGGACCTGGCCGCCCATTCATCGATATTGCCATTTACTAGTCTGTAAACACTATTTGATCCATCTTACCCATTTATTCCCAAATCCTCTCCCTCTGGGAACTTCCAGCAAATACTCCCAGTCGACGGAGTCGTATGCCTTCTCAAAATTCAACTTTAGGAGGAAGTTCTTGGAATTGCTCGTATGGCAGTGGTGGATCACTTGTTCAGCAGTGGCCACACAGTCTAGGATACATCTGCCCTTGATGAAGCCCGTCTGGATTTTGCTGATTATACTGTCCATAATGCTTCCCAGGCAGATGGCCAGGAACTTTGTGATGATCTTAACCGAGCAGTTTATGAGGCTAATTTGTCGGAAATCCCCCACACGCTTAGACTCTTCCTGTTTGGGTATGAGGACAACTTTAGCAAAATTGAACATGCCCAATCTGAGATTATTGTGGAAAAATTCCTCCATCAGTGCCATAATGTCCCCTTTAATTTCTTCCCAAAATACTTGGAAGAACATCATTGGAAAGCCGTCTGGTCCAGGTGACTTGTCTGTTCCCATTTGGTTGATGGCCTTTTTCATTTCCATTTCCGAGAAAGGTGCTTCCAAGGTGGAAAAATTTTGCGCTGAATCGTTCTGGTATGCCTGGCAGTAATCATCCCTCATTGGGATCCTGAAATCATTCTTCCTCCCAAAGAGGCCCTTGTAGTAATTTTAAAATGTCGTGGAAATCACCCTTTCGTCTTGCGATGCTCCCGTGTCCGTCTGTATTGACAAAACGAGATTGGATCTACGTCTTGCGCTTGCCACCCGGTGGAAGTAGGCTGTATTCGCGTCTCCCTCTTTGAGCTACGAAATTCTTAACCTTTGTTGCCATTTGATCTCTTCCAATTTATAAAGATTGACAATATTTTCCTGGAGCTGTAGTAGCCTATTTCTTTCTTCTTGTGACAAGATTCGCGACTCTTCCATCCTTTCTAGCTCATCAATTCCTTCCAAAAAGGAATTTTTTGCACGCCAGATGGTCGAAAATCTAGATCGATTCCATCTGCATAGCCACTTTCTCAATCCGTAGATTTTTTCACACCATCGGGATGCAGCATCCGTACCAGCAGTTGGGAGTGCCCAATTTTCCATCACCATGTGGTGGAATCCCTGAATTTCCAGTCAGGCCTCCTCAAATCTGAATTTCCTTGGCCTCCAAGCCCCGTGTACCCCCACATCGAGAAGGATCGGGGTGTGATCTGACGTGGGTCTAGGAATCGATCTAGCGATTGCTAACGGAAATTTAGCTTCCCAATCCATCGATACTAGAATCTTGTCCAATTTGGCCATCACCAGAGCCGCTTGCATGTTAGACCATGTGAATAGTCTGTCATTAATTGGGATATCAATCAGCTCTAGTTCCGTTATCACCCTATTAAACTCCTCTCTGTGTCTGTCGCTGGTGCCTCTTCCCTTGTGCTCGAAAGCGAATCTGGTGATGTTGAAGTCCCCCCCCAACAATCCAAGCTCCCGACCACCGATGTCGAATATCGACCAGCTCTTGCCAAAAGTCATCTCGATCTGTAGCCACATTCGGCCCGTAAACTACAATGACCATTTGCACCCAATCATTAGACCGTCGTTTCAGTCGGGTGGTCAGGGAGAATGTTCCACTGTATACCTCGGTGCAAGTGAGAATATCTGAGTTGAACCCAATAGCTATCCCTCATAAGGCTCCTGCTGACGGGCGTAACACCCATTCCTTAATTCTGTTGCCCCCAATTTTTTTGAGTTTGAACCCGTGCTGAAGTTTGGTCTCCTACAACCCTATCACTTCCACCTTGGAGTTGCTAATGACGTCTCTAACCATATCCCTCTTCCCCCTATCCCCCTGCCCCCTAACATTCCAGAAAAGTGTATTCATTGGGGGACTGTGTCAGGGATGACCGTTGTTGTGGGAGTGGGGCCGACTTCATCCTCGGGGATGTTAGTCGACCCGACGCTAGATCCTAGGGCGTTCTCAAAACTAGTCTTAACCCTTTCAATTGTACTCAAATATGGAAAAATGGCAAAATAAGAAATAGCAAATAGCGATGGTACGCGCAACGGTTGTTCGCTATAATATGACAAACTTCAAAAAAAATTGAGTGGACGGAAAATGTTGTCCCGTCTCACTTCTATTTCCTTTTTTAATGTTTAATATTCGATTAGATTAGCTAATTAGTAAATTAGTGAATAATAAGGTTATTAAATTAGTAAATAAGTAATTAATTAGATATAATTATAGTGTTTAATTAATATAAAGGGAGAATTAAGTGGGAAAAGCTTCCATATTCCATGGACGGGACATGTTGTCCCATCTAAGCAATTTTTGCTTCGGACAGGACAACTTATTTCGTCCGAGACTAAGATCTTTTTTTTTTGTTCTTTGGACGGTACAACATGTACCATCTGATCGTTAAAAAAAAGAAGAAATCGAAAACCCCTTGGACTAAACAACTTGTTTCGTCTGATCCTATTAAAAAAATAAAATTTATTAGGAACGGAACAACATGTTCATATTTTGAGAATGATTAAAAAGTTTCTCATATTTTAGAGGTTAGAGCATCTGTAGTCGTTGGCTTTTTACCCAAGTTTTGTAAAATTTGGAAAAAAGAGCGCTGCAGTCGTTGGCCAAATACACAAAATTTGGGTTTGAGATCTATAGTGGTCGGCTATATTTGGAAGAAGAAATGGCAATTGCCAAAATATAGCTAACGAAAGATCATCTGTCGTCCGTTGAAAAAAAGTTTTCAGATGAAAGATGATCTTTCGTCTCTTCTAAATATTTTTTTTAATCCGTCGGACGGGAAATCATTTCCCGTTGTGGCTATATATATATATATATATATATATATATATTTTGACGGACTGGAAATCATTTCCCATCCGTTCAATTTTTTTTTTTAAAATAGTAAAATGAGCAGGGACGGGAGATGAAGCTCTGTCCCCGTCATTTCTTTCTTTTTATTTGAAAAAATTTCTATATAATACACCCTATAATTATTTCTATGGGTAAAAATTAGGTTTTAATTGAAATTAATTAAAAATTAAGATTTATTTAAGCTTTAATAAGAATTAATTAGGATTAATTTAACAGCAATTTCGGAATTAATGAGGAATTATTTTTTTTAAAAATTTTTTTAAAAAAATGCAACGGATGGGAAATGATTCCCCGTCTATTATATTTTTATTTAAAAAATAAAATAAAAATTAACTGATGGGAAATCATTTTCCGTCCGTTCATTTTTTTAAATTAAAATCCAAATTTTGAGTTCAAACAACTACAACTAAAAACCATTTTTTCTATTCCTATATGCCAAATACCCAAAATTTGACTCAGAATGACTACATATGCTCTTACTGTCGCAAAATTTTCAAAAAATGGCAATTTGAAAAAAACCAATGTGGTTGCGTTTTTGTCAAAAAAATGGCAAGATGTCAAATATAAGAAACCGGTGTGGATGCTCTACAAAAGTATTTTGTTTTGATGTAATTTCACTGTAGTGTAGTATAGGAAAGAGAAAGATTTTTTTTTTTAAAAAAGTAGTAAAAAATAATTGTAGAATAGTAGGTGAGATTGTTTTATTGGATATTGTGAAGAGAGATGAGAGAGAAATCAATTTAAAAGTCCATGAATCACTACAAATGGTAAAGAAATCCCTGACGTTTATTTTGACCATTCCCGACATTTCAAAAATGCTGGTACCCCCCCCCCCCTCGGCGTTTCGAAAAGCACCAAGTTTGCGCACACCGGGGAAGATTATAGCATTTCCCGGTGTTTGCAAACGCCGGGGTTTCGTAGGATATCTCGACGCTTTCAGTAAATCCCTGGTGCTCTTTTAAATAATTTTTATTAATTTTTTTTAAAAAAAAATCTACCCCGGCGTGTGAAAACGCAGGGGTAGGCTATTAGTTATTTTATTTTATTTTTATTTTTGTACTTTTGTGTGTGTGTGTGTGTTGTGGTGGTGGTGGGGGGGGGGGGGGGGGGGGGGTGATACACCCAAGAATACCAGTCTTCGTACATCACAAATCAATAACCAATTCATTCCAAACATGCTACACTCAACAATACAAGTCTCCATACAACACAAATCAATAAACAATTTCTTCCAAGCAAGCTACACTTAAGAATATAAGTCTTCATACAACACAAACCACAAGTCTCTCACACTACATACAAATTCAGTCACCCTCCTTCCATACAACACAAACCACAAGTCTTCATGCAACACAACATAAGTAGTCTTTCTAAAAAAAAAAATGCAAGACATGGTTATGTTGCATTAGTGTTCATCATATAATCATAGTACAAGAAAATGATATGAAAGGCCGGGGTCATTTCGCCAAAATTTTCCTATTCTTTTGTAGTGGAGCATTCTACTTCAGGATGTGACTGATGCTATGCATTAACATAGATACATGAATACTTGCTTCAAATTCTACAATCCTTTTTACTGTGATCTACCTTGTCAAGACTATATAGAATTAGTGATTTACTCATGCATCAACTGAAACATTAGCACAAAATGTAATATGCAACAACCTTAAACAGTCAATTCACAATATTGCTACATAAATTGAAATTGAAATTATGGTTAAAAATGATACGTTTTTGTGTTTGTAGGGTTTGGAAGGCTTGTTGAATAGGGGAGCGATAAACGGCAGCGGCGAAAGATAGTGAATGGGCGATGGGCGTCGTCGGAGTCTCGGAATGAGAGGATGGGGGCGATTGACGGCGACGTCGGGACCGAGAGAGAGTGAGGGAGAGGGCGACGAGCAGCGACAACACGAGTGAGAGAGAGAGGGTTGGGGAGACTTGCGGCGACTTCAGGAGTGAGAGAGGGTGAGAGAGTGGACGACGGACGACGATTGATTTCGTGAGTGAGCGAGTGAAAGTGGCAAGAGAGGGAAAGGAGATTGTGTGATTTAGAGTTGAGAAATTTTGAAAATTTATATTAGTATACCCCGACGTTTTAAAACGCCGGGTTTCCAAAGAAACCCGTTGGCGCTTTATGAACGTCGGAAATTTCATGCTGAGGCAGTTTCGCCGGGTTATCCATATTCTTTTGCAGTGAATAGTGTTTCCACTCTTTCTTTCTCTCATTATGGCTTGAAAGTATTTGGGCAAAAAAGTGCTATACTAATGATCTGCCGAAACTAAATTCATATCTTTTTCTATCAAACAATACTGTGAACAGTATTTTTTTTTACTTCAGAAAATATTTTTTACACTAACTTTTTTAGCCTACAAACCACCCCTAAAGTGCTGATTATTATGGATATGGTTCATGCTGTAATTGCTGATTATTGTTTTATGCATATGGTTCACGCTCAATTCAATATTTAATTGCTCCCATTCCTAGGATGCTTTGATCCTTCACTTTCAGTAGGCCGCCTGTATGTATATATATAGCGACTCCTCCATTATTGTTGTCGTTGAGTGAGAGCTCATTTATCATGTCAGTGTGTCTCATCATCACATGAGGGTGGGAAAACACGCAGATGCCTTGGACTAAAGTTGTAACTGATCCACTTTTGAAAAATATTTAGCCAAACGGCCTACTTTTAAAAAGATTTAGCCAAACGATCCATTTTTATAAAATATTTAACTAACTAATTCTTTTTAACATAATAATCTAAAAACAAAATTTTCTATATAACCCTACTTTACAAATTATAAACGATAATTCTTATAAAAGCTGGATATATCACTGAAAATAAAGAAACTTAAATTAAAAAATCTTTCAGAATTTAAAATTAGATTCATTGACAGAAGATTAACAGAAAGAAAACATATAGCTAGTAAAGAAATATTAGAATATTTGTTACTAACAAGTAACGTAACTAATCAACTACCTAAAGAAATACAAAAAGAGATAGCATACAAAGTATTCGACTACAGAAACAAAGAAGCAAGTTGGTATTACCAACACCTAGTAGCATACAAAATAAGATGCTAAGTATGACCAACGAAGCAGTTGCATTAAATCCTAACATAAACCCAGAAATTTATATGATAAACATACAAGAGTTGGAAGAAGATTACAATGGTCCTGAAATGTTAAGAGATATAAGAAAAGATTTAAGAATCATAAATAAAAATATAAAAGAATTAGGTAGATATATAACTGACTACCCAGAAAAAGAATCGGGCATAATGTAAGAAGGCATGAAAGAGTTAGAAGCCATAACAAAACTTAATATAAATATCTTGGAAATAGAAAATTTAATGGCAAATCCTAATTCAGAAGAAGTAGAAGAAGCATTGAAAAATCTAGATATAACAAATGAAGAAATAAAAATGGACCAAGATAAGATTATTGCAAAACCTTCAGAATTTCTAAGTAACATGTACGAAATTTTAAGACCACCACCTAACAAAAAACCTTACCAATTACCATGGAAATGGCAAAACACAAAACGAAGAATGCAACTAGGAAAAGATAAAGAAAAGGAAACCCCAAAATATGAACCTACAGAACACTACGAAAAAGGAATAGCAGGAAATGGAGAATTGTTAGACCTAGATTGCGTAAAAGTTGTAGATAGGACAATTGAAGAATGGGTAAAAGCCTCACTAATTGTAGGGTTTAGGCAAAACCTTAATGGAAATGCATTTGAGAAATTTATAGAAGCCACCTTTATGGGAGTAGTAGCAAAATGGTGGAATGGGCTAGAGGAAGAAGAGAGAAATACTATAAGAAAATCAAGACCAACTGATGATAGAGGAACTGAAGAAAGCTCAGCACAACGGACCTTAGGTCTAAAAGAAATAATTACAAATTACAAAAAAGCAAGAACTGAATTCAGTGTATATGATAAAGGAGAAAAACACGCTATATATAAAAAGAATCAAGCAAGATGGAGACTAAGTAACTTAGAAATATGCGACATGTGCTATTTTGACGACTATGCTTGTAAATTCCGAGAATATTTTCAAGATAGTTATTATACAAAAGAAGAACATAGTCCAATTTTAGACTCATTCTTTCTAAAACTACGTGATCCATGGAGTATAAATATATATAGTGCATATATAAGTGCCAGAAGTAAACACTTTAGGATATAGAATGCAATTCGTAAAAGATTACATGGACAAAGTATGCCAAGATGCTAGAGCAACAATGAAATATCATAGAACATATAAATAAAGAATTTGTTGTGAGGATGCAAGGCCGAATCATTGGGGATGCAATAATAACTATAAATACACAAAGAAGAATAATCACAAATTCCAAAAATATAAACCAAAATATAGAAAAACTTTTAAGAGATATAGAAAACCCTATAAAAAATACTTTAGAAAAATGAATAAGAATAAAAATAGGCAATATACGAAAAATCCTTAGAAATGTAATTGTTACATATGTGGAGAGGTGGGACATATATCACCAAATTGTCCTAAAATGATGAAAAAAGAAAATGTAAAATACGTAGAAGAAATTGAAGAAATGAATAACATAAATTATGAACCCATAAAATATGATAAAGAATGGTCAGAAATAAGTGAAGATGAAGAAATAATGGTAATGGAAGAAGATAGTGGAAGTAATGAAGGTGAAATAGAAAAATGTGAAATAAACATGATGACAGATTTAACAGAAATAGGAGAACCTTCAGAAAGAGAAGAAAACAATGAAAGTATGGTAATAAATAGGATATTGGACAAATGAATCCATTAAAAACAACAAAAAACACATTATACATTCTAACAGAATTTGTTTACGAAGGATACAAATCAAGAAACTATCACAGTCTAATAGACACCGGAGCAGGCACTAGCCTATGCCGCGAAAATATACTATCAAAATGGAAACAAGATGGATATAATAAAAAAGCAATAACTGGATTAACTGGACGAACTATCATACTTGACAAATATCAACAAAATATTAATGTACAAATAGGAAGTTACATACTAAAAATACCAATAATATACCAGTTTGATGATATGAATAATAATGTACTCTTAGGAAATGATTTTTTTCAACAATACTATCCAATAACCATAATACATAAATCAGTCGTATTTACAATACCTTGCAGACACCAAGCAATAGCAATTAGAATAACTTAACCTTATTCCAGAACTGACCTGCTACACATCAGAGTTTCTTCAACCCAGCGTGGTGAATACCAATATTTACCAAACAAAACTAGAATACAATAAGTTCAAGAAATAACTACAAAAGAAATTTTACAAAAACAATTAGAAGATCTCTGCGGAGAAGTCCCTTTGGCAAAATAGAACTTAAGTAAACCCACGGCACATATAGAGTTAATAGATAAGAAAAAAATAATAAAAATTAAACCTATAAATATACTCCAACAGATCTAGAAGAGTTCAAAATACACATAAAAAAATTAATGGAAAATAATTATATAAGACAATCACAAAGTCCACATTCATCACCAGCATTCATAGTAGGAAAGTATTCAGAAGAAAAAAGAGGTAAATCTCGAATGGTAGTAAATTATAAGGAACTAAATAAAAATACTAAGAGGTTTGGATACCCACGACCAGACATGCAAATATTACTTAACATGGTAAGAACAAGAAAAATATATTCGAAATTTGATTGTAAATCAGAATTTTATCATGTAAAACTAACAGAAGATTCAAAACCTTTAACAGCCTTTAGCACACCTCAAGGATTTTATGAATTGAATGTATTACTATTCGGTTTTAAAAATAGCCCAGGATTATTTCAAGAGTATATGGATTAAATTTTTGAAAGATACAACAATTTCATATTAGTATATGTAGATGATATTCTAATATGATCCGAAAACGAAGAACAACATAAAGAACATCTACTAAAATTTATAGAAATAGTGAAAAATGCAGGTATTATACTATCAAAAAAGAAAATGGAATTATTCAAAATTGAGATAGAGTTCTTAGGAACAAAATTATTACATGAATGAATAGAATTATAACCACATATAGCAGAAAAAATAAAGAATTTTCTTAATATCCTAAAAGAAAAAAGAGAAGTATAATCTATAATAGGGTTACTAAATCAAACAAGAGGTTACATACCAAATTCATCATAAAAAACAAATTGGTTACAACAAAAACTGAAAAAATTTAAGAAATGGGAATGGACCCTGGAGGATGAAGAGAAACTTAAATTATTAAAACAACAAACTTCAGAATTACATAAGCTAAGATTACCTGTTAAAGAATGTTCATGGATAATAGAAACAGATGCATATGAAAACAATTGGGGAGCAGCATTAAAATTTATTGAAATAGGAGAAAAGGAGGAAAAACTAGCCAGATGTGCAAGTGGATCTTTCACACAAACCCAACAAAATTACCACATAAACGAAAAAGAACTACTAGCAATCTCAAAACTATAAAAAAGTTTGAACTATCTATAATACATACAAAATTTACAGTAAAGACAGATAATACCCAAGCAAAAAGTTGGATTAACAAAATAATAGACCCAACCATAGAAAACAAAAGATTGATAAGGTGGCAAATGGAGTTAACACATTACGATTTCTTAATAGAAAACATAAAAGGAAAAGATAATATTTTAGCTGATTTTTTATCAAGAAATTAACTATTTTACTTATTGCAGAATGTAAACTAGAGTTCAGCAAATAGAACAAGATGTTATTTACATCAAGGAAACAATGGAGCAATTAAAAGGAGCATATAATCAATTATAACTACAAATATGCGGATTCCAAAGTCTGTTCTATCAGCATGTAAGTCAGCATGTAACCACTGAAAATATGGTGGACAATAATAGCGAAAAATGAGTGAGATAGGTGAGCATTCTCAATCAGTAAAAGAAGGAGCCATTACATCCTCAAATAAAACTATATACAAGGAGACCCTTCTTACTGAGAAAGCTCCTACCACAGTATCGAAGAAAATATTATTTTTACAATATATTCAAAAACTATGCCAAGTAACAGAGGTGAACCAGTTCTTCAAGACCATATCACAACAGCACATGAACAACGTCATCATCCTGCCAGGTGCTAATCCAAGAACAACTAGGACATTGTTCGAAAGAGGACTTATTCATTGCATCTATCCGTCCAGACAATGTGAAGAACTAATCCAACTACCAAGAGAAATTTACAAAGCAACCAAAAGTTATTTTGGGCTCACGAAGGCCTCAAAAATATATGTCAGAATGTATTCAGTCATCCCCGAGTATCTTAATGATGATGAAGAACTTCCAGCAGAACATGTTATAAAAATAGGGATGACTACCCAAATAATCTATGGAGCATCAAATATTGTATCATTTAAAACTGAAGAATTTGAGAAATTAATCCTAGAAAGAAGGGCAATGGGCTTCAGGTACATGTACTGTGAATTGAAAGACATAAAACAAAGAGACATCAATATATGGATCTATGACAGCCCAGATCCAGATAAAATAATAATGTATAGTATAGCAAAGATCAAACAGCCACAAGATAAGCATGAGCTGTTTGACAGCTGGTACCAGATACTATCTACTGGAGCAATGACAATGTCAGCAGAGACAGCTGTAAATTTCCTGTAGCTTGATGAAGATGGAACACTAACATAAATGTGAAGCATGTGAAGATGTCGGCCAAGAGGAATCTCTTTGCCTAGAATAGGCCAAAATGTAATCAGAACAATTATTGTAAGCTGATGTAAGCACTTATGTATTTATCTCAATTATTGAACATATGATGTAAGTAGTGACGCATGAAAACTTGTTGTAAGCTGATCCCTTAGTCTATAAAAGGGAAAGCTAAGCAAGAGAGAAGGCAGACGATCCTGGGGAGAAAAAATTCTTCAAAATCCTGAAGAGTCTCTGTTTGTAACAAGTTTGAAGGAAATAAAAAAATTATCTTTTATGAGTTCTTGCATCTACCAGATCTTGTAGAAAATAAGATATGGATAACTAAATCTTTTTCCTTAGAGAGAATTTTGTAAGGCCCTGCCTGAATGATCTTGTAAAAAGACCCATTTGCAACCTTCTATAGTTAGACTGTACACCTAGCGGAAGGAAACAAGCTAGGTTGTAGTTGTCTGTACCGAAGTGCTACTAGTTGTTCCAGATGTAACCCTCGGATGAAGCTCTTTTGAGGGCATAGTAATCCTGAGATGGGAGGAATGTAAAAGGAGCACAGAAATCGGGGTGCATACCAGAGGTATTTTATCCACTGGTAGTAACTGGTACAGAGCAACTCAGAGTGGTTTAACTAGGTCGGAAGCATGATGGACCGTTTTGCTTTGATTTTTTAGGCATCTTTAGAAACCTCTCTCTACTCTTTATTTTGTAATTGATTATTGTTCAAAAGAACTAAGAGCATCCACAGTCGTTCAATGAAAAAAATGCCAAAATGCATATTTTAGCATTACATTTCGAAGAAATGCTGCAGTCGTTGAATGGTAAAAAATGCATAAATTCGTTAAAAAGGAACAGACGAAACATTAATAAAAAATAATTTATACTTAGAAATTAATAATAAAAAATACGGGCCCAAAGAAGAAAAAAAATTCAAAATAACCGGACGATGTTTCTTCCGAGTTTTAAGGAAGTTTTTTTTGCAAAAAAAAAAATTTGCAAAAACAATTTTAAAAATAGTTTGTAAAAAATATTTGCAAAAACAATTTAAAAATTTGCAAAAACAGTTTAACAATTGCAAAAACAATTTAAAACTTTACAAAATTAATTTTAAAAATAATTTTTTTTAATAAAAAATGGATTGGGAGGAAACATCATGTTTCGTCCCACATGGGAATAAACATCATGTTTATTCCCACCATTAAATTCATTTAACCATTTAATTTATTTGGTTTTAAATTTTTTTTTAATTAGGATGAAACATCATGTTTCGTCCGATCAATTAAAAATATAATTAAATAATTCAGATGAAACATCATGTTTCGTCCGATCAATTAAAAATATAATTAAATAATCCAGACGAAACATGCATTTTGCTATTTCGAATGCTATTTATCCCTTTCTACTGTAGACGAATTGCCAAAAAATGGCAAAATAGCAAACGGCCGTGTGCACTACAGTATACAAAAAAATGGCAAAAATGACAAAAAAGCAAACGACTGTGGATGCTCTAATGGATAATAATAGTATTGCCTCACTGATTTTTGAATTAATGATTAATTACCAAGCAAGCGATAGAATGCTAGTTTTTTATATATGTTTATTATCCTCATAGACAAATAAGCATGAATGATTGCTATGAATTCAAATTATTCTTTTTTAGTATACAACGAGTAATAAATATAACAATAAACCAAATAAATCCTGGAGAAACTAGTAATATAAATATTGAAATAATTGACAACCTAACTAATTATGAAAGATCTTTGCTATTTTATGAAAATTGTATATTTAGTAGTTATGTTTGGAGTCCTACGACTGCATACAGACAATTTTTATAAGAAAATGAACAGAATGGAGGAGAAAATAGACATACGGAAGAACTCGAAGAACCCCCATATGATAGTAATAGTGAAGGATATGAGACAGAATCAGAATATATGAGAGAACTTGACGACGATATTCCCGACATTCCTGATTACTTTTTCAGAATAGGCAATATCCATTATTTCGACGAATATTATTTTACACCAAACTTTTAACTTTAGAATTTTAAAGTTTTTGATACTCTTTACCTTTTGATTTTCAGTCTTCAGAAGATTACGCGCGACGCCCCCACAGTTGTTGTTTGTGGTATCAGAGCCAGTACAGAGTAAGTAATTTTTACTTAATTTCTGTAATTTTCTGTAAAATTATTACTAATTTATAAGCTATATAATAGAAAAACTAAAATCTAATAATAAAAATAGAAATTATCTTAAAAACCCAAAAACTTTTAGAATTTAAAGAAAGGTCACACATCCTATAAAAATTATTATAGAAAAAATGCTATAAAAATTTAATTAAGAACTAGGTCATTGCACTAAATATTTTCTAAACAGGGTCATTTCACTGAATAAAAACAAACAGTAGGTCAAAAAGCTAATTAGCTCGATGCCTTGCTGGGCATAAATAATCCCAAATTTCAACCATTAGAGCATCCACAGTCGTGATTGTCAAAAAAATGACACAATGCATATTTACATATAGCATATACAGTGTTTGCTGCAGTCGTCTAATGCTATATTATATCAATTTAAAATAAAAAAATAATAGACGGACTTTGTAAATCCGTCGGAGGGCGAAATGCATATAAAATGAATTATTTATTATATATTTTTTCATTAGACGGATGTTGAAGATCCATCGGAAGGGAGATAAAAACAAAAACAAAAAAATGGACAGACAGAATTTTAAGTAATTTTTTCGATTTTTTTAAAATAAAAAAAAAACAATTTTTAGTGGAAAAAAAAGGTGGGCCCCTCCACGGATGGATCTTCATGATCCGTCCAAGAGGGTAACCCAATATTCATTTTTTAAAAATTTTATTTTATCTTCATTCGACGGACGGATCTAGAAGATCCGTCCAAGGGGAGGTGTGTTTTTTTGGGTTTTGGTTTTTTTTTTAAAATTAAGAAATAATATTTTTTTAAAGGGACGGACTGTCTAGCTTCGTCTGAAAAATAAATTTTTTTTTCGTCGGACGGATCTTCAAAATCCGTCCTGTATAATATGAATTTTTCTTACATCCGCTCTCATATATAGCCATCTACTGTTGCGAAATTGTCAAAATATGCATAAATAGCAAACGACTCCAGCGTTTCGTTTGCTATAAAATGCATAAAGTGGATAAATAGCAAACGACTGTGGATGCTTTTAAGGGGTGGTTGGTTGATTGTAAAATATTTCTATAGCTAAAAATTTACCGTAGAAAAAAAAATATGTGAAAATGAGTTTTTAAAAAGTCGCTTGGTTAGATTCAATTTTACTGTATTGTAAGATAGAGAGAAGAGAGAAAGAAATTTAATGTAAAGAGTTAGTTGAAATTATTTTATTGGATAAAGTAAAAAATGGAATAGATAAATTATTTTTAAATTGCTATAGTAGTGCTATAGTAGCGCTACAGTGATATTCCGCCCCACCTCCGCCTCAAATCTCCGAATTTCTAAAGGGGCAATTTTAACGCGTTGTCACTATTGTAGCTGTCAGGTGGAACTCAGTTCCATCGCCAAATGCAGCGAACAAACTAGTGCTACAATGATTTTCTTTGGAACTCAGTTCCAATAGTAATTACTTTCATTACAGACAAACAGGCCTTAAGAGCATATGTAGTAGCTGGTTATATTTTCAAATTTTAAAAATTTTAACAAAAAAAGTGCTACAGTTGTTGGCTAAATATCTAAATTTTGAGTTTAAGGGAAACAGTACTCTTCTATATTTGAGAAGAGATACAGGAATTTGAAAAATATATCATCCAAAACATGAAGCTTCGTTCGTTTACAGTTTTAACCATAAATCTTATCGTACGATATATAAAAATCTCGTCTCAGAATTATTTTTTAATTTTTTTTATATCAGACGGGGATCTCCCGTCAGAGCAATTTTTAATTTTAAAAAAAATCTCGGGCAGGATTTGATATTCCGTCCGTCAAGTTTTTTGACCAAAATTTGAAGGATGTTTTATATTAAATTAGACCTATAAGAATTGTTATGCATACATATTAACTTTGGAATTGGTGTGTTCTTTGGGTACAAGGGCTGAGATGGAGTGAGGCCTATAAGAATTATTATGCATACATATGCGTACATTTTTTTATATTTTAAAGTGTTCTCGGACGAAAGGAATTGTGCCAGTGCAATTTTTTATATAAAAAATTCAAAGGATGGGATTTGATCCCTCGTTCATAATATTTTAAAATTGAAAAAAAAATCAAAATTTCAAACGTGACGATATATCATCTACCGTCCGTTAATATTTTTTTTTTATATATAAAAACTCTTACTTTGGAATTAAACACCTACATTTAGAACTCAAAATTTCTATTTCTAAATGTCAAATAACCAAAATTTTGGTTACAATGACAATACATGCTCTAACCAATGGTGGTGTAGAAGAACAAAAAACAGCCCCTTTCTTTCAGTGCCTTGGGCCGTTTTTTGAATTTTTTCCCCTACAGACCTACTTTTAAAATTATTTAACAAACTAACCCAAATTTGTAACTATTTACTAAATTGGCTCATTTTTGGACACTTCAGCATAACACGATGTCTAAAACATCGGCTTCTTTGAAAATGAAGCCAATGTTCTTAACAACACCTTCTTAAATAGTTTTTTTTGTCGAAGACATTGTTGGAGATATCGGCCTCCGTTTATTTCACATCTTAGTGAGAACTTCAAGACATAGAAAAGAATTTCTGTAAAATTCGTTTAAACGGAAGCCGCTATTCCCAGTAATGACATTGATATAACTGAAGCCCCTGTTGGGAATAACGACTTGCATTGGTATCCGGTTGGGTCGGGTCCTTCACTACCCGGACCCGGACTCGGTCCCTATGGGTCCAAAAATTGGACCCGGACTCGGACCCGAGAGGACCGAATCCGATTCTGGGTGCGGGTCCTATTAAAATATTCCTACCTGTTCGGATAGGAGCGGGAGTGTAAGCGGCGAGCAGAGACGGCGAGTGGAGGATTTAGAATAGAGGAGAGAAGTAAAAAACATGAGTTTTGGGTTTGGAAGAGGAAGATTTAGAATTAAGGAGGAAGGAGTGAAGGGATGATGAAAGAATATTTATTATTATGTTGATTTTTTGGATTTTTTTAATGAATCCGGGTCTGAGTCTGGGTCCGGGTTCGGGTCCAGATTCCGGTCGGGTCTCTTTTGAGCGAACCCGGACTCAGAACCGAAAGTACAACGGATTCCATTTTAGGACCTGGACCCGGATAGGTCGGGTCGGTTCCGGTCCAATACCGAGTCCGGATAGGGTCTGGGTCGGATCCGGATTTCGGATATTTATACCGATGCTAATAATGACTTTAGTTATTTCAAACTTTTTCTCCAAGTCTTGAAGTTATCACTTAGACGTGAAATGAAGTGAGACCACTATTACCACCAACGGCTTCGACAAAATTTTTATTGAAAAGCGGCTGTTGGGAACAACAACTTCATTTTTAAATGCCATTATTTTCGGCAGTGTGGTATGCTGATGTGTCCAAAAGTTAATCATTTTGGTATATAATTTCAAAAATTGTTATTGAGAACATCGACTTCGTTGTAAAATGCCTTGACAGCACGTTATGCTGACGTATTCAAAAGTAAATCAGTTTGCTATATATAATTTCGAAAGTGGGTTAGTTTGATAGTGGTACATAATTAAAAAAAGGAGTAATGCTACATCCACTATCAATTTTACTACATTTTTCTTTACTATTTTAGGTGGTACCCTTTAATAGGTAGAAAAAGATAAAATAGGTGGGAAAACTCTCCAATAGGAATATGTCATCTAAGATAATAAAGAGATTGGCAATAAAATTGGTAGTTACTGAAGCATAAGATTAAAAAAAAAAAAAAGGAAAAAAACCAAACGTTGGGTGGCTACGGAAGATTTTCCTGCTTTTTGGACAATAGCAATCCATAAATAGGCATCACATCAGGTATCTTGCATTATTGATTTTACCGACAAAATAGTACAGTACTATACCAATCCCCTGACCATGTGATTCAACAGTAGGTCGTGGATTTCAATCTGGAGGTGGTGCAGTTCTGCAGTCGAGATCTCAGACTTGAAAAAGGTACTGCTCAGTTTAAAAAATGTTGCTCAGGTGGTCCTATACTCCTATTTGATTACCGTGCCGCATGCATAACCACGGAGTACAAAAACCAAATTTAATGACAGCGAGAATCAGAACCAATTCAACCGGTTCACAACTCACAAGGGAGCTAATCACATGGGCAAATTTCACTAAATCCTACTCGTACTTAGTTTTTACTAATATGAAAATAACCTTACTCAGTTTTATTTTATTTTTTTTATTATTATTTTTTTTTTCTTTGGATCACTTTACTGCATGCCAAAAGTTATAGCGCTTTACCTTGCTATTTGCGATTTTTTTTTTAGGACACTTTTTAAAAATATTTGTAGAACGATGACATTTTTTTTTTTATTGGAAGGAAAGCTGGAATAAAACAACCTTGTTTTATTAATAAGAAATTAACCAAACAAACCCAGCGTACTGGGCCAAATTACAAACCACAAACAGACAAATAGAACATGAAGCGACATGACCAGTATATACAATCAGAGTTCACTCCAACATCTTTAGAGGGTGACCAACAAACCAAAAACAACACCCGACAATCGACTAGGTCAAAGTCACAACAAAAAAGAGAGCCGTGGAGAGGATACCTTCACCTCTCTCACGTTTTACCTTTCTCAAGCGATTTCTCATCAAACAAAACTCTCCCTCACCCTAACCACAGACACAGTCAAAGAGAGAGCCGTGAAGAGGATACTTTCGCCTCTCTCACGCTTTTACCCTCTCAAGTGATTCCTCACAAACACAAACATACACCTGCATAAAGTAGTGAGAAGCAACATCTTCACACACTCTTTCACTCACGCAAAAATCCGAAGCAAATTACAACTAACTGAAGCATCACCCTCCCCTCTCGCCCCTGTGGACGGTGGACGTTGTAGATTCCAGGTTCAATGATGAAGCCGTAGTGGTGGTGCTGTCGTGAAGCCTGTGGCAGTCGGTTAAAGGAGGTCAAATTCAGGGTGTAACTCACACACTGACAGGCAAAATTCCAAACAACTCCAACTCTATATATATTTCCACTCCGGACACCTCATGGAGGGATCCCGTCTGCGGGCCTAAGCCCCACAACTGTGCTGCAACCGGTGAGCGCACCTCATGGAGGGACCCCATTTTCGGGCCCAAGCCCCACAACCGTGCTGCACATCATACTTCACACCGAATCAAAACCAAACTCATGCCCCACAACCGTGTTGCACATCAAACTTCACTCATACCAACCAAGGCACGACCAAAGAGAGAGCCAAGAGGAGCATACCCTCTCCTTTCACACACTCAAGCTCTCTCATGCGATTTCTCACAATCACAAACACACACTAACAGAGAGTAGAGAAGATCATGTCTCTCCTTAACTCTCCCTCTCACACTCACTCATTGCAGAAATAGGGGTTAAAGATGTTGGGTGGGGTGGCGCAGTCGTGAAGGCCATGGCATTCGGCGACAGTAGGACTGTCTTAGTCGGATGAGGGAGGGTGGAGGCGACGGCGGCCCAGGCGAGGCAAATCCACCGCCGGCCCAAGCATCAGCGCGCCGTCATCTCGAGCTCCACCACATAGGAGCTCGCTGTTCTGCCGCCGCGAGCTACTCGCCGTAGGAGCTCGCCACTCCCGACGCCAAAACTCGGGAGAAACGATGATGGAAGGCCGAAGTCGAGGTTGCGCGACTTCGGCGGGAGGAGATCGTTGTTGGAGAGTAGTGGATAGAGGAGGAGGATGAAGGGTGGACGGGGAGGGGCGGCGTAACCCTAGCCGCTATCCCCTCCAAACTCAGATCTAGATCAATGGTTTTCTTTTTTTGGGTTTTTTTTTTGGGAGAGTTTCTCTCTCTAGAAAATATAGAGGGAAACTCATTAAACGTGATTTATGCAGAAAGAGGACAATTGCTAAAGTATTTGTGCTAGTGGACTCAAAAACTAAACTCGCCGTTCCCAACGACGAGTTTAGTTGTTTCATGCTCGTTGTTGAGACATGGCAGATTTAGTGCTAATTTTTTGAAAAACTTGCCATTCTCAATGGCGAGTTCAGTTCAAAATTTTCAATGAGGACTCGATGTTCCCAACGGCAAGGACATTTATACTAGACTCGATGTAAGGAATAACGAGTTTAGTTCAAAATTTTAAAAGAAGACTCGCTGTTCCCAATGGCGAGGACATTTATACTAGACTCGTTGTTGGAAACGACGAAAATGTAGGAAATTTCACAGAGAGTGAAACATTCTGTTGGACTTAGTGAATTTTCGAAAAAAAACTCAATACAATTTTTTTTGAACAAAACTCGCCTTTCCCAACAGCGTGTCTAGAGTAAATGTCCTCGCTGTTGGGAATAGCGAGTCTTCATTGAAAAAATTGAACTAAACTCGCAGTTCCCAACAACGAGTCTAGTATAAATGTTATCTCCGTTGGAAACAACGAGTCTTCATTGAAATTTTTTGAACTGAACTTGCCATTGGGAACGACGAGTTTCTCAAAAAATTAGCACCAAACTTGTCGTGTCCCAACGGCAAACATGAAACAAGTAAACTCGTTGTTGGGAATGACGAGTTTATTTGTTGAGTCCACAAATACAAATACTTTGACAACTGTCCTATAAGTACAAATATTTTCAAAAAGTGGCATATAATATAAAAAAATCACTATTCGCTGAAGCAATTAATAATCTAGCATAAAATGATCATTTTTACTATTGTAAAGTTCAGTGGGTATTCTAAAAATATATATATAACGAATTTTTGAAATTTTTGTATTTCAAAATTTGTGGACTTATTAGAAATTATTCTTTCTCTCTTCACCCAATTTTTTTTTTTGGAAAATTATGTCCCTCCAATACCTAATTAACCGATCAAGAGTATTTTAGGTTATATATTACCAAATTTTATTTTTTTTTTGAAAATTATGTCCCTCTATATATATATATATATATATATATATATATATATATATATATATATATATATATCCCTGTCCAAAAGACTAATTTATATTGATTTTAGATAGGGTAAGGTGAACCACAATAATTTTGGGCCTATAGTACAGTCACCCACAATAAAAGAATTGGGTAGAGTTATCTGCAAATTGGTGAAAAATGTGTGTGGTTTAGTGATTTACCCTTTTTATCTCTAATCTCTAATATTATAATGGGAGAAGGCCTTAGTGTCATTTGTCATTTTGTCATTCTACCAATATGTGCAAGACACATACATAACTAATATAAAGGAGGTTTCCGGTTCAAATCCTCCCTATGTCTGAGTTTTTTTTTTTGAAATTATTAAAACGTGCATCGCACGTGTAAATTACTAGTTATTATGATGGGTAATGTTGCACCACTACCTATTTTACTACATTTTTCTTGTAACCTTATGTGACACGCTTAATTGTCGTTGCCACATCAGCATTTTAATTAACTCATATTAAATTATATTGAAAATAGATTTCATACCGGACTCTTCCTCTTACTGTGGTCTCTTCTTCCTTATCCTCTCTCCCATTTGCAGAAACGATTTTTTCCCAAAATAACCCACTTTATGAAAGTATTTACCAAACTGGCCCACTTTAGAAACTAATTACCAAAACGACCCACTCGCTATCTCAGATAGCAATAAGCGCAAAGGGGGCTAGGAGACATTGGCACCACGCACCCTTTGCAATAGAACTAAAGTGGCGATAGCGCGAGAAGCAGAGCAAGAGAGAGCTCCCCAACAAACTAACTAGCTAAGCAAGCAAGAAACCTTTGAGTTTAGGCACCGATAATCCGAATCGTCATATAAGTCAGTAATAGAAGCAATCAGTAGAAAAGGAATCGGCAAACACTGGAAATTGATCCTATGGGTTCACACTTTTTCATTCGAAAGGGGTGGAGAATGGAATGATTATTCGATTCCTGGTGGTCCGGGATAAACATGTGCTGTTGGTGATTTGAAAGAAATGAGATCTGTTGGGTCTGGAGAAACTGAATCCGTTGGCTAGGAGGGAAAAACCAGGGTCATTGTTTCGTCGGTTGATGCAGCGGAGCTTTACTCGGCTTTTGAGTCAAATCACTTCTGTGGCTGAAATAGATACTGTTTCCGAGAAGGAGTTGACCTATTCAACTTCATTTCATCGGTTGATACTTATGAGATGGAGGCTCCTGGCACAAACTGAGGGTATAACGCCCCGCTCCGATCAGCGATTTTAGCAAATAACTGCCCACCACAGCTACCTCATAAAAGGTGCTATAGCTTGTTGGTGACCTCTAATCCCAGGCAATTATATTTATTAATTATTATGGGGTGTTACATACACCCCCCTTTAGAAATCAGTGTTCTCGCTGAGTACGGGGCATGCAATCTAGCGTAGGATCTCCTTTCTAGCGGATGTGGAGCAGTCCCGTGAGCGTCGCCTCGATCCCGGTAATCAGGAAGACTAGCCACATCGCAAGTGCCTCACACCCCGATAATCAGGAAACCATCTCCCATCGCAGATCATATGAGGCCCCCACTCACGTCATCTTCACACTTGGTGTCCAAAGTCGGCTCTGATACCATTTGTAACGTCCCGCCCCGATCAACGTTTTTAGCAAACAACTGCCCACCATAGACATCCTCCTAAAAAGTGCTATAGCTTGTTGGTGACCTCTAATCCCAGAAAATTATAATTATTAATTATTACGGGGTGTTACAGAAGGTAGGGAAGGATGAGATTTGATTCTCTTAGATCAAGGAAGACTCAAAAGGAGCTCTTTCATTGAAGTGTTTGCCGCCCAGCCTGGTTACCCCAACCCTTAAGTATTTTCGTGCCACAATCAACTCATTGAATAATCAACATAACTGGAATTGGTTGTTCACCGATGGATGATAGACTATTTGGCGGTGGTTACTAAACTAAGTGTAACACCTCGAATTTGTAAAATACTAAAAATACCCATTTTTATATCTCTGGAGTACTGAGAATTATTTTAGGTATATTTTATTTTAAATATTAAGATTGGTGTTGATATTTGTGTTGAATTGATGTAAATGATATATTGGAGTTATGAGTTGAGTTTTATGTGAAAAAAAATATTGTTTGTTTTTATTTTATAATTTTGGAGGATTATTATGAGATATGTTAATATATTTTGTATTGTTAGTATTATTTTGGAGATTGGGGGCTTGTATGTTAAAATACCTTTACAAATTATTATATATATATATTTTACAACCCCTCCCCCCACCCCCCACCTACACACACACACACACAAACACACACATCCTTCTTCTCCTTCTCCTGGTTTCGATCCTGCCGAAAAGAAACCAACCCATTTCGCTGTGATTTCCCCAACCCAAAATCCACTCCATGTCTTCTTTATTTTTAAATTAATTTGAGGGATAGGCTAAGTGAAGGGTGCTCTAACTAGTGGTGGAGTCAATTTGGAGAAAGGATTTAGTGGAGGTATATTTCTTTTTAATTATTTGTGTAATTTTCTTATGCTTTTAATTTCTATTGCATAGAAATGGAGTATAGGGTTGGTTAGAGGTCTATTTTGATGTTAGAGTCGGGAAATTAACAAATTATTGGAGATTTTGTAAATTGCTTATAAATTAGGATTTTGGGTTTATAAAATGGGAAGTAAATATATGAAAATTATCTCCTTCATGGTAGTAGAAATTTTAGTTGAACCATTAGAATAATTTGGGTGTGATTTTGGAAATTATATGGGGATAAAAATCCCTTAGGAATTTGAATATTACATGCATCGCACGTGTAACCCCTGTTTTCGAAAATGCGTATTTTCTATGTATTTTCATGTATTTAAAAATTATAAATTCAGTATTTGTTAAATCTGGCTTGAACTTTACATTTAGAACATTTTCTCGAACAATTATATTTATTATCGAATAATGGAATACTTCAACCTTATTTGCCGTTTTCAAATGATCGACTATTTATATGTTAGTCCAAATCTATTATGTTATTTCGATTTGGATTTCAATGATTTTTAATGAATTTACTGAACTCAAATCTTATTATTGTATTCATGTTATTATTATCGTTACTATTATTATTACCGTCGTTGCTAATATCATTATTATTTTTACTGCTACGAATATGATTATTAGTTTATTTTATTATTGTCATCTTTGATTATTTATTGAAAATCAAATTTTGTAATTATTATTGTTATTAGTATTATCATTTCTATTTGATATTGTTATTATTATTTTTAATACTATTAGTTTAATTGTTCATGATTTAATGTGTATGTGTATATATAAGTGTGCCTTATAAAGCCTATTCTATTTAATTATCTTCTATTGGATTTTTAAACCCAAAACCAAGACCCATCTCTTATTAGATCCAAATCCATCTAAACCCAAATCCAATAACCCAAACTACCCCCAATCTCTCCCTAACGGACTAATCCCTATCAATTCTCCTAATTACTCCCCCACAATCTCCATGATCTGTAACTCCCAACTTGAGTAACTAAATCCCTACTATTAAGCCCCCTAATCATGCTATCTCTCTCTCTCTCTCTCCTTCCCTGTTTAAACCAACCAAAACAAAACAAAACCCAAAGCACCCATCTCCTTCTCCCGCTCGCTCCCCCTCTGTCTCTAACGAAAGCAGAGAACCCATTTTCCTTCCGCTTCCACTCTCCGTTCGCTAGCGGCGCAGCCACCTCGTAGCGCCGCTTGACCTCTCTCCCCATCGTCCCCATCTCCGACCTCCACCCCCTTGCCATCACAACGCCCCAAGCACTCCTGACCAGCCGCCAGCATCCTTCCCTGTTTTCCCTCCTCCTTCCTTCTTCGTTCGCCATTACCCATATCATCATCCAAGACCTCGCTGCAACCCTCCCGATTCACCTTCACCCTTTCATCTCCTCACCCAGACACCATGGCCCCTCCCTGCTCGCAACCCAGTCGCGCCACCAGCGCCAATCGACAGCACATCCACCACAGCGACCCCCCTTTCGCCCATGCACACAGTCACTACTCCCCTGGCCTTCGACCACCCGCCCATCGCTCAGTCTTTTCCCTCTTCGCCTGCTCGCAACCCCCTCGACGACAGTCTCTGCCCTGTCTCCTCTCGCGTGCGCTTCACGCCACAACCACAGTACCCTGCCTCCCACGCGACTGCAGCAGCAGATCCTATCGTCGTTCAGCCATTCACCCCAGTCGCGCCCCTGGCCGTGCCGTCCCGTCACCGCCATCGCTCCCTATGCCGTGACCCTCTCGATGTCGCCCTCGCCGCCTCGCGCCGCTGCCGGTGCCGCCGCTGCTCTCGCTCTCGCTCTCGGTTTCGATGAAGAAGAGAAGGAAGAAGAAGAAGAACTGTTTGGGCGGGATTGGATCTCAGCCTTTGGATCACATCAAGATCCGTGCTCTCTTGGTCCGATCAGATCGGTGTTTGGTGTTCACCCACAGCAGATCCGAAATCCGTGTTCCGTGTTTGGCCCAGATCTGGTGTGCGGGAAAGTTTCTATTGGTTAATTTTGGTGTTCCGCATTTTGGCACGCCAGATCCAAAATGCCGTTTGCTATTCTGGGCGATCTGGTGTGGGGAAATTCACTCTACTGTTGGATTTTCACACGTGCTTCACACATTCTTTTGGGAAACTTCGCCCGGGGATTTTCGATCATATTTTCTTCAACAATCGGATCTATTCGTCATAAAAAAGGCAAGTCATTTCTATCGAATGTGTATTGTATCATATTCGATAATTTTTATTGAATTCCACAAGTGGATCCTATTGAATATCGTAAAAATGTTATTGTATCTATCGTTGGGATACCACGGATTTACACGAGCGAATCCAAGTGGTAGTCTCGACTTCGTGCCTTCATTTTGCCTCTATTGTATAGGGATTTTCATACACCCATGTAATTATAGTTATTGATTATAAAAATAGGGAATTATTGACACATTTCATATCATGACATTAATGACAACTAGCTATAGTAGATTGTATAAATTAGTTGATTGTTAATGTGATTGCTATTGATAAATTAGTTGAATTGTAAATATTAGAATTATGAACATCATCGACCATAATACCATGTTTACATAGAAATGACTCGCTGTGATTTATGATTATTAAACCCCAAATTATCATTCTTAATTTTAATCGTTTATTTTCAAAATGGACACGTTGACTATTCTGGAAATTACGCCAACATGAATCTTAATGTGCTGTTTCGACCTAGATAACTTCATTAAAATCAGAAACTCCCTGAAGATGAAACGTAACCCTATTTGTCTAGATGTCAATAGATACTAGAAATTTCGAATTCCAATTTATATCGCCCGAGTTATGACCCTTTTTCTGCAGCTGCGCTGTAAATTCAGATTCATGTACATACCATGTTAGGCTGATAAATTAAGTGAACTAATGATTATATATGGCCAAGATAAATTTCAGATTTGTAGATAACATGTTTAGGGTGTTAAAATTATTTTTACTGATTTTTGTAATGATTATTTACTGCCTTTATAATTAAAATTAGTCAACATCTACACACAGCCAGAAACTAAAACCTATAAAGAACATTGAATTTCACCTAGCTACCGTTGTCGGAATATAGACTTTAAGTATGCGTTGGAACCGGGCGGGAGTCTAGTTTCTAGACCACTTGACGGATCCACATTTGCTGTCCTGTAGCAACAGGAATTCTGATTTTGGTACAGCAACCTACTGCTGTCCAGAATTGGGATTCTATGTTTTATAATGTACAGTTGTGTTTATAATGTTATATTTAGTGTATTTAATTGTATAGAGTATATTGCATGATCCTAGGGTTGTTTTGTAACCTTTTCTAACGTCCCTTATTAATTGTATTATCGTGTGTTAATTGAATAAAGGAAATAAATCAAAGCCGGGGTTAAGGGTTAATTAGGGTAGTTGACAATATAGTAAGTGTACTCAGATGATGGCCAGTGAATATTATTGTTATCGGCATCGTGTAAGAAATTACACATGTCCGTGTTTTATCGTTATCGGCATCGTGTAAGAAATTACACATGTCCCGTGTTTTATCGTTATCGTCATCATACCCAGTACATGAACTATAGAATCTACCACCTTAATCTAAACGAAATTGATTGTATGCATCGAACCTGTGGTACGGCACACATGAGACACAGCAGTACGTGCATTAGCTAGGATTTAAAAATGAATAATAGACCTAAGGCTCTCATCACAGTATCATTGCATATTGTTATCTTTATCGAACAGTGTTATCGTTATTATTGCCATTATTGATATTGTTCATTGTTATCGTGATAGATCATAGTTATTGCATATTATACTGTTATTGCTTTGTCAATGTTCAATACTATTGACTTCATCATTTATTGAATTCATTGCTATACTACAATTGTTATTGTTTCTCTGTTTCTCCACTTGCATGTCCACGACTTGCTCTAAGGACAAATTATTCTTTTTTTTAGATAAACAAGTACAGGTGATCAAGGAGAATTTTCAGAAGGCATTGGTGAGCAGTTATTCTACGATTGGAGCAGGAGTTCCTTGAGCTATTTGGTAAGTTCTTATATTCCAGATTTAGTTATTGAATTTCATTCTTGTTTATGTGATCATGTTCCTGCGTGGTTGTGATTAATTTGTCTTATATTGTTGAGTTAAGACTGGTACAGCTTATGGATGATATGAGTAAGCGTACTTATATCATTCGCTGGGCCTCAGTTACGTGCCTGTATTTCCGTATTCCGGGAAGCGAGGCGTGACAGCACGTGTACATCCCAGACGTTCAATAAAATGCCTGAGTGATATTAGGATTAGTGTTATTAGTTCCTGTGACTGGTTTGGATGTTTTGAGCCCTAATTTCTTAGAAATTTGATAATAGGAGAAGTTAGCGACTTCGGATGCGAGATGGAAAGGTGGTGTTTCGAGTCTTCGCGGGATATTATGTGAGTATGATTATACTAAGTATATATATATATTGTTGTGACAGAATTTTATGCAGTTTCGAAGTGATTTTGTGGGATTCAGCTAAATGAAGATTTAACCGAAAATACGGAATTATTATTTGTTAAAATTTTGTTATATGGTGAATTTGTGTGATTTTGAATATTCAGTGTTATGGGTGATATATTGGGTATATGTACGATAATATGAAATAATTGGGGTTGATATACGTATAATATACGGTAAACAAAAATGACATATATATATATATATATATATATATATATGGTGTTATGATGTATGTGAATGTGTGTGATATATACATGGGTGATAATGAGTTATGTTAGCTTAATCGATGAAATTATTGAGTGAGTAAATGTATAATGCAGTGATTGTTTAAAGTAAAACTAATGGGCGGTTATATGATATAATCATTTACTTAGTTTGGCATGTGCCTAAGGTAATTATAATGTGAGCAACTAAATACTTTAGTGTGTTTATGATACAGAATAAGATGAGGTAATAATCTTATTAATGAAATAACCAGATGTATGTGAACATGTGAGATAACGGGTAAATCGCATTGTTAAAGTTATAGATGTGGTAAATTATTGAAGCAAATGATAAAATGATGTGCAGTGGTGAAATGAGATGAAAAGATGAAATAAAAATGATAATAACAAATAAATTTTGTTGACCAGTACCTACAGAATTCCTGGGAGTTTGGGCTAGACCTCCTAATACCCAAGGACCGGCTTGGGGTAAATGATTATTATCCAAACTATGTTTGGGGTATGTATTTTTATCTCCTAAGCTATCGGTTTGAGGTCCGGTTATTCCCTCGATGACAGATGTCACGAGAAAGTACCTAGTTTATCTGGGGTTAGTATTTTTCCCTCCTGGCTTCGGCTGGGAGGAAGAACCCAGTTTATCTGGGGTTAGTGTTTGTCTCTCTTGGCTTCGGCTGGGAGGAAGTACCCAAGTTCTTCTTGGGGTTAGTGTTTCCCTCGCTGGCATAGGTTGGGAGGAAGACGTAGCCTCGGATGCGTAAGACCCCGGGGGGCAGAGGTCCACATGTTTACTGGGATGTCGTCTTTCAGTATAGTGGGATACTGTGGTTCACTGGTCGACAAATCAATAAAATGAACAAATGTGAAATAAAATGAGAATGAAGTTGTAAAGAAAGCTTGTGAAATGAAATGAGAATGAAGTAGTGAAAAAAGCTTGTGAAATGAAATGAGAATGAGGTAGTAAAAAAAGCATATGATGTGAAAAGAGAATGAGAAATTAAAGCAAGTGTATTATGAGTTGAGAATAAAGAGTAAAATAAGTTAGATTATAAGATGAGATTGAGAAAGTAAATAAAGTGAATGATATGAAATGAATATGAGGAAGTATAGAAAGTATATAATACGAAATGGGAAGAAAAAAGTAAAAGTATGTGTGTATTAATATGAATAAAATGAAGAAATTATATTATTATGGGAATGAATACGAGAAGAAAAGAAAATGTATTATGCATTATATGAATGGAAGTGAAGAAAATGTAATATGAGAATGGTTATGAAAAGGGTTATTAAAGAAAAACCTGATGTGATATTGTGCCGAGGAACTACTCGCCTGCTATTTCCTTGGAAATGGTGGGAACTACCTGCATTGGCACAACTTCCAGGATGAATTGGAGGGTTGTTGATGTGATAAATGTAGTGCGGGATGGAAATGAAAAGTAAAGTAAATTGTAAGATGAAAATGAAAATAAAGTAAAGTAATAACCGAGCTATCGGCTTGGGATGTGTTGTGATATAATCCAAGTTCTACTTAGGGTGCAGTGATTATTACCCAAGCTATCGGCTTTGGGGTGCGGTGTAATATTACTCAAACTATGTTTGGGCTGCGAAGTATTATCTGGTAAGAATGAAAGTGAAGTGAATTGAAATATGAGATGTAGATGAAAATGAAAGTAAGTTATATTATCGATAAGAGTGAGAAGTAACATAAGTTGTATGATGGGATAAAAATAAATTATAAAGTAAAATATATGATAAAAGGAGAATAAGTATTAAAATAATCTGTATGATGAAGTCAGAATGAAAAGAAGATAAATTGTAAGTTTTAATGAGAGTGAAAGTTAATGTATTACGAGATGTTATGATATGTGTTATAAGATATGGATACAGGTGATATTATGAAACTGAATGAATGTGATGATATGTGTTGTGAATGTGATATCACGAGATTAAATACATGGGAGGAATTGCGATGAAAATGAATGCATGCGATGAGATGCGAGGTAAAAGTATGTGATAACATATGACTGAATAAATCTTAAATTTAGATGTTCTTAAATACAATGTTGTAGTAGGCTCATTCAGGTTTCATATGAAACTAAGAAATCAGTTTTCTGATAAATATTGGAACTTATACGGTTTTTGCAAGACTACTATATTGTTATCCAAAGACAAAGTTGAATATTCAAACTGTGGATTATATATATGAGACTGAGGATACTCGGTAAATCCACGTGTGTGGGCTAGGGGTAGGCACGTAAGGTCCATGAATATAAGGGAATGACTTGGTCAAATTGAAGGAAATGAGTGTGATAGGCAAGGCTTGAGTCCGGTAGAGTTAGAGAACTCCGAAGGAGGAGTGGAATAGGGTCAGTGTGACCAAGATTCCAGTTTGTGTAAAATATCTATCCAGAATATAGATCGTTAAGTCTAGATTATATTGTGCATCACTTAGTGAACAACTTGCATTAGAAGAAGTATGACTGAAACAATAACGAACATGGCCAGTAAAGAGTTGAGGCTCCTAGTAATGTTCGGGACCGAGGATACGCCCGTTAAATCAACGTGTATGGCCAGAAAAGTCCATGAAATGGCCGGCAAAGAGCTGTGGCTCCTAGGAATGTTCATGACAAATCTACATGTGTGGGTTAGGGGTAGGCCAGTAAGGTCCGTAGTTACGGAAGGTCAATTCGCTGGGGTTCGCAATTGAGGATACACACAAAAAATTCGTGTGTGGGCTAGGGGTATGCCAGGAAGGTTCATGAAATGACCGGTAAAGATCTGCGACTCCTAGGAATGTTCATGATTGAGGATACACCCGGTAAATCTGCATGTGTGGACTAGGGGTAGGTCGGTAAGGTTCAATATCCTGGGAGTTCGAATTACACGTAATTACGCGTTGGAGTACTAATCAACTTTTGAGAATAAGTTGAGTTAGTGTAATAGAGTCAAATCAAATATTAGTGTAATCTCAATAAGTTGTGAGGCAACAAGTTGTGCAAAATTTTGCGGGATGCATAAATGCATAAAGAATGGATATTATGAGAATTAGTATAGTCTGGTATATAACTTGACATAGACATTCTTGGGTGATTATTTAACTTAATCTCATTACTCTCATTAGCAAATAATTAGGTCATTGTTGGGAAACTTAGTTCTTGGTTAAGTTCCATAAATTAAAGTGTGAAATCTAGAGTTTGAATAAGGCTTAGTTACTAACAAGTGACCCCTAGTGTTTTGACGTAAGTCCGATAGGGTGGCGCTAGATCTAGGTCATGTTGTTAATAATTGTAATGGTAGACACTAGTTGGATGTTGTATTCACTAGTCAAGGAGACACGTGCGGCGTTATCTTGACCGTTAATTTATGAGATCTAATGATAAGGACGAGAAGTAGATGTATAAACCGCAGGTCTCTTGTCGAAATTTAGGGGATGGACCTTTTAATGTTCATCGATGTTCTATGTTATCAGATACGAAGGGGGAGCGGGAGTTTAACTCTGGGCCTCACGGTGAGCGGAGAAAGACCAAAGGGTCACCTTTACATTCATGATAGCTTTTGGTATGGTCCGGAGTGGAGAAAGACACCAGGGCCCTGGCGTAGTGGAAATGACCATGGTCAGACTGTAGTAGCAGAGAAAACCGTAGGGATCTGCAACCTTATCAGTCACTAGATAAATATCAGGAACAGAGAAGAATACATGAGCAAGTTGACATTGCGAGGGTTTGAACCCTATAATGAAGAGAAACGTTAGTGGCTTGTATTCGGAAATTATGTTGTATGTGTAACACCCCGAATTTCAAATACAACTGAATTCGAGTTCTACAGGATCTTTTCACTTCTCTTCATACAATTTTTACAAGGAAAATAAACTTTACGTTACATCAGAGTTACATTTACATTAACATTTGTACAGCAGAAGCAAATTTTACATCAATGAACGAAATACAACAACAGTTGAATAATCTTTAAACATCATGTCTTCTTTAGTCTTTTTCATGTGCTTTACCCTGCATAGAAACTGTGGACACGTCAGTTCATTCAACTGACGAAATATTATACACGGCCATCCTTTCTATGCCGAAAACAGTATAACGATTCTCAATACTTAACAAACCACAAACTTGTTCACAAATAAAGCTAAAGGGACTATCCTATTGATGTCGTGTTGTGAATATGCACTTAGCCCTTAATGCAATTATTTTTATTATATGACACTAATGCGCACTTGTTCAGAGTCTATGCAGCCCATACTACATAGGTCCGAGAGCAAGCCCTTAACCATTCTTCATCTTGTAGGGTTCAATCCCTCGCCATGACGTAATCTACTACTGCAACTACGGTAAGTATCCAAGATGTTCTATGATCAACGAACTCATGTCTAGGCGCCCTGGAGAGAATCCCAACGCACTGTCACATGACTTATCATGCAAGCATTCTGTGGTAATTCACCTCCTACCATAGAATGATACCACCCGCAGTCACCAAACACCCCACGAGCGTCGCCACCGGGACGGTACTCTGGAGCAGTATCCACGTCCTACTCATGACCACTACAAACCTTATTGGCTACAGCTGCGCTTTTATAAGGCTATAGCGACGTTTTTTGGCGCCGTTATAGCTCGTAACGGCGCTTCTGAAATCGCCGCTAAAAGCGCCGCTAGAAAGTGCGTCGTTACAGCCATATAGGCTACTGCGGCGTGTTCGGTCGCCGCCGCTATAGGGTGTCCACCTATAACGGCGGTTTGTTAGCGCCGTTATAGATGCGTTTCGTTTTGGGGGAAAATGGATATAGCGGCGCTTATGTGAAACGCCGGTATTGGACCGCAATCAGAAAACTAGTCTGGGTACCTTGCTGCGGCGCTGGCCCAGCGCCGCGATAGAGGATCGGAAACTGTGGTACCTATGGCGGCGTTTCGTGGTAAATGCTGCCATAGGTGGGTTTTTTTTTTTTTTTTTATTTTTATTTTTTTTATTTTATTTATTTATTTATTTACATTTTATTATAAAATTTTCAATTAGAAAAAACAGTAATTAATCGCATATTACAAATACATGTAATCATATTAAATTTAAATGCAAATCATGTAAATCAATAATATCATAATCAAGAACTAAAAGTCACAAATCACAAAAACAACTCAATTGTAACACATAAACTATCATATAACGAGTATCAAATGTATATGCTGTACAACACTTAGTTATTTCAAAACATAGATATAATTCCTACAAATTTTTTTTTTAAAAAAGTCCAAATTCGACAAACTACAGCAGGGGAGTCTCTTTGTGTGGCCCGCTGTTGTTTCCAATTCCATCGTTATTTTGCCCTGGTGTATGTACGTGACTGGAAACCGATGGAATACGCTGACCCTGTAGAAAAAACATAAATAATTCATCATCAATTATGATATTTTCTATAAAAAATGACAATCATTTTTAGGAATAAGTATCTATTGATGCAAGCTAAAGTCCCCAAAGTAAGATACTTTGTCTGATGTAAGTTCAAGAACAATGATTAATGCCAAAAATATCCGACTTCACTAAGCTCAAACATCTGATAATTAGCAAACATGAAAATCCAATCTAAATGATAAATGTATTGTGATTAGATATAACTATCTAAAACTTTCAATAATATGAATGATAGCAGCACCAAATAGCTTACACTCTGAAATACCATTCAGCTATTTTTGTGAGTAACCAAGTCTGGACAAATTGACCTGTCATTTGTCATAAACATCAACAGTTCTACCAAAGCTTCTTGAAAAGTCTCCATTTTGGAATAATAAGTTGAAATGGGTGTAATGGCAGATAGAAGCATTGAACAGTTGTTCTCGCTCTGGTACGCCTGATATGGCAACTGCCCAACATGGTTTCAGCACTTCCATAGAACCACTGACCACAGTTTGTTCAGCTCCTCCAACCACCTAAAAAACAAATGATTTTGTTATTGATTAAGCATCAAATGGATGCACAATATTACGACAGGAATTCTTCAAGCTTCAAAAGAATAAACAACGAGAGGGAAACAATGCCTCAATGCAGTCAATAAATTTCTTTTCAGAGCTTTTATTGTATAAGTATTTTGATTCACATGGCTGATTAATAAAGTGCACAATAGATGGTAATCAGATTGAATATTTATATGCATGAATTAGGACCTACAAAGTACTGAGACTGATAAATAAATCAACATGGACGCTATTGCAGTTGGGAATGGCAAATGTTACACAGATTGTTTTTTATTGGTTTGTCTAGAATAGTGTTTTAAATCTTAAAAACATTTTCTTTTATTTGGCTTCCAGAGTCCAAACTTCATTTCACAAGAGAGTTGCAGTTAAATAAAGCAAACATCAGAAAATATTTCCTTTAAGACCCCATCTCAAATATTTAAGCTTAATGTTCAAATTGACCCCCAAAAATTTAAGTTTGCAAACTAGATTATAAATTTTACCTGCGTAACCATTTTTAGCACAATCGGACCAACTTTCGTTCTTCTGTTGTATAGCTGACCGTTGAAACAACGAAACTTAATAACTAATACAGAAAACTTACATATTTGATGTTTGAAAAGAAAACAAAAAAAGAAAAGAAGGGTCAGAACCTCAGTAGATAGCGTTCATCTCCGTTTGCATTCAAATGAGGAAGACAGTAACCAAGACAAGCTTAAAAACAAAAGGGTAATTTTGTTGTAGTGTTAACACTGGAAGTGTAGAAGTATTTTGTGTAACCATGGCAGTAGTTATAAAATAAATATGGTCGAAGATTGTTGTACCTGAACATAATATCCTCCAGTGAGCAGAAACAACATAAGCACTAAAGAAGCCATTGTACCGGCTCTTCTCACACTTAAAATAGCTGCTCCTAGAAGCCCTCATGTTCCCTACATATCAAGATAATTTAATTTTCTTTTCCTCAACAAATGATAATTTAATTTATTATTATGGTAGTAGGCTACTGGGAGAGATTTTCAACTAACATTTGAACACTTTACATGTGATAAGATAACGGAAATTCTATTATATATCATATTCAAGATGTACTCTAATTGGTAAATGAATAACCTTCTGCTCAGAAAGGAAAATGATAAGTCTACATGGCATAAATATAGATGTTGGTTAAAATATAGTTAAGTTTATACTCAAACTGGTTCTCTCTTTTACTTATTCATGATCCTTAGACTATGATTA
This sequence comes from Hemerocallis citrina, assembly GCA_017893485.1. Taxonomy (NCBI): domain Eukaryota; kingdom Viridiplantae; phylum Streptophyta; class Magnoliopsida; order Asparagales; family Asphodelaceae; genus Hemerocallis; species Hemerocallis citrina. Next base: position 181,183,896 of record CM030366.1, on the reverse strand, counting down.
TTTACGTTGTCACATGAATATTTTCTCACAACAAAAAAAGGTTTGATAATTGGACATAGCTTAGTGAACGATGCTGGTGGGTGTGTGCAATTGCATGGTGAAGAGAGTATCTAATTTTCTTCTTTTCTTAATTTTTGCTGTAAGAAGTCACTGTCTAAATGTCACAATAAATTATTACTCTGGCCCAATCTCTAGGTTGCTAACAAGTAGTGCACAGGGATCATCAACACATTCTAAGGAGAGTTAGTCGTGAAATAGAAATATGATATTTGTGCAAAGTTTAATTAATATTTCAACTAGGAGAAATTCATTAAGCCTCGAAAGTCTCTTGATAATCGAGAAAATTGAAACTAGTTACTGTAATCCCTTCCTAAGTCTATTGATAATAGAACAACATGAAAACAAAAGGAGTAAAAATATTGCAACAACAACAAAAAATCGGTTTTTATCGAATATGCTTCGCTTACCTGGCTTGTGAGGACAATTAGCAGAGCTATAAAGAATGTCAGGAAAAAGCAAGGTACTGATTTTCTGAAGTCTGCCATGAAATATAGAATGGACATAAAAATTGTGAGATACACAACATGGGCTATCATGTCGCACAAAGTGCTACATGCATAGTAAGTCTATACATGTCTGCTTTTCTTTCTTTCACTAAGTACACCTTCTCAAATGGGAACACATATACTGCTGCAAACAATGATGATGAAGTCCAGAAAATTCAAATGTAGAATATCAGACCCAGCTAAAATTAACAACAATATTTTTTTGTGGGGGCTATTTTCAATGCTAGCTTGTAAATTATATAAATATAATCTGCAAATAAATGAGATATCACCAATATGATCAATATTTACTTTGTCATTGTTACAAACCCCTCACAAAAAAATTCCACAAATTCATGTCATGAAGTCTAAGCCATTAAGAATAGCTTATATGGCACAAAATTAAGCCCACCTAGCCATGATAAAGGACAACAATGAACTAAACAAATGCAACTTACAGAGCTCAAATCAGCAGCCATCTATGAAAGGGATTAGATCAAATTAGATTGGCAGAACGTATATTTATATCATATTTAATGTAAAGAACAAATAGTTTTAATACAGAAATTGGGCTCAACAACAAAAAAGAAGTATTTGTTTTACCATATCACTATAGTTTTTCTTCATGGTCTCAACAACAAAAAAGAAGTGTCCATTTTACCATATCACTGTAGTTTTTCTTCATGGTCTCATTATCCCCACCATGATATACATGATACTTCTCATACCTAAACACATAAACAAACATTAGTTACTACTTAAAAATTGCAAATATAGCAACTAAAAAAAACAAGCGATTGGTTCAAACCTTTATCTGCATCCCTTTATCAAATTCACGATTCTCAAACAGGAAACCAAAACATGTGGGGGCTAATTAAGACCGGTCCCTTTATCAAATTCAAGATTTAGCTTAATAATCAAACTCTGACATCTCTAATTCAACTAACAAATCAATAATCAAACTCGACATCTCTAATAATCAAACTAACAAATTCCAAAACAAAATTATCCCTAACACAACCCTAAAACCCCTAAAATTAACATTAAGTTAATTCTTACCTGAAGAATCGGATGTCGTTGACGGAGGGAGACGGAAGGGGCATCGGGGGACGACGGAGGAGGAGGGAGAAGATGGAGGACGACGGGAAAAGGAGACGACTAGAGAGACGGTGGTAATTGAGAACACCAATTTTTTCTTATAGCAAATAACTAGCCTATAGTTTCACCTGGTAATTGAGAACACCAATTTTTCATTGCTAAACACACTTGTACATCAATTCTCAAATGCTCGAGTAATCTCATGTTAGTTTTTTGCATTTTAGCCTCTAACTTAAGCAAAAGTCCAACTTTTAGGCATTGAGCAACTACCATTTTGCCTTTGTCACATAATAATTCACTAGTCATATATCAATAAGCAATGTTCTATTAATAAATAAATTCCTAAACTCCAACATTGATAATTAAACAGAACTGGTGCTCACTTTCTCGAGATTGTAGTTCGGTTTCCTCTTCATTTTTCTCTCTTCCGACATTGCCTAAATCCAAATTCATCAAACAATCAATAAATAAGCAAAAATATATCAACTTTAGGCGTTTTAGTCAAAAACCAAATGAGATTCCGATACCTTTGCGGCGAGCACAGCCGCAACGGCGGGCTTAGTGGGTTTGGACTTGAACGGTTTCGGGTCCTTCTTGGATCCACATTGCACATCTTTGAAGGCTTGCGCTTTTGCTTCTTGGAATCGATAATTTCGCCGATCGCTGCCATTACAGAGAGAGAGAGAGAGAATAGGGGGTTTAGGGTTTTGGTCGAATGAAGAAGAAGATGAGCAATAAGGAGGAGTAGCGAAGGAGCGGCGAAGGAGGAGAGCGGCATGGGTGGTGCGCGAGAGGGATGTGCGCGCGAGGGAGGAGAGGCGGTGAGTGGGGAGGGGAGAGAGAAATGCGATGGGTTTTAGAGGGGAGGCGGTGTGTGCGAGCGGGAAGAACAGTGGGATTACGGTTAGAGTAAGCGGGATTAGGGTTAGAGTAGAACAGGAAGAAGAGCGGGATTAGAGCAGAGCGGGATTAGGGTTGTAAAAATTGGGGAAAGTAAAAAAGGGGGCGGGGGTTTAGAACGGGGTAGCTTTTCAGAACATTATTTACCCCACCCTATAACGGCGCATATATATAACCGCCGCGATAGGTTATACATATATATATAACGACATTACTGTTTGAATCTATAACGGCGTTGTTGCCACACGCCGTTACAGAGAGTGTGTTTTTTATAAAATAAAATTCTCCTATACCTATAGCAGCGCGTTGTGGAAACGCTGCGAAAGATATGCCGCTATAGCCCATGCAGTTTGTAGTGGACGCATCATGGGACATCCTGTGAATACTCTCACGCCGCCAATCCAATGGCCCTCATACTCAATGTTTTTCTCTTACTTTCATCACATCTTCACTATGTATCTAATCCTTAGTTTAATTGAATCATGAACAAAATCAATCCCTTAGGGTTAGCACTCCCACTATACCGGTCTTATTCATTCATTTCACCTGACCCAAATCTTGGTTTTTTCATTTCAAATATCATTTCAACATTTCTTTTATTGCCGGTATAAGGCTTAGCTGTACCCTAGTTCTTAATTTCAACTCATAATTACAACATTGAGTTTTTCATACTCATAAGTTTTCTTTTCATGGTTCACAATAATTTCCATTTCATGTTCACATCACTTGTATATTCATAAATTCATCAAGTCATTCAATTTCCATTTCATGTGCACATCATGCATAAATAAATAAGTACAATAAGTCGAACTCAACTAATTTATTCTTTCCACAATGCTTTAATCTTATTTTAATCAACACTAACCTTTATTTAATTCTCCTACTAATGTTCATTTCATTTATCTAATTCAAAGGCATAAAGTCATATTTTCATTCATAAACAATACTTAATTTAACAATGAGAATCCATAGCTAACACACTTGAATCTTCTTTCTTCCAAAAATTATCTTTTATCTTTTAGTGTAATTTCTCGAAAAATCGATTACTTTTATAGTTAACAAAAATACAATTTTCTATGGAATTCTACCCAATTTTCACCTCTAACTCATCTTTACTTGTCTAAATAGTGTTCATATGTTTTTCACAAGATCTACATATTTTTAGAATAATTGTGGTATTTTTTTGGGATTTTTAAAAGTCAAAATTTTGATTTTAAACTCAAAAAAATCAAAAATGTTCAAAACTACCAAAGTCCGGATTCGAACCCGCGACCTGGACCAAGTCAACCGCCACCACAAGCCAATTGGGCTAAGGCACCTATGCGTTATGAAAGGGGTTTTTAATATGATAAGTTCATTCTCGGATTTTGGGTTTTTACTCAAAAATTCGAAATAAAAAGCAGGGCTTGGGTTTTGAACCCAAGACCTGAGGGTCTGACTGTGGCTACAGTAAAAGCCATCGCACCGCTAGCCACTTGGTCTAAGGGGCCAGATTGTCTCAAATAGTGTTGGGTTGTTTATAACCCAGTTCTCTGTTTATTTCTAAATTTTATAAAAACTCAAAACAATTTTGTTTCTTTTTCTTCTCTTTTGAAAACAAAAAGCTCCAGATTTTACCAAACATGAATTTACAGTAAACCATTATTTTTATAACCATTATTTACTTTATAAACCATGTATTTTGGCCCTACTTTGTGTTCTATGTCCATAATTTCGACATTGAGAACAAACATCATATTTCTTTATAGCTTAGAGTTAAATTTCCACCACTACTATATTTCATTGTTCTTTTATTCATTAACCACCTACAATAATTTAGAGACAATTTCTCATCTTTCTACAACAAGGAAACTTTATTTTATGCAATCAATTACACAAAAAAGCATTTAATTCAACTAGTTGTCTCATAAGCACAAATTTAATCATAGCATTCATGTAGCACAACAATATGGTGATTTCTAGCACTTTAATTCACAATTCATTCATGAGCAATCAATCTATCAAACATTCTCTAAGTTACCACTCCACTTTTAATTAAACAAGTATGGTTCCAATTTTAACTAATTGATTCATAATAATTTCATTAAATCATCCCTAGCATGGTATCTAGTTCTAGAAGTATGAAAAACACCCACCTATTTGGAGAAACGAAAATAAAAGCTCCTAGAGTGCAAGAAAAATGGCCTTCTCCTCCTAGAATGTATTGCAAGTTGCTTCTCTTCCTTGCTCCTTGGTGCAACCCGAGCCTTGCTTGATGGTGATGATGGGGTAGCCAGCCTCCTCTTGAAATGAACACACACACAATAATGCACACTCAATCTCTTACTCACTAATCTCCTCAATCTTTTTCTCACTAGTCCTTTTCTTTTCTTAGCAATTTCTTGTGCATAAATGAGAAGAAACTAGGGATATTTATACACTTTTAGGATGAAATTGAATAGATAGGATTAATCTAGGAGTTAGAAATCAAGGACTAAGATGAGTTGGGAAGTTGTAGAAACTTCCATGAACTCAATAACTACCCCTCAACTCAACTCCACTCTCCCTCTCTCTCGGCCACAACCGGCCTCCCAAAAGTGTGCAAAGCACACACAAGTGCATGCACGTGCCCCTTCTAGTACCCCCCTATTTAAAGTTGTACAAATTTAATTAATCAATTGTCCACTACTTGTGTTTACATGACAAGTTGTGATAATTTAAAAGATTAATTAAGTTTGTGGGCCTCAAAATAGTGGGCTTTAGCTTCATGGGCTATTTAAAAATATTTAATTATGAGAGCGGGCTTAAAATAAGAAAACAAGTTTAGGCTTTATAAAATAGGTTTTTTAGAAGATAAAGAGAAAGAAAGAAATAATTGTCCATGTTATAAAAGATAATTTATAGGAAAATATGCATACAAAATTTTGCACGTGCACAACACGTGAAAATCAACATTTCCCATTAAAATGAAAATTTATGGTATTACAACACTCCCTCCTTAGAATAGTTCTGTCCCCGGAACTACAATTAAAGAGTGAGAAAACAAAACACAAGAAAAAGGAAAGAAAATACAAATCAAACAAAGAGCTCAGGATGATCCTTCATCGTCCTCTCCTCAGATTCCCAAGTAGCCTCTTCAACCAACTGGTTTCTCTAGACTACCTTGACCATCGGTATCGTCTTATTCCTCAAGACTTTCTCCCGACGATCAACAATCTCAACTGGAAGCACAATGTAGCTCAGATCCAACTGCAAACCCTCTGGCACTTCGGGCAAATGATGACTTGGATCTGGAATGTAACCTCTCAGTGCAGACACTTGAAAGACATTGTGCACCTGAGACAATCTTCCGGTAACTCAAGTCGGTAAGCAGTTTTTCCGATCCTTTTCAATATCTTATACGGACCTATGAACCTTGGGGCTAACTTTCCACCCTTGCCAAATTGGATCATGCCTTTGCTGGGCGATACCCTCAGAAAGACAAAGTCACCAACCTCAAACTCAAGGTCCCTCCTCCGGTTGTCTGCATAGCTCTTTCTGCCTACTCTGAGCATCCACCAACCTCTTCCTGATTAGATCAATCTTTTCAGAGGTCTGCTGCACAATCTCAGGCCCAAACATCTGACGCTCCCCAACTTTGAACCAACAGACAGGCGTCCTGCACTTCCTTCCATACAAAGTTTCGTACGATGCCATTCCAATGCTAGTCTGAAAACTATTGTTGTAGGCAAACTCTACCAAAGCTAAATGCCTTTCCCAACTGCCTCTAAAGTCTAGTACATAGCACCGAAGCATGTCCTCAAGAATACGGTTGACTCACTCGGTCTGCCCATCGGTCTGTGGATGAAAAGCAGTGCTGAAATCCGTCTTGGTACCCAAAGCCGTCTGAAGATTCCTCCAGAAATGCAAAGTAAATCATGCATCTCGATCAGACACAATGGTCAACAGAACACCATAAAGCCTGACGATCTCACCAACATACATCTCAGCCAACTTGTCCATCGAAGCAGTGAGTTTCATCGCCAAAAAGTGTGCGAACTTGGTTAGTCGATCGACTATGACCCAAATCGCATCATTGTCTTTTGGACTCTTAGGCAAATCCGTGATGAAATCCATACTGATGTTATCCCACTTCCATTTCGGAATAGGTAACAGTTGCAATAGACCTCCGGATTTCTGATTCTCGGCTTTGACTTGCTGACAAATCTCACACCTCGACACAAATTCAGCCACACTCCACTTCAAATCTGACCACCAGAAATGCTGTTTAATGTCCTTGTACATCTTGGTACTCCCAGGATGTACTGACAAAAGGGTAGCATGTGCCTCCTGAAGAATACTTTCTTTCAAGTCCGACTGATCCGGAACACACAGCCTCTCGCCATACCACTGCACTTTATCCTTGATCTGAAATCCAGACAACTTGCCAGCACCAACCTGCTCCTTCATCTTCTGAATCTCTGCATCTTCCTTCTGACTTGCGATAATCCTTTCATTCAGCGTCGGTTGAAGCCTCAACTGAGCTAAAGATGATCCCAAGCCTTGCAGAATAACTTCAATACCAGCCCGATCCAACTCCTCTGCCAGCTGCCTCTGAGTTGTAATCAAACCCGCCAGACTGCTCTTGCGGCTAAGTGCATCAGCAACAATATTAGCCTTCCCAGGATGATACTTAATCTCCGGACGAATGTCCTCCAGTACCTCCAGTCATCTCCTTTGCCTCAAGTTCAGATCCTTCTGCTGATAGATGTACTTCAAGTTTTTATGGTCTGTGTACATGTTCAGCTTCTCACCATACACGTAATGCCTCCATTACTTCAAGGCGAAGATAATCGCAACCAACTCCAGATCATGAGTCGGATAATTCTTTTCATGCGGTCTTAGTTGCCTAGACCCATAAGCGATTACTTTTCCTTCTTGCATTAAGACACAACCAAGCCCACGATGTGAAGCATCGCTATAGACATCATATTCAACACCTGCTCTGGGCAAAGCCAAAATGGGAGCAATAGTCAGCCTCTCTTTCAACTCCTGAAAGTTTGCCTCGCACTGTTCGGTTCAATTGAAGTTTACATTCTTCTTGGTCAAACTAGTGAGCAGTACGGCTAACTAAGCATAACCCTGAATGAATCTCCTGTAGTATCCCGTTAGCCCAAGGAAACTCCTGATTTTCTTCACTGTAGTAGGTCTTGCCCAATCCTTCACCGCCTCTATATTCTGCGGATCAGTTGCCACTCCCTTCTTAGAAAGGATGTGACCTAGGAATGCCACTTCAGATTTCCAGAAATCACACTTAGATAACTTGGCATACAACTCCTGCTCTTCAAGCTTCTCCAAAATTGTTGTCAGATGCTTCGTGTGCTCCTCCTCCAACTTGGAGTACACAAGAATACCATCGATAAACACCACAAAGAAAGAATCAATGAACGGCCTCAGAACTCTGTTCATCATATCCATGAAAATTGCCGGCGCATTCATCACTCCAAACGGCATAACTAAGAATTCGTAATACCCATGTCGAGTTTTGAACACAGTCTTATGCACATCTTCAGCTTTCACTCGAACTTAATGATATCCTGATCAAAGATCTATTTTGGAGAAAAAAGCAGCTCCTTGTAGATGATCGAACAAGTCATCAATTAGTGGAAGAGGATATTTATTCTGAACAGTGACCTTATTCAGCTCTCGATAATCGATGCACATCCTCATCGAACCATCCTTCTTCTTTACCAAAAGCACCGGCGCTCCCCAAGGTGACGCACTCGGTTGAATAAAGCCTTTCTCCAACAGTTCCTCAATCTGCCGTTTGATCTCATCATGCTCCACAGGCGCCATTCTGTACGGTGCCTTGGAAATAGGTGCACTCAGTGGCTAAATAGTGATGCTGAACTCTACATCACGATGCGGGGGTAACCCAGGAAAATCTTCCAAGAACACAATTGGATAATCTCGAACCACCGGAATTTGCTGCACCTCTACAGGAACATCCCTCTTGCAGATAGCTGCCACCAGACCAGAACATCTCCTCTTCCCTTGGAAAGTGACTTCAGGTCCACCTGGAGCCTTCACTGTTACTGTCTTGGTCTTGCACTCGATGCTCGCACTGTACACTGACATCCAATCAATGCCAATGATAACATCGACTCCCAAGACATTCAGCTCGATCAGATCAATCCCGAAAATTCTATTCCCGATTACGATCTCGCAGTCAGCATAGTACTGATCGGTGGTTAAAGTCTCCCTTAACGGAGTAGCTACTGCGAAAACCTTGCCTGGAAAGATTTTTGGTTCAACTCCCAGAACTTTAGCAAATTTAGGTGATACAAAAGTGTGAGAGGACCCAGTATCGAACAAAAAAATAGCTTTCTTTCCATTCAAATAAAGTTCTTCTCTTACATAACATAAGCTCGTTACATAACAGTGTACTAATTAAGCAGGAAAAGAGACAACAGAAAAAGAAAAGAACACTCCTATACTCCCCCACTTGTACCAGTAATGACGTGATCCACCTCATCAGCGTTAGCTTCAGTCAAGGCAAATACTCGTCCATGCTAGTACGGCTTCTTCCCGACCTGTTGAGTTGGTCCATTACGGACGACATCCTGCAGCTTGGGGCAATGAGACTTGTAGTGGCCTATCTCTCCACAGTTGAAACAAGTCTCCGGAGGTCTCACCCAAGTATTTTCGGGTCTTCCTGCCACCTGAACAGTGTTCACACACGTAGATTTGAACCTTTGAGCCAGTGGATGTCCCCTGACATTGCCAGCAACTGTGAGCCTCTTCCTCGCATTCCAGTTGTTCCTCCGATTCTGAACAGTGTGGAACTGCTCCATGTTCGCCTCAGTGGCTGCAGCTCGTTTGACCAACTTGTCAAACCTCCTGATACCGAGGGGTATCATCCTGGATTTCAGACTTGGCCTCAAACCATGCTCGAATTTTTGGGCCTTCTTCACCTCGTCCATCACCAGTTCGGGTGCATATCTAGAGAGCTAAGTAAATCTTGTCTCATACTCCCTAACTGATATGTCGCCCTGCTGCAACGCCAAAAACTCCATGACCTTCTTCTCCTGGACGTCTAATGGAAAATAATGACTGTGGAATTCCTCCAAGAATTCCTCCCAGCCAAGATCAACATCTCTCATCGTCCGTTTCATCGACTGCCACCATACAGCTGCATCCTTCTCAAACTGCAATGCAGCCAGCTTCACCTTGCTGCTCTCCGGAGTCTCCAAGACTTCGAAGATAGTCTCTACCTATCGGATCCAATTGTCAGCCGTGTCAGGGTCTGACTTTCCCTCAAACACCGGTGGTTTCATCCGCTTGAATGATTCCACGAGTTTGATTGCTTCGGGTACTGAATTCGCAGGCACCCTTCCCTGATTCTGATTCATGGCAACGACACTGACTGTCTAATAGACCCTCGCTAGCTCCGTTTCCAAGTCCATACCTTCTCCATTTCGAGCTCCTCTTCTAGCCATGTTCTGATGCAAAAGATCCATTAAATTCGAAGTATAAAATATGAACTTTTAAGTCAACTTTTTATTTCATTGAATTTCAAACTTTATACATTCAAATTTAAAATATTTCTGACATCAAATGGAAGTAGTAAGAAGGTACAATAGTCTAACTCCTACGGTTCCTCTTGGCTTCTCGAAGCTCTCCCCGTAGTTTCTCTACTTCCTCCTTCAGTACATCGTACATGTTTTTTCCTCTTCTCGAGTTCCCAAACACGATGACTGAGAACTGTAATATCGTCCTTGTGCTTCGCCAACTGAGTCTCCAGTAGCCCGACTCTCTCCCGTTAAGTCTCTACCTGCCTCTGAGGAGACACAATGAGACTACTCAGAACTGGTTCTTCCTCATCAAAGAAATCACCAGACGAATCCGGAGGTGGAGTAATCTCTCGAGTCTCAGGCCATTCCTCTTCAAATTCTTCAGGATCCTCTTCGTCTGAATCAGCTTGCTCGTGATAGTAATCCTCCTCAATAATGTGCCAGTTATCATCTCCAGCTGGGTCGAAGTGGTCCGCCATCTTAAAGAAAGAGGAGAAGCATAAATCATAGAGCAACACAAATGTAAGTGACTTACTTTTAAATCTCTAGACTCAATAAACGTTCTAATGTCCACTTCTAGGGTGTCGTTCCATATAAATTTGTACTACTTGGAAGCGTGGCTCTGATAACACCCTGTAACACCCCGAATTTCAAATACAACTGAATTTGAGTTCCACAGGATCTTTTTACTTCTCTTCGTACAATTTTTACAAGGAAAATAAACTTTACTTTACACCAGAGTTACGTTTACATTAACATTTGTACAGCGGAAGCAAATTTTACATCAATGAACAAAATACAACAACAGTTGAATAATCTTTAAACATCATGTCTTCTTTAGTCTTTTTCATGTGCTTTACCCTGCATAGAAACTGTGGGCACGTCAGTTCATTCAACTGATGAAATATTATACACGGCCATCCTCTCTATGCCGAAAACAGTATAACAATTCTCAATACTTAACAAACCACAAACTTGTTCACAAACAAAGGTAAAGGGACTATCCTATTGATGTTGTGTTGTGAATGTGCACTTAGTCCCTAATGCAATTATTTCTATTATATGACACTAATGCGCACTTGTTCAGAGTCTATGCAGCCCATACTATATAGGTCCGAGGGCAAGCCCTTAACCGTTCTTCATCTTGTAGGGTTTAATCTCTCGCCATGACTTAAACTACTACTGTAACTACGATAAGTATCCTAGATGTTCTATGACCTACGAACTCATGTCTAGGCACCCTAGAGAGAATTCCAATGCACTGTCACATGACTCATCATGCAGGCATCCTGCAGTAATTCACCTCCTACCATAGATATGACACCACCTGCAGTCACCAAACACCCCACGAGCATCGCCACCGGGACAGTACTCTGGAGCAGTATCCACGTCTTACTCATGACGCATCATGGGACATCCTGTGAATACTCTTACGCCGCCAATCCAATGGCCCTCATACTCAATATTTTTCTCTTATTTTCATCACATCTTCACTATGTATCTAATCCTTAGTTTAACTGAATCATGAACAAAATCAATCCCTTAGGGTTAGCACTCCCACTATACCGATCTTATTCATTCATTTCACCTGACCCAAATCTTGGTCTTTTCATTTTAAATATCATTTCAACCTTTCTTTTATTGCCGGTATAAGACTTAGATGTACCCTAGTTCTTAATTTCAACTCATAATTACAACATTGAGTTTTTCATACTCATAAGTTTTCTTTTTCATGGTTAACAATAATTTCCATTTCATGTTCACATCACTTGTATATTCATAAATTCATCAAGTCATTCAATTTCTATTTCATGTGCACGTCATGCATAAATAAATAAGTACAATAAGTCGAACTCAACTAATTTATTCTTTCCACAATGCTTTAATCTTATTTTAATGAACACTAACCTTTATTTAATTCTCCTACTAATGTTCGTTTCATTTATCTAATTCAAAGGCATAAAGTCATATTTTTTATTCATAAACAATATTTAATTTAACAATGAGAATCCATAGCTAACACACTTGAATCTACTTTCTTCGAAAAAATATCTTTTATCTTTTAGTGTAATTTCTCGAAAAATAGATTACTTTTATAGTTAATGAAAATACAATTTTCTATGGAATTCTACCCAATTTTCACCTCTAATTCATTTTTACTTGTCTAAATAGTGTTCAAATGTTTTTCACAAGATCTACATATTTTTAGAATAATTGTTGTATTTTTCTGGGATTTTTAAAAGTCAAAATTTTGATTTTAAACTCAAAAAAATCAAAAATATTCAAAACTACCAAAGTCCGGATTTGAACCCGCGACCTGGACCAAGTCAACCACCACTGCAAGCCAGTTGGGCTAAGGCGGCTATGCATTATGAAAGGGGTTTTTATTAGGATAAGTTTGTTCTCGGATTTTGGGTTTTTACTCAAAAATTCGAAATAAAAAGCAGGGCTTGGGTTTCGAACCCGAGACCCGAGGGTCTGACTGCGCCTACAGTAAAAGCCACCGCACTGCTAGTCACTTGGTCTAAGGGGCCAGATTGTCTCAAATAGTGTTGGGTTGTTTATAACCCAGTTCTCTGTTTATTTCTAAATTTTATAAAAACTCAAAACGATTTTGTTTTTTTTTCTTCTCTTTTGAAAACAAAAAGCTCCAGATTTTACCAAACATGAATTTACAGTAAACCAGTATTTTTATAACCATTATTTACTTTGTAAACCATGTATTTTGACCCTACTTTGTGTTTTATGTCCATAATTTCGACATTGAGAACAAACATCATATTTCTTTATAACTTAGAGTTAAATTTCCACCACTACTATATTTCATTGTCTTTTATTCATTAACCACCTACAATAATTTAGAGACAATTTCTCATCTTTCTACAACAAGGAAACTTTATTTTAAGTAATCAATTACACAAAAAAGCATTTAATTCAACTAGTTGTCTCATAAGCACAAATTTTATCATAGCATCCATGTAGCATAACAATATGGTGATTTCTAGCACTATAATTCACAATTCATTCATTAGCAATCAATCTATCAAACATTCTCTAAGTTACCACTCCACTTTTAATTAAACAAGCATGGTTCCAATTTCAACTAACTGATTCATAATAATTTCATTAAATCATCCCTAGCATGGTATCTAGTTCTAGAAGTATGAAAAGCACCCACCTATTTGGAGAAATGAAAATGAAAGCTCCTAGAGTGCAAGAAAAGTGGTCTTCTCCTCCTAGAATGTATTGTAAGTTGCTTCTCTTCCTTGCTCCTTAGTGCAACCCGAGCCTTGCTTGATGGTGATGATGGGGTAGCCGGCCTCCTCTTGAAATGAACACACACACAATAATGCACACTCAATCTTTTTCTCACTAATCTCCTCAATTTTTTTCTCACTAGCCTTTTCTTTTCTTAGCAATTTTTTGTGCATAAATGAGAAGAAACTAGGGATATTTATACACTTTTAGGATGAGATTGAATGGATAGGATTAATCTAGGAGTTAGAAATCAAGGACTAAGATGAGTTGGGAAGTTATAGCAACTTCCATGAACTCAATAACTACCCCTCAACTCAACTCCACTCTCCCTCTCTCTCTTGGCCACAACCGGCCTCCCAAAAGTTTGCAAAGCACACACAAGTGCATGCACGTGCCCCTTCTAGTACCCCCCTATTTAAAGTTGTACAAATTTAATTAATCAATTGTCCACTAATTGTGTCTACATGACAAGTTGTGACAATTTAAAAGATTAATTAAGTTTGTGGGCCTCAAAATAGTGGGCTTTAGGTTCCTGGGCTATTTAAAAATATTTAATTATTAGTGTGGGCTTAAAATAAGAAAACAAGTTTAGGCTTTATAAAATAGGCTTTTTAGAAGATAAAGAGAAAGAAAGAAATAATTGTCCATGTTATAATAATTTTATAAAAAAATATGCATACAAAATTTTGCACGTGCACAACACATGAAAATCAACATTTCCCATTAAAATGAAAATTTAGGGTATTGCAGTATAGGCAGCATAGGGTTCTAAACAAACGTGCATTAGAAAAGAGCATTGTGTGCATTTATGTGCATTTGACTTCCAAGGTCATGGCATAAACTGACACACTTAGTAGATTTACTCTTAAACATTCATATGGTTTGGCATTAATGTTTGATTGTTGAGCAAGTTAGAGATCACTGGTATTACTAGCTTTGCGTCAGTTGCAGCAACTGATGTGCCCACGGTCAATAGTATTGCATGACCATTTGAACGTTTGGAGCATGGATTCAAGCTTTGTCGTGCTTCCTAGGGGACTTTTATATGTAAACAATATGGAACATTGTAATAAGTTGTGATGTAAATAAAGTTTCGGTTTTTCCTGTGAATTGTATTGTGTTATGTACTCAATTGAAGTAAAAGATTTTGGATGTGTCACAGATTTTCAGTGTATGGTATTCGGGACGTTACAAGTTGCATGGGGAAATGGTCCAAGTAGATCCATCCCTCACATGGCGAAGGTGACCAAACTTGACATGGAGCGAAGGTCGACCTGAGGTCTTCATTTTATTTGGGAAAACATTTGGCAGGGGCACATCGACGAACATACTCTAGAGCATCATCGAGAAACAAGGGACAATAATACCCATGATTAAGGACTTCCTGTGCTGGAGACCTTATGCCTATGTGGCCACAACTGATTCCTTCATGCACTTCCTTAAGGGCACAATTGGCCTCCTCAGGGCCTAGACAGAGTAGATAAGGCCTGCCATCTATTCAAGTGTAAAAGTGTTTGTACAACACCCCTTCAACAAGTATGTACCTTCCCGCCCTGGTCTGGACCTTTCTTGCTTCTTTCAAGTCTCTTGGGATGATTCCCTTGTCGAGGAAGTCCAACAAGGTTTTCATCTAGCTGTCTACGAGTGTCTGAGGAGTGACGACCATGAGTTCTAAAACTTCTTCTTCGATGCTCGGTTCGAGTAAGACTTCGATAAGCTCGGTGTGGTCGAGCCATTCGAAGAAAGAGGAAGCTAACTTAGAGATGGAGCCTGCTTGCTCATTCTCCTAACAGGGATGTGAGTGACCTCTGTCTTTTGGAATGTAGCCATGAGTTTCTTAACGTAAGCAGAGTACTTGATCATATGGTCGTCCCTGGCCTCATATTCTACTCGAATCTGATTTACCACCAATTGGCAGTCACTGAATACATTGACCTTTTGAGTTCCTACTTTCCAAGCTAAAAGGAGGCCAACAATTAGTGCATCATATTCAGTTCCAATGTTGGAGGCTCAAAAATTGAGACGAAGCAAATTTTGAAGGGTGGACTCATCTGGACCGAGCAAATGGTGAAATCATCTGGACCGAGTAAGATGACCCTGGCCCTGCTCCATTTGATGTAGGAGGAGCCATCGACATAGACACTCCAAGATGGTGAATCATCGTTTATTTCAGGGGTGTCTGTAATAGTGTTTTCAACAATGAATTCGGCCAACGCTTGAGCCTTAATGATTGTCCTCGGATGGTAGTTGATGTCATGCTGCCTCAGTTCGATGGACCATTTCATGAGTCGCCCTAAGGGTTCTAGCTTGTAAAGCACATGCTTAAGAGGTTGGTTAGTAAGACCCGAGACGAAATGCGCCTGAAAGTAGGGACGGAGCTTTCACGTGGCCATTATCAGAGCATAGGCCATCATCTCCATTTTCAAATACCGAAGTTCTGCATCATGAAGTACCTTGCTGACATAGTAGATGGGCTTCTGAATGTTTTCTTCCTCTCTTACCTAGACAACACTGAGGGTCTGATCCGAAGCAGCCAGATAGAGTAGAGGACTTCCCTCAGCTCTGCCTTACTTAGAAATGGTGGGTTGGTAAGATATGCCTTAAACTGTTCGAAGTCCTTCTGTTGTGTTTCTCCCCACTCAAAGCCCTTTGAACCTTGGAAGGCCTTAAAGAAAGGGATACACTTCTCTTCAGATTTTGAGCGGAACCGACTGATGCGACAAGTCGTCTAGTGAGTTTCTTGATATCCTTGATGTTGGATGCTGGAGACATGCTGAGTATAGCCCAAATTTTTCTGGGTTTGCCTCAATTCCCCTTTGACTTCCATGAATCCCAAAAACTTCCCCGATGAGACTCTGAATGCGCACTTAAAGGGGTTCAGCTTCATGTTGTGCTTTTTTAGAACATTGAAGTCTTGTTAGAGGTCAGCCACATGGCCATTCCTCTTAAGATTTTTACAAGTATGTCGTTCACATAGACTTCCACATTTTGGTAGATCTGATCTTTGAAGAAATTGTTCACCAATCGATGGTAAGTGGCTCTAAATTCTTTAGCCCGAAGAGCATGACACGATAGCAGTAGAGGCCTTAGTCTATGATGAAGAATATCTTGGGGATGTCAGGAGGGAACATTCGGATCTGGTTGTACCTGAGAAAACATCAATGAAGCTTAGGAGCTCATATCCAGATGTGGCATTAATTAGAGCATCAATGGGAAGAGGAAAAGGGTCCTTCGGACATGCTTTATTCAAGTATGTGAAGTCGATGCAAATTCTCCGCTTACCATTAGCTTTCTTCACCATAACGACATTGGCCAACCATTCGGGATAGCTGACTTCGTGAATGAAGCAAGCTACTAGGAGTTTGTCGACTTCATCTTTAACCGCTTGTTGCTTATCGAAAGCAAACTTGCGATGCTTCTGTTGGACCAGCTTGGCATGGAGGTTCCAACTTGGGCGATGCATGATCAGGTCATTCGAGATGTCAGACATGTCAGTGGCAATCCAAGCGAACATGTCCTAATTCTCCCTGATGCAACTAACAAGTTTCTCTTTTGACTCGGTAGGAGAAAGCCTAGCTAACTCGAAAATATTGGGACTGGTCTCCATGGGAGAATGAGACTTCTTCTAGTTCATTAAAGGGTTCGAACATATCCTAGTTCCTCTATAAAGGGAGCTTTAAGTTTTCAAGTGATAAAACTGAGTCTCCTGATGCATTTTCCTAGGGGTGCACCAAGACTTAAAGCGGGAGGACAGAGCCCCTCATTGTGGTGATGTAATATGTTCGAGCCACTTCTTGACTTTTCTTGACTTCTCCTACAATGTCTGGTATGTGGAATTTCATCTTCATGTGAAACGCCGAGGCTACGGTGTTGAGGACCGCTAGGCAAGGGTGACCAAAGATGGCATTGTAAGCAGCCTTCATTTTCACGACCATGAAATCCATGGCTTCAACCCGGATAGTAGGGTTCCTGTTGTCTATCACATCGAGGGTGACAATCCGTTCGACTTGGACTGGAACCCCGGAGAACCCATGAAAGGTGCACCCGACAGGTTTTAGACGGTCCCTTGATATCTTGAGCCCTTCAAAAGCTTCTTGGAAAATAATGTTTACCGAGCTACCATTATCTATCAGGATACGATGTACCTAATGGTTAACCATAAAGAGGCTGATCACCAGTGTGTCATAGTGAAGGGTCTGAATTCCTTCAATATCTCTGTCTAAAAAGGTTATTAGGATCCCAAATCCTTTGGCTAAGAAGACGTTGTACACTAAGATGACCTTTCTGACCCCTCCCATAGGGCCACCATGGATAGATTGAAGAATGGCTAGATGTCTAGAGTCATGGGCCTCAGGATCTTTCTCTGCACGTTTGTTCCTCTCTGTCGTAGCCATGGCCAATATGGAATCAACATCATCGGCTCTTATCCTTTTCCATGTTTGTTGGGTTCATCTTAGGAGGGTGACGGAGTAATCTGTCTCCTTCGATTTTCATGAGGACTATCGATGCATTGGTATTCAGGGGGGGGGGGGTAAATTTTTCAAAGCGAGGGACCGGAGGAGGATGGCGCTGACCGGACACGTCTTTCTGGGATTTCTTGGATCCCCCCTCATTTACACATTTTGGCTTGTTTCCAGACGGGGGCTCACCTTGGTCCTGGAGGTGAATAACTTCCTCAGCCCTAACGTACTTCCGACACCTTTGCTATAGCTCGGACAAGTCTCACAGAGGCTTTTTGGCCAGTGACCCCTTAAGATAGGTGTCCTGGACGTTGTGTCGAAATGCGACAGCCGCTACCGCTAGCTCAATGGTCAGGATGGACCTAGATTCGACATTAAAACATCTGACGAAGTCCTTAAGGTGCTCCCCGGCCCTCTGCTTCCACTCTAGTAGGGAAGCACTCATCTTCACAGCCTTGAGGCTACTAACGAAGTGCGTCAGGAAGAGTTCTTCGAACTAGTCAAAGGAAATGATGGACCCTAGAGGGAGACGGAAGTACCACTCTTGTGTTGATCCCTTTATGGTAGCTAGAAAAGCTTGACAGAAGAGTGAGTCAGAAGCATTCTCGAACATCATGAGGGTTTTGAAGCTCTCGATGTGATCTGTAGGATCGGCTTCTCCATCGTAAGACTCAAATGTAAGAGGCTTAAATTTTTCTGGGATGGAGGCATCGAGAATAGCCATAGTAAAGTGTGGCCGAATGGGGCAATATACTTCTCGATGACCGTCCTCTTGTCCAATCTGATTGAGGTGATCCTCCATTTCTCTGATGCAGCAGAGCACTAGATCTTCTCGTCCTTCAGATCGGGTAAACTCGTGGGATTCTTCTTCTTGCTTAAGTCTTGGAGCGTGGACCGTCTGGCTGACAGTCCCTATTTGGGGTACTTTGGAGGGCTCTAAGGACACAGTCGGTGAAGTCCTGGAACTCAGCCAGGGTCACATAGACCTCATCTTCTATGTTGTGCCTATGAGCTCACCTATTGATTAGGGTCGGAATCCTCTCATGTCTTCTTCCCCATGGCGAAGGTGTCTGACAAGACCTTCGGCATCAAGGTGAAGGACACCTCCGCTCTTGGGGCATTCCGAGCGGGAACCACCATCCCATTAGTGTTTCTCATCTTGGCGCTAACGAAGGTCCATTCCTTCATGCTGGGCATTGATGTCATCACAGAGGTCTGACTGCTCATGAAGCACCGTGGAGGGGCTTGAAGTGCGAACCGACCCTCGGTTCTCCACCGGACGGGGTTCAGGATGGCATTGTTGTGATTCCATTAATGCAGTCCCATTGGGGGGTGGTTGCAATGGCAGTAGAGGAGGATTGTCCTAGCGGCTGGTTGCCATTTTTTTCTTCAGATGAATGGTTGAAGGTGTTTTTGGTGGATGGATATGATCGGAAAGACATATCGATAGTTTTCTCACAAACGGTGCAAATTCTGTTGCTGCAAATTTTGTTGTGGGAGCAATCAGATATGAGTTCTTTTATTGAGGGAGAAGGCCGTGATCTGAACCGTGGATCAGGATCTTGATCTGACTGGCTAGAAATGAATGGGAACCTGTAAAAATTCTCACACCGAAAGTGATTCTGGCATAAGACCCTCTGATGCTCAAGTTAGTCACTAGAACAATGACTATGGCTTTCTAGTGGAAAAAATATCAGTTACCTTTGATTGATGGAAGTGGTGATGACATTAATGATAGCGATGATATTGATATGAAGCTGCTATTATGACGAATGTGCTAAGTATGTATATGATGCTGAAAATAGACCAATTTGATACCATCATTCAATTCGAATTAGCAAACGTAATGTTTCATTGCATAATATGGATTCCAAACATTCATGATCGGTATGTGAATCAGTCGAATTACTTATTCCTCAGTCAGTTATGGAAGATTAACCATAAAAGTATCCTCCACTGATTTGACTATGGATTATTTTGGTAAAGGGATATAATTAGGGCTAAATTTGAAAGAAGAAAAAAAACCTTGATCTATCTCCTTTATGCAAAAAATCTCACTGAACTTTTTTTTTTGTACAAAAAACCACACTCATGTATGGTTGCAAAAAATCCACATGAAGTATATTTTCAAAAAACCAAATCTAACTTTTCTGCTTGTATTAGATAACCTCATTCTTTGCAAGT
Organism: Hemerocallis citrina; assembly: GCA_017893485.1. NCBI lineage: Eukaryota > Viridiplantae > Streptophyta > Magnoliopsida > Asparagales > Asphodelaceae > Hemerocallis > Hemerocallis citrina. Next base: position 181,163,919 of record CM030366.1, on the reverse strand, counting down.
TGGTTCAGAAAATATCATGCATCTCTCTCAGTATTGTCAAAAAACCTCACTCAACTTTAACAGAAAGCTCAGGCCGTCGGAGTGAATTTTTTAGCAACTATACCTAAGTGTGGTTTTCTGTGCAAAAAAAAAAAAAAGATCAGTGAGATTTTCTGCATAAAGGGGATAGTTCAAGGTTGTTTTTTTTTTTTTTTCAAATTTAGCCTATAATTAGCAACCAATCCCTAATTTATGGGGGTTTAACTGACAGTTGTGATTGGCTGGAAATCCCTTTCTTTTTGGGCACAAAGTAAACTTTAATTATGGGTCCGGCTAGTTTAATAGGCCTTGAGACAGCCCATATTCTTCCGGTCGGCTCATTCTTGCTATGAAATTACTATACTACCCTTGACAACTTTGAGATGCGGGCTAGGATCACATGGCTTCAATTTTTACCCGTATCAAGCCAGTAGCATAACCATGGACTGTTAACCATATCCTTATATTCTAATTAGTAAAGAGTGCATCATAGTTATAGTATGAGGTAATTTTCATATAAAGAAGTTGTACACATCCAATGGAGCTCATTACACACAGTTGTTAGTACTTATCTTATTGATTTGCATATCGTAATATATATATGTACAAAAAATTGAGTGGCTTGTATTTTGTTTGATAATATTTCAAGTTGTTACAAAATTAATGGTTCCCAATAATGTAACAATTGTTACCATAAGAAGCATGAGTTAGAGGCTCCAAATGAATTCACTTTTTGTATATATTCGTCTTTACGGCATAAGAATCATGATAAATGGTCTAGATCGTTCATGTAGTGTCCCAAAGTGTGTGTACAACCACTCTACATGAGATTTTCTTTCCCCTTTTCTTATTAATGTTCTCCAATTCTTTTATTTTTTTAGAGCATAGTTGAATAGTTCTACAAACTCGTCAGACGAGCGTCGAGGGTCGGGAGTCGAGCTTCGAGGGTCAGCAGACGATCCCCTTGCTAGTTGGAAAAGCAGGGGGAGGCCAAGGTCTGTTGGGTTGGAGCTTGGCTCGCCGAGCGTCTAGGGTCGGTAGGCGAGTGTTGAGGGTCGGTGGACGAGCTTCGAGGGTCGGCAGACGATCTCCTCGCTAGTTGGAAGAGCAAGGGGATGCCAACGTCTGTTGAGTTGGGACTCGGCTCACCGAGCGTTGAGGGTCGGTAGGCGAGGGTTGAGGGTCGGTGGACGAGCTTCGAGGATCAGCAGATGATACCCTCGCTAGTTGGAAGAGCAAGGGGATGCCAACGTCTGTTGAGCTAGAACTCGACTCACCGAGCGTCGAGGGTCGGCGGACGATCCACTTGCTAGTTGGAAAAGCAAGGGGATGCTGAAGTCTGTCTAGCAGGGGTCTTCTTGTCGAGCATGGGGGGTCGGCAGACGAACCCCTTGTTTGTTGGATAGAGGGGGTCTTGGGGCTCGCGGTGCCATCCGAGCTCCCAGCCTCCTATGAAAATAAGGGAAGATTTTTGGGGCTCGCGGTGCCATCCGAGCTCCGAGCCTCCTATGAGATAGGGGAAGATTTTGGGCTCGCGGTGTCATCTAAGCTCCGAGCCTCCTATGAAAAATAGGGAAAGATTTTGGGGCTCGTGGTGCCATCCGAGCTCCGAGCCTCCTATGAGATAGGGGAAGATTTTGGGGCTCACGGTGTCATCCGAGCTCTGAGCCTCCTATGAAAAATAGGGAAAGATTTTGGGGCTCGCGATGCCATCCGAGCTCCGAGCGTCCTATGAAAACAGGATAAAATATTGAGGCTCGCGGTGCCATCCGAGCTCCGAGCCTCCTATGAGATAGGAGAAGATTATGGGGTTCGCGGTGTCATCCGAGCTCCGAGCATCCTATGAAAATAGGGAAAGATATTGGGGCTCGCGATGCCATCCTAGCTCCGAGCCTCCTATGAGATAGGGGAAGATTTTGGGGCTCGCGGTGCAATCTGAGCTCCGAGCCTCCTATTAAAAATAGGGAAAGATTTTGGGGCTCGCGGTGTCATCCGAATTCCGAGCATCCTATGAAGATAGAAGAAGATTATGGAGCTCACGGTGCCATCCGAGCTCCGAGCCTCCTATGAAAATAGGAAAAGATTATGGGGCTCGTGGTGCAATCCGAGCTCCGAGCGTCCTATGAAAATAGGAGAAGATTATGGGGTTCACGGTGCAATCCGAGCTCCGAGCGTCTTATGAAAATGGGAGAAGACGATGGGGCTCGCGGTGCCATCCGAGCTCCGAGCTTTCTGAATTGTCGAAAAAGGGTTTGTTGGAATAAGGCCTGGGGGCATTAGGGTAATTTAGTGCCAAGTGCTGACGTCATGTGCGCAAAAATCAAAGCGACTTTAGATCTTAGTGACCATTAGATCTTGATTATTAAGATCCAATGGCCAGATCTGATTGTAAAAATCGAGGAGTCGCTGTCTCCACCATAAATCCCCCCCTCCCCACTATTCTTTTCTTCATTTCTTTACTCTCGCTTTCCAATTTTATAAGAACAGGGTCTTACTTGTCGTTGGCGACTTTTTTTGGTGTTTGCACGGTGCACATTTTAGGTTAGTATTTCTGTCTAGTAATGTCGCGCTCTTAGTCCGGATCCGAGGCTAGCTCGTTAGGCCGCTCCGCGAAGGAAACCGAATCAGATATGTCTCGTCCCTGAGCAAATATAAGGTTAAGGAGGAGGTTCTGACCGACCCTGGATCAGATGGCGATGGTAACGTGGTCTTTGTCGTGTCGCCGCTGAGATCCCGAAGGCCGGGGAAGGAGCCCGTGGATGAGGGCGAGGAGGAGGAAGAGGAAGGTCGGGATGTCGAGGATGATGAGGATGATGAAGATGATGAGGATCAGGATGCTGAGGATGATGAGGAGGGTGAGGATCAGGATGTCGAGGATGATGTCGAGGATGAGAGGAGGATGTTGAGGGACAGGGCGCTGTTGAGGATGATGGAGATGAAGAAGATGAAGGGGAGCCCGCTCAGGAAGGTGCTGGCGAAGGCACAACAGGAGGGGCAGTCGGTGGGGAGGACGACCTTCCGCCTCTGCCACCTTTATCGACGTCGTCTCCCGAGAGGAAGGCTAGCCCTCATCGGAAGAAGAGGAAGTTAAGTCTTCCAGATAATCCCCCTTATTCGGACAAGTATGCCCCTAGACCGGGGTTCGAATTTCTCCCGGTCTCCTTTGAAAATCTGGGGTCGATCAGGATGTACCCTGACGATGTCAAAGATATCGACCATCTTCCTCCCGTACCGGGCGAGGAGAGCCGGGTGAAGATTCGAATGGATAGCATCCAGTGTGTCTTGAAGGCGGACTACCTTCATATTTTGAGGGCGGCCTACTTCATTCCTCGGGAGTTTGAAGTCTTTATTCCGAGCCCCGGCATTCGACCCACTACAACCCTTGTGCCGGGCTACTGCATGTTTCCCGAGGACGCCTTCGTCTCGGGACTGAGGCTGCCGCTGCACCCCTTTGTCAAGAGGGTTTTGAATTGGGTGAAGCTAAGCCCGATGCAGTATAGCCCAAACTCTTGGAAGCACTTGATTTGTTTTATCTTGAAGTGCCGAGAAAAGGGCGTGAAACCAAGGTTGACCTACTTTCGAGCCATCTTAGGGATCAGCTCGCTCGGCGATGCGGAGGGGATTTTTTTACTTCTCATCTAGGCCTCATAAAAAGGTGATGCACGGCCATCCAGATTCCATCAAATGGTGGAAAGAGAAATACTTCGTGGTGCGGAGCGAGACGTCTTGGGGGATTCCGACCTCCTGGAATTTCTTCAAGCCGAACCACAGACCTCCGAAGCATAGTGACTTGTCAGAGAAGGAGTGGAAGATGGTTGAGAAAATTGTTAGGGGGCACAGCATAGCTTGGCCTCGAGTGACGGAGATGCACCTGGCCCGGGCTGGACTGAGCCCAGCCGACCTTAGTATGTTTTCATTCTGAATTTTTGTATCTTTCTACCTTCGTGTTAATGTTAGCCTTTCTTCTCTTATTTTTGCGGAGATGACGTCCCAGCAGGTCGATGATAGGCGTGCCTTGATTGAGACCGCCAGGAAGAGGAGGACGGAGAAGGCGAAGGAGGCGGAGCAAGAAAAGCTTGCCACCCAGAGTGCGGGGTCCGGGAAGGGACCAACCCCGGTGGTAGAGGGGTCTTCTCCTGCGAAGAAGGCCAAGAAGCACCACCCCCATACGCCGAAGGCACCTCGGGATGCGGGGGGCAGTTCCGGTAGCAAGAGGGCCATCGAGGCCCCGGGGTAGAGGCTTCCCCCACCTTGGCCCTCCGCCGAGGAGATGGTGGGGCAGCAGGGGCTGCGGCCCTTCGCTCCTGATTGGTCGATTGTACAGGGGAACTCCTTGCTCGAGGGTCCCATGGCCATCGATTTCGTCAGGAAGTTCGCCACCGAGCGGGATCGGATGGTGCTGGCGACGCAGACGTCTGACCAGGCCTTCATGCGCTGGTCTCAGGCGTTGATCTCAGTAAGTGTTTGAGACTTTGTATTTGGTTTGAGTTCTAGAATTTTTCTGACTTTTTTCTTCCTCGGACAGGCGATGCTTCACGGGCAACACTTTCAGAAGTGCTTGGAAAAGGAGATCCTCATCGAGAAGAGGAACGCAGAGAAGTATCTCCGTGAACTGAATAAGGCGACGAACGACCTGAATGAGGCGAAGAGCATGGCAGCCATCCATGAGGCCCAGATGGTCTCGCTCATGGACAACCACAAGAAGGATGTGGAGCGCCTTGAGCGGAAGATCGAGGATGAGGCGAAGAAGGGGAGGAAGGCCCCAGAGCGGATGGAGATCGCCTCGGCGGATGCTCTCATCATGGCGCAGGACGAGGCCTACGATCTTGCCAAGGAGCATTTTCGGAGGATCTATCCGGACCAGAACGTCTACCACCTCCACTACAACTGGCAGCCGGACCTTCCGCCGACTCCATGTGGCGAGGAGATGGGTAACGAAGAGGTGCCACCTCCCCCCCAAAGCATAGATTAGGTTTTTCTTCCTTTTTTGTACATGATTCACGCGGATTGGCCACCGCAGTTTTTGTATCAAAATTTTGAAAGTAATGAAATATAGTTGTTTTTTTTTGGCCGAGGCTTCGTAACTTGCACAATTTTTAGTCTCCTTTGTGATTGGTTGTCTTCTCTTGTCTTTTTGGTAGACGCACGAGGTCTTGGGTGCCGACCCCGTTTCTGCCGAGGAACCCCCAGTCCGAGCGGGGAAGGAGGCCATGGAGGCGTCTCTGGCTCGTCAGCAAAAACAGGCTCGGGATCGAGCGGCCGTCGTGAACTATTTTATGAACAAGTCTAGGGAGCTCGGTCTGGAGGTGGCTCGTCTGAAGAAAGCCATAGCCGACCGGGACTGGTGGGTAATCGAGACGGACTGGTCGATATCGGATGCCTCGAGTGGGCGGTCGGCTTCGAAGTCTGCTCTTCGCGAGGCTGTTGTTGAGAAGGAGTTGGAATACGCAGGATGAAGCTGGTGCTGGGCGCGGGTTTGATCGAGGAGATGAGCAATTCGGTACCGGGGCGGTCTCCGACCTTTTTATTGGAGGGGGCCCAGCCTGATGATGCGGGAAGCTCGGTGGTTGGGGTGACTTCCCTGGTCTGTTCGGCCGAGCGTGAGAGGAAACCCGAAGGGAGCGCCGAATTCGTGTTTTAAGCTGAGCGTGAGTGAGTTGTAAGCTGTTCATTGTATTTGTACCGTCGTTACTGGCGAGCGATGAGTAATGATAAGAACTTTCAATTTTTTGAACTTTGATAGTATCATTGGGCGAGAACTGTTGTCGAACACGGCATGGAGGAGGTCGCCGCCGAGGAGACCTGGTGCAGTGGGCGCATACGCAGTGGCATTTCGCCTTTCGATAGTCATAAATGGCAACGTTTTGCCTCCCAATCAGCATTAATGGCGACGTTTTGCCTTCCGCCGTTTGGGGTTCCCACACGCAATAACTCGGCATCTCAGGGGGCTATATAACCCCCACTCCCCCTTGCTGGTTGTCAATAAATGAGAGTGTCTGATCTCACTCGACTTGGGTGCCTGTCGAAGGTGGGCGCCCCAAAATAAAAATTTCTCTGAGGGCTCCGGATTGGAGGTTCACCCATCACCCTCGAACAATTCGGGATTTTGGCCTTGAGGTCTGTACGACCCCGAATTGTTCGTTGGTGAGTGGTGGGCCGACCAATTGGTTCTGAGGGTAGGAAAGAGCCGAGGGTCGGTGGCTCCCCTGCCGTCCTCAAACAGTTCGGGGTTTTGGCTCGCGAAAGCTGCAAACCCCGAGTTGTTCGTGGGCGAGAGGAGGGTCAATCAATTGACCTGAGGCTCGGAGCATCTGCCGAAGGCGGATGCTCTAAACCTTAATGAAAATTTTGCTGAAGTAGTCGTGGCTGAAGGTCGTCGCCGAGCGTAATGGTCGATGTGCTTTGAAGAAAGCCTTGGCCTTGCTCGGGGTCAACGACGAGCCCCCACGCTTGTTCTCAGGAAGACGGTACGGGTGTGGCTGGCGGTTGCCGCTGTGGGCATGGGTTGATCAGCTTGAAGAAGCCCCAACCTATGCTAGGGGCAGATACCGAGCCCCCACACCGGGGAGAAAGCCGATAATGGGCATGGCTGAAGGTCGTCGCCGAGCGTAATGGTCGAGGTGCTTTGAAGAAAGCCTCGGCCTGGCTCGGGGTCGACGACAAGCCCCTACACTTGTTCTCAGGAAGACAGTACGGGCGTGGCTGGCGGTTGCCGCCGTGCGCATGGGTTGATCTGCTTGAAGAAGCCCCAACCTATGCCAGGGACAGATGCCGAGCCCCCACACCGGGGAGAAAGCCGGTAATGGGCGTGGCTGAAGGTCGTCGCCGGACGTAATGGTGGAGTTGCTTTGAAGAAAGCCTCGGCCTTGTTCGGGGTCGACGATGGGCCCCCACACTTGTTCTCAGGAAGACGGTACGGGCGTGGCTAGTGGTTGCCACTGTGCACATGTGTTGATCAGCTTGAAGAAGCCCCAACCTATGCCAGGGCAGATGGCGAGCCCCCATACCGAGGAGAAAGCCGGTAAAGGGCGTGGCGGAAGATCGTCGCCGAGCGTAATGGTCGAAGTGCTTTGAAGAAAGCCTCGGCCTGGCTCAGGGTTGACGAAGAGCCCCCACACTTGTTCTCAGGAAGACGGTACGGGTGTGGCTGGCAGTTGCCACCGTGCGTATGGATTGATCAGCTTGAAGAAGCCCCAACCTATGCCAGGGGCAGATGCCGAGCCCCCACACCGAGGAGAAAGACGGTAATGGGCGTGGCTGAAGGTCGTCGCCGAGCGTAATGGTCGAGGTGCTTTGAAGAAAGCCTCAGCCTGGCTCGGGGTCGACGATGAGCCCCCACACTTGTTCTCAGGAAGACGGTACGGGCGTAGCTGGCGGTTGCTGCCGTGCGCATGGGTTGATCAGCATGAAGAAGCCCCAACCTATGCCAGGGGCAGGTGCCGAGCCCCCACACCGGGAGAAAGCCGGTAATGGGCATGGCTGAAGGTCGTCGCCAGGCGTAATGGTCGAGGTGCTTTGAAGAAAGCCTCGGCCTGGCTCGGGGTCGACGGCGAGCCCCCACACTTGTTCTCAGGGAGACGGTATGGGCGTGACTGGCGGTTGCCGCTGTGCGCATGGGTTGATCAGCTTGAAGAAGCCCCAACCTATGCCAGGGGCAGATGCCGAGCCCCCACACAGGGGAGAAAGCCGGTAATGGGCATGGCGGAAGGTCGTCGCCGAGCGTGTTTGGCCGAGGTCCTTTGAAGAAAGCCTTGGCCTCGCTCGAGGGCGACGACGAGCCCCCTTACTTGTAAAGGAAGCCTTTCTGGCTCGCGATGCTATCCGGGCGCTGAGCCGTAAGCTTGTTAGGGAAGCTTTTCTGGCTCGCGATGCTATCCGAGCGCCGAGCCGTAAGCTTGTTAAGGAAGTTTTTTCTGGCTCGCGATGCTATCCGAGCGCTAAGCCATAAGCTTGTTAGGGAAGCTTTTCTGGCTTGCGATGCTATCCGAGTGCCAAGCCGTAAGCTTGTTTAGGGAAGCTTTTCTGGCTCGCGATGCTATCCAAGTGCCGAGTCGTAAGCTTGTTAGGGAAGCTTTTCTGGCTCGCGATGCTATCCGAGCGCCGAGCCGTAAGCTTGTTAGGAAAGCTTTTCTGGCTTGCGATGCTATCCGAGCGCCGAACCGCAAGCCTATTTTTAATGAGTATTAATACGACGCCACAAACTTGTTTTAAGAAAGCTGGCATATTTACAATATTTTTGAACTTTATACAAAACGAGGCACGACGTGCCGATTACATTCTTCATAATTTACATGGAATGGAGGCTAGTCCTCTTCTCCAAGGAACTTGATGAGGTGCTCCGCATTCCAGGGCCTCTTGACGGCCTTGCCTTCTGAGTCGATTAGGCGGTACATTCCCGGACGCACAACCTCAGATACTTTGTAAGGGCCCTCCCAGTTTGGGACCAATTTCCTTTTCTGGCCAGGACTGGATACAGCCAATTTCTGGAGGACGAGATCTCCGAGTTTGATGTCAGTGGGATGCACCTTCTTGTTGTAGAATTTTTCGTTCCTTTGTTGGTAGATGCTCCTTCTGATGGCGGACTTCTCTCTTACCTCGTCTATGAGGTCCAGGTCGGCTCGCAGCTGTGCAGAGTTGCTTGCTTCGTCGAAAGCCATGATTTGGGACGAAGGGATCCTGATTTCTAGTGGAATGACGGCCTCCGCACCGTATGTCAGATTGAATGGTGACTCTCCTGTGGGGATTCTCTTTGTCGTCCGGTGGGCCCAGAGAATGCTTGGCAGCTCAACGAACCATAACCCCTTGGCCGAGTTATCGAGTCATTTCTTGAGATCGTCGAGGATTTGGTGGTTCGCGTTCTCGGCTTGACCGTTTGACTATGGATGGCATACCGAGGAGAAGCGCTGCTGGATCCCGAGATCTTCGCAGAACTTTCGGAAATGCTTACCCACAAACTGAGTTCCATTGTCCATGATGAGCACCTGTGGGATCCCGAACCGACAGACGATGTGTTTCCAGAAAAACTGTTGGGTCTGTTGCTCGGTGATCGTGGCTAATTGCTCTGCCTCGATCCATTTCGTGAAGTAGTCGATTGCCACTATGAGAAACTTTCATTGGCCCGTTTCCTTTGGAAATGGGCCTACCAGATCCATCCCCCACATTGCAAAGGGGGTCAGACTGGCCATGGAACAGAGGTTTGCTTGCGGAGCCTTCTTCACGGGGGAGAACCGTTGACAGGGACCGTACCTCTTTACTAGGGCGAGGGGGTCTTGCAGCATAGTAGGCTAGTAGTACCCGTAATTTAAAGCCTTCCACTCGAGCGAGCAGCTTCCCATATGGCATCTGTCGATCCCTTCGTGTAGCCCCTTGAGGGCGTACCTTGCTTCATCAGGGGTCAGGCAGCGGAGGTAGGGTCTGCCATCCGTTGTTATGTAGGACCTTTTAAAGAGGGTTGCGTCGATTACGGTGAACCTTTCTGAACAGACCCTGATCCACCTCGCTTTGGCCCGGTCTTCGGGGAGTTCTCTCTTGATTAGAAATTTCTTGATAAGAGTGGTCCAGTCGTCGGGAGGAGCTCCGTCTTCAACGCAGAGAGCCTTAGGGAAGTCTGTACTTGGCTTCAATAGGACTTTGATCAGGACGGTTCGGTCGAGGCCCTCAAAGGATAAGGAAGCTAACTTCGACAGGGCATCGGTCTGGGCATTCTGCTCCCTGGGGATCCTTAGGACTGCCGACACGTCGAAGGATGCCAATAGTCATTGGACCACAACCAGGTACCTGATCATTCGTTCGTCAAGGGCCTCATACTCTCCCGTGATCAGGTTGACCACAAGCTGAGAGTCACTAAAGGCCCTGATCAGTCTGGCATCGGCCTGATGAGCCAGGGTGAGCCCGGCAATCATGGCCTCGTACTCAGCCTCGTTATTAGAGATCGAAAAATTGGGGCGGAGGCAGTATTATAGGAGGAAGCCGTCTGGACCCCGCAGAATGATGCCCGCACCACTCCCCGCTTCGCAAGAGGAACCGTCGACGTAAACTTCCCATGTCTGGTCGGCTTCCTCGCTTGTCAGTTGCTCGAAGATGGTGCATTCTGTGATAAACTCGGTGAGGGCCTGCCCTTTTATGGCTATCCTCGGTTGATAGTCGATGTCGTACTGACTGAGCTCAATCGACCATTTGACTAGTCATCCCGAGCTCTCTGGCTTATAGAGCACGGCCTTCAGAGGTTGGTCCGTAAGCACCTGGACGGAATGTGCCTAAAAATATGGGCGGAGCTTCCGTGCGGCCATGATCAGGGCGTATGCTATTTTCTCCATCCTGGAATATCTGGTCTCGGCGTCGAGCAGGACCTTACTCACATAGTACAGAGGCTTTTGGACTCCTTCCTCTTCTCGAACGAGGACGGCGCTGAGCATGGTCTCCGAAGCCGAAAGATATAGCCAGAGTGGCTCACCTGGTTTGGGCTTGCTGAGGAGAGGAGGGTTGGCGAGGTACTCCTTCAATTGGGTGAATGCCTCTTGCTTCTGAGTACCCCATTCGAACCCTCTGATTCCGCGCAGTGCCTTAAAGAACGGAAGGGACTTCTCTCCGGATTTGGAGAGGAAACGGCCGATGGCCGCCAGTCTTCCCGTCAGCCTCTGGACTTCTTTGATATTCCTGGGAAGGGCCATGTCTATTATGGCCTGAAATTTTTCGGGGTTCGCCTCAATGTCGCTCTGGCTGACGATGAACCCGAGGAATTTTCCCGAGGAGACGCCGAATGCACACTTCGCCGAGTTGAGCCTCTTGTTGTGGGTCCGAAGGACCCCAAAGGCCTCTTCCAGGTCAGTAACGTGATCCTGTTCCTGCTAGATTTTGACGAGCATGTCGTCAACGTACACCTCCATGTTGCGCCCAATTTGGTTCTTAAAGACTCGATTAACGAGCCTCTGATAAGTAGCACCGGCATTCTTCAGTCCGAAGGGCATAACCCGGTAGCAGTAGAGCCCTTGGTCCATGACGAAGGACGTCTTGGCTATGTCGGGAGGGTACATTCGGATCTGGTTGTAGCCGGAGAAGGCATCCATGAAGGACAAGAGCTCATGATCCGATGTGGCATCGAACAGAGAGTCGATGTTGGGGAGAGGGAATGGATCTTTGGGGCACGCCTGGTTGAGGTCAGTGAAATCTATGCAGATCTTCCAGCTTCCGCTCGCCTTTTGACCATTACGACATTTGCCAGCCACTCCGGATAGCTGACCTCTTGTATGAAACGAGCAGACAAGAGTTTGTCTACTTCTGTATTTACCACCTGTTGTCGCTCCGGGGGGAACTTATGTCGCTTTTGGACGACCGGCTTCGAACTGGGGATCACGCTGAGTTTGTACATGATGAGACCCTCGGAGATACCGGGCATGTCAGAGGGCTTCCAGGCGAAGAGGTCGACATTGCAGCGAATGCAGCTGATCAGGGCGACTTTGAGGTCGGGAGCAAGGGAGCAGCTTACTCGGAAACACCTTGACCCGTCACCTGTTTCGAACAAGACATCTTCCAGCTCATCTGCCGGTTCTAGTTCCGGCTGGGTTCTCTCGGGCTGCAGCTCGACGGCATCGAGAAGGAATACCCCGCCCCCGATCGTCGTCATGTAGCACGATCGTGCAGCTTCTTGGTTCCCTCAGACAATTTCGACACCAGTGTTGGTAAGGAACTTCATCTTCTGGTGGTAGGCCGAGGGAACAGCCTGGAGGGAGCAGAGCCCGGGACGGCCGAGTTTGGCATTGTAAGCTGCCTTGACGTTGACAGCCATGAAGTCCATTGACTCGGTCCTTCAGTGTGGGTTCGTACCAGCCGTGACTTCTAAAGTGACGATCCCCTCTATTGGCACCGGGACGCCGGAGAATCCATGCAATGTGTATCCGGCTGGTTTTAGCTTATCTCGGTAGAGCTTCAAGTTCTCGAAGGCTTCTAGGAAGAGGATGTTTACCAAGCTTCCGTTATCAACGAGGATGCGCCGGACCTCGAAGTTCACCATGCTGAGGCTAACAACGAGTGCATCACAGTGCGAGAGCCAAACTCCTTCCAGGTCCTCCCCCAAGAAGGAGACAGGGAGTTGCTGGACCTGGGGGGAAAGGGGACCCTGGACGGCGTTGACATCCTGGACGAACGCCTTGCGCGAAGTGTTGGACTCCCCCCATTGGCCCTCCGTGGACGCAGTGTAGGATGGCCTGACCCTCGGGTTCTTCATGCTCCTGGTCTCGCTCGGGGCGCTGTTTTGGCACTCGAGGAGGAGGGAAAGCCCTCCTGTTTCTCGTATCCCTCTGGACCCGAGCATTTTCCCGTTTGAACTCCCGGAGATACCCTCGTTGGATGAGGCCTCGATCTCGTCCTTCAGGGCACGACAATGTCCGTGTCTTGCCTGTTGTCTCGGTGGAAGCGGCAGTAGAACCGCTGATCCTTCTTCTTGTTGTTGTTGCTGCTTGGCCGGGGGGGGGGGGGGAGAATTGCACGAGGTCCCTGTCTTCGATCGCTAAGAGAATGGTTGCCACATTCTGCATCAGCGGAGTGTATCTCTCAAAGCGAGGGACTGGAGGAACCCTTTTTGCGGCGCCCCCGTCTCTTGAAACTTTCTTCGCTGGCTCGGCCTCGTTGGCCTTGCGTTTTCCCTTCCCGGGGATTTCTTTCGAGTCCTCTGGATTTAGGGCCTCCTCAGCCCGGATGTACTTCTCGACCCGATTGAGGAGGTCGGGGAAATCTACCAGGGGCTTCTTTGCCAGGGAGGCCTTCAGCTGACCAAACCGGACGTTGTGCCGGAATGCTGCTGAGGCAACCCCTGGATCGAGGGAGGAGACTGACCTCGCCTCGGCGGTAAACCTTCGGACGAATACCCGGAGCGACTCCCCTTCCTTCTGCCGGAGGCTGAGTAGGGACACACTTGTCCTTTCGGCCTTTCAGCTAGTGACAAAGTGGGCAAGAAAGTTGTCTTCCAATTGGTCGAAGGAATAGATGGAGCCGGGGGTGAGCTTGGAGAACCATTCCCGAGCCGGACCCCGGAGGGTGGCAGGGAAGGCTCTGCATAGGAGGGGATCCGATGCGCTGTGAATCATCATGAGGGTTTTGAATCCCTCTATGTGATCAGCAGGATCACCCTCACCGTCATAGGTCTCGAATTGAGGTGGGCAGAAGTTTCGGGGTATTTCCGCCTGTAGGATGGGGGTGGAGAAAGGAGGTCGGATGGGCCTGTATCCCTAGGCCGGCCTCGGACCGCCGTCGCCGAAGTGGTCGAGGCGGTCTTCTATTTCTTGGAGGCGCTTCAGGATGTCATCGTCATACTCTGGTAGGACTGTTGGGATGCGAGACACGCTGGCCTCGGCATCTGAACGTGTGTGAGAGCGATGGACTGTTTCATTGACGGGGATTCCGAGGATGGTCTCCATGATTTCTTTCCGGAAGTCTTGGAACTCCTGGTGGGTGACTGGGGCTCACTCAGTGCGGTTTTGCTGCGCCTGCGGCCGCCGGCCTAGGCGGCTGAGCGTCGGCCCCCACACTAGGGACGGAGGTATGGGATGGTTCGGGGCCGAGTTGGAAGCGGCCCCTCCCCTAGATTGGCTCGCCTGCCGATTCTGGATTACACCTCGTAGGTCGGGCTGGACTGGACGGGAGGTACCCGGTTGGTGTCCGTGACTGAACCCCGAGTTGTTGGATCCATGAGCATCGGCAGCGATGCCCTGAGGAGGTACGTCCTGCCGACGCGCAGAGGTAACGGCTTTCCTGGCATTAGGCGCCATATGAGGTCGGGTAGACGGGGTACCGTCGATGGCTGAGCTCGGGTCGGCGTATGCCCTAGAAAGTTTCCCACAGACGGCGCCAACCTGATGCGGTTTGTTTTTGGGAGGCATGTGGATGCACCAGGTGTGAGTTCTTACTCGATTTGTATTGGTGGAGGAAGCCCCGGTGCGGACGACCCTCAGCCGGACGAACGGTAAGGATGTAGGCGGGAGTGAGGTGGAGGCTGGATGCTCGGCTCGGATCAGGAGGCTCGAATCCGAAGTCTTGTGTACCTGCAGACGGTTTAGGAACACCGGGATTGGTCCCGATGGCAGACCCTCCGACGATCTAGTCAGCTACTGAGAGAGACTAACAGTAACTAGGATTTCGAGTGAAAAAGATTGATTACCTGGATAAGGGGTAGGGGGTCTGGTATTTATAGGAGAAGCCAATCGGGTCTGGACCAGTTTGGGACCGGATCTGGACCCGGTCGCCTGTGGGTCTGAAGCGGTAGAAGCCCAAGTGGTATAGGACTGACGTGGCAGAGGTCTGGACGGTTTCCAGGCTGACGTGGCGGATCCGGATGATCCGGTGGTGCACACTTCACGAGGGAATCTTGTGGCCCAGGACCACGTCATCTGACTCATATCACTAGAGTACTACAGCAGTGGACTACGTACTTGGGTGATGGCATGTGTTAAATCATCATCCTCCTTTGATCTGGTTTAGAATGGCACGGCATTCAACAGTGGAAGCTTTATAATGGGGTCGGGTAACTCACCCTCCCTAATTTCTAGAGAGCCGTCTAACCGTGAGGTCCTCCTCAGCATTTTCATCCCCCACTATACGATCGCCACTACCACAAAGGGAACCCCCCCCCCCCCCCCCCGACGATATTTGTTGTCACTCTCAAGTATTTATGTAGGAATGCAACATTATGTGCCATTTTTTGTATTTACCGTATGCTTAAACTTTACGCAATGAGGAACAAAAAGTTAATGATAGGAACTTCAAATAATGAAGGAATTCAAACATTTTTATGTTCATTTTTGTTTTTCTTAGAGCATTTGTAGTCGTTATTGCCAAATTTTGGCTATTTGGCATTATAGCAAATAGCAAAAAAAGGTTTTGCCGTAGTCGTTATTAGCTAAAATTTCGCCGGACGGTAGATTATCTTCCGTCCGACGTTTTTAAAAAAAAATATTAAAAAAACATTTTACAAATCATGATAGTGACATTTTTTTTAAAAAAAAAAGAAGCAAAAAACCAATTTTAAAAAGCCAAAAAAATTGACCTGAATTGGAGGGTCGAGGTATAATAGTTCGCCTGTCACCTTTTTTTTTTTTACAATTTTTTTTCAACCGGACAGGAAATAATCTTCCGCCCGACGAAAGTTTTTTTTGGCATTTTCTGAGAAATGGACGGGACGGGATATCTTCTCCCGTTCGACCTTTAAAAAAAAAATCAAAGGACGGGGAATAATCCTTCGTCCGAAACATTTGAAAGAGAAAAATCTCCCTGACGAAAGATAATATTTCGTTCGATCAAACGAACGAAAAATCATCTTTCGTTTGCTATATTTTGGCAATTGTCAAATCGTCTGCCAAATATAGCTGAGTACTGTAGCGACGAAATCCAATTTTTGAGTATTTGGCCAACGACTGCAGCATCTTTTTTTCCATATTTTAAAATTTTGGCAAAATGACCAACGACTACAGATGCTCTTAGGGATTCTTTCACACATGTCCTTATTAGCCCTCTACAAACCAATATTTCTATATTAGTCCAAAATATTGATTTGTGAAGAGCTAATATAGAAATTGATTTGTTAGTCCTCCACAAATTCCATATTAGTCCTTTGTTCAACACCAAAATTGATCAATTCTAGACCCATAGACAAAATTATGAAAATTCTGATTCGCTAAACCAACCAATTCTACAGAAAGAGTCTTAAGTAAAATTATTTAGAAGAAAATAAAATCGCAATGGTAAAAAGACCATTTTGAGAGAATGACACCTTTCTATTAATTTTTTTATTATTCTATTATTAATGATGTTGGAATTTAAACTCGGACTAATCACTTTTGGAGTTGATAGAGAACCAATATGGAAATAACGATTTGTTGATGAACAGTAGTATGGAATTCCAATATTTGTTAGGTACCTATGTCGGAAAAAAAATCCTTTTTTTTTTTGCTAATCCTATTATTATAACAAGAAATCAAATAAAAGTAAAAAAATTATATTACATAAGTTGCATGAAAAAACAAATAGTAGGCCCATGACTGTAATAGCCCAAATCCTAAAGATGACCAATTCAAAGCCCATGATAACAATAGAATCTGGATTCTCTCGTACTAGAGAGTCCAGTAGTTTAATGTGAGCCGTCCATCAATTAGAGTTCAAAATTATTCCGTTGAGAATTTTTTTTCAGTTCAAAATTATTCCGTTGAGAATTTTTTTTCGCAATATCTCTCTGAGAGTTAGGGTTGTCATTTGTCAACATACAAACTCGTGCATTACACGTGCAACTCCAACTCTCTCGTTAATTACAACAAAAACAAACAAATAAAAAAAAATCACCTATTTAAAACATACACGCACGTGCAAAACAATTTTATAATATTTTTTTAACACTAAACATACATATGTTGCACGTACAACTCAAATTCTACTTATAACGTACAAATTGTAGCTTTTCCTTCAAAATATTTTTTCCTAATTACTTGGTTGCACGTCCAACTTCAAAACTATTTCTTAACACATAAATCGCACATAAAAATTCTCTAACTCTTATCAAACGTGCATCGCACGTGAAAATACTAGTTAATAATAATGGAGGCTAATATAATGCAAAGTTCACTTGTCATAGATAAAATTATATCTTTTTCTCACCCTTTTTTAATATTGAAAAATAAAGCCCAACCATTGCCTCCAAAATTGAGTTTCGAAAATACAAGGAAAAGGACAACTTGTATGTAAATCACTCTAGGAGTGAAAATGGTAATTGTGCGGAATTAAAAAATTAATAAAATAAAGTGCAAAGTAAATAAAAGAGTTAAGAGCAACAAACACAGCGATATAAAGTGGTTCGATCTTCATATCTACGTCCACACCACATACTTGTACCAATTCTCCGCCACACGCGTTCCGCTATACTTGAAATCCTTTGTACAGTGATTCTCGGATTCAGGCCGAGAGACCTATTACACCCACAGGACTTCCAATACAAGTTCCGTCAATCTCACCGAAGTGGAAAAGAAAGAAAAACTAAAAACTCAAGATTGTTAATGATCCTGACTAAAGAATACAGAAAAATTATCGCTCACACTCAGATTGATTATCGAAAGATTAGTTCAGCATATTGGTTGAAGAGTATACAGTGGACTTGTCCTGACTCGTCCAATATAAGTAGGCGGGGAAGTGTATCGATCAAAAATGGAAACGATCTATTCCAAGAATACACACAGTGTAAAGTGTGGTCGACCGGCATGTTGGTGTAGTCGACCGTTCAGCTCTCTGACGTAAAATAGAGAGGTGAAAGGTCGACCGCTTCTCAAACAACTCAAGGTTGCGGTCGACTGCGATGCGGTCGACCGTCATGAAATACGGTCGACCGGTATCACGCTGTATGTTCTGAATCCACTATGTTTTCTTTCCATAAACTAATCAATCTTTAATCAATCTTATACAATTAAAATCTCACGAAAATAGAAGGAAAAATTCAGGTCTTGATATCTTCCTCTTTTGCTTGTAGACCAATTAATCATGAACTCTTTTTCGATATCTTCCTCTTTTGCTTGTATTTGCAATCTTTCTTTATTGCTTTCCTTGTTTGAATCTTCTTGAATCTCTCTTGGATCTTGATATGGCTAAAAATAGGGTTAAATCGAGACCGTTCACATCGGAGACGAATCTTAAAGCTCAGGGGTAAAATGGTAATTTCACCTACTAACGGGTCCGAAGCGGGTACTGGGTCTCCTTCTCACAGATCCAACCACCCGCGAACGGATCCACCTCAACTGGGTACGGGTCCCGACCCGATACAAACCCAGACCAGCAAGAGGAGATCAGGGTCACTGATTTGACTAAATCAACGGGCCTGATTTGCAGTTATCCTTTCACCGGGAATTAAGGGATTACATTCCTAATCTGATTACGAGGATTTTACGCCTTATCAGATCACAGGAATCACATTCCTAATCTGATCCCAACGGCGACTATAAATACCCCCACCTACCACTGTTACAGGTTAATCACTTTTTTGCCAACTTAAGCTCTTTTTTAATCATCACTGATTACTGACAAGAGCGTTGGAGGGTGCGTCGCCGGGATCAACCCCGGTGTTTCGCACTTTCCTTGCAGGTGTACGGCGGGAGTCAGTAGCCCAACTCCGACGGAACAGGTTTGGATCTGCTATTCAGGTTTTTCCACGAACCCACAAATTCTATCTGTTTACCCGCACACCAGATTCAGCGGTAACAGATTGGTGCCGTCTGTGGGAAAACCATACGAATAGCCTCCGCCTCTTCCTCGTCGACTAGCTCTTCTCCAGCCATGCCTCTCAGAAAAGTAAGATCCAAGGGGTCCAACCATGGACCCAACCCTGTTGATCAACAGCAGGAAGTCCCCGTCCATCCCGCTCCGCAGCAGGGGCAACTTCCTCCTCCGGCCGAGAACCATTTCCAACAGGACCAGCCTCCTCTTCTGAATCAGCAACCCCCTAACGGTCCCGCTGGTCCTAACCAGCAGAAGCAAAAGCAACCTCTCCATCAGGACCGCATCTCGATACACAATGCCTCTACGGACTCTTACGCCTCCCACAGTCCTCAGGCCCCTGACCTTCGAAATACCGTCCTCAACCGGCAGAAAGATGAGGATCTTCGCCGCCGTCTGGATGAAAATTGAGCCCGAGAGGGAGCCTCCCGCCAGCAACGTCCAGATGAGCGAAACCCTCACCACCGAGACTATAGAAGGTCCCCTACCCGAAGAGGGATGAAAGAGTCCCCCGAACACCATAGGAGAAGACCTCATTCCCCTGCCGGTCAACGACATCCGAGGAACGATGAGGCTCCCATCACCCGTGCATAGTTCCAGCAGTTCCAAGCAACGGTGTTGCAAGCCCTCAACCTCCGACCCAACAATAACAATGCTCAGAGGGCTCCTACCCCTCCACGGGTCCAAAGTCCTCACCATCGGTCCGTAACTCCTCCTCCGGCTCCTAACAACCAACAGCGCATGTCTAGCCCTCGCCACTCCCAGAGCTACCGGCATCGCTCCCCTTCCTATGAAGACGAGTCCGGAGGCTCGTTTGACTATCGGCGAAGGGACGATGCTCTCTACCGCCGTCTCCACGAGATGGAGAGGAGCATCGGCCGAATAGACAAGGATGAGGAGTTAAGAGGAAGGACCATCCGCCCGAGCAGACCTCCCTTCTCCCGGACCATCATGGAAGCTCCTATTCCAAGAGGTTTCGAACCCCCAAAGTTCGAAACTTACTCGGGGGATTCGGACCCCGTGGACCACATCGAAAGCTTTAAGACCCTCATGCTAATCCACCAAGCTTCCGATGCTTTGCTGTGCAAAACCTTCCCCGCCACTCTTAAGGGTTCGGCTCGGGAATGGTACTCCCGCCTCGCCCCCTCTTCTATTTTCTCCTTCGAGCAGTTCGAGGCCCTCTTCATCACCCACTTCACGAGTAGCAGACGCACGGAGAAGACCAGCCTCTCATTGCTCCACCTCTGTCAAGAAAAGGGAGAGAAGTTGAGGGACTATGTGAAGAGGTTCACTGCAGAGGTCAGATCGATCGCCTCCCTCGATCAATCGGTTGCGACTAACCGCATTCCAATCCAACATCCTCAATTCTAACTTTCGCTCGTCCCTTGCTAAGAAGCCCCCACATAATTTCGCCGACCTCCTTCTTAGGAGCGAGAAGTACATTCGGGCTGAAGAAGCCGAGAATCTTCCGGGCTTTGTGGAGACATCTTCCGGGAACAAACGGAAGAGCACAAGCGAAGAGGGCTCCCAAAAATTCCAGAAGGATGGCAATGGACGGCGTCGCCCGACTCCTTGGTTTGAGAAGTTCACCCCCCTCATTGCTAATATATCAGAAGTTCTTATGGAGATGGACAAGGAAGGGCTCCTTCGCGCTCCCCGAAAATGAATACACCTGGCAAGAAAAGAAACAAGGATAAGTGGTGCCGCTTTCACAGGGACCACGGCCACGATACGGAAGATTGTCGGGCTCTGAAGGAGGAGATCGAAGAACTCATACAGCGGGGGCACCTGACCAAGTTCGTCCAGAAAGAGGGGACCAAGCTTCCCCCCTGAGGAGCCAACAAACGAACCGAAGGGCCCGCCGAGCTTTAAGACTCAGAACCTCCCGGCTCTTCCCAAGAGGTCTTCACCTTATCATAGAAGCAGGATCTTGATTTTTAATAAGGCCGATGCTTGTAATCCGGCCAATAGCATGTAATAAGGGCTCGCCATATTGAAGCAACCACTTAGTTTATTTCAATAAAACTTTACGTTTTTTCATTGGAAATTGTTGCTCTTGCTTCATCTCTACCTCTCCGAGTCATGACTCGCTGAAAGGTGAGTTCGGAGTCCAGCTTCTTCTACCTGGCTGCTCCCGCGACTTACTAAGCTCTTCACAACGAGTTCGGAGTCCAACACTTTGCTCGATTCTGCTTCAATTACTTGCTCTTCAGCAAGTTAGAAGCGGTTCGCCATTTGGAATTGCTCCCACAACCGTTGACTACCTCTACCGATGGTTCGGAGTCCAACACTTGGCTCGATTCCTCTTCAAATAACCTGCTCTTCAGCGGGTTAGAAGTGGTTTGCCATTCGGAATTGCTCCCACAACCGTTGACTACCTCTACCGATGGTTCGGAGTCCAACACTTGGCTCGATTCCTCTTCAAATAACATGCTCTTCAGCGGGTTAGAAGTGGTTCGCCATTCGGAATTGCTCCCACAACCGTTGACTACCTCTACCGATGGTTCGGAGTCCAACAGTTGGCTCGATTCTGCTTCAAATAACTTGCTCTTCAGCAGGTTAGAAGCGGTTTGCCATTCGGAATTGCTCCCACAACCGTTGACTACCTCTACCGATGGTTCGGAGTCCAACACTTGGCTCGATTCTGCTTCAAATAACTTGCTCTTCAGCGAGTTAGAAGTGGTTCGCCATTCGGAATTGCTCCCACAACCGTTGATTCTCTCACATAAGCAGCGAGTTCGGAGCTAAAGCTCTCCCCTAGAGTTGCTCCTCACACTCGTCTCACAAATAGCTCTCTTCCAGAGCCGAGCTGTTCGCTCCGCTCACCTCCGAAGCGGACCTCTTCTCAACGAGTTCGGAGCTCACAACTCTCTCCTAGAGTTACTCCTCAAACTCGTCTCACAAATAGCTCTCTTCCAGAGCCGAGCTCTTCACTCCGCTCGCCTCCGAAGCGGACCTCTTCTTAACGAGTTCGGAGCTCACAACTCTCTCCTAGAGTTACTCCTCAAACTCGTCTCACAAATAGCTCTCTTCCAGAGCCGAGCTCTTCGCTCCGCTCACCTCCGAAGCGGACCTCTTCTCAACGAGTTCAGAGCTCACAACTCTCTCCTAGAGTTGCTCCTCAAACTCCTCTCACAAATGGCTCTCTTCCAGAGCCGAGCTCTTCCCTCCGCTCGCCTCCGAGACGGACCTCTCCTCGACAAGTTTGGAGCACAACTCTCTCCTAGAGTTCCTCCTCACATTTGTCTCACAAATAGCTCTCCTCCAGATCCGAGCTCTTCACTCCGCTCGCCTCCAAGACGGACCTCTCCTCGACAAGTTCGGAGCACAACTCTCTCCTAGATTTCTTCCTCACACTTGTCTCACAAATAGCTCTCTTCCAGAGCCGAGCTCTTCACTCCGCTCGCCTCCGAGACGGACCTCTCCTCGACAAATTTGGAACACAACTCTCTCCTAGAGTTCTTCCTTACACTTGTCTCACAAATAGCTCTCTTCCAGAGCCGAGCTCTTCACTCCGCTCGCCTCCAAGACGGACCTCTCCTCGACAAGTTCGGAGCACAACTCTCTCCTAGAGTTCTTCCTCACACTTGTCTCACAAATAGCTCTCTTCCAGAGCCGAGCTCTTCACTCCGCTCGGATGCCGAGCAAGTGCCGATCTGACCCCAACATCACAGAGCCCGGTCGGCTAACCGAGCAAGTGCCCATCCGAGCGTCAAAACGGAGAAAACTCACTTTCTCCTCAACATTCGCGTAAGATCTCGATCAAACGGCTCAGATCATGCCAACACCATTACACGACAAGATAGTGTTTTCTTGGAAACTGTGCCCGTCTCGAGATCCGCGCTGAGATCAACGGCTCAGATCGCTCCAGCAGCACTAAACGACAAGATAGTGTTTTCTTGGAAACTGTGCCCGCCTCGAGATCCGCGTTGAGATCTGACGGCTCAGATCGCTCCACGTCGCTCGATATTCCGAGCCGAGCGACTAGCGATCCGACCCACTCGCGCCTCTTCTTCGCCCCTAGGGTCTTCCTAGCCCAAGGGTCTTCCAAGCACAAGGGTCTTCCTAGCACACCTTACAAGGGTCTTCCTAGCCCAAGGATCTTCCAAGCACAAGGGTCTTCCTAGCACATCTTCTCCGCCCCTAGGAGTGGAACTCCTCTTCCAAAATCCCCAAGACCAAAGTACTTATCAACTTCATGAAGACAAGCATGTTGCGGGGCTATTTTGACCATGAAGGAGGGTGAGTCTTCATCCCACTCCTAAAGAGAAGTTGTAGATCTTCGAACTAGCTTCGAAACGAGGGGTCGCACGCCCCGATCGGACCTCCGTAGCACCGGGAAAGTGGATCTCAATGCAGCTGCGCCGAATAGCTCGGAAATCCGAGCCGAGCCACTCGCGCGAGGGAGAAATCCGAACCGAACCCGAGCAAGAATCCGAGCTCTTCCCATCCGAGCCCCAACATCAAAGAGCCCGGTCGGCTAACCGAGAAAGTGCCCATCCGAGCGTCAAAACGGAGAAAACTCACTTTCTCCTCAACATTCGTGTAAGATCTCGATCAGACGGCCCAGATCTTGCCAACGATGCTAAACGACAAGATAGCATTTTCTTGGGAATTGAGCCCGTCTCAAGATTTGCTCCACCATCCGACGGCTCAGATTGCGCCACGTCACTCGAACAGCCCATCCGAGCGCCTAAAAAAAAAGGGTGGCACAAGGGGCCGGGTTCGGACTCGTTAGGGCCCTCAAACCCGAACACGTTACTGCCACGTCCTCTCCTTCTCCATACCCCTGGCGCCAAAACAGAAACCAACCAAAACGAAAAACAAAACCTGAGCTCATCTCCAAGATTGGTTGAACCCACAACTCCATGCCGAGCATTCCCATGCTCCGAGCTCTCCAAGCTCCACCATGGCCTTGCCAACCTCCATCACTCCAAGCTCCTCTGTCAAATCCCTCGCCTCCGAGCTCCGTCAAGCTCCGCTCCAGCTCCACAGCGTCGAGCTTCTCCTTCGGCGAGCTCAGCTCCGAACCTCACTCACCGAGCTCCTCTATCCGCCGAAGCCAACGAACGAAGCTCAGCCATTGCCGACCACCTCCTCCTCGGAGCTCCAATGCCGAGCTCTCAAAGCTCCGAAGCATCGAGCTCCTGAATATGACGAAGCATCGAACTCCTTTCCACATCGCGAGCTCCATTCATGCCGAGCTCTCAAAGCTCCGAAGCATCGAGCTCCTGAATATGACGAAGCATCGAACTCCTCTCCACATCGCGAGCTCCATTCGTGCCGAGCTCCAATGCCGAGCTCACAAAGCTCCAACTCCTCGCCGAGCTCCATGGACGAGCTCAGCCCTCAACAGCGTCGAGCTTCTCCTCCGGCCAGCTCAGCTCCGAACTCGCCAACCTCCACTTCGTCAAAGCTCAAACAGAGACTCATCACCTTCGAGCTCACGACCACGCTCCACAAGAGCTCACCTCCACCCATCGTCAACCTCCTCAGCATCAGAGCTCGCCACCTCTATGGCCGAGCTCTACCTCCGACGCCTCCGCAGCGCCGAACCCATGCCGAGCTCGAGCTCCTCCCTCGCTAAGCCATCGGCGAGCCCTCTCAGCTCCAAGCTCCTCGCCGAACCCATAGTCGCCGAGCACTCAAACCTTCACGAGCGCGAGCTCTCATCGACTCCGAGCTCTCCTTCTCGCCGAACCCATGCCAAGCTCTCCTCTGCCGAGCTCCAGCATCGAGCTCCTCTTCAAGCCGTCGGCGAACGCTCTCTTCTCCTTGCCGAGCTCGATGCCTCCTCTCGACTCCATCGCTGAGCTCTTTCGCCAAGCTTCGCGACGAAGACGAGCTCCAGGGATGGTCGAAGTAAACGAAGAAGAAGAAGGGAAAAAGAAGGAACAGGGCGGGAGTAAAGAAAGGAATATATATATATATATATATATATATATATATATATATATATATATATATATATATATATTTTAATGCCACGTGGCGAGCCACGTGGCTTCACCTCAGTGGTCGGCTCCGGGATCGGATCCGAGCTGCGCGAAATTGGGCGTCACCCCCGGTCGGCTGACCGAGCAAGTCCCCATCCGAGCTGAAAAGTGAAGAAAAACAATCCTGAGCAACTCCCACCATTGGATCTTCGCGAAAATCACGCAAGAGTTGATGAACGGCTCAGATCGCGCCACGTCTCCACAAAACGACAAAATAACAATCTTTTGGGATACGCGCCTCCTCGAGATTCGTGCCGGGATCCGACGGCACAGATCGCGCCACATGTCAGGTAATATTTAATTTATTTATTTATTTATTTAATTGTTTTTTTATTTAAAAAAATCGAAAAAATATTTAAAAAATCGAAAAAAATTAATTAAAAATTCTAAAAATAATTATTCATTCAGAAAAATTATTTTAAAATTCTGAAAAAATAATTATTAAATTAGAATAATTAATTAATATTTTCGATAATTAATTATTTAATTCAGAAAATGAATAAAAAATTCAAAAAAATGAGAAAAAATTTAGAAAAATCTGGAAAAATCACCAAAAATCCAGAAAATTCTGAGAATATTTTTGGACATTTTACAAGCCCAGAATAACACCGTTACACCCCAAGCAAGATCCAAAACTCCCTTAAGAACACCGATAAAATCCCGTACGCCATTAGAACAGTAAAACTACTCCTCAAGGACTAAAAAACTCAGTCTCTAGGAGTGGGGGGCTCGTGATATGGCTAAAAATAGGATTAAATCGGGACCGTTCACATCGGAGACGAATCTTAAAGCTCAGGGGTAAACCGGTAATTTCACCTACTAACGGGTCCGAAGCGGGTACTGGGTCTCCTTCTCACATATCCAACAACCCGCGAACGGATCCACCTCAACTGGGTACGAGTCCCGACCCGATACAAGCCCAGACCAGCAAGAGGAGATCAGGATCACTGATTTGACTAAATCAACGGGCCTGATTTGCAGTTATCCTCTCACCGGGAATTAAGGGATTACATTCCTAATCTGATTACGAGGATTTTACGCCTTATCAGATCACAGGAATCACATTCCTAATCTGATCCCAACGGCGACTATAAATACCCCCCACCTACCACTGTTACAGGTTAATCACTTTTTTGCCAACTTAAGCTCTTTTTTAATCATCACTGATTACTGACAAGAGTGTCGGAGGGTGCGTCGCCGGGATCAACCCAGGTGTTTCGCACTTTCCTTGCAGGTGTACGGTGGGAGTCAGCAGCCCAACTCCGACGGAACAGGTTTGGATCTGCTATTCAGGTTTTTCCACGAACCCACAAATTCTATCTGTTTACCCCCACACCAGATTCAGCGGTAACAGATCTCTTGTTGATATTATTTGATCCTGAAAATCTGAAAAACTAACTTTAAGCTCTGTTTGGTTCAAAGGAGGGGAGAGGGGGGGAGGGAAGGGAAGGGAAAGGGAGGGGAGGGATTTAATGAAAACTCTGTTTGGTTCAAAGAGGGGAGGAGAGGGAAAATAATTATCTTCTTGTTTGGTTCACAAGGGGAGGGAATGGATTTTATAATAAAATTACTTTTATACCCTTTTACATATAATAAGAAAAACACTTTGATAATTCTCTGTGTTGTAAATATGTCCCCTAGCTTCGTAAACGATCAAAAACAAATTAGACAATTTAAAGGATGTAGGGATATCGCCTCAGAATCCATTTAAACAAAGGGCCACAATAAACAACAAAGATAATCACAATAATAATACAATTCATGGAAGAACAGAAAAAAATATGAAAAGCCACTCTTGAACACCACAAAACAACAATCTATGTCCAAGTTGATCTGTATATAATAATAGAAACTCGTAAACCAGGAGTTCAAAAGAACAATGGCATCGTACAGACACATCAATGAACCACATAGTTGATGAACATAAAAGTACAAAGCACAGAGTTGATGAACATAATGGGGAATTTCCCTTCTATTTGTGCCACCAAGAGTTTTTAAGTTATTTTTAACTCGTGTGTGCATGTTTCTCCTTGTAAGCTCCGCAGTTGCAAGTGATACAACATCATAACAGGTTCTGTCATCGACAGCTCATGCAATTGAGTAGCATGCTTTCTCTACTATTTCTTTATGTTTCGTCCTATGAGTAGCAGTCTGAAGGTGGTAGGAGATGATTAGAGAGAAATTAAAGATTTTGGGTTGTTGTTTGTGGGAATGCTGCATGTAGAAACTATTGTTCTGTTGTTTTTGCCTACAGAGGGGGAACGAGGTTCAGAAATATTTCATGTTCCTGTTTTTATAATTCTTCACATTTATTATCCTTGGTTTCGTTTCTTATTGGAATACTGCTCCATAGCAGGCACCACTGGGGAGAAAGAGAGGTTTTTTATTATATTAGGATTTAAATTTAAAGGGCAATTTAGTCCAGCCACTTTAAAAAATTAGCTCTACTTTCTCTTCCCTCTTAAATCCCCCCACTTTTGGAGGGAGCCAAAATTAGCTCAGGAGGGGTATTGCACCCCCCCAATTTTCCTCCCCTCCCCTCCTAAAAAATGAACCAAACAAGAAAAGTATTAAAAAACCCCTTCCCTCCCCTCCCCTTCCCTCCATTCCCCTCCAACCAAACAGTGCCTAAACTTTATTAGTATTAATGAGCACGTTTTGTGCACACCAAACTAAGAGTCAACATTGTAGAGTCAAATATACTCTAATATATGACTTAATTGATACAGATAACTTAATAGTAAACAAATAACTACGGTTTGTAGGTCAATTCGTCAGGTCCTCGCCCTCCTCGATGTAGTCTGGGTTTACATAGGCATTTTCAGCCAAGACTGCAGGACAGTTTCAGAGGATTTTTAAGGAAAATAACTAATAAAAATTTACTCCAGGACAAGGACACAACACCATTCACTATATTTCTTTCAAAAAAATATTACATAAAACTCAAAAATACATATTCACTCCAAGTCATTACATCCCAGTCCTTCATTAAGTCCCAACCAATCCAAGGCAATCCAATCAAAAGCTTCCCTTACCTATCACTTTCATAAAATGTGGTTTGGTTAGTTTCTCTCCCACACTCAAACACACATACACTTGGGATACTTTCCAGTAAATTTCTTTCATTTTTTTTTTTACTGAAAGATCCAATACACTTCTGAGCCCTCCTTTAGGCCCCAAATATAATTTACTAATAAATAGGTAGACTATCAATATGTTAAGAAAATCCTAACATATCAGTCCTCAATAACCAAAACCTCGACGAAAACCCACTCTTTTCTTAGACTCACTATATCACTCTACTCTATGTGTATCTAGTATCCTATGTACATAAATTATCACTCAAAATGCTAATGTAGGATAATGGTTGAGCTAGGGTTAGCTACAAAGTAAGCCAACACCCCTACCAATGGTGCATTGATGTATGTAGTTGGCTCCGATTTCCGGAAATCACCACGGTCGTCATCGTACACATCATCCTCCCCTGGCCCACCAACCACTGCTCCAACCAAGGGGTTAGGGTTCGGGTTAGAGGAGTTAAAGTAGACTGTGCCATCCTTGCACCGAAAGGGTTGAGGGTGGTCAGATTTCGTGGGCAAGGAAGAGCCTCGGTGGTGGATGCGCTGTGGGAACCTCTTGCCATATCCCACCATGTAGGACATGTTCATGGGATTCTCACCTAGGATGTAGTCAACCTTTATATTTGACAAAAAAACAACATTAGTGCCATAAAATATGCAAGTCTTGCTTAGATTTCAAACAGACTAGGCTTATTTTTTCAATAAGGATAAAATGTGTGCACTAAAATTCTCCACTGTTTGATTTTAGGGAGAGTTTGGCTACAGTTGAGCAATAAGAATGTGTTAAAATATATCACTAAGAAGAAGCACTCAGTTAGTTGCCGCTGGTTGCGGGCATTTTTGCAGAACCAAAACTAAATTAATCAAGTGAATTGTGTCTAAGTACATGATCTCTCCAAACCTCGAGCAGATTACATGGAAAGGGCTGCACAACTTAAAGTGTGCTTGGACAAAAGTTTATAGAGTTTCTTTTTCCTCTTTCAAAAATGATAAATTAGATCTACCTTAGAAACAGTTTAGAACGTATGAAATTCAGCAATCACCTGTTTTTTAGCTTGAAGTCGAAGGGAAGCTGGACTAACGGAAACACTTCCACAGTTGACCGTCTGTGAGGTTCTGGAGAGATACTTAGCATAGGCGAGGAGTAGGAAGGCAATGGATGTGACATGTTGCATGTTGCTCCCACCAGGCTTGTATATGAGACCACCGGGTGTATACTGGATGTGGGATGAAGAGGACTCAGGTATAAGAGTGCACATAAAGCTATCAGCCGACTCTTTGTATGATTGTAGTGAAAATATTTGGCCATCGAGAAATTCCTACCATCAAAAAAATAAACACCCCACAACATTATACATAGAATTAGCTTGAGGGCATTATATATAAATACAAAAAGAATTTTAGTTGATTCATGGCAGAAAACTCTCTGTACGCTATGATGTTTGTACGTGCTTCTTCTAGCACAGAGGGGTTTTCCGCGATTTTATCCAAGAAAACAAAAATAAAATTGCAAAGTAGTGAAATTAGCAGCGTATACTGACTTGGGAGACAAGAACATTGAGACCGGCATGCTTGTTGTCCCATCCAAACTCATTGATGTTGTCCTCGGCTCCTAGAGTCTTGCCATTGTTTTGTATGTAGTTCAGGAATGAATCATTTCTTGAGGCTCTCCTCAGCCAGGCTGCTCCCCACAGTAGCTCATCCTGTATATAATATATCATTAATAAGTTTTATTTTTATTTTTTGTAATTAATTTGGATGTGAAAATTTGGTTTTACAAACAAGATTACCAGCTACGTGTGTACATATATGTACAAATTCAAGGACGGGCATTCATAGCAAAGTCCTCCATTGGATTCCATCACGAATACACCAGGTTTATATAGAAAATCCTATAAAAATTCACTCACGTGGGTTTGTATGATTCGGTATAAACCCATTCCCACAGCTCTTAGATTAAGCAGTACTGATTTTAATACCTAAAGTAACCCATTACATGATACTCCATATATGAAATTCGAGATTATATAGAGAATCACAAAGCATCTAACATTCAGTTGAAGGGGTTCCTAGATGCGGGTTCAAACTTGTTTCTAGAGCCCCTTAGATTAAAGGGCTCTCGAAAGTAGCTTCTTCAGTATCGGCAAAAAGTCTTACGAATGTTGGTTTAAAAGGATTGCCTGTAAACCTGCTCCTCTCATCTTGAATTGAAGAGATGATGCAGAGACAATTTGGAAGGGACACTTTGGAGCAGACTCCAGAGTGCTTCAAATTTTCCGGGGTGCATCCAGTCATAGGATTCTTTTGCTTTCCTTGGAATCATCTTAAATACTGTATTAAAGATGAGCATGACTCACTCTAAAAGACAAGCCTAGAAAAAAGCCAAGCATGGTCACAGTTAGGAGGCCTAGGGGTATCAATAGTGTTATCATCAAAAAACAATTATATCTTAAACAGGGCCCCACCCCTTCTTTCAACCAAACATTTTACAGAGTTCTTCTTCTATGGTGCTAGTCTTTTTTTTTAAAATCTCTGGTCCTAGTTGAAATTGCCCATTTCCAGTGCATATATACTCTGTGCTTTTCTTGGTTTATCCTCCCTCTCTTGTGAGTGAGAGAGAGTGCTAGTTCCCCAAAATGCTAACTTTCTTAGAACGTGAGACCAAATGCAAATGGCCTCAACCAACCAAAATATCAGTGCCTAGTATCTTTCCCAAAAACAAAACAACACAAAAACAAAAAAGACAAATTGGTTATTAAATCAAAAGGAAATTTTTATTGGGACCCCCTTATTTGATTATGATATCCCAATTCTTGAAAGATTTCAGAAAAATCTACATAAAACAGTTGAAATGAAAAATAGTCGTTTCGGTGAATGTGTGAACTGCAACTGAGATATGTTAGTATCAATCAAGGGGTTGGAAATAAATTTCCCCAACTCTCAATTCTCAAACACATTAGATATGACATGTATTGAACTTGTTTCATTTCCCAATCACTATAGGGGGGATATTTGGTTGCACGTAAAACTTTCCTAAAGTTGTAGAATTAGTGTAGAGAAAATAAATCTGTAGATTTAAGTTCTAAGAAAGTAGTTTGGTTTGATGTAATTGTATTGTATTGTAAGATAGAGAGGAGAGATAAAGAAATTTAATGTAGAGGATTAGGTAAAATTATTTTATTGGATAGAATAAAAAATTACGGGAGAGAAATAATTAAATGACTGCTTCAGTGGCGCTTCAGCTGAGTTCGGAGGTTTTTTTCGGATTTCTTTTGGGGCTACTAAAGCAGCACTACAGTAGGATTCCATTTTTAAATCGAATTCAGGCCATCCAACACTCTGCTACAGTCCCTGGACAACACTCTGCTACAGTGCTAATCCCTGGATTTTAAATCCTGGGGTGCACTTCACGGGTGCACCTCCAAACAGGCCTATGTGGATGAAATTAGGACGACTAACCACTAAATGAGACAAAAGTCTTCATATTTGGCAACCAAAACCCGAGAAACTAACTGCTGATGAAGTATCTCTGTTCACGATTCCAAACCAACTGAAACAGTTAAAAGTTGGATGGGGACTACACATGCAACCCACACATTGGCCCACCTCAAACATTGCATTCAATGATAAGAGACTTTTTGTGTTTTCAAATTCTGGAAGAGGGTCCATTTCATATATATATATATATAGGGTAAAAGGGATATGAGCAACTTGCTCATTTAGTAAATGAGCAATTGATTATGTGGCATTCATGTGATACATTGGACAACTAACCCTTTTAAGACTTTTCCAATCACATGTATGCCACATCATCAATTGCTTATTTACTAAATGAGCAAGTTGCTCATACCCCTTTTCCCCATATATATATATATATATATATATATATATATATATATATATATATATATATATATATATATATATAAAGTGTTTAATCAAAAGTAGGCAAAAGTTGAAATAGAATAAAGTTGAAGGAAATTACTTTTAAGTTACCATACATACTTTTTTTTTTACTTCACTATTGTGAACTTGTTTTATCCCTTACCATGAAACTTTGCTTTGCTTTGTTACTTGCTACCCTGAAGGGATGAACTTGTTTTACTGTTTGATTATACTACCCTAGTTTATGGTAGTAAAGTAAAAAACAAATCAAGAGATACATGTACAAAGCACACATCTTAAAGCATGTTCTCAATTTTTCCAAAAATATAGTTGGTTTTAACTTGTAACTACAAAATTTAGGCGAAAGAAGTGAGGAACAGAGAACAAGAAGTGGGGATACCTGGTAGCCATCAAAATCACAGTAGAAAGGGCAAACACCAGATTTAAGCACCGGGTCATCGCTGTATGCTCCCCTATAATTGTCTGCAAACTCAAAGGCTCTCATTGCATTCTCCATCAGCTTCCTTGAGTAATCTGGGTCACTTGACCGGAACACGATGGACGATGCAGCCAATGCAGCCGCCGTCTCCCCTGCCACATCAGACCCGGGTTTCTCCGTGCTCACCACGTATGTAGTCCGTGCCGTGTCCATGTCCTCCGGCCTCTCCCAACAATTATGGTCCCCAATTGGATCCCCTACCTAGTAATCGGAAAAAATTTAAGTAGGAGTTTTCTAAAACATTCCAAAAGTTATTACTTTGATATAATATTAAAATCATCATCAGTAATAATCATATCATCGTGCAGCAGTGAATGCAGGTGCAAAGTCAAAAATACTACTCACCTGAACAAAGACCTGACCAGGATGTGCAATGGTTTTCAAGAGGTAATCAGTGGCCCATCGAACCGCTATTTGTGCATTTTGAAGCTCCTCAGCCGGCATCGAGTCCCCAAACTCAATGAGACTCCACGCCAGCATCGTGGTCGTGAACGCCATTGGGAACCCAAACTTGATATTGTCCCCAGCATCGTAGTACCCACCCTCGAGATCCACACCAACATCAGAACCATCGGACACGCCCGAGTCGCCCCGCCATTTTGCACGCTGGCTGGTGGGAAGCCGACCGGAGCGTTGGCCCTCGAAAAAGAGGATGGATTTGGACAGTGCATCATGGTAGTCATGAGTGGAAGTAGATGGTAGTACCAAATGAGGAGATAGTAGTAGCAATAGTACTAGCAGGATTGAGAGATTGGAAAGGGGCCTCATTTTTTGACTGACCAAGTATGGACTTTAGTAGCAGCGAGTGTTAAAAATTGGCGGGGTTGGTTAGTTTGTTTTAGTGATAATGTATTTATACTCCAAGGAAAAGGGCTACGATCACATGAAAGTTAGGAAGAGTGTGTTGATTGGTTTATTTTTATTCTCGGTTGTCAGAAAATCACATGTGATACTTTGGCAAAGGAGACCTTAGTATTGTAGGGTTAAAAAGAGAGTTGAAATTGGTTCCATTCATCACATGAAGAACATTAAAAAAAAGGAGAAGGTGGAGGTGGAGGTGGTGGGCCCATTGGGGTACCCACGGCCACGGGGATAAGAATCTCTCTCTCTCTCTCTCTCTCTCTCTCTCTCTCTCTCTCTTTGTGGCTCAAGTTTCAGGCTCTGAGTGATAAAGAGCGTTAATTTACAAGTTCATGCAAGTGTTTGCTAATCTAGACGTAATCATTAGTAAGATTCGTTTTGTTTGGTTTTATTTCTTTCTTTCTTTTTTAATTTTAATTCAAAGAGATACCAGTGAGATCAGATGGATTACCTAACAGAACATAGATGAGGATGCAAATTATATTTTAACTCCCAGTACATACGACGGCATTGCATTGAAAAATTTTAAGTCATGATGTTTAAACGACCTCTTAAATTTGATCAATGCTCCATCAAGATAAGACATAATCTACTAATCAAATTCATCACAAGTTGAACCTAATGTATATTGTAGCATGTGCAAGTCACTTACGACACTTGCATATACCACTAAACAGATTTCTCTATCTCCTTCGAAATGAGACACACTTCACATAAAGACACTGTCGACAAAAAGTACTGACTCGCCTTGTTCTCCAATGTAACTCTCTCAGTTCTTGAACATGTAACCTCCCGTCACTTAATTTTACCCTTATTTACTCTTTTGTGACCAACCAAATTCCTATTACTTTCCTACATCTTATGGATCAACATTCAACGATCATTTACTTGTGAATTCTCTGTACCCGATCAAATTAAATGTAGAAGGGCTTGCATAACAATAAAGATGGAGGTGTGAAATGATGTTGACAAGCCGAAACAGAGCCAAGAAAATTGAAGCAAAACTGAGGGCATGCTCACCATCTACCAGAAAATCGAAATGAATGCTAGCATTAACTGAATCATTATTCCTTACCAATTGAAGAAGCAAAATAAACAAAAGAGACATTACAGAACATCGAAAGTAAGTCTGATTCAGGATGGTGTGTTAGTAAGGTTTGACAATGGTGATCATCTCCCGACAAATTACATCTAATTTATTTAATGCAGATAACAGACGACTTAAGTAGAGGATAACTTAGCTTGAGCATTCAATTCTGTTTCAATAAGAAGATTATTTTACCATCTTGGAAATGTATTTCAAATGGATCTATTGTTGCTTAGAAAAAGAAGTATATGCTGTGAAAAAGTTGTTAAGGGTGCTCAGCGCAAATTTTCCAAGAAGGCTCTGGACATGAATTGAAAAGGGCAAACG
Source organism: Hemerocallis citrina (assembly GCA_017893485.1). Classification (NCBI taxonomy): domain Eukaryota; kingdom Viridiplantae; phylum Streptophyta; class Magnoliopsida; order Asparagales; family Asphodelaceae; genus Hemerocallis; species Hemerocallis citrina. Next base: position 181,129,926 of record CM030366.1, on the reverse strand, counting down.
ATGTGTAGACGCAGGGCCGGCCCAGGGGTAAACCCAACAAGCCTTGGGCAGGGCAACAATTTTTTTCAAAGCCCTATGTATGTATAACATATAAGGGCAACAAAATTGAGCTTTAACAGTCAAGTCCAACCTAAAAGGGGAAGACATATAAGGGCAACAAATATTTTTAAGGCCCTGCGTATGTATAAAATTTTTGTTTTGACTTTATGGTGTAGTTCAAGATAAAAAGACAATTTAATCATGCTTTTATCAAAAAAATTATTTTCTTTTCTTTTACTTTTACTTTTTGTTGTTATTATTAAAGAAAATTACTAAGGGCAGCAAAACATGGGTTTGGTTAGGGCAACCCGGATCTCGGGCCGGCCCTGTGTGTAGTCTACCGCATTACTTAACCAACTTCTATGAAACTAATCTACCATGTATGTCTTGAGATCTACATAATGTAGTGGATGTTGTACCACATCAAACAGTGGAGACAAAATAGTGCTGAATGGTACTGACCGCATAACACTGTTTGGAAGTCCAGAAAACCTACATAGTGATGAGTCACTTAGAATTTCCTTAGTACAAATAATAATCCAACAAAATTTCAACCACTTCTTACAGTGTTTGCATCTTCCAACCATTTAAACTTTGTTTCATTATTTTTCGTTGGTGACAAACTCTGGAGATATCCAAGTGGCAAATTTCATATAAAATTCAGAAAATGGAAACAAAAATTATAAAGAGCCATCAATTTGTTGTTTTATCTGATAACTTTTTCCAAACATTTGACAAGGTGTCAATTGTTTCCATGCCATCCTCAAGCGATACGGAAAGGTGAATGTTTGGTTTAATTTGTGGTGGTGAACAAAGAGAGGAGGAAACCTAGCACAGCAATTTATTCTCGAAAAAATAATGATAATTAGATTTTTAAAAAGAACTCCATAAAAATAGTTGACCTGATTAGTAATCATTTGAGATTCAAAGAATGCAAAACAAATTAATGCATGAAACTTAAAACACCGATATAAAGAAGTAACATTTTAGGAACTAATATATAAATATGAATAGAAAACAACTGCTAACGGTGTACAATGTGAAAAGGTTAAAACAACGATATAATCATACGACATGTTAGGAATTACTACGTATATAAACGGTCATATCATTAGATAAGGACACACCATACAGTAAGCATGAGATAGAAGTTCTCAAAAAAGTGTCTTCTAAAACACCCTACCAAATTGGAACGATACAGAGAAGACTAGAAGTTATTATCATAAACACAGACGTAGAGGACGCACAATGAATTTTTTTAGAAGCAGCAGCTTCTGAAGAAAGAATGTGGATCGCATGCATCAAATTGTAACTATCAAGCTACAACTTAGCTTCTATAGATGACATTGGCACAGTGCACACAATCTTCATGTGGTATGAGTACTAAACTCACTCTTTTGACCCCACTCACATGCCTAAATTGTTTGCCTCATTAACTTCCAACAATAAAGGCCTCAAAAGAACACCTACACTTGTATTTTCTTTTAAATGTGGTGTTGTGCGTATCGTATGTGGGTGTTGGTGACAAAAGCTAGAGCTCACTTGCGGTTGAATTTATGAAGAGACATAAAGAACCCAACAAGAATTTCAGCTGAGGTGAGTTAAGAAAGCCGTGATATTGAAGAAGAGATCATTCAACCTCGATCTAACCTTCTAAGAAAATTTTGATTCCTAACCCTATTTTCAAAACAATTTTTTTTTTTTTCGCATCCATGTATATACTCTGCATTCATATAGACAAATATCATGTCTCCTCTATGAACTAGTGTGATGTCGAACATGTATTATAAATGTATCTGTGTCATGTTCGCATGTCCATCATTTTCATTTTAATCAAGAAATCCCCCAAAGTTTATTTTAAACCAAGAAACTTCCACTTGACATAATTTTAGACCAAAATGCCCTTATATTTTTGAATCAAGAAACTCCCCCTCCTTCAAATGTAATTCAAATACAAAAAGGGCAGTTTTGTCCATAATTACGGCAGAGGGGAGTTTCTTGATTTAAAATAAACGTTCGGGGATTTCGTGATTAAAATGAAAACAATTGGGTTTTTTATTGAGACTTATGCCTTATTTCTTACTCATGAAGTTTATAACTAAGAGAGTTTAAAAGAAAATGAGCCTCGATTTAGGGTTACAGTAGCAATTCTCCCAACCTTTTTCATCTAATACAGTAGTACGCACCGCCCATGAAGACCTTTGCTTGCAAGAGCCAAAAGTCTCGGATGCTGTCTTCATTTCCATCCCCTGCCAAAAAGAACAGATCAAACAGATCAAAAAAAATTAAAGGGAGAAAAGGCAGAAATATCGGGCACAACCAGATATGAGAACTTTACTGCATGCACAAGCAACTAACAACTGATGAAACTGATCCAACAACTACTGTACCAGCTACTTTCCTTTCCTGCATATCTTGATATTTTAAGAAAAGGCATGTGGGTTGGAAATTGAAATAATTTAGTTAAATTTCCGGAAATTATGTTATATTACAGGTAAAAGAGGCATTTGTAACGGTTTAAAATAATTACGGCCACTTTAGAATTTAACAAAGAGGAATATTACTGTAATTCCTCAAGCTCCTCTGAACTAGGGATCCATTCTTTTAGCACAAGACACTAAGGTTGAAACTACCCAAGAGGGCTACAGGAGTATCATCTTTTGATTGAGTTTATATTTTGGATTTTTAATTTTTGAGAGAAAATTAAAGTTTTCTCCTTAAATGCATCTTTCTTACCAGTTAACGACTGCAAATATTTATCGTCTCCTTAAATGCATCTATATTACCAACATTTCTAGCAACAAAAAATATATATATATGAACAACATGCAGGAACTGTTATCATCAATGTTGTATCCTCTTTCACTAATGAAGGTTCTGAAAAATTTTATGACAAACTGTCATACTGAATAGACCCTCTGGTACCAAATTTGAAGCCACTAAAACAACAAAAAACAAAGGCCTTACAGGGATCAAAAGAAAATACTCTCTAGATCATGAATTTTGACTTTGCATCAATCATCAAAGAGCAATCTTCCAAAGTTCTAACATCAAGTAAAAGTAATAAATAAGTGAAATTCATAGATTTAATATTGATATCATTTTATAACCTCTTCTTATCTTGCATTTTAGCAAATTTCTCCAGAAAAAACTTGTTTTTATCCCAATGTTCCACAACTTATGAAACCTGTCAAAACCTTTCACAATCCTGAAATCCAGATTTAATAAGATTCAAGAGATATTCTCTTAAGACCTTTGTTTCTAGGTCCTAAAACCTGAAAACATTCAACTTCAGTTACTGAAATTTACCAAGTTAGTGGCAAAGAATAACCCACTGCTTTTGGAGTTATGAAGAAACTTCGGAAAATGTAGCACTTTAAACCAATAACAAAATTAAACCTCCACCAAGCTTCATTAGGAAAACGGGTGAAATCATCTCAGTAAACCATCCTATATTCCTATTAGTACATATGGCAATACACATTTGTGAAACCTGGTAAAACAGATGTTTCATTTAAATTTGTGAGGACAACTCTACAACTCCTTCTGTTAAATTTCGGTTGAATAAAGTTTCATTCTTTTAAGTAGGAAAGGACTCTCAAGGCAAAAGAGTTTACATGATAGATAGACTTACAACTTAGAGAACAAATGAACAGTAAATTCCTGATTTTGATGCATATTTAATTTCCCACGAGATAAATTAAAGAGCCTTATAAGTTATAGCACATGATATTCTTCATACGAAACAATCTCCATGGTATACCTGAATACTAAAATGCTGATTTAGTTTACGTTTGTATGAATTGTCTATAACTAATAGTGTATATATGAACTATTTGTATGACTGGCGTTGCACCTTTCTTGTTATACAAAGTAGTAAAACTAGCATTTATCCTACCACAATACTTTCCATTTGGACCCACGTCACAATAATAGTTCAGGTACTAATTCATTAACAACAATAATAATTCACATACTAGATCATTTTGCTAATAAAATAATTTGCCAATTTTAAGGAAGACAATACCAACATGCAGGGAAAGTTATCAACAGAACTCAATCTTAATCTTGACACTACCTCAATCTGTTTGTATGTTCATAAGCATACATTTATCAAATAAATGATAATGAAAACCAACTCGAGAGATAATGTTCTTTACTGAAATTGGAACCATACCATCTCAACAACAACAACAAAGCCTTTTTCCCAACTATTTGGGGTTGGATACATAAAATCCTGATTTTCCATTCTGCTCGGTTTAGCACAATATCTTGGTCACAAGCTATCATATCTTTTCTCACTGTTTCCACCCAAGTTAGTTTAGGTCTCCCTTTACCCCTAACTCTACCTTCAATACTTATCAAATCACTATTTCTAACGGGGACACTACTAGGTCTATGTGTAACATGTCCAAACCACTTGAGGCAATTCTCTCTTAACTTATCTTTGGATTGGAGCAACCTTTAACATATCTCGTATATGCTTGTTTCTAATTCTATCCTTGTTTTACCACACATCCATCTTAGGATCCTCATCTCCGCTACACTTATTTTTTGGACATGTTGTTTCTTTGATGTCCAACACTCTGCTCCATACATCATTGCTGGTCTAACAACTGTTCTATAAAAAATAAAATAAAAAAAATTCTTCAACTTCAAAGGTGCACATTTGTCACACAAAACACTACTGGCACTTCTCAACTTAGGCCACCCTGCTTGAATTCTATGTATAACATCTTCACAGATCTCTCCATCTCTTTGTATAATCGAGCCTAAATATCGAAAACGGTCTCTCATAGGTATCTCTTGACCATCATGCTTCACTACTTCCTCAGTTGTATTCCGAATATCACTAAATTATACTCCACATACTCTGTTTTAGTTCTGCTTATCATAAAGTCTCTAGCTTCCAAAGTTTCTCTCCATAATTCTAATTTAGCATTGACTTTTGTTCTAGTCTCGTCCACTAAGACGATGTCATCGGCAAAAGGCATACATCAAGGCACCTCATCTTGTATTACTCGCATCAATTCATTCATAACCAAAGTAAAGAGGTAGGGGTTTAAAGGCAAACCTTGGTGTAAACTGGTCTTTCCTGTGGTTTTTCTAATTATGGTCGTTGCCCATTCATACATATCCTTAATAATAATAAAAAAGACAATAAACTATAGAAATGACTTGCATCAACCTGCAGAGTGTAAAGATATTTTCAACTAGAAATTTGCCTATAAATGGAATGGGTTAACACATTAAGAACTGTATACCTATTCTGACCACCATCAGGTGATTAAATTTGGTTGTTGAAACTAATTATTTGAATCATCCAGCAAGAGAATGTGGAGACAATATTTAAATTAACGGTCCTGAATTGGAACATCAATTGGATAGCACAAGCTTCACAACCATACAAAAAGTTTACTGTTTTTTGATAAAATGATGACCCCCGTCATCGTTTCAATAATGATGATTAACGAAACAAAGAAGTACAAAATACATCCAAAACGGGAGCTTAATGCTCCCCTGATACAATCTCTAATACAATCTCTGAACCGCAACTAAAGAACAAACATAAAGTAGCATCACTAATACATCAAGTACATCAAAAGCAATAAACAAACGATGACCCCTAGTGAATCATGAGACGTACTCTCCCCCCGAAGACTTGCTAGTCTACTCCTCGTTCAGCTTCAGCTTCTTCTTTGCTCCCGCATATCCTTCCCAATCATGAATGAGAAGGAAAATTTTCTGCAATGAGGTTGAAAATCTATAATTAATATTTCGAAAGCATACGTTGTTTCGGTGTAGCCATAGACTCCACAGGGTTGCCGCTACTGCTATCTCCCAGGCCCGTTTGTCCTCTATTCTAATTAGGTTCTCCCTCCAAAGACCCCAAACGTCTGAACTAGAGCAAGGACACTGTGCACATCCAAAACCCCCACAAACTATTTCCCATGTGAGGGCCGCCTTATGCCACGTGAAAAATGTGTGTGGTGTCCTCGTCCGCATCTAAACAACTAGCGCATCTGACGTCGATCTGCATATTTCTTTTCCTAAGATTGACTTTGGACAGAATGGCATCGTTGTGCACCAGCCAGCTAAAAACTCCGACTTTTAGAGGTGCCTGGGTACCCCAGATGATGTTCTCCTCTTTACATCTTAGCCCCCCGTCGTTCAGCCATTTGTACATTGATGACAACGAGAAATTTTTTGAGACTTCGATATTCCACCATCTTTCATCTGTACCGTTGTTCGTTTGACCGCCTTCCGCTTGGATGAACCTATTTAGGTCTTCAAGATGAGCAATACTCTCGGGCGACAGCCGGTCTGAGACAATCAACCTAAGTTTCCCATTTTTCCATACATCCGCCACAAGTGTGTCGGTGTTGACTGTTACTGCCGCTGCTTGCGGGAATAGGTTATTTAGTGACCTATTCCCGCACCATTTATCCCTCCAAAATCTAGTGTTCTTCCCGTTCCCAATCCTGCACCGAATATTTATGTTGAAAATCTCCCCCTATTTCGCCACTCCTTTCCAAAGAAACGATACCTTTCCGAACGCGCTCCACCCTCCAAAATGATATTTTTTCCTCTTTCGGAACAGATCGAACAAGTAGCACCACCAGCCTTTGCGACGTTTATAGATCTTCCACCACCACTTACTAAGCAGCGCTCGGTTCATATCGTGCAAGTTTAGGATTCCTAGCTCGCCGAATTCTCTTCTCTTACAGACCCTACCCCACTTTACCAGGTGAAATCCTTTGTTACCCTTATCGGTTCCCTTCCACAAGAATCGTCTTCTCATCTTGTCTATCTTGTTGATCACCCACTTTGGTAGTTCATAGATTGACATTAAATAGAGTGGAATGACACTGAGTATCGAATTGAGCAATGCAATCCTTCCCCCTAGTGACAGGAATCGACTCTTCCACCCTGCCAGTTTCTTAGCTATCTTTTCAATTAGAGGAGTCCGATCCTCTCTTAACAATGATCCCGGCCTAATTGGCATCCCTAGATATTTTGATCGGGAATTCGCCTACCTCGCATCTCGCATCCTAATATTGCAGTGATAGTGTTTGCCAACGTTGATAAGTGATCGCTAATAGGGATGACGCAACTCTTCTTTAGATTTAGTCTCAATCCCGACCATCCTTGGAAACAAGCCAAGGCAGCCTTGATAGCTACAACTTCTTCAACGTTTGCCCTTCCGAACAAGAGGGTGTCATCAGCATATTGAAGAATAGACATTGGCTGAGCGATTCCATTAATCTCAATTCCCTTGATGACGTTGTTCTCTTGTGCCCTCTTTATCAATTCAGCCAACCCATCTGCTATGATGGCAAATAAAAGTGACGACAAAGGGTCCCCTTGCCTGAGTCCTCTTTGGCATTTGATTTCTTTGCCTTGCCACCCGTTTACCTGTATGAACGATTTTCCTCCTTGAACACAGATTTTAATCCATGATCGCCATTTCGCTCCAAAGCCTTTGAGCTTAAGTGCCCCGTCCAGGCAATCCCAATGGACCCGAGTCATAAGCCTTTTCAAAGTCTAGCTTAAGAAGGAATCTGTCAGATTTGCCTTTGTATCCCCTGTAAACGATCTCGTGGGCAGACGCTATGCTGTCCACAATGTCTCTTCCACGGATGAAACCGCACTGCGATGGCACGACAACGTCATCTAGATCAGGTGCCAATCTTTGGGCCAGCACTTTCGTTACTATTTTGAACGATCCATTTAGCAGGCTAATAGGTCTGAAATCCTCTACCGTGAGTACTTCGCGTTCCTTGGAATAAGAGTAATAGTGGCATAGTTGAACCTGTCCAGGTTTGCACTTCCATCATAGAGTTCTTTAAAGATATTCATTAGATCCTCCTCGATAATCTGCCAGTGGAGTTTGTAAAAGAATATTGGCAGCTCATCTGGCCCCGATGCCTTGTCCTGTCCCACCTGCTTGATTGCGTTGCGGACCTCCTCTTCTGTAAATCTATTTTCAATTCCCTCGCTACCGTATATTGTAGAGGAGCTCCACATGTCCGACGTAAGATTGCATCTAGCGGTGCTTCTTCTGCCCAGCAGTTCATGGTACTTTTTGTCTAAATGCTCTTTAATCAGCCCATCGTTCTCTGTCCAAGTTCCATCAACGAATAGTCCCGTTATATGATTTTGGCTTCTTCTTCCATTTGCCACCTTGTGAAAGAACTTTGTGTTGGCATCACCTTCCTTTAGCCATTGTATTCTCGACCGTTGCTTCCAATACAGATCCTCCATTGTTCCTATGTGTTGTAGCTCTAGCCTACCACTTGCCAATTCCTCATTTTCTGGTCCCGTTAGGTCCCTCTCCTCTTGCATTGTTTCCAGCTCATGGATCCTATTCAGGGCCGGCCTTAGGATTTTAGGGGCCTGAAGCAAACTCTCAAAAAAGGGCCCCACATATACCCAAAAAAAAAACCGATTCATGTATTAGAAAAAAATAAAAAAGTATACATGAGAAATCATCGATTTTAGGGACCTGAAGCTAATATAAAATTTATTAAGGGCCTGAAGCTAATATAAAATCATGAAAAAAATAAATCGATTCATGGATTTTAGGGGCCTAAAGCTAATATAAATTATTTTTTTCTTTTCTGAAAACAGAGGCCCTGAAGCTAATATTAAAAAAAAAAATCTTTTCTGAAAACGGGGGCCCCCTTTTTTTTGATGATTTTGGGGGCCTGATGCAACTGCATCAGTTGCATCCATTGTGGGCCAGGCCTGATCCTATTGCCAAGTGTCTCCCTTCTTAAATTGTCATCTCCAAACTTCCGTCTAGCCCACCCTTTTAGACTCTTACGAAGACGCCTTGTCTTTTCCACCCAGATTCCTACTGTTGTAGTTTGCAAAGTTGTGCCTAACCATGAGTCTTCGATCACCTGACGTGTTTCGTTGATCGTCGTCCATGATTTCTCAAATCTAAAAGGAAAATTCTTTTTCCTAATATCCTGATCACAATCTATGACGAGTGGCAAGTGATCGGACGTATATCGCACTGCGGACCTCACTTTTGCTAGTGGAAACGCATCATCCCATTCGTTGGACACCAAAACTCTATCGAATTTAGCTAGAGTTGGATTTTGTAGCATGTTGGACCAAGTGAACTTTCTATCTCCCATCTCTAGCTCCAACTCCAAATCATCTATAGTACTATTGAACGTCTCCTGCTCACTGCGACTGTGATCCCTATCTCTATGTTCACCTTGGTATCTAGTGATATTGAAATCCCCTCCTACCACCCATGGCCGATCCCATCTATTTCTGATGCCTTTAAGCTCTTTCCAGAATTCCTTGCGCCGCCTAGTCTCGTATGGACCGCACACAGTCGTAACGACGTGTTCCCAGTCATCGCTTCTCCTTCTTAGTCTAATCGGCACCGTAAAATTTCCATTATTATCTAAAATCACAAAGAGTCTCATATCCGCCCCAACCGCTATGCCTCCGAAGAAGCCCACCGCTGGCTTAAATCTCCAATCAAAGTCAGCCGCCCATCTAAGACTTGTAAACTCTACTATAGATGGATTCTCAATTCTTGTTTCTTGCAACCCGCAAATACTAGGGCGAATTTCATTAATAGTTATAGAAATCGATCTTTTTTTGCTTTTTTGCCTCATCCCTCTTACATTCCAAAAGATGTAAACCACTAAAAAACGTTGCTAGACACTTACCCTTTACAACCTCCGAACCACCCGCGGCCTTGTACATTTGCTACCCTAGATTCCCCTCTAATGATAGCTACTTTTTCTGACTGTTCCGCCCTATTGAGCCCATGGCTAGACCGTAAAAATTAGCAAAATATATAAGCGAATCGTCATTTAATGAATTTAGAATGGAAAAGTCTGAAGTGAGAATACCTCCACCAGTTGAATCTTGCTCTGTTTCTTTAGACGACCTCTTGGCTATCCCCTCTTGGCTAGTGACCTGCATTCCCCTTTGTCCATCTGTCTCTTTCCCTTCCTCTGATACTCAGTAAATTTCTTGCTATTGCTGCTGCAGACACTTCCCCTGGCTTCCTTGTCTCCAATCTCTGTTTCCGTATCTGAAATTATATTGTCATCTCGGACACCGACTAGTGCTCCAATTATCCCCCCACAAGAATCTGGATCAGACGACTGTTTGAATGTTTCGACCAGTTGGATATTGCCTGTTGATGTGTGGTTGCAGTGGTTCATCCACCTGATTGGGCTTTTTTAACACATTGTTAACTCCCCTGTCTTCGAATAATCCCTGGACTTCTGGGTCCATGGGCTTCGGCCCATGAGACTGCAACACAGATCCCTTATTTCTGACTAACGAAGTCATTGCGAGTCTAATTGACTCCTCAATTTCGGATTTCGAGAATTGCATCCAGTCATCTTTGACAATACTTATTTCTCTGCTAACCTCGAGCCCATCGCTGTCCCATCTTTTGAGAATTCCTCCTTTTCCGCTGCACCTCGTAAGAACTGTCCCATCGCCTCTTGCTATTGTTTCAACCTTCGCATCGCTCGAGTCCTCAACTGCAATCTTTGGACGCCAGCTGTGCTCACATTTTGTCTTGTCTCGCTCGGACGGACCCCCTACGTGGTACACTATTTGAAACTGACGATCAGGATTCGACTGAAGCTTGTTGAGCGGCTTAGATGTTGTCCTGATCTGATCCGAAGATGGAGGGCCTAGATAAATCACACGAAGATCCAACGGCCTCCTTCTATCTTCCACCTCTCGCTCGTCATCTTGACCGTCGAAAATTCCCTCCGCCATCGCCGTCCCTCGAAACGAGACGCTCTTTTTTGCCTCGACAATTACCTTCACTTCATAAGCTTCGTTTTCAAGTCGACTATGATTTTTGGGATGTCAGCCCTGTTTGCTACCCCCATGCGTAGCCGTGCATACTTTCGACAGGAATGCGTAAGAGTCCCCTTGTCGATTTCGATCAGCATTCCAAAGTTCCGAATTAGATTTTGGAATCCCGAACGAACCCAACAGTGGAACGGGAGATTGTATAGACGAATCCACACCGACGAGAAGGTCTCTGCCTTGAGAGCTCCAATCTCTCGAGACCAGGGTTTGAAAGTTATGAAGAACTCCATACCTTGCGAATCCTTTCCTTCCAGGCACTTCATCCTCAGTGCCTCTGCCGCCATCTGTCCATCACTGTAGTGTACGAAGAAGCAATTATGGGTGATGTCTTGCACCACCCATGTTGGCATGGGAGACGACACCAATGCAGCCAAGAGCAACTCCAAAATGTCTTTAACGTTAGGATTGCCCATTTGTGCTTTCACCATAATCCAGCTCTTGTAACGTCTTTCGAAGTCTGCCATTAACGGCATTGGGGTAATCGTTGCCTTAATAACTCTCCTCTCTCCCGCGGCGCTCTCTTGTGTCTTGCTTGCTTCCAAGTTCAGTGAAGCTGCCTGCAACGGATGATCTTTGGATAACGATGCGGAGATGGCCCTGTTCCTGGGGCACGCCGTGGAGATGTGGCCGGAGGATTTGCAGACGTAGCAGAACCAATCGTTTTTTGCAGTTGTTGATTGAATGGCTTGCTTTTGCGCACTTATGGCAGTTTTGGCGACCTTCAACCTTCCGCTCACCAGAGGAGCTATGGCTATTGGTGGATTTCTTAGTCTTCCTTGGCTTCACCAATATCCACTCGCCGGCTTCGTCTTCTCTTTTTCTGAGAATCTCTTTGTCCAGTGATGGCGATCGACAATGAACTCTATGTTCATCTGAGTCTCTGTAAACACCTCTAGTCACCTCCGCGAAGGTCCTCCTCTTGCTATCTACCGGTCCTTGCTCTTTGGCGGTGCGTCTCCGTTGATGAGCGACGTGCTCTCGCTGCATTCTTGTCTCTAGTCGCATGCTCTTCATCGTCATCCTCCCGAGTCCTCCCTGTGCGATATCCTCGCCCTCCTGCCTCACCTGTCCGGTCTCTATGACCAGGAGGTGAGCGCGTTGTAGACCTCCCTCTTGCTCTGCTCTGAGACTGTGACTGATCGCCAAGCCGCTTAATCAGACGTGACTCCATCTCCTCCTCCCTCTCACGCTTCGGCATCATCGGAGATCTGTGGTCGTGGCTCCTATCTCGCTTACCGGCGTGGTGATGATGGGTTGTAGAAGGCTGAGCTCTCATCCTTTTTTTGATACAAAAAGATTACTTTACATTATGATTAACTTATTTAGAGAAAATTACAAAGGTATACAGGTATGAGAATGTTTACACCATACAGAAAATCATTGCATCTACGCAGCGGTTCAACCCTTAATGAGCTGATGACTACCCTGCACCATTCTAGTCCAAATCCAGTCTTTGCCGCATATCATATAAATGAAAATTAAATTTAAATATTTCCAATTTCACAAAACAGAAAATTATTTAGAATATCTGTTAAACAATGGACAAATTTAATCTATTTATTATAAGCATTATACTTTTTTTTGGGTACATTCTGAACATATATATGAAAACTGTCAAAACCTTTTGCTATCATGCAAGCCAGATTTAAGAAGGTTCCTGGAAATATTCTCTTGAGAACTTTGCTTTTAGAGCAAAAATAACTTTTTAACTTTGACTATTCAAATTAACCAAGTTGCTAGCACAAAACAAATAAAACATTATTTTGAAGTTTAAGGTTAATCTTTGGAACATTTAGTAGATTAGAATAAAAACAAAATGATGTTTCATCAAGTTTCATTAGGAAAAAAGATGAAATCTTCTCACAAATCCTATGAGTAAGTTTTGCATGCACATTCATGAAACCGATGTTTCATCATATTTGGATAACAGACATCCATTATTTCTTTAGGGGGTCAATGGAGCTATAAACAAGCTGTTGTAGAATAAAATATTAGCAAATATAAAATACTATAGATTTATTGTTGATGTTTTTTAGAAGATACAAAGAGGCTGGTAAATGTTCCAACACACCCAAAACAGTACCAAGGCCAGTTCACTGCCGATAAAACCTCCCTTTTTATCGCTATTGGAGTTCACACTAATGCAACAATTGAGCTTACCTCCAAACTAGTCCTAGACTAAGAAAGAAAGAAAGGAACATTCATAAATCATTAATTCTGCCAGTTTTAACTCCAGAACAATATATACGGCTGGCAATTAGCCCAAACCTGACGTGAATCAGAAAGGTCCGACCTGTTTATATTCAAGTATGGGTTATATATTCTTAACTTTTTTTACTTGGACCCAACATTTGTGAACCTGACGAGCTTGAATTCGTTTAGCCACATATGCATAGTCGAAGTTTCCAAATCCTAATATCCTCTTCCCAATACCAACCTGAAAGAAATGATGGCTGCCCCTTTCTCTTCCACAGTACACTAATTGGAATCACAAATTTACTCATTTTTATTTTATCATGGTTTTTCCCTCACCAAAGAGTCAATTGTTTATAAGCTTCTTATAATTTGAAACCAAATTTGAAATTGGGACTCATGTATTATAAACGCTCAACTTTTTCATATATATAAGACAATTCCCATTTTATCCTCCAGAATTGTAGAATCAGACTTGAAGAAGAATATCTTACAACTTGAGACATTCTTGTCTTCAAGCTACAATGTAAATGTGAGTAATTTGATAAGTCTTAGTTTTGATTTGCTTCAGTTAGCTTGATGTATCATTATTCAAACCTAAATAACTTTTATATGATATTTTTCTACATTGCAAACTTCTTGCTTTATTTTAATTCTTAAACATCCAAGATCTGTGTGGAAGTTGAAATGCCTGATATCAGTAGTGTGTAAGAGAAGAATACCATTAAGTCTTTTGATGTTAATGTGCTGAATTGTGAAAATCATCAATATAACTAAGGTAACCCTCCTCTTCAAGTTATATGCAGTGATAACCAGAAAAAAGAAATGAAGAAGAAATCAAAAGGTTGGGAGGAGATACATGGAAATTGATGCCGTTAAGGTAGCAATAAGACTTTATTGTGAGAACAAACCTACTGAATAGATATAGTAGTGACACACCACTTGAAGAGGCTTTGTTTATTTGCTCAAAGAGAGAGTCTACGGACTATCTACAAATGTAAGCACTCTTTGCGGAGGAAGGTGATCATCGATGCACAGATGTAATGTTTGAGTTTAATGAAGAATGCAGTAGGGAGGAACTTGATCAAACCATTATGATTCATGAATATCCATTTTCCCTTGTAACAATGGGGTTGCAAAAAGGTTATATGTATTTTTTTCGGGATGCCCAGTATGTTGTCAACAGACATACAATATTAAAGCTGATTACACTGGGTTGTATCGCATCAATAGCAATAAGCCCTGTTTGAAGAGGAAACATAGGTCATACATGCCGGTATTGGCAGATTATAAAAAAGAAAACAAAAGCCTTTATGATCTTTTCTCACAACTTTTCTAGTTGTATTAGCATCACCACTAATATGTGGACATCAAATTATACACTACGATGTTCATGCTTAGTTGCTCATATTACCGTTGATGACTAAATTATACAGAAGAAATAAATCGACTTTAAAATGCAAAACACGCGACACACAACTAAAATCCATTGTTCATCCATTTATAAATGAATGCTATATTGGAACATTGATAAGAAGACAATGCCAATCACCACTAGAAACTGCAAAATAAGTGATTCAATGGTTGATATTTTGTAAGATGGGTTTTTTTGGCAAACTTTGACATGGTGTGAATTATAATCTTTGCAGCGCTGCCATATACTTACCTTGATTGTTCACTGTTCAAGATGGTCTGAAGGTTTTGGGTGCTGCTGTGGGGAGAGTACGGGATAGTGTTAATTACCTCTTAAATTAAAGTACGTGGGCAACACAACGAAAATGATACAAATCATCACCACGTGAAGGATGCCAAAAAGCTCATCTTTAACAAATCAACCTTTAATCATTTGTTTTGTAGTTATTAATAGTGGTCTTTGAGCATCCACAGTGGTTGTTGCTATTTTTTGACAAAATGGCAAAATGAGAAATGGTAAATGAGGATTCCTCCGCAGTGGTCATTTGCTAAAATATGAGAAAGAATTTTTTTTTCAATCGGGCGGAATATGGTGTTCCGTCCGAGAGGGTTTTTTTTGTAATTTTTATTACAGTTAAAAATAGTTTAGTTGCTAAAATATCATTAGTGAATTATTAAATTATTAAATTAACATTAAACTAGATTTAACTTAACACTAAACCATATTTAAGTGTATTAAAATGTGTTGAAAGTGACATTTCTTCATCAACGGGACATGTTGTCCCGTTTGAGAAAAGTTGAGCTCGAACTGTCCCGTCTAATGCCTTTGTTCATTTTTTTTTTGGGTTCCGTCCGATACTTTAAAAAAATAAAATAAAATAAAAAAATCACGAACGAAACATCCGATCCTATTAAAATAAGAAAAAATAACCTATATTTTGAGAATGAGCAGAAAGTTTCTCAAATATGAGAAACTACTGTTGCAACTATGCCAAAATATGGCAAAACAGCAAACCGATGTGGATCACTTTTTTCCAAAAAATGGTAAAATGGCATAAATAGCATACCATTGTGGATGCTCTTATGTCTTTAATTGAGCAAGTCAAGGATTCAAATCTTAAATTAAGAATGAGTCAAATATCTCAAATTATATCAAGTACTTACAAGCAGACAGGGACAGACTGACTCAGTCATTCATAATTCAAGAGGGTTATAATGACTTCATCACTGTCCAACTCAACCAGACATTCTCACCCAAACACAGCATAACTATTCCTACTCAGTCACATACGCTCCCCACCCACTCAAATTTCTCTCAAACAAACCCATTATAGTTTAATATTTATTAACCAAAATCCGATTTATGACAAGACTTCCATGTATCACTCAGTATGACATACACACACTCGTTTCTCACGCACACTAGTAAGCAAGACCCAATCACTCAGTACATATGCTCTCTTTCTCATACTCAGTCTCCGTACATACACTCTCTTTCTCATACTCAGTCTCCCTCTCATTACTCACACATATTCACTCACTAACTCTCCCGCTCAGACAAAAGATAAACTAGTAACTTACTCAAAATAATGGATGAAAATTCCGGGAAAAATAAAATCATGCACACATGCAAAGATTATCGGGCTACTCAAAGGAAAGTTTTGGCTTTTTGTAAGACATGATATATCTCTCAAACAGATTTTACTATATGGTGTTCTTCTAGTAAGTATATTGAAATGTATCATCAAAATGTAATTTTAATGGAAGAATTTGTTATAGATGTTAGGAGAGTGTAATTGTCATGTGTATCACGAAATTGATACCGTCTTGTTGTAATTGTATGATTGAGCTAATTAATTATTAATCATGAGAAGGAGCGACCAGTGATTTTCCTATTACACGAAGTTTACACAAAGGTTCGGCTTTAAGCCCCTACCTCTTTACTTTGGTTAAGGATGAATTGACGAGAGGAATACAAGATGAAATGCCTTGGTGTATGCTTTTTGCTGATGAGTCGTCTTAGTGAACGAGACTAGAGTATGAGTCAATCCTAAATTAGAATTGTAGAGAGAAACTTTGGAAACTAGTGGCTTTAGGATAAGCAGAATTAAAACAGAGTATATGGAGTGTAAATTTAGTGATATTCGGAACACAACTGAGAAAGTAGTGAAGCTTGATGATCAAGAGATACCTAAGAGAGACCGTTTCCGATATTTAGGATCAATTATACAAAGAGATAGGGAGATTTGTGAAGATGTTATACATAGGATCCAAGCGGGATGGCTTAAGTGGAGAAGTGTTAGTGGTGTTTTGTGAGCCAAACGTATACCTTTGAAGTTGAAGGAAAAAATTTTATAGGACGGCTATTAGGCCAGCAATGATGTATGGAACAGAGTGTTGGACAACAAAGAAACATGCCCAAAAAATGAGTGTAGCGAAGATGAGGATGCCCAGATGGATGTGTGGTGAAACAAAGAATGATAGAATTAGAAACGAGCATATACGAGACATGCTAAAAGTAGCTCCAATCCAAGATAAGTTAAGAGAGAATTGCCTCAGGTGGTTTGGACATGTCACACATAGACCTAGTAGTGCCCCCGTTAGAAAGAGTGATTTGATAAGTATTGAGGGTAGAGTTAGGGGTAGAAGAAGACCTAAACTAACTTGGGTGGAAATGGTGAGAAAATATATGATAGCTTGTGAACTTACAAAATATATTGCGCTAAACAGAGCAGAATGGAAAACCATGATTCATGTAGCCGACCCCAACTAGTTGGAAAAAATGCTTTGTTGTTGTTGTTGTTTATGAGGAGGAGCGAGAAATGACACTTTCTCAACATTTTCTTAACGGTGTCTAGTTTAAGAATAACACATAACCAATGAAATCTAAGTATGACTTCATAGTAATTAAACATACATCAAAACGGCTAATAAAATCATGAAAAGTTATTGCATATCATTAAAGAAAGATGTTGAAAATCAGATAAACATAGTCAGGCAACAAAAACACCTTAAACTAAGATAATCCAAAATTAGCCTCTTTATGCTAAATGTCAAGACTAATCTAAAACATCTTAATTAATTTACTTTGTGGAATGCATATAATGAATGTTAACAGGGAATCACTAGTAGAAAACCTTGCAATAATAATGGATTATTTGCAAGCACAAAAAATTCCTTGTTGGTGCTACCATTAACAATAAATTAATCACAACAAACTCATCCATTGCAAATGTTTTAACATCCGCAAGAGATTCTATTGAATTGTTACAGATGTTGATAATTACAAGGGAACAGTTGTAACAAACAATATTCCATTACCAAAGTAGAAATAAAATATTTAAATTTTAAAATAAATTAAGTATGAACACGTGCTTTACACATATAATTTTACCGTTCAACAATTTGATGCTAAAAAGATACCCATACTTCTCAAATATTGAGCGAGCAAAAAAAGAAACAAAAAAAAACAATCAAAACCCTCATCTTTTCCCGATCCAAAACAGAAGAGAAAAAATGAAGGAAAAAAACCAACTCCCCTTCTATAATTTTACAAAAAACTTTTTATACTCTTCTTCTCTCCCTTCCCTCTCTCTCTCTCTTCCTCCGAGATCCCAATCTCTCTCCTGCTCCGCAATCGAAGCCGCCATGTCTTCTGCAAACAAAGGTCTCATTTTTACAGCCCCTTCTTTCTATTTTTGCTATTGATTTGGGTTTGAATCGAACTAGATCTTCTGTTGTTACTCATCTGATTTGTAAAAACTCATTAAAAAAAAATCTTTTTTCGAGATTGTAATTGGGTTTTTAGGTTTATATCAGTTGTTGAATCCAGATATCGAAAACCCTAGTTTTTTCCCCTTTTAATTTGGTGAAAAAAAGTTAATTATACTGTTTTCTTAACCCTAGATATTGGAAACAAGAACTGAATCTAATTTAATTAGACTGTTTTAAATTATTTTTCTTTTTCTATTGTTGTTTACACACAAGTAACATATGTTTTTGTGGTGGTTGCTCTTTTTGGGGTATATTCAATTTTGGGTTTTTGGGATAATAGAAAACTTGTTGGTGAAGAGAGTTGAAGTTAGTTAAGTGAATTTTGTGGTTTTGCAGATGAAAAACCCAACTCATCTTCGAGCGGCGAAGCATCTGCTCCGAATCAAGGGGGAGGGCAGAGGGCTTCAGCACCTCCGGCAGCTGGGTTTCCGGGGATGCCTGCAAATCCGTTCGACTTTTCAATGATGACCGATTTTCTGAACGTACGTTCTCTCGCTTGTACTTAGATGCAACTTTAATATTTGTTGGGTATGACTGATTGTGCGATGCATTAGATTGGTTATTGTTGTGGAATATGACATGTATCTAATCTCTTCTATAGGAGTAGTTCTTTTGATTCGAGATACACAACTCTTAATATGTTTGATCACAAGTTTTCAACAATTGCTCTGAGATGTTGGGTTACTTTGTTAAGTTAATGGTTAATATCAACTATCACACTATATTATAGTCACCGTCAGACCCTTGTTTCATCTTATGTTGACGAATTATAGTTTGAGTTCCATATTTTGCTATTAAATCTAACAGCAATACTCTAAAATTGAACTGAGAACGCCTAGCTAAGTATGTCTAGGAGTGGATGCTTGACACATAGTAGTCCACTTAGCAGGTAAAAGTCTTACCTCAAGCCACAGAAATAATTGCTAAAATATTGAACAAATATATCATATAAAACAATAATTTTGAACTCCTTATCTGTACAATATAGTCTCTTTGGAATTTTGCGCACTTTGTTATCTTAGGAATAGGTTAAGTGGGCTGTTTATAGAATAGTTTTGAACTCTATATCTGTACAATATATTGAACTCTGACCTGTATATGCAGTTCATAATTGTGTTGATTGGGCAGGTTTTAGGTTTTAATGTAAAAGAATATAAATTTATTGAGTTGAATGCAATAAATGACATCCAATAGGCAGTAGGTCGAAATGTAATTAAAAGCTTAACACCACACACCCTGAGGCCCTAGCCACCATTACTAACAATTTCTACTTGGAAGTATAATGTAGTAGTATGATGACAGACAACCTGTTTATGATCAAACCTGATTAAATCTATGCTAACCTGGTAGGAATTGCAATTTATCCAGATTTCCATCTTAGAGTTGAATTAGTTGTTGACCTGAGGGTAAACTTGCATCTTTAAAACATCGGAATCATGTTACAGATAATCTTCTAGAACCTAATTAGGACCTAAGTTAACAATATTTTTAGTGTTTATTATTTTTTTAAAATTTTTTTTTGTAATACTAATCTAGTGCAATACATATCTTATCATGTCTTTACCTACCTTTTTTATAAAACTTAACCTTTGTTATAAAACTTGCATTTAAAGTTGGTACTTTTGCATGTCATGTAAGAGTTGGTATATAATAGGTCCAGCATGCTATATTCTCTGGACATTCATGATATTGTTCACATGCAAGTTAAAATTCTTGCATACCTCTGGGTTTACTTAGAATATGATTTTTCATGTGTCTGCTCAGTATAAGATTAAAAGAGTGAAGGAATTTGTGTGGGTCTCAGAGTAAGAGATGTTACAGATGGGTGGAACATCTTTAGTAGATCTAGAAGGGAAGCTCTTTTAGTAGTAGTTGTACATGGGAATTGTTTCTGGAAAGTATTTGTCGCACAGGCTGTAAATCTGACCTGCGGATAAAGTTGAGGTTGAACGGCTAGATAGACATGAATTGGATGATCTAGAGGTACTTCTTTTCCTTTTTAAATTTGCAGTGTGTAGTTTGTTTGAGGTTGAAAGCCCACATTGGTTCACATTTCTATTTTCTACCAGATGGATGAAAATGAACGTTATAATCGAAAACTGGAGGCAGGTCTCTACACTCTTCAAGTAAGAAAATACTTCCTGTATTTTGTTTCAGAGATATCTCATTTGTATACATTTATTTTTTGCTAAACAAAGTTTATTTTCATGATTTGCAGTTGATCTCTGTTATTCTGGGCCATTTGTGGTCATCTGAGTAAGTTTATTGATTATTGCTGATTTTTTTGGCTAATCCTGCACATTACATATGAGACAGAAAAAAACATAAACATAAACAAATATTAATGTAGAGTTTCCTATTAATGTAGAATTGTGATACTAGAAATTGAACACAAGAAATTTATTACTATAAAATGGCTTATTTTTATGAGAAATTCTGAAGTTGCTCCTAATTAGTTGCTGACAAGTGAGAAATCGTCCTCCTTGAGTGTGAGATCGGGCAGCTTTCACAGATGATCATTGCCTGGTTCTAGCAATATCAGATACTTCAATCTCATATCCCACTATAGAAAGTTCAATATCCCTCATTCAAACTAGTCAAAGAATTCAAGTAATCATTCCTAACAATGTGACTTTTTTATGGTTGTATACCTGATTATGGTTGAATACCTGATTAGAAGACCATTTATTTCAAGAATGAAGTCAAAAAAGTACAAGAATTTTTACTTATTTGTAAACTTTCGCAGAAAAAATCATTGCAGTGCAGCAGAAATCGACTATCAAATGATTTTGATCATCACTTGGGATCAAGTTCGTATGCGCAGACGGAGCATAAGCTGGTAAAAGAAACATTAAAATTCTCATTTTCTCTTCCTTCCAATTAAATCTACAAAATTATAACCTTCAAATTAAGTTTTTTTTTTTCACAAGAAGAATCAACTGTTAAATCTTTGTTCAAAAAGTGTGACAAGTTGGTAATACAAAATCAAGTTCTTATAGACATCTTTTGTGAGCTGCATCCTGATAAGATGGAAGCCTTGAAACAAAGGTTGGAAAATACTACTGTCGACTCATCCAATAGTCAAATACGACAAGAGGTAGCCATATATTTAATTTCCTCAATTGGATAATATATTATTATCTATATGTATTGAATAACGAGTTCTAATTTTGTATTGTTTCTTTTTCATGTAGTCTATATGTAGTGGCGATGACTATGAGACAGTGGGTAATGAGGAACATGCAGAAAACCTTACGTGAAAAGTGAAGTTGGGGATACATGGAAGCAGTAGCGGGT
The DNA here is from genome assembly GCA_017893485.1 of Hemerocallis citrina. NCBI lineage: Eukaryota > Viridiplantae > Streptophyta > Magnoliopsida > Asparagales > Asphodelaceae > Hemerocallis > Hemerocallis citrina. The sequence continues at coordinate 181,108,341 of CM030366.1, read as the reverse complement.
TAAAAGTTATTTTGAAAACATTTTATTTTGTTTCTTAGAGTTTCACAACTTATCTTTTCTTCTAGAATGTATTGTTGTTTTGGCACTATGAAACAAACAAAAAAAATTGTAATGAGAAGGTTCTGAATTATATAATATTCAAACTTATTTTGCATTATTGTGTTTTCTTTATATAATTGTGTAAATCAATATATGAAATAATCATATGTTCTTCATTGTAAAAATACATTGTTTTAATTTGTAAATTTGGTTAAGCCATTCAAATATAATCAGTAATGAAGAAAAAATGTGTGCAATTGCATTCGCGAGGAAGCAATTGCAAGGGAATCAGTATCTTGCAGATCTCTGTAGCAATAGTTCATCAGCACCGGGAAAAATCCCTTTTAAAACACACTTGCAAGAGACGAATTTGTTGTAGAAATTCTCTTATATATGGGGATAGCAAGGTACAACTTCCATTGCAGATATTCTATTGTGGCTAATATTCGCAAGGGATAGTTAAAATTCCGTTGCGAATGTGTACATTAACCAGGAAAGATTTCGCAACAGCACAATTACAAGGGAATGAAGAAAAATTCCTTACAAATGTACACTAACCATGGAATTGTACTCTTCTACAAGGAAAATTTCTATTGCGACTGTAGCATTTTCTACTAGTGAATAATGAACACCATTAAAGAAATCTGAAAAAAATTACATATTTGAATGAACTACTACTTGGTGAGAGGTGACAAATGGAGTGCTACTCGAAGACATCAAATTTCTAGTCAAGAGCAATTTAACGATGAAAAACGGTTGTTCCCCATAAAAAGCTCTTTATAAGATGATACATCATAAGAAGATGCCAAAAATAATTGCAATACATTATGGCCAAAATTTGTAGTAAATCATGAAAATTGCAATTAATAAAATATCAGGTCCTACCTTAGTAGCTAGTCATATCTTCAAATTGGCAATTAAGGACTATCATATAAGGACAAGTCAAAAGAGATTCGTATATGCTCATATATATGCACCAATCTTCGGAGCAACAATATGAGGGTTCAAGACCTTCACTACTAACTACAAATTTATATCGAGATTAAGTTTCATATTTTGCTACTACCCACAAGTCAAAAGGTTTAGGCTCTCTGCTATTGTTGTGAATGAAAAGTGTTATTACCAAATGTGTTGGAAGAAAAAAATATGTTTTAGTTAGAAAAAATATTAAGTAAAAGCATTTTTTAAAGCTAAAAGCACCACTCTAGGTGTGTTGAGAAAAAAGGCTAAAAAAGGAGTTTTGGAAAAAGTGTTTTTTTGGCTAAACACACCTTTAAGTTAGTTTCCAAACACATTTTAAGTCTAAAAGTGCCTTTTATAACTTAAAGCACTCTCCAAAAGCAATACCGAACGAAGTCGAAGTTCAAACCATACTCGCTCTTCTGAAATCCGATATTGAAGCTGTGATTTCTCTGAACTCGACCGTGAACAAGTTTAATAATGTTTTTCTCTCCTCTTATTTTCCAAGTCATGGAAATGAAATCCCCCAACCTTGTGTTGCAATCACATCCACTCCTTCCATCTTATCTTCATCAACCAATTCTTGTAGCAAATTCTCTTATATTCACCAGCCCTATAGATTTATAGACGTGCTTATATTTTATCCCATTTAAGTAAATCTCCAATTCTCGACTCTGAAGAAATTGATTACTAAATTCAAACCTCTAGTGCTTCTTACTGATCGAAAATTTTGTTGAATATTAGGTGCTTCTTGTTTGAAAGGTTGTGACCATCAGTTTTATAACTCAGGGGGTTTACGATCTACCGTTTACTGTGATTTCACATCATATTTGAGTGATGTCAACGGGGATGTTTTTCTCTTAATTTTTTTGTGCCTCCATCTTTGGGGTTTTCAAGACCCATAACACTCAAGGGTATAATCTGTTTTCATATTTAATTCAAGATTCTATACCTTATAATATTACTTTTTACACATATATGTGAAGCTTGGATGTTTCTCAATGAGAAACATGATTCATGATGAAATTCCATGTTTTCTACAATCATATTATTTTTCACAAATATGTGCAAAGCTGGGATCTTTCTTAATGAGAAACATGATTCATGATGAAGTTCCATATTTACTCCTGTGAAGTGAATGATCTTCAAATATCTTATCAGACATATGTGGTATAGATGAAGAAACTAGTTGATGTAATTTACAGTGTAGTTAAAGGCGAAAGGCACAACGCAATTTCACTATCTCGTAAAAGTTTGAGGCGCAAGGCGCAATTTGAGGCACAAGCCTCACTTAACCGAGGCGCACTATTACTTTTGGGGGTTTTCAAAATTTATAAATAAGATTATATAAACAAGATAGCAACAAAATATATCACACAATCACCATATACTTTTTTTAAAAATAAGGTATGGAACAAGTACTTGTTCGATTTCGTTAACATTAGAAATTGCATATGAAAAGTTTGCATCAAAACCTAGAGATGTCAAAAACAATCAACTAAGTGACTAACAAATAGAAGATAGAAAATACACAACAACATAATAACATGTTAAAAATCTAAATTTACTACTAATTCACCCTTCATTTCACCATAAATACTAGATAAATAGCAAGTACTATCAAACATCATTCACCAATAGTTTAATACTAGTTAAAATGTTGAATATTCATAAACAAGCAACTAGAAACTAGAAACAAGTTGACCACAAGACACTAAAGACAATTAGCATATAAGTAGCAACAAAATAAAACCCATGAGAAAAGTCACAAAAAGGCCAAATATCATCCATGAACCAACTATCGGTATATCCTCATCTTCGGTCTCTGCATCCTCCACAAATTCAGGCTCCTCCTCTAGTTGTGGTTGTGACATGCTCCTAGATCATAATGGTCTCGACGATGAAGCATCATCATCACCCACTCGAGTCCTTCTTGTGCTTCTAATTGGATCTCCATCTCCTTCTACTACAGCCAAATCACCCCCACCTAAGATCTTCCTCTCTTTGATACCTCCCTTTGTCGACGGGTGAACGTTCATCCGCTCTTCCCAGTTTTATTGTGGAGTCCATAGGAATGTTAGGAATGTCAGTTGGTTGGCATCCGAGCATCCATGTCTCTTTCAAGAGGTCTAATACATATTTTTGCTAAGACACTGAAATACCTCTTCTCGATCGTGCTACTTCCATGCCAAGAAAATACTTGAGATTGCCCAAATCTTTTATCTCGAATTTTTTGGCTAAGAAGCTCTTCAGTTTTGAGTATCCCTTCATCATGATCTCCAGTTAGAATGATGTCGCCAACATACACAATGAGTATTGCTTTTTTTCCTAACAATGAATGTTTGACAAACATAGTGTGGTCGGTCTGACATTGATCATACCCGAACTTCTTAACAGCCTTAGTAAATTTGTCAAACCATCTTCTTGGTGATTGCTTGAGCCCATACAGAGATTTCTTGAGTTTGCATACCTTGTTGGTGGTGGATTGAGTGAGAGCCAAGCGGTATCTCCATGTAGACTTCTTCTTTTAGATCTCCATTGAGGAAAGCATTTTTCACATCCAGCTGGTAGAGTGGCCAATCTAGATTAGAAGCTAGTGAGAGCAACACTCGGACTGTATTGAGCTTGGCTACATGAGCAAAGGTCTCCTGGTAATCGATCCCGTAAGATTGAGTGAATCTCTTAGCTACAAGACATGCTTTGAATCTGTTGACACGACCATCTGCATTATGTTTGACAGTGAAGACCCACTTGCAATCAACAGGACGTTTCCTTGATGGCAACTCAGATATCACCCAAGTACCATTCTTTTCAAGAGCACAGATTTCTTAACAAAATGGTTGCCTTCCATTCTGGTACGCTGAGAGCTTCGTATATTGATCTTGGAACTTGTATCTTGTCAAAGTTGCTAACAAATGCACGATGACTGGGTGACAATCCTCCATATGAGACAAAATTAAAAATAGGATGATTAGTGCTAGACCTTCTGCCTTTTCTCAAGGCGATGGGCATATCAAGATCGTTTTTAGGGAGATTGCTAGAGCATGACTGAGACTACTATTACCTGGTGAATTTTGGGCTTCCAGAATTGGGTAGGATTCATGGCCTTGATCAGGTGGTTGTAGTTCTTTCCCTTTTTGAGTCCTGTTTATCCTAGAGTAGACATGTAATTCACTCGTTCCATAGGTGTTTGGAATTTTGTTTGAGACTCGAGTTCGGATAGGATGACAGGGATTGGACTCTGACTCTGATTTGTCTGAGGTGGTTGTGATGACTCAGTCGATGATGGATTATGGACAAATGGTAAATTTAAGGTATCAGTATCCCAAAGCGGATATTTTGGAGTGAAGTTCTCCCTCTGAATATCAGTTTTGTATAATAAGGTTGTTGCTCGAAGGTGACATCCATGGAGTTGTAGAATCTTCATGAGACCGAAGAGTAACATTTATACCCTTTTTTTAATTTGAGGAGTATCCGACAAAAATACATTTGAGTGCTTTAGGATCAAGTTTACTCCGAGATTGGGCATGTATGTTGACAAACACAGAACAACCAAAGACTCGCATAGGAAGAGTGGACAGGACATGAGTGTTAGGGAATGAGTGAAGGAGGACTTGGTAAGGTGTTTGGAAATTCAAGACTCGAGAAGGAATCATGTTTATTAGATAAGTAGTTGTTACTGCCTCACCCCAGATTAATTTGGGAACATATGCACTGAACATGAGTGATCAGGCAACTTCAAGAAGGTGTCTATTTTTTCTTTCTGCAACCCCATTTTGTTGAGGTGTGTCTACATACAAACTCTGATGGAAAATTCCCTAACTTATAAAATAATTACCCTGAAAGGTCTCCAAATATTCTCTTGCATTATCGGTTTTCAACACTTATATTTTTTTATTAGGAATTGTGTCTGAACCATAATGTTGAATTTCCTGAAAATGTGACCAACTTACAATTTTTCTTTCCTGAGAAATAACCATGTGATCCTAATGTGATCATTTACAAATGAAATGAACCACCTAGTGTCAGTAACATTTTTTATTCTAGATGGCCCCCACACATCACTAGGAATCATTGAGAAAGGATGAGATGCCTTGTAAGGTTGAATGTGATAAGAGTTAAGAACATGCTTTGAAATTTGACACACTTCACATTGAAAAGATTTTGGATTTTTATGCATGAATAAAGATGGAAACAATTTTTTGGAAGTACATAAAATTAGGATGGCCTAAACGATAGTGCCATAATATGATTGCACAATCCTTATTGGAATTCTCAAAAGAAACATAACTTTTATTTGACTAACTTTTTGACTCAACAAATATTGCATTATGGGTTTGTCTTCTAGGATATTTACCAACTTTGAGAAAATAAAGTTGCCAATCGTGCTCCCCGAATCCAAATCCTAAAATTCACACAAATCAGAGAAAATTTTAGCAACACATTTGTGTTCTTGAGTGAGTTTGCTTACTGACAAAAAATTACAGTCCAAAGTGGGAACATGAAGAACGGAGTTTAATGTTAGGTCCTCTGAAATGATAATAGAACCTCTTCCACCTACTTTAGAGAGAGAACCATCATCAATTTTTATTGTAAAATTGTTTCGGCTTAGGCTATAACTATGGAAGAGAGTTGCATCTCCCGTCATGTGATTGGACGCACCCAAATCAATAATCCATGGACCTGTTTTTTATAAATTTACAGTAAGTGCATTTAAGTAATTGCCTTTGTATGCTAAGACACTTAATCCGATGGTACTGTGGGCAGGATTTTGTTGTGAAAGCATCGTTTGCAAGATCTCAAGTTGTTCCTTGTTAAATAGACTAGTTTCGGTGGGAGCAGGTCCTTCATCAACAACAACGTGGTTTCCTTGGCTTTCTTTTTCGGGGGTTGGTCTCGAGAGCTTCCAATACGCAGGTTTACCGCGTATTTTCCAGCAAGTCACACGAGTATGCCCTGTTTTCGGCAGTGATCGGACCACGATCTCCCTTTTCTTTGCTGATTGTCATTGTTGAGGTGTTGGATTCCTCGAACAACTAGAGCTGAGTTTTCGACGACCGGAAGCGATTCCCCCATCATCACTTTCTTTTTGCTTTCTTCTATGCGGACCTCGAAAAAAACTTCTCGAATGCTTGGCAAAGGTTTCGTTCCTGGTACCCGTCCTCAAACCTCATCTAAATTATTGTTGAGTCCCATCAAGAATTCAAATATTCTTTTCTTTTTGACGATTTCTCTGAATTTCTTTGCATCATCGATGCAGCCCCATTGATGTTCTTCGAACACGTCCAACTGTGGCCAATAACGAGAGAGGAGGTTGTAGTATAGGGTGACGGAAAAAAAATAAATTGACAGAGACAATGAAGAGTGGTTTCAATTTCAAAAATCTCGAAAGTATTTTCTTTGCTCGAGTAGAACTCTTTTGGTGCATCCCATATTTCATGAGCTGTGTTATAAAGCAAGAAATTCTCGCCAAATTCGTTAGCCATTGAATTGACTAACCAAAACATGACCATATTATTTTCGATCTTCCAGTTTTTGAATTTCGGATCTTCAGCTGGTGGAGGAATGACTTCGCTTGTGAGGTGCTCAACTTTTTTTCTTTCCGTAGATGTACATCTTAACGGACTGCAACTATTGGAGATAGTTGTTCTCATTCAGCTTAAGATCTGTATTGGGAAGAGTGATGTCATATGATCTTCCATGGTTGCTGAGAACGGGAGCTTCGGATGCAGAGTGGCGATGCTGTATTTGGTCATCGGAAAGAGAATTTTCTAAAGGTTCAGAGTAAACTATGATACCATGTGAATTTTGAGAATGAGATTCACTTATTCTGATTATTTTCTGAATAAAACATACATATATATAGCAAGGAATGAAGCAATTACCTCCTTTAATTAAAGGAGCAAATCACTCCTTTAATTAATGAGCAAATCACCCAATGCGGAAGAAAATTAAACTAAAATCATGTTGGCTTCTAACGGTCAACAATTGTGGCTCTTGGTATCATGATAGGATTTCCACAACTGTCATTTTGGGCAGTGGACCGACAATGGCAGCTGACAGCTAATTGGGCAGAAACTAGGGATTATGTTGAGTCCAAGTTTGTTCTCCAAGTTATATCATACAACTTTTATCACATGGTTATCCTTTCAGATGTATCGGATGGTGAAGGATCAATACTACAACTTAAGGTTTTCTAGATCTACATAAATATTTGTAGTGGCCTCCATGAGAGGTACTGAGATAGTACTTCATCTAAGAGTTTTTCATAGTAATCAGTATGTTATCTTTTAATGTGGCTTGAGAGAGAGAGAGAGAGATAGATTCTTGGTGAGAATACTCTAACTCTTGTCGTCTCTAGTTAAATAATATCTCGGTTATTTCTCTTCCGGATTAGATTTGCCTAACCGGAACAAATTGTATGTGCTTGTGTTTGGTGTGATCTACGTTTGTTTGGCTGTTCACCCCAGCAATAACTTCCATTGCGCCAAAATTTTCCCAACAATTGGTATCAGAGCAACAGGTAAATCCCATACCCTACCCATTTCCATCCTTACTAATGAGCGCCACATGCACTTGAAGAAACACACGTACTTGAAACTAAAATCACCTTGATTAGAAAATGACTCCTCTAACTTAATGTTTCTTTTCACTACCCAAACTAACCCTACCCTGATTGCTCCTTAATCCTCTGTAATTAGTGTCTTCATTCTAAAATTATCTACCTCGTTAGTAAAAACTCATGCACCAATTCAAACATGCTAATTCCACCATTATCAACACTATCTTATCGAAATGGACAAAAACATAATTTTTTTTTGAATCGCAATTGGGAACGAACTATCAAAGGATCCAGTCGAGAAGTTGAATCGATTCATGAAACATAAATGGGTAGTTGATAGATTGATACCGAATGTGAAAGGGTCGAACCCATTGCAAGGTCGGATCCCATCGTCGTCCACCGCACCCTCGCCGTAGTCTCCCTCTCTGCTAATGTTAATGTGGGTTTTTTTTGTTTTTTACATTTTTTGAGTGAAAGGTGGAAAAGAAATCCCTCTATCATAAGATGGGTTTTTGCACATATTTCCGTAGCAATACTTGAAATTGTGGATCAATCTCGCACAAATAAATATTTGCAATTATTGCATCCCAATGATAATAAATGTGGGATCCGCTTAAAAATAATGCTTCTTAAATGTTTCAGAGATTGGGATTGTCATTTGTAGGCCTTGAATCAACTAATCTCAATTATCTCGACTACTATAATGGGAGAAGACCTTAATGTAATTTGTCCATCTACCAACCCGTGCAACGCACGTGCATAACTATTGTTACCGCTGATTTCGGTGTGGGGGTAAACAGATAGAATTTGTAAGTCCGAGAAAAACCTGAACAGTTGACTCAGCCTTCTTGCTCCTGCCGCAACCTGCAAGGAAGTGCGAGACACCGGGGTTGATTCCGGCGACGCACCCTCCGACGCTCTTGTCAGTAATCAGAAAAGATTAAGAAAGAGCTTAAGTGGTGAAGAAGTGATTAACCTCGTCTTGGTGGTAGAGGGGTTGTATTTATAGTCGCCTTTGGAACGGTTAGGATCCTGATTTCCTGCCTAACAGCCAGGAGGAAAATCCTCCTATTCTGTTTTGGGAAATTAGGCCCTGATTCCCTGGTGAGAGCCAATCAGGCTTATTGATTTGATTTAGTCAAATCAGTGGCCTTGATTCTCCTCATGGTGAACTGGGCTTGTATCGGGTCAGGACCCGTGCCCAGTTGAAGTGGATCTATTCGCGGGTGGTTGGTTCTGTGAGAAGGAGGCCCAATACCCGTTTTGGATCCATCTGTATGTGAAATTATCTTTTTACCCCCATGCTTCAAGATTCGTGCTCGATCTGGACGGTCTCGATTTAACCCCATTTTTAGCCATATCACGAGCCCCCCACTCCTAAAGACTGAGCGTGATCAGACTTTGAGGAGTAGTCTAGCTGTTTTAGTGGCTGGTGGAGTTGTATCGGAGTCCGAATGTAGGATTTTGAATCTAGAAAGGGGGTAGTGAGGTAACTTTTGACGCCGCTGGCTGTTCTCTGGTCACATCGGGTATTTAAGGGTTTTTATCTATTTTTCGAACTATTTATTTAATTTTGCGACATGTTCACTAATCGTTCGGGGGCCTTTAACGGTACATTCTAGGTAATAATTGTTCGCTTAGGGGTTCAAAAATGTGCCCCCAAATTTCCAATTATTTTCCAGAATTTTTAGTTAATTTTCCCGAATTTTTAGCAATTTTTCGCAATTTTCTAAATAAATAAAACGATTTAAATAAATAAAAAATGATTTAAATACTGATTGATGACGTGGCTCGATCTGAACCGTTGATCGTGGACGAGCGCGAATTTCGGAAAGATCTGATGGCTGTTACCGCTCGGCAGAGTTTTTCTCCGTTTACGAGCTCGGAAAGGCGCTTACTCGGCTGCCGACCGGAGCTAGGGGGTTCGGCAGGCCGAGCGACGTGGCGCTATCTGAGCTGTCGGATGCTGGTGCGCATCTCGAGACGGGCGCGGTTTCCAAGAAAACGCTATCTTGTCTTTTAGCGCGCGTGGCACAATCTGGGCCGTTCATCATTGGGAGCGCGAATTTCTGAGAAATCCAACGGTTTAAGTAGCTCGGTGTCTTTTTTCTCCCTTTACCAGCTCGGGAAGGCACTTGCTCGGAAGCCGACCGAGGAAGCGTGGCTTCGGTCGTCCGAGCGACGTGGCGCTATCTGAGCTGTTGGATGTTGGCACGCATCTCGAGACGGGCGCAGCTCCCAAGAAAACATTATCTTGTCGTTTAGTGCTCTCGGCGAGATCTGGGCCGTCTGATCGAGATCAGGCGCGAAAGTTGAGGGGAAAGTGAGTTTTCCCCGTTTACACGCTCGGGAAGGCACTTGCTCGGAAGCCGACCGAGGAAGCGTGGCTTCGGTCGTCCGAGCGACGTGGCGCTATCTGAGCCGTTGGATGTTGGCACACATCTCGAGACGGGCGCAGCTCCCAAGAAAATACTATCTTGTCGTTTAGTGCTCTCGGCGAGATCTGGGCCGTCTGATCGAGATCAGGCGCGAAAGTTGAGGGGAAAGTGAGTTTTCCCCGTTTACACGCTCGGGAAGGCACTTGCTCGGCGGCCGACCGAGGGCCTGTGGTTTTTGGCAATCCGAGATGGCTCTGTTCCCAATGGTATTAATGGTGCTTCGGGACTTGCGCGGCATTCCGCCTTCCTAATGTCATTAAGGATAATTCCCTTAATTAATACGCGGCGTTTCAACTTCCGAGGGTCATAATGGCTGGTTCTTGGAGGCAGGCTATAAGTACCCCACTCCCCTTGTCATTTCAATCACCATCAGCATAGAGTTTCACACCTCGGAGGTGTCTGCCCTGGGTAGCTTCTCCTTTGAGGTCCGGGGGGGTGGTTGCTCTTCTGCCTGGTTTTCCCTTTGTTCCTGACGGCCCCAAAGTGGATGTCAGGAGCGGGGGGGGAACGAGGCAGTAGTGGCGACGACCATAGTCTGGACCCGAGGGATGAGTTACTTCAGAAGGACGGGTGGTCGCCCTGTTGTCTTATTCTTCTCCCGTTCCTCACTGCTCCGAAGGGGATGTCAGGAGCGGGAGGGGATAAGGCAGTAGTGGCGACGACTATAGTCCGGACCCGGGGTGTGGGCCACTTCGGAAGGACGGGTGGTCGTTCTTCCACCAAGATCTTCTGCTTTCTTTGGTCGCTCCGAAGTGGCTGTCTAGGTAGGCGGAGATCTTGGTGGAAGAGGTGATGATCCATGTCCGATGCCGATTTCCGGACCATCCGAGTCCGTTTGTTGCAACTGTGAAGGCGCTGTTGCCAGAGTCCTCTGACAAGCCGAGCCTTCCAGTTGCAACCAACTAGCTCGGAATGGTGCGCTTCTCCACCATGAGTCGTGGCTCGGGCTTCCGGACCGTCCGAGCCCGTTGTTTGCAGCTGTGAAGGCACTGTTGTCAGAGTCCTCTGACGAACCGAGCCTTCCAGTTGCAACCAACTAGCTCGGAATGGTTCGCTTCTCCTGATCTCTGAGTGTTGATGGCCCCCTCCCATCTCTGTCTTCCTTCCGGGCTGATGGCTTCTGATGGATGTCAGCCCGGAGGAGTTAGAGATGGGGGGAGTGCCGATCTGTTTTTGACCGGGGCCCGTGGGTCAGCAGAATACCGACTGAGGCACGGGACCTGGGGGGTGCTCGCTGAGGGCGGTGCCTTAAAACTTTGAATCAAAATTTCTCCTGGTTCCTTTAGACATAGGTGGAGCGTCCGAGGGTTCAATCGTCTGAGCGACGTGGCACACCCTGAGCTGTTGGATGATGGCGCGCATCTCGAGACGGGCGCAGCTCCCAAGAAAACACTATCTTGTCGTTTAGTGCTCTCGGCGAGATCTGGGCCGTCTGATCGAGATCAGGTGCGAAAGTTGAGGGGAAAGTGAGTTTTCCCCATTTACACGCTCGGGAAGGCACTTGCTCGGATTCCGACCGGACCCTATTGCCGGCATGTTCGGATTGCTTGTAGCTCGGATTCAGATTCCCTGGAGCCGAGCTAGTTGACTTGGTGACGAGATAGTGGTGATGGGCCTTCGCGACGTTTCGAGAGCAGCCCAAAAGTCGCGAACTTTCGTTTGGAAGTCCAAGGGACGTCCCAATTTTACTATAAATCTTCACCCCCCCTTAGACCAAGTCTCACTTTTCACTTTTACTCTCTCTCTCTTCAGTTTTTACTTCGCTTCGAAGTTTTTAGCTCTCTGGTGGCGTTGCTAGCTGTCGCGGTAGCGTTCCTAGTTTCCGGCGAGCTTTCCGACCGCACCTGTCACTTCAAGGTCAGTCTCTTTCCCTTCTCTTTTAGGAAAAATGGTTAAGATTTCGGCTGAGACCCCCGCCTCGGAGCAAGCCGTTGGCCGAGGGGATAAAGGGAAGGGAGTGGTGGAGCCGAGCGAGCGAGACGTTGTTCGTCCGGATAAAGAGGGTGAAGTGGCTGAAGTGCTCGAGGAAGTCGTGGCGGAGTCCCGAAAGGGTAAAGGCGTGATCACGATAGTGGAAACACCGAAGAGAGCGGGGGCGTTTGGTCGGCAGCCCATCGCCGTGTCGAGCGTGGGAGGCGTCCGGGATTACGCCGAGGATACCTTGGAGAGAGTCACTCAAGGTACAGCTAAGCTGGTGGAGGAGAACGAGCCTAGGGAGCTGTCCGAGGTGGACCATAGGATCTCGACTCTTACCGAGACCGATCTTCGTCTGATCCGATAGGGTTTCCGGATCCCGCATGAGTATGTACTGCTCCTTCCCGGGCCGGGATTCCGAGCCAACACAAAGTCCTCGTCGGACGTATGTGTCTTTTCGGTCGACTCCCTCATTGCCGGACTCCGCTTTCCCCTCCACCCGTTCGTGGTTGAAGTTTTGGTCTGGTACGGTTTGAGTCCCACCCAACTGATGCCGAATACATGGAGGCACGTCGTGGCGTTCGTCCTTCGATGCCAAGAGGTCGGCGCCAAGCCGACTATGTTCCTCTTCCGGAGTCTCTTCCGTCCTTGCCAGCCGAGGCGGGACGAGCAGAGGTTTTTCCTTTCTCCTCGGACGGGAGTTAAGTTGATCGAGAACCCGAACTCGATCAAACATTGGAAAAGTACTTCCTCGTCCGAGCTCTGACGCCATGGGTGATACCGACAGTTTGGGCGAAGGAAGGTCTGCCCAAGCGGACCAAGAGAGAGGTGCCGCTGAGTGATGAGGACAAGGAGGTCCAGAAGAAGCTCCTCGCCCTGCCAACGCTAAGCTGGAAAGATATCACGGAGGAGCATCTGTTCCGTGGGGGTCTCAGTCCGATCGACCCTCGTATGCTTCTGGTATTTATACTCTTTGTTTAAAGTTCATGAGAATTTTTCTAAGTTTTTTCATTCGGCTTTTGTAGAGACGATGAAGCTAGATTACAAGGCTCTGGTGGCGAAGGGCGGGGCAGAGCAGGAGAAGAAGAAGAGGCCGTCGGCAGCGCCTCAGGACAGCCGAGCTTCGAAGAAGCCCTCGGTTGTGAAGGCTGCCGACCAACCGAAGGTCGCGGTCCTCAAGGAGAGGGAGATCGAGGTCCTTGTCTCTCCGACGAAGGTCGCGGTCCCCGAGCAGGGGGGGTCGTGGTCTCCGATCCCCTCGCCTCGGATGCACCTGCATCGACCCCGGAGGCGGGCGCTCCCGGTTCGTCGAGCAGCGTGTTCGGGGTGAAGGATGCGCTGTTCCTCCCAGTTCCGCCCCTTATCGTCGATGCGGAGAAGATCTTGACCGAGCGTCATAAGCAGATCTTCGTCCCCGACTGGCAGGTGATGAACGTCGATGGGTTTTTGGGCGACGGGAACATCTGCATGGAGGCGGTGAGGCACCTGCCGACTCCGAAGGATCGAGCGACCCTGAAGGCCGGGATGGCAGGGGACGCCGTGATGCAGATTGCCCGGAATACCATGTCGGTAAGTAGGCCGAGCTTTCCTTCGTCCAAATTCCTTCCTTAGAATTTCTCCAAGTTCTTGGATTCGGATTTTAACGTGTTGTTCTCTTTCAGACCCTCTGCCACTTCAATTTCCTGGTCGAGGAGTTGGCGAACAAGGATCAGGAGAAGGAGCAGGAGAGGGCGGAGCGCGTCAAGGTCGCGAAGCAACTTGATGACGAGCTGCTTCTCTCGACGAAGAGGGCTGCCGAAGTAAGAGGGTTGGAGAAGCAGCTGGCCGACGCCATTCAGCTGTCAAAGGACACGGCGGCCAAGCTTGAGGCCTCGGAGAAGGAGGTGGCCGGGCTGAAGGATACGACGGCCAAGCTGGAGGCGTCGGTGAAGGAGGCAGCCGGGCTGAAGGAGGAGCTGGCCAAGGCTCGGTCGGAAGCGGAGGAAGCTCGGAAGAGGGCCGAGAAGATCAAGGCCAAACACCTCAGGAAGGTGAAGAGGGTGAAGAAGGCCGTGCAGGAGGAGGCCGCGCTGCACATGCTCCAGAACATGGTGGATGCCTACGGCCGAGCCCTGCAACATGTGGTCGCCAAGAACCCGGGCTTCGACACGTCCTCCTACAACTTTTACGACCTCGTGGAAGGGGAGGAGGGTGTTCCCGAAGGGTTGCTCGACCCCGAGGGGGAGACGGAACCCGTCGAGGACCCATGGAAGGCCGAGGCCGAGGAGGAAGAGGAGGACGACTCCGAGGAGGAGAGCAGGAGCGAAGGCGGAGGCGGGGGCGATGGCGAGGACAAGGCCGAGGGGTCGACGGACCCGAACGACAAAAAGGTCGACCCGTGACTCGGTTGTCTTTTTCCTTTTTTGTTTTTGCTTTTGTAAGCCTAACTGCGGACTGGCCACCGCTGTTGTAGAACTTTCTCTTTGAATCTTGAATGAAAAAATGTTTTGTTTGGCCAAAATTTGTCCAAGTGTTGAATCTCAGATTTAGTGTCTAATTTGGCGTAAATTCCTTCAAGTGTTGGGCCTCGGATTTATCTCCGCTTTTCAGGTGAGATTCGGTCCGATCACGGAGGTTGTATACCTTCGGAAGGAGCTGGCGAAAACGAAGGACGAGCTCTTTCAGAGCCGGTATAATCGGTTTCTCCTGCTCGGCAGGCTGGAGGATACGAAGGCAGCCCTGCGGAGGTATTGTCGCGAGCTGTGGCAACTACAGAAGCGCCCCCCGGCTCCTTGTCCCGAAGGCGAAGTCGAGAGTCTCCGTAGAGAGCTCGCTGCCGCCGAGCAGAAGAACGACGATCTCTTGGCTGAGGTCCAATACTTGGAGTTAGCGGAGAAAGAACGTTCGGCGGAGGGAGAGAAGCTGACTTCCGAACTGGAGAAAGCGTCAACCGAGCGCAAGAGGCTATCGACCGAAATCGACAGGCTCAGAAGGATCACAATAGATAGGGGGATTGAGGTCACCCATTACCGACGGCTCGCGACTGATAGCGCCAATGCCTCGGGCTCGTTGAGGGCCCCTCGACTGAAGAAATTGGCGAAGGACGACGTCTTGAGGGATAAAATTATCGAACTGGAGGAGGAGATCGCGTCGCTCAAGCCCGTGCCGGAGAGGGCTAATGTCCGCAGCACGTCGTGCACTCGCGAGGAGAGCGAGAGAGGGATTACGTTTTACGAACTTGCGACGCGCTCGCCTATGACCAGGCGGAGTCCGGCCGATGCTCAAAGTAGCGCGGCTGTCTCGTCGAGCGGTGCCTCGGTCGGCGTCGCTGTTAGGACCAGCAGTGAAGGGGGATCACGCTTCGTTGGTTTAGGGTCGAGCTCGGAGGGCAGGCCTCGTCGTCCTCGCGTTTCCCTAAACCGAAGCATTCCCCTTCCGAAGAGGCCCTGATCATGTCGTTTTCCATTTTTGTTGGTTGTTGTAAAAACCTAATTATGGGGTCGGTTCGGCTGTCTGTAACACTATTATGTCTGAATGCGAATCTTTTTGGAAAATTTTCAAGTGTTAGACATCGGCAGTGTATTGAAGTTGTGTTATTCATTTTCCCTTTCTTTCAGCTCGTGGTGACGATCCATGGCTCGGACTCCGAACGTTCGAATGATGACTCCGAATCCGAGGCCACCACTGGGACGGTGGTTCTGAGCCCTAGGAGCGCCAATCTGAAGTTACGCCGGGCTGAGAGTGAGTGGGCCCACCTTTCGTCCGTCCTCAGTCTCCGGGAAGCCGAGATCCAACGCTTGGAGAATAGGATCGTCGAGCTGAGCCCCACAAGAGAGGATGAAGACTCGCAAACCGCATTCAGCAACGCTCTTCGGGTCAAATGCATTCGGCACAACCAGTCGAAGATTATTGTCGAGCGGGATGACTTGCTTTCGGAGATTCGGCACTTGCAGGCTGTGATGGCGAAGCTCCGGGGGGACGCAGAGGAGCTGCCCGCCGAGGAGGACGAACAGTCTAGTGAGGATGTGTCTATATGAGAGACAAGTGTAGTGGGTCGGGCGTTGTGTGTTTTGTTTGCCGACACTTTGTAATGGAATGTTTTGTATTATGCGCCGACCATTAATAAAATTCCCTTTCATTGCTTTACATATTTGTCTTTACTTATAACTGTGTCGGTTGTTCCGAGATCTTTGAACCGAGCGTGTTTGTTTAACCGAGCGGGTCCCCATGAGTACGGTATTTTGTCGTTTAGCGGCTCTGACACGGTACGGTACGAATTCCTGTGCGGCTCTGCACCCAAGAAAGTGCTATTTTGTCGTTTAGAGCAGGTGGCGAGATCTGGGCCGTTGAACGTGGGCGCGAATCTCGAGGCGGCTCAGTCCCCAAGAAAATGTTATCTTTTCGTTTAGCGCAGGTGGCAGGATCTGAGCCGTCTGATCGAGATCGTGCACGAAAGTTGAGGGGAAAGTGTGTTTTCCCCGTTTACACGCTCGGGAAGGCACTTGCTCGGGAACCGACCGAAGGTGTGAGTCTTCGGGCTTCGGCTAATAGTTAGGAGAGTTCAGATTATGTGTTCCGGACCTTTGGTATAGCTCAACGGTTGTGGGAGCAATTCCGAACGGCGATCTACCCCTGGTTCGTTCGGAGACGAGCCGAGGAGGTAAAGTCGAGCCGAGTGTTGGACTCCGAACCATCGGTGTAGTTCAACGGTTGGGGGAGCAATTCCGAACGGCGATCTACCCCTGGTTCGTCCGGAGACGAGCCGAGGAGGTAAAGTCGAGCCGAGTGTTGGACTCCGAACCATCGGTGTAGTTCAACGGTTGTGGGAGCAATTCCGAACGGCGATCTACCTCTGGTTCGTCCGGAGACGAGCCGAGGAGGTAAAGTCGAGCCGAGTGTTGGACTCCGAACCATCGGTGTAGTTCAACGGTTGTGGGAGCAATTCCGAACGGCGATCTACCCCTGGTTCGCCCGGAGACGAGCCGAGGAGGTAAAGTCGAGCCGAGTCTTGGACTCCGAACCATCGGTATAGTTCAACGGCTGTGGGAGCAGTTCGGAACGGCGGTCTACCTCTGTTCCGTCCGGAGACGAACCGAGGGAACGAGGCCGAGCCGAACGTGGACTCCGAACCATTGGTTGAAATCACAATATAAAAGGCAGGTGATAAGAGGGGAGAAAAACATGCGAATTCACAAACATAATAGGGCTTTCTTTATTGATATTTGACGGCGGACCGTTTTACATAGTACAATGGGTTATAAGTCGGAAGACCGGAATGGCTCGACACTCCTTGTTACTTAGAGTGGCGTTGGAGCGCTCTCTTGGTATTTTAGGAGGTGGTCGGCATTCCAGGTCCTCGGAAGCTCTCTGCCCTCTAGGTCTTCGAGGCGATATGTTCCGGGCCGAACTACCTTTGTGATCCTGTACGGCCCTTCCCAGTTCGGAGCGAGCTTGCTCTTCTGACTGGGGAGGGATATAGCTAGCTTTCTCAAGACCAAATCTCCTTGCTTAAGGTTGGCAGGCCGGACCTTCCTGTTGTACGCCAATTCAACTCTTCTTCAGTAGATCTGCTGCCGAATCGATGCCCTTTCCCTCAGCTCGTCTATCAAGTCCAATTCTGCTCTGAGGTCTCTGGCATTCTGTGCTTCGTCAAAGGCTGTGAGCCGAGGGGATGGTATTCCGACCTCAAGAAGTATCACGGCCTCGGACCCATAGGTGAGGTTGAAGGGGGACTCGCCTGTGGGGGTCCGTTTGCTCGTGCGGTAGTTCCATAGGACGTTGGGGAGTTGGTCGACCCATAAGCCCTTGGAACTTTTGTCGAGCCTTTTCTTGATACCTGCGAGGATCTGCCGATTGGCATTTTCTGCCTGTCCGTTCGACTGAGGATGGGAGACGGACGAGAAGCGCTGCTGAATGGCCAGGTCGTCGCATAGAGCTCGGAACGCTGCACCTGTGAACTGAGTCCCGTTGTCCGTTACGAGGACCCGGGGGACTCCGAACCTGCATATGATGCTCTTCCAGAAGAACTGTACCACTTTGTTCTCGGTTATAGTGGCGAGGGGCTCGGCCTCGACCCACTTCGAGAAGTAGTCGATGGCTACGACCAAGAACCTGAGCTGACCTGGAGCTGGAGGGAAGGACCCTAGTAAGTCCATGCCCCACATTGCGAAGGGGATGGGACTTGATAGGGAGGCGAGGTTGGCCTGAGGGAGACGTCGGATGTTAGAGTGTCTCTGACAGGAACTGCATTGCCGAACGTGTCGCTCGGCGTCTTGAAGAAGGGTCGGCCAGAAATACCCATAATTCAAAGCTTTTCGGGCCAAGGACCTAAATCCTGAGTGCGCCCTTCCGATGCCTTCGTGGAGCTCTCGCAGGGCATATTCGGCTTGATCCGGAGAGAGGCATCTTAAGTACGGTCGGTCGTCTATCTGAGAGAAAGAGTGTTTGTACAGGATACCCTCGATTAGGACAAACCGCTCGGCCCGGGTCCTGACTCGGCGAGCCTCTTTGGGATCCGAAGGCAGAACTCCATCCCTTAAGAATTCTATCAAAGGCTTCATCCAATCATCTTGTAGCATGACTCGCAAAGACTTCGCCGAGGCGGGCGACTCATCTTCGATGCTCGGCTTAGAGAGGACTTCGATCAGCACGGTCTGTTCGAGACCTTAAAGTGAGGACGAAGCCAGTTTGGAGAGGGCATCAGCCTGTGAGTTTTCTTCCCGAGGGACTCGTTCGATGGTGGCCTCTTCGAACCGGCTCAGGAGGTCCCGGACCTTGGCGAGGTACCTCGCCATTCGCTCGTCTCGGGCCTCATATTCGCCCGAGACCTGGTTCACGACTAGTTGGGAGTCACTGTGAATCCGGAGGCGTTGGGCTCCAGCGCTTCGGGCGAGTCCGAGCCCGACGATGAGTGCTTCGTACTCAGCCTCGTTGTTCGAGGCTTTGAAGTTCATGCGGATGGCGTACTGGAGGACGAAGTTGTCAGGGCCGTTCAGTATGATTCCGGCGCCGCTTCCTTCATTACAAGAGGATCCGTCCACAAAAACTATCCAAATGGGGGGCCCATTCGGGACGTGGCCGACCTCGGGGATAGTGGACTCTACGATGAAGTCGGCGAGAGCCTGTACCTTAATTGCCGTCCGAGGCTGATAAGAGATGTCGTGCTGACTTAGCTCGATGGACCACTTCATCAGCCGGCCCGAGGTCTCAGGCTTGTGGAGGATCTGCTTGAGGGGTTGGTCGGTGAGGACCACGACCGAGTGGGACTGAAAATACGGCCGAAGCTTTCTCGCCGCCATGACCAGAGCGTAGGCTATCTTCTCTATCCTCGGATAGCGGAGCTCGGCGTCCCGGAGCACCTTGCTCACGTAGTAGATAGGCCTCTGGGCCCGGTCCTCCTCTCTTACTAAGACAGCACTTAAGGTCTGCTCGGAGGCAGCCAAGTAGACGAAGAGAGTCGCCCGGGACCGGTTTACTGAGCAGGGGGGGTTCACCAAATAGGCCTTCAGCTGGTCGAATTATTCCTGTTGTGGTTGGCCCCATTCAAAACCTTTGGCCCCCCGAAGCGCTTTGAAGAAGGGAAGGCACTTTTCCCCCGATTTCGAAAGGAACCGGCCGATAGCAGCGAGGCGGCCAGTGAGCTTTTGCACCTCCTTGATGTTCCGAGGCGGAGCCATGTCTAATATGGCCTTAATCTTTTCGGGATTAGCTTCGATTCCTCGCTGGCTTACCATGAAGCCGAGGAATTTTCTCGAGGAGACACCGAACGCACACTTGTTCGGGTTCAGCCGCATGCTGTGCTTCCTCAACACGTCGAAGGCCTCCTGAGGTCGGCTACATGATCGGTGCCTCGGATGCTCTTGACGAGCATGTCGTCAACGTACACCTCCATGTTTCGGCCGATCTGGTTCTGGAAGACCTTGTTGACGAGGCGCTGGTAGGTGGCGCCCGCGTTCTTCAGGCCGAACGGCATTACCCGGTAGCAGTAGAGGCCTTGGTCAGTGACGAAGGAAGTCTTCGGAATGTCCGGAGGGAACATTCGGATTTGATTGTACCCCGAGAAGGCATCCATGAAGCTGAGGAGCTCATGGCCCGAGGTGGCGTCGATAAGGGTGTCGATGTTCGGGAGCGGGAAGGGATCCTTCGGACACGCCTTGTTCAGGTCGGTGAAGTCGATGCATATCCTCCACGAGCCATTGGACTTCTTGACCATTACAACGTTCGACAGCCACTCGGGATAATTTACCTCCTGTATGAACTTGGCCTTTAGAAGTTTATCAACCTCCTCCTTGATGGCCTGCTGCCGCTCGGGAGCGAACTTTCGCCTCTTCTGCTGGACCGGTTTGCACCCCGGTTCGATGCTTAAGCGATGGACGAGGAGCTCCTCGGAAATGCCGGGCATGTCCGCGGCTGACCATGCAAATAGGTCACGGTTGTCCCGGATGCATTTAATCAGGTCCGAGCACAGCGCGGTCGGCAAGGATTTGCTAATGAGAAATTTTCGGCTCAGATCCTCGTCCGAGAAGAGCACTTCTTCCAATTCGTCCGCTGGCTCGGACGTCTGGCGGGCCTTCGGCTTGGGGATTTCCAGCGTCTCAAGCGAGAGCACTGGTCCCCCGGTGGAAGTCATGTAGCACTTCCGGGCTGTTTCCTGGTTTCCCCTGACTTCTCCTACTCCCGACCGAGTGGGGAACTTCATTTTCAAATGGTATGCCGAGGGGACAGCCTCCAGGGCGGCCAGGCCGGGGCGGCCTAAGATGACATTATATGCTGCCGGGACGTCGACGACCATGAAGTCCATCGGCTCGGTCCGGGTAGTAGGGGCGCTTCCCGCAGTAACGTCTAGGGTTATCACCCCCTCGATGGTTACCGAGACCCCCGTGAACCCGTGAAGAGTGTAACCGGCCGGCTTGAGACGGTCTCGGGACAGCTGCAGGCCTCGGAAGGCCGAGAGGAAAAGGATATTGACCGAACTCCCGTTGTCCACCAAAATCCTCTGCACCTTGAAGTTGGCCATGCGGAGGTCGATGACGAGGGCATCGCAGTGTGGGGTTCGGACCCCTTCGAGGTCGGCGTCGGAGAAAGACACAGGGACGCCGAGACCTTTCGGGGGAGGGGCACTATGGACCGAATTGACCTCTCGGACGAAGGCCTTCCGGGAGGAATTAGAGGAGCCCCCCATGGGGCCTCCGTGGATCAAGTGCAGAACCCGTTCCTCCTCGAACTCGGGTGTCTCTTCGTGCCGCTCGGAACGCTTGTTAGCCCCCCGAGGCGGAGGGGAGTTGCGATCTGCCCGATCGTTAGCCTTCACGAACTTGGCCAACTGCCCCCTCCGAATGAGGGCTTCAATCTCATCTCTCAAAGCCCGGCAGTCATTCGTATCGTGCCCGTGGTCTCGGTGGTACCGACACCACTTATCTTTGTCCCTCCTCTTCGCCGGGGTGTGCATCCTCAGAGCTGGAGGGATGACCCCCTCCTTCTCCACCTCCATAAGGATAGTAGAGACATTAGTGGTGAGGGGAGTGAACTTCTCGAACCTGGGGGGAGGGCGGCGCTGACCGCCCATGTCCTTCTGAGCTTTCTTGGACCCTTCTTCCCCCGTCGCCTTCCTCTTCGACCCTGCGGAGGGCCCCCCAAAGCTTGGAAGGGCTTCGGCCTCCTCTGCTCGGATGTACTTCTCGCACCTCAGGAGGAGGTCGGCGAAGTCATGCGGGGGCTTCTTGGCCAGGGATGATCGGAGGTTGGCGTTAAGGACGTTCGACTGGAACGCCACGGTGGCCACGGACTGGTCCAAGGAGGCAATAGACCTGACTTCTGCGGTGAACCTTTTCACATAGTCCCGCAACTTTTCTTCCCTCTCCTGCCGCAGGTTCAGTAGGGAAAGACTTGTCTTCTCGGCTCGCCGGCTACTCACGAAGTGAGTAATGAACAGCGTCTCGAACTGCTCGAATGAGAAGATGGATGAGGGGGCGAGCCTGGAATACCATTCCCGAGCTGACCCCCTGAGGGTGGCAGGGAAGGTCCTGCAGAGCACCGCGTCGGAAGCTTGATGGATCAGCATCAGGGTCTTGAAGCTTTCGATGTGATCGATCGGGTCGGATTCCCCTGAGTATGTTTCAAACTGCGGCGGTTTGAAGCTCCTCGGTATGTAGGCCTCCATGATCGACCGTGAGAAGGGGGGTCGGCTGGGACAGAAGGTTCCTGCTCGGGACTCTTCCTCCCTGTCCATGCGGCCGATACGCCTTTCCACCTCATGGAGACGGCGGATGAGGGCATCGTCCCTCCGCTGGTGATCGTATGACCCCCCGGACTCCTCTTCATAGGAAGGGGAACGTGGACTGCGGCACCGGTAGTCCTGGGACCGGCGAGGGCTTTGTTCCCGCTGCTGGCGGCTGGGAGCCGGGGAAGGGCTCCGGGTTCGGCGCCGAGGACTGGGATCCCTGGGGGGCGTCGGAGCCCTCTGGGCATTCTCCACGTTCTGCCGAAGATTGAGATCCTGCAGAACGGTCTCCTGAAACTGGAGGAATTCGGCCCGACTGATAGGCACATCTCGGTCCCTCGGACGGCGTCGATCCCCGGGGGAACGGGACCTCCTCCTTCGGCGCTCGGGGGACGCTGCTCGGCCTTTGCGGTCCGGGGACCTTCTGGCATCTCGGCGACGTAGGGACCGCTCACCCTGACGCTGGCGGGAGGCTCCCTCTCGGGCCCGCCTCTCGTCAAGATGGGTGCGGAGGTCGTCGTCCTTCTGGCGGTTCAGAAGTGTGATACGGAGGTCGGGATGATAAGAGGCCATCGAGTCCGAGGACCCATTATGGACCTAGACATGGCCCGGATTGAGGGGCTGTTTCTCCTTCCGACCGTTATGACCGGACGGACCATTGTTGGGCTGCTGCTTGGGAGGAGGAGGTGGGACCTGCTGGGCCGTCGGAGGTAGGTCGGACTGAGGAATGGGATTGACTGGGGCTTCATTCGCCGGGTCGGCGAGGTTGCCCACACGGTTCGACCCTCTGGATCTGACCTTCTTCGGCGGCATGACTGTCGAGGACGACGGAGAATGGGCTGAGGCTGTTCGTGTGGTCTTCCCACAGACGGCGCCAATCTGTTACCGCTGATTTCGGTGTGGGGGTAAACAGATAGAATTTGTAAGTCCGAGAAAAACCTGAACAGTTGACTCAGCCTTCTTGCTCCTGCCGCAACCTGCAAGGAAGTGCGAGACACCGGGGTTGATTCCGGCGACGCACCCTCCGACGCTCTTGTCAGTAATCAGAAAAGATTAAGAAAGAGCTTAAGTGGTGAAGAAGTGATTAACCTCGTCTTGGTGGTAGAGGGGTTGTATTTATAGTCGTCTTTGGAACGGTTAGGATCCTGATTTCCTGCCTAACAGCCAGGAGGAAAATCCTCCTATTCTGTTTTGGGAAATTAGGCCCTGATTCCCTGGTGAGAGCCAATCAGGCTTATTGATTTGATTTAGTCAAATCAGTGGCCTTGATTCTCCTCATGGTGAACTGGGCTTGTATCGGGTCGGGACCCGTGCCCAGTTGAAGTGGATCTATTCGCGGGTGGTTGGTTCTGTGAGAAGGAGGCCCAATACCCGTTTTGGATCCATCTGTATGTGAAATTACCTTTTTACCCCCATGCTTCAAGATTCGTGCTCGATCTGGACGGTCTCGATTTAACCCCATTTTTAGCCATATCAACTATTGTAAATGAGATTTTAGATCAAATCCAGAATAAAAAGTCTGAATTTTTACTTTTATATATATATATATATATATATATATATATATATATATATATATATATATATATATATATATATTAAGACGTGCATCGCACGTGTAAACTACTAGTTTATTTTTAAGTAAAAGTTATATTAATCATTTATTTACTCAACTGTTGTTAATTATCATAATTTTCTCAAAGCTCAAATTTATTTACAAAAGTGTTACTCATATAAAATTAAATTTTGTACCACTATGGATATTTTGTAAAGAGTATGTGATGAGTAAAGGGCTCGAGTTTGTGGCTATATTACGTTTTATTATTTACTGTATAAAAAATAATTAATTACAACGTGCATCGCACGTGCAGGTTACTAGTCTCTAATAATAGAATATAATCTTATCTAATCTTATCTAATATTTTAATGGGAGAGTTGGGTTGTGTAACCAAACAAATATGTGCATTATAACTAAATAAATACGTGTAATATATATATATATAGGGAAAGCTTCGGTTGTGCACTACCTCTAGTGCACACGGTGTATGCACTTGCACTAGGCCTTCGGGCGTTCATATCGACGATCCGAACCGTTCACATTGATCTACACATCTAAATTAGTCTAAATATGTAAAATCAAATCATTTGAAATTCATTTACCCATCCATTGATGTGTTACAAAATTGTATGGCTGAAAATCATTGTTTTTTATAGTCACATGATGGATGGGCAAATGAATTTCAAATGATTTGATTTTACATATTTAGACTAATTTAGATGTGTAGATCAATGTGAACGGTTCGGATCGTCGATATGAACGCCCGAAGGCCTAGTGCACACGCCGTGTGCACTATAGGAGTGCACAACTGAAGCTTTCCTTATATATATATATGGGAAGTCTTCCATTGTGCACCACCTATGGTGCACACGGCGTGTGCACTCGACCTTCCCGCCTTCGTATCGACGATCCGAACCATTCACATTGATCTACACATCTAAATTAGTCTAAATATGTAAAATCAAATCATTTGAAATTCATTTGCCCATCCATTGAAGTGTTACATATTTGTATGGCTGAAAATCATTGTTTTTTATAGTCACATGATGGATGGGCACATGAATTTCAAATGATTTGATTTTACATATTTAGACTAATTTAGATGTGTAGATCAATATGAACGGTTCAGATCGTCGATACGAAGGCGAAAAGGCCGAGTGCACACAAGTGCACACGGGGGGGTGGTGCACAATAGAAGATTTTCCATATATATATGCACAATAGAAGATTTTCCATATATATATATATGTTTTCTCCATTGAAAACGGGTTTGTTTTCAACGGGTTGGAAAACAGCGATCTGAGCCGTTGGGTCGCTCTTGATCGTGATCAGCGGCTCAGATCGTTGTTTTCCAAATCTGAGCGGAGCTCCTAATAAGAGCGGAGGGGTATTTTAGGTAGTTCACGCCAAAAATGCATCAGACTTAGCTTTATTTGGCATGAACTTTTTTTTTGTCGAAAAAAACACTTTGGCCGTTGTTGGAAACAACGGCCTAGGTTGTTGTTTTTATATAAAAAATTCAACCTATGTATGACACTTGTACATACTCAAATCGCCATCTTCCTCACTTCTTCGACAACTCTCTCTCTCGCAACTGGAGGTCGCGAAACACAATTCCCAAACCTTAGCTCTCTCTCCCTCGATCTAAAAACCCTAGCTCTCTCTTGCTCGTTGCTTCTCACTCAATCTCTCCCTCTTCTCACACTCTTCCCTCTTCCTTTGAAGATCCCGAATACAAAAAAAACCTAACCCATACAAAATCTCCTCAACCCTAAAACCCTAATCCTAAAGAAATTAGTCAAACCCTACTCCTCTTCCTTTGTCTACAGCAGCGCGCAAGCACCTCCTTTATCTCCTTTCCGAAAACCCACATTGTGAAAGATGTTAACTTTTTCTATTTTAGTAGATCTAGCTTGGTTAATTGATTGAAATTTTTTATTCAATGTTTGAGTGGACAATTTGTATATTATGCGTAGCTCATTATAGATTAGCTAAATATAATGTTATGTTGATGTAGATATAGTATTAATTGTTGTTGTTCGTTGTTATTAATAGCGAGTTTTCAATCGAGAGCCCACTCGAAAAATCCGAAATTTTGCGAATAGGTCGGTCTCGCCACTCACAAGCCAAAACAACTTCTAGTTGCGAGTTCTCACCCACGGTTTGCTATATGCATCCGTGTATCGCATTCCCCTTTTTTTCAAGAGTGAAAGCGAGACATGACTGTATCTTGCAAACCGTGGATCGGAACTCACTTCTACAAGTTCCGTTTCCTTGTGTGCGGCAAGCCGGATCCAATCGCAAAGTTTCGTATTTTTTTAACGTCATTTGTGAGGTTTTCTCACGTATTTTGTTTCATATATATATGGGTGAAAGGGATATGAGCAACTTGCTCATTTAGTAAATGAGCAATTGATTATGTGGCATGCATGTGATACATTGGACAACTAACCCTTTTAATGATTTTCCATTCACATGTATGCCACATCATCAATTGCTTATTTACTAAATAAGCAAGTTGCTCATACCCCTTTTTCCCTATATATATATATATATATATATATATATATATATATATATATATATATATATATATATATATATATATCCCAATCTTTTGTTAATAAGCTGTTTTATATGTGATGTGTGTATTAATTTTTAAAAATATATTAAATTTTCAGATGAACAACGATACGGAAAGTTCGGCTACCGGCGATAATTTTTTGCGGGTAGAAACAATCATTGATTTCATGCCGTTAGTCGAAGAACACCTAAAATCAAAGTTAGGTATGACGTTTCCTACTTTAGTTGAGGCCAAAATTTTCTATACGCCATATGCTCGATGTGGGGATTTTAACATGTGTAAGGGTGGAAATAAATTAAAGGGAGGAGTGGAAGTAGATAAGTCATATCTGTGTAATGAAGCTGGGTCGTCGCCGAGTCAACATAGTATTGGTAGACGGGGAACAACCTCTAGAACGGGTTGCAAGGCTTGCATTCGTGTAAAACTGAACGAAGCAAGTAATACGTAAGTGTTGTATTCATTTCATGAAGCACACAATCATGAATTCACCTCACCCGGTAGAAGGCATCTTTTGCCCCGAAATCATTCCGTGTCAAATACGGATAAAAGAATATTAGATCAATCCAACCAAGCTAATATCCAGACATGTTGACAAATGCTCTTCTTTGAAAGTGCTAGTGGTGGTCACGATCAAGTAGGATTCACCGAAAAAGATGTTAGAAATTTACTTAGAGACTCATAAGAAGCATTGAAAGGACACAACAGGAAAATGCTAATTGATTTTTTCGAATCTAAGAAACAGACGGATCCTTCATTTTTTTATGACATTCAAGTAGATCCCGAAGGGTGGTTTTCACATTGTATATGGGTTGATGGTATTTCTAGGATGAATTACGAAGAATTTGGAGATGTACTTTGCTTTGATGCCGCGTAAAATGCGAACCGGTATGGAATGTTATTTGTTCCCTTTGTTGGAGTGAATCAACATTGGCAATCGACTTTCTTAGGAGGCAGGTTCATTCCAAATGAGATGGCCTCTTTGTTTGAATGGTTCTTTGAAAAGTGGTTAGGTGTAATGAATCGTGCTCTATCCGGCATCGTCACCGATCAAGATCGTGGGATCGCCGCCGCAGTGAAGAAAGTTTTTCCCCAGACTCAACAACGATTTTGTATTTGGTACATATTGGATAAGTTACCGCAAGAGATGCGTATGTCGAACGATGCCGACAAGTTTAGGGAATCATTGAAGACTGTCATCTACGATTCCGAATATGTACATGAATTTGGAGAAAAATGGAATTTATTGATTTCGTAATATGGATTAGAGAATAACAAATGGTTGAACGATCTATTTGATATCTGTAAAAAATAGGCACTCATCTATGCTAAAAATTCATTTTGGGCCGGCATGTTGAGTAGCCAACGGGTTGAGTCATTGCATTCTGCCTTGAAGCATCATACAGAAAAGAAATATTCCTTGTATGAATTTGTCGTCATCTTCGACCGTTGTTTGGGAAGGCAAAGACACGATGAACTGAAAGAAAATCATCGTAACTGTGAGAAGAGACCGAAATTGAAGAACGAATGGGCTTTGGAGGCACAAATGGCGCGAACATACACTTTGATTTATTTTTACAAATTCCAAGATGAAGTTACAAAAAGCTTCATGTATAATGTGACATTCGTTGCCGATCTTGAGACATCGGATAGTTCAACCTTCCATGTGATACTTTGTTGAGAATCAAAACCGGCTCACCATCTTCAATTATGCAAACTCCTTATAATTATTACATGTTCTTGTCACTTCTTCAACTTTGTTGACATTCTTTGCAGGCATATCTTAGCAGTTCTTCAGTTCAGCCATCACACTTCTCTTTCGGATGTATATATTAAAAGAAGATGGATCCGGGATGTGATGAGAAGAAGTTATACATCTATTCCAACCGAAGACAATAGCGAGAATTTTACTTCTCGATATTGTGAATTGAGCTACCACGCAAAACAAATTGTCGATCTTGGCTGTTCCTCCAATAAAAGTTACAAATACACGCTCGAGAATTTGGTGAAGATCATTGACCGCGTCTTTCGGCTACAACCCGGATTGGGTGAACATCCCGAAGAGGCCTCACAACCGCATGATAGTACACAGCACATGGTAGAACACAACCGCATGGTAGTGCACAATCTAATGATGAAGGCAGTGGACATGTACCTACACGTGTGAGGGGCCCACAACAATGCATTACAAAAGGAAGGCCTCACGCTAAGAGATTGAGGCTCATAAGATAGCAACTTCACATTAAAAAACCGAGACGGTGCAGAACATGCGGCATTGTGCAAATGGATCATGATTCAAGAAATTGTCCAACATTATTTGAGGGGAAATTCATTTTTGTGATTTGATTATCATTAATTTAAATATATTCTATTTGATTTGTGGTAAATAAATTTGTTACTAACTAAAACTTGTCATTTAATTAAGGGCAACCAATCCGGAAGAAGTGAATCCATCCGATGAAAAGAGTTCCGACGAGAGATATGATGAAGCGTTGTGAAAGTTTTTTTGGATGTAAAGTTCGAGTATGTTAGATTTTGATGCAATAATATGGATTGTTGTTGATGTGTAAGATTTGTTGTTAATTTTATATGCCGTTAGGACTCAAGTGTTGTTGTTTTGTTGTTGCTTATTGTATTGTGTATTTATATGTTGGTTGGATTGAAGTGTAGCAGCTACGGCTGCAGTTGAAACTTTTAATTAATTTTTTGTTCCTTTTTATACCTAGGCTGTTGTCTCCAACAACGGATTAAGTTGTATATGTTAATATTGGATTTTTTTGAGTTGCTCTATGTCTTTATGAAGCCATAAGAAGCAACAGCTCATAAAAAAATTACATATTTTTTTACCTTAGGCCGTTATCTCCAACAACGTGCTAGGTTATATGAAAAAATTGGATTTTTATGAGTTGCTTTCTGTATTTATGAAGCCATAAGAAGCAACAACTCATAATAAAATCCTTTTTTTTAACCTAGGTCGTTGTCTCCAACAACGGTCTAAGTTATATGAAAAAATTGGATTTTTATGAGTTGCTCTCTGTCTTGGCCAAACCATAAGTAGCAACAGCTCATCAAAAATCCATTTTTTTTAACTAAGGCCGTTGTTTCCAGCAACGGTCTAGGTTATGTGAAAAAATTTGAATTTTTACGAGTTGCTCTCTGTCTTGGCCAAGCCAAAAGGACCATGCAGGTCATAAAAAAATTCATTGTTTTCTTAACCTAGGCCGTTGTCGCCATATTCAAAAAATTGGATTTTTGATGAGTACCTCTCTGTCTTTGGCAAAGCCACATGGAGCAACAACTCATAAAAAAATCCGTTTTTTTTTATAACTAAGGACGTTGTCTCCAACAACGGCCTAAGTTATATGGGAAAAAATGGATTTTTATGAGCTGCTCTCTGTCTTGGCCAAGCCAAAGGAACAACAATACAACAAAAAATTCATTTTCTAAAACTACCTAGGCTTATATGATTAAATAGGAGTTTTTTTTTTGCTTTTTACAACTCTCTTAACTCTTTACGAACAGTGTATCTTGAACTCTACACCAAAGACATTCATATACTTGTATATCATCTCTATATTTTATTAATTTCTATTTTTAGCCACATAATGGAACAGTATACAATCGTTAAGGTTAAATGCTTAAATATCTAGCAGAAAATAAAAGATGATATTCTTTTTTTAAAATAATTTTTTTAAACCCTAATATGTAATTTCTTCTGGAAAGTGTATACCTATTCAGCTTAACACCTAACCCCCTAACCCGTAATATTTCAACCACAGGTTTGGTTAGGGTTAGGGTAAGGTTAAGGTTAGTGTTAAGCTGAATAGCTTACCAAAATTATTTTGTGTTGATTGTTAATTTTGTTGTTGTTGTTCATGTTGTTGTTGTTGATTTTTTGTGCTGTTATTGATGTTAGTTTTGTTGTTAATTGTACATGTTGGTGGGATTCAGGTGTTGTGTTTTTGTTGTTGCTGATGGGATTGTGTATAACAATTTTTTTGAGAATGTAGTGTAGCAGCTATAGCTCTTGTTTTAACTTGTCGTTGATTTCATTTTATTTTTTACTTAGGCCGTTGTTGAAGACAACGACCTAGGTTTTATCAATAAATTGAGGTCATATATGTAATTTCACCCAGACCGTTGTCTCCAACAATGACCTAAGTTATATGTAAAAAATTGGATTTTGATGAGTTGCTCTCTGTCTTGGCCAAGCCATAAGGAGCAACAGCTTATCAAAATTTCAATTTTTTTTTAACTAAGGTCATTGTTTCCAACAACGATCTAGGTTATGTAAAAAAATTTGGGATTTTACGAGTTGCTCTCTGTCTTGGCCAAGCCAAAAGGACCAGCATGTCAAAAAAAATTTCAATTTTTTTTAACCTAAGTCGTTGTCGCCAACAACGACCTAGGTTATATTCAAAAAAATGGATTTTTGAAGAGTATCTCTCTGTCTTGGCCAAGCCACAAGGAGCAACAACTCATCAAAAATCCAAATTTTTTTAGTAACTAAGGCCGTTGTCTCAAACAACGGCCTAAGTTATATGAAAAAAATTGAATTTTTATGAGTTGCTCTCTGTCTTGGCCAAGCCAAAAGGAGCAACAACTCAACAAAAAATCCAATTTTTTTTTACTACTTAGGCCATTGTCGCCAACAACGGCCTAGGTTATATGATTAAATTGGATATTTTTTTGCATTTTACAACTATCTCTTAACTCTTTACGAATAATGTCTCTTGAACTCTACACCAAAGACATTCATATGCTTGTATATCATCTCTATATTTTATTAATTTACATTTTTAGCCACCTAAATGAACAGTATACAATCGTTAAGGTTAAATGCTTAAATATCTAGCAGAAAATAATAGATGATATTTTTTTTTTTGAAAAAACCTTTTTTTAGCCCCTAATATGTAATTTCTTATGAAAAATGTATACATATTCAGCTTAACACCTAACCCCTAACTATACCCCTCTAACCCATAATATTTCAACCACAGGTTTGGTTAGGGTTAGGTTAAGGTTAAGATTAGTGTTAACGAGGGTTAGGATAGGTTTTGGGTAAGCTAGGTGGTAAATCCAAGCATTCATAATTTTGGTAGGGTTATGGTAGGGTTACTGGTTAGTGTAGAGTTATGAGTAGGATTATGGTGGTGGTTATGGGTTAGTGAAGGGTTATGAGTAGGGTTATGGTACGGTTAGGATAATGTCTGTATAAACGATTGAATCTATTAGATAATACATGAGAACTAGTTCGAATCGAAAGTGCATCCTTGTTCAGACTATCTGTCAAGTTACTCATTACCGGCCCCTAGCCGTACCGTTAACCCTAACCCTATAAGCCTAACCCTACCCTGTAACACCCCGAATTCCAAATAAGACCGAATTCAAGATTTCACAGGATCTTTACTTCACTTCGTACAATTTTACAAGGAAATTTAAAACTTGTTCAATAGTACATCAAAGTTCATTTACATTTTTGTTTACACAGCGGAAGAATAAAAGATTACAATACTGAAAACAAAATACAACTTATACACTTTATCAAAATAAGTCATCGATTGCATCACATTATCTTTATTCCTTTATGAATAGTCCATTACCTGCATATTAAGCTGTGGGCACGTCAGTTACTTACAACTGATGAAATGATACTCGGCTATCCTCTCTATGCCGTACATATAACGATCTCATTACTTTAACAAAAAATCACAACAGTTGAATGAACAATAAAGTGTTAAATTGTGACTACACTAAACATGTAAGTGTGTGTCATGCCTTAATGCCTAATGCACACAATTCGATGCTAGGATGACACTAATGCACACTTGTTCGGATTCCATGTATCCCATACTACATAGGTTCGAGGGCAAGCGCCTGCGTACTCCACAATAAAGGGTTCGATCCCTCGCCATGAAAGCTACCCAGTAATAAAACAAAGTTAAGACGTTCCACGAATACGGATCCTAGTCCCAGGGAACCGCCGCAACAAATCTCCCGCCCGACTGTTATACAGACTCCTCGTCGTGCGAACCTCCCGCAAGTGCCCCTCTAGCCCCAGTATACGCATATACATTGGAGTACGATAAAACAAAAACTATCTACCCGATTACTCAAGATCTCAGAATCCATCGCTGACCCGTCCTCATAATCCCGAATTTAAAAAATAAAAGCTCGTCTCCCACGGAGCAACCACAGTCCACCAACTGGGTCTATAGCCCTGGTGAACCGCCGCAACAAGCCCACCGCCCGACTATATAGAGTGCCCCACTTACGTTTGCCTATGTCTTACTACATCTTCACTTATGTGCCTAAATTTTATTTAGTTCAAGCCATGAATGAGTTATCAAATCTTAGAATTAGTTTTACCCTCTACTGGATTTGTTCACAAAACAAATACGAGATCGCCCGACTGCAATATCTCGAAATCAAATCTCAAAATCTTTATTTCAATATTGCCAGTAACCGAGATCTTACTAATTCTTAATCATAATCTTTCATGTACAAGAAACATGGGTACGCATACCCTTAATAATCAATGCCTTAAACTTGTTATACTCATGTCTCTAACTTATCCATAATCTGTTCTATGTCTCATTTGGCATCATACAAGAATCTCTTGTTTATTCATGTTTTATTCACAAATCAACAACAATAATTCTTCACTCACAATTTCATTTGTAGTTTAAAACTCATGAAATAACTCCAATAATCAAGTACAATTTCTTCATGAGCAATTAATTTCACATAGCATATTTCTTTTACTCATCTAAAATAGTGTCATACTTTTTTTTTAATAACAAATCATAAATCTTTACTTACTTTCTATCTCAATCTTTCCTTTTTAAAGTCTCGATTATACATGAAAAATCTTGAAACTAATTTTAGTAAGTTCTAAATCATTTTATAGGAATAATAGTATTTTTCTCCAAATTTTTAACTTGCTTTAAAAACTCATTAATTCACTTAAAACAAATATATATATATATATATATAAAAAGGCACCCGCGTCTCGAACCCGTGCCTACCCAGTCAACGCTCAAACCCAACCAACTAACCAGACTTAGTGTTCCAAAGTGGCAACCGAAACCTCTTATACTTATTCCCACACTATGAGTTAAATTAAAACAAAAATAGAAAAGTATTTGGGCTTCACAAGATTCGAACCCAAGCCGGGTAAGAAGACAGCGCAATGCCAGACCAAAGGGCTATGCGCCCAACGATAAGAAGTCTTCCCGTCGACTTTTGTTCCACTCTTGCGTTATCCTATATTTTTACAAAAAAACTCGATTCCTTAAATTTGATCACCTTTTATTGGACCGAAATAATTTTTTTATGTAACTGAGATTACTTTATAACAAAACTCAATAATTTATAAATCATATTTTAGAACAAAATAAAATAAACTTTCAAAGTTGTTTCTTCTTTTTAACAAACACAAATTTGTATTCCTTCTTTCTAATCAAAGATAGTGTATTATATTTTTCAACTTGTAGAAAAAAAATACATGAGAAAACCTCACAAACGACGTTCAAAAAATACGAAACTATGCGATTGGATCCGGCTTGCCGCACACAAGGAAATGGAACTTGTAGAAGTGAATTCTGATCCACGGTTTGCAAGATACGGCAGTGTCTCGCTTGCACTCTTGAAAAAGAGGGGAATGCGATACACGGACGCATGTAGCAAACCGTGGGTGAGAACTCGCAACTACAAGTTGCTTTGGCTTGTGAGTGGCGAGACCGACCTACTTGCAAAATTTCGGATTTTTGGAGTGGGTTCTCTATTGAAAACTCGCTATTACTAACAACAAACAACAACAACTAATACTACATCTACATCGACAATAACACTATAATTAGCTAATCTATAATTAGCTACGCATAATATACAAATTGTACACTCAAACATTGAATAAAAAATTTAAATCAATTAACCTAGCTAGATCTACTAAAATAAAAAAAAGTTAAT
Organism: Hemerocallis citrina; assembly: GCA_017893485.1. Lineage (NCBI taxonomy): Eukaryota > Viridiplantae > Streptophyta > Magnoliopsida > Asparagales > Asphodelaceae > Hemerocallis > Hemerocallis citrina. The sequence continues at coordinate 181,074,120 of CM030366.1, read as the reverse complement.
ACCTTTCACAATGCAGGTTTTCGAAAATGAGACAGAGGAGGTGCTCGCGCGCTGCTGTAGACAAAGGAAGAGGAGTAGGGTTTGGCTAATTTTTTTAGGATTAGGGTTTTAAGGTTGGGGAGATTTCGTATGGGTTATGATGTTTTTGTATTCGGGATCTTCAAAGGAAGAGGGCAAGAGTGTGATAAGAGGGAGAGATTGAGTGAGAAGCAACGAGCAAGAGAGAGCTAGGGTTTTCAGATCGAGAGAGAGAGAGACTAGGGTTTGGGAAATGGGTTTCGCGACCTCCAGTTGCGAGAGAGAGAGAGAGAGTTGTCAAAGAAGTGAGGAAGAAGGCGATATGAATATGTACAAGTGTTTGGAAAAACATTTGTACATACCTAGGCCGTAGTTGGGAACAATGGCCTAGGTTGAATTTTTTATTTTAGAAAAAAAAACCTAGGCCGTTGTTTCCACACAAAAAAAGTGTGTTTTTTTTATATAAAAAAAGCTCACGCCAAATAACGCTAAGTCTGATGCGTTTTTGGCATTAACTACCCAAAATACCCCTCCGCTCTTATTAGGAGCTCCACTCAAATTTGGAAAACAGCATTCTGAGCCGCTGATCACGATCTAGAGCGATCCAACGGCTCAGATCGCTGTTTTCCAACCTGTTGAAAACAAACCCGTTTTCAATGGAGCAAACCTCTATATATATATATTACAATATATATAGAGAAATGATCCATTGAAAACGGGTCTGTTTTCACAGACCCGTGAAAACAGACCCGCTTTGGTTGTATGAACCTAGGCCATTGTTTGAAAAAACGGGCTAGGTTATAAAAAATTGAATGAACCTAGGCCGTTGTTTGGAACAACGGCCTTTTATAACCTAGGCCGTTGTTCCTAGGCTATAAAATTTTATAGCCTAGTTTGCTTGAAACAACGAAATTTTATAGCCTAGTTTGCTTGAAACAACGAAATTTTATAGCCTAGGCCGTTGTTGGGAACAACAGCCTAGATTATAAAAGACCGTTGTTCCAAACAACGGCCTAGGTTCATTCAATTTTTTATAATCTAGGCCGTTGTTTCAAACAACGACCTAGTTTCATTCAATTTTTTTGAGCGAATGAGGCAAAAAGTTATTTGGGACGAAATTCCCAAATTACCCCTCTGCCACTTAACTGAGATGGGTGATGGGCGGGCTCTACCTGATTCGTTCATCACGATCAAGAGCGATCCAACGGCCAGAATCGTTGTTTTCACGGGTCTGTGAAAACAGATCTGTTTTCAATGGAGCATTCCTCATATATATATATATATATATATATATATATATATATATATATATATATATATATCACACACTATTGTAGGAGAGTTTGTCACCAAACAAACTTCATTTGTAACCAAACAAACACGTGCACTATAACCCAACAAACACGTGTAATGCACATGCATAACTAATATAAAGGATGTCTTAGGTTTGATGCCAAACAACGTTGGATTTTTTTAAAAAAAATTATATATTTATAAAGACGTGCATCGTACGTGTAAATTACTAGTAGTATATATTAATGGGAGAGTTTGGTTGTGTAACCAAACAAATACGTGCCATGCATGTGCATAACAAATATAAAGGAAATCTTAGCTTCGATGCCAGACAACGACATAATTTTTACTTTAAAACAAAAATATTTATAAAGACGTGCATCGCACGTGTAAATTACTAGTAATAATTTAATGAGAGAGTTGGGGTTGTGTAACCAAACAAACATGTGCATAACTAATATGTAGGAGGCCTTAAGTTCAATGCTAGACAATGTCATATACGGGCATCACACATGTAATATTATTATGTGAGAGTTTGGATTGTGTAATTTGAAGACAACCCAACTTGATTGATCTAATCTCAACCACACATTTGTACGTAAGAGTTATATTAACCATTCACTAGTACCTGCACGTGCGATGCATGTCCTGATAAATTTTTTTTCTTTTTTTAAGTAAATACAAAGACATAATCTGGGCTCGAACGTGAGACCTCCCTTTTCTCATCACATACTCTTTACAAATTACCCCTAGTGCCATCAACTTTTATTTTATATGAGTGACACTTTTGTAAATAATTATGTTGGAAATTAATTTGAACTTTGAGGGTATTATGGTAACTAACAACGATTGGGTAAATGAATGGTTCATATAACTCCCACTTAAAAATAAATGGTTGGGATTAGATGGTTTGTTGTCTACAATTGACAACCCCAACTCTCCCATTATAATATTAGATATTAGAGATTAGAGATTTACTCAGTTATTGTCAGTTATCATAATATCCTCAAAGCTCAAATTTATTTATGAAACTATCATTCATATAAAATAAAAGTTGGTACCACTGGGAGTAATTTGTAAAGAGTAACCATCGAGTTGTAGTGGGTAAAGGGAGGTCTCAGATTCGAGGCACGACTATTTTGTAGTCTTTACTTTTTTAAAAAATAATACATTAAAAAGTATGAGCTTTATAAGAAAAAAATACATACATTGCACGTGCAGATTGATAGTCTTGGTTAATGCTTTTACCATGGATGGTTAATGACATTTTGATTGCTAAAATAAGAAACCAAAACAAAAAAAATTGTAGATTGAAAGAAGGGAGGGAAGAAAGGGTCAAGTTAAGATAAAAAATTACGAGATATGACGGTCGTGGTAAGATGAACAATTGAGAGAACAATTGAGAGAAGAGGGCAATGAATGAATGAATGAATGGGAAAAAAAAAAAAAAAAGGTTGTAGGCACACTTTACCCAGAACATATATTAATTGGGATTTTTTTGTGCAAATAATTTTCAAACTTTCGAACACTTCCTCACAAACGAAGATGATTATCAGAAGACCACACTTACACTTGCTGCAATGGATTAATTGTGAGAATATGGATATGAAACATTTAATGATGTTCATCATTATTTATAGGTTGGTTTTTCACATTATATAAGCTTTCTTTATCATGTATAGGTTGGTTTCTCACATTATATAATCTTTCTTTATCATGTATCATGCACAAACTGTGATTGTATAGTAAATCCGAAACAACTACAATACCTGCCCTTTGATACTCGCGATCATGTACAACGAGAATAAGATGTTTATGTAGTTTTCAAGGGAGTTTAATTACAAAGGGATATAATAGTTATGAACAATAATTTCGTATTTGTTTCAGATATGGATAAAAATATAACCAATTAGAGACCATTCAATTCGGACACGAATCTTAAAGCTCTCAGGGGTAAAATAGTAAATTTCACCAGAAACGGATCTGTAAAAGAGAGTTGAGCCTCTTTTAAGTCCAACAACCCAAAACAGGCTAGTCAAATTGGGTTGCCATGGTGGCCCAATATGATGAGTTCATAATTATCTTAATATCTTTTTAAACTCATAATTATTCATAAGAGACGGTTTAAAAACCATATCTCTTTACAAGAGAAGAGTCATATGTAATACCCCGCAATAATAAAACGACATTCTTAATTTTTATTTATTTTTGCCTACAAGTTTGTACATGCAACACGCGTGCATTATATAATATGTTAGTAGTACTTGTATTATTTTTTAAAATTTTATTTATTTTATTAATATTGATGGAATGATTTTTGTTTGTAGGCTATTATTATGATCATTTAAAATTAGTATTTAATGATAACAAAATAATATTTGGGCCCATTAAAGCCCATTACAACACAAAAGAAAGGCTAAAATTGAAAAAAAAAACCCTAAACTATCCCATATATGCAGAAAACCTCACTCACCTTTTTTTATGCAGAAAACCACACTCAACTATGGGTGCGAAAAACCACATCATAACTCCGTTAGGGTTCCGTTAGGCTTAAATTGGAAAAAAAACCCCTTAAACTATCTCATATATGCAGAAAACCTCACTCACCTTTTTTTATGCAGAAAACCGCACTCAACTATGGGTGCGAAAAACCACCCGTATAACGGAACCCTAACGGAGTCATGATGTGATTTTTCGCACCATAGTTGAGTGTGATTTTCTGCATAAAAAAAAGGTGACTGAGGTTTTCTGCATATATGGGATAGTTTAGGGGGGTTTTTTCAATTTTAGCCCAAAAGAAAACACAAAACCCTAACCTTAATTAGGGTTGGCCAGCCATTTATTAAGAAAAAGGGAGAGAGACTCTCTCTTACTTTTTGGTTGTTTTTTCTTTTGGAGTTGCTTTAGGGTTTGAGAGAAGAATGACTTTTTAAGTCTATTTATCAAGAATCCGACATCATAAAAGGTGGGTATTCTTCTCTTCTCATGTTTATTATTATTTGTGATCTCATAGCATGTATAGTTTTGTAGATTGTTATTAGTGTTCATTAATGTGAGATATATATTTTGTTGATCATTCTATGAGAAAGATGCATGATAGATGTTTGTTATATTGTTCTAATAAAAGAAGCGTGTTAAAATTATTGTAGGATATTTTATGAGCATTGAATGATTTAAATAGACGGGATGATATAGTTGTGTTGTATTGTTCTTGAAATATACATATGATGTTAAGAATTTACACAATGCAAATAACTCATCTTTTTGTAACACCCCTGCCCCAGGCTCAGACAATTTTATACAATATATCAGACAAATTATTTATATTATAGTACAATTGCTCACCACAGGCTGCCACTCAAAAGGTGGTTAACCAGATTGGTGACTTTGGTGCTTCTTTATACCGTGGGCCCCCATCTTACACAATATTTATATGCTTGTCATTGCCTTCTTTTATATATATATATATATATATATATATATATATATATATATATATATATATATATATATATATATATATATATATATATATAGGCTTCTTCGGTTGCAAACGAGTCTGTGTACACAGACCCGTGCGAACTTTAATCTGGGCCGTTGGATCTTTAATCCAGTGGCCCATATTTTTTTAAATAAAATTTAGCCTTAACCCGCTGTTTCCAAGGACGGGTTAAGACAAAATTTTATTAAAAAATATTGTCTTAACCCGTCGTTGTCAAGGACGGGTTAAGGCAAAGATATAATCTCATAACTGTATACAGTTCGTCTTCCTCATCAACTTATCCCCAAGCTGAACTTTCGTTCTTGGATGAACCCAAACCCAATATTTCCAAAATCGTGATCTTCTCACTCCGGAAACTCCTCTCTCACTTCTCTCCTATATCATTCAGGCGACTCTCTCTCTCTCTCTCTTCTGTCCGTTGCTCCCCAAACCCTAGTTCTCCTCTTCCGTTCGCACCTCCACCTCGGTCCGCTCCTCGTCCTCTTCGATCCCCATATATTCTCTCTCTCCCAATCTCTACTCCAAACTTCCAAACCCAACTCTCTCATCCCAAAAACAAAACCCTAGTTCACAGCTTGACCTACATTGGCAAAATTCAGATTTATTTTGTAAGGTAATGATTAAATCTCTGCCTTAGTAATTGTAATTGTGTTGATTTTTAAAATATTTTTGTTGCTTTCCACTATTTTACTGTATATTAAAATTGCCTAAAAAATTTGTAGATGTAGAAATTTGTAAGTAGTATCTTGATGAATTTACACAGTGCAATAGTTGTTGATCGGTTGACGATATTGTAGATTGAGTTGTATTTATAATCGTGCCGAACATATTAAATTATTTAGAACAATGTTAGTGCGGTTAGATTAGAAAATCCTGCAAATGACATCCAAAAAATACGAAACTTTGTGAGTAGGATGGTCTCATGTAGCACAAGCAAACCGAACTTGTAGAAGTTAGTTTTGACTCACGGTTAGAGAGATACGGCCGTGTATCGCTTTCGGTTGAAAAAAACTCAAATAAAGTGATACATGACCGTATCTCTCGAACCATTACTCGAAACTGACTTCTACAAGTTGGGGTGGCTTGCGCTACGTGAATTCAAGTACGGTGCAAAGTTTTATAAATTTTGGATGCCGTTTGTGCGGTTTTCTCACGTTCCTCGCATTAGAAGTTAATGACTTAGAATTTTTTTAGTGCAGTTAGATTAGAAAACCCTGCTAACGACAAAATACGAAACTTTGCGAGTAGGATGGTCTCATGTAGTAGAAGCAACCCGAACTTGTAGAAGTTAGTTTCGACTCACGGTTAGAGAGATACGGCCATGTATCGCTTTCGGTTGATAAAAACCCAAACAAAGTGATACATGGCTGTATCTCTCGAACCGTTAGTCGAAACTCATTTGTACAAGTTCGGATGGCTTGCGCTATGTGATTTCAAGCAAGGTGCAAAGTTTTATAAATTTTGGATGCCGTTTGTACAGTTTTCTCATGTTCCTCGCAGTAGAAGTTAATGACTTAGAATATTTTTAGTGCGGTTAGATTAGAAAACCCTACAAACGAAATCCAAAAAATATGAAACTTTTCAAGTCGGATGGTCTCACGTAGCACAAGCAACCCGAACTTGTAGAAGTCAGTTTTGACTCACGGTTAGAGAGATACGGCTGTGTACTGCTTTCGGTTGGAAAAAAATCCAAATAAAGTGATACACGGCCGTATCTCTCGAACCGTTAGTCGAAACTCACTTCTACAAGTTGGGGTAGCTTGCGCTACGTGAATTCAAGCAAGGTGCAAAGTTTTATAAATTTTGGATGCCGTTTGTGCGGTTTTCTCATGTTCCTCGCATTAGAAGTTAATGAGTTAGAATTTTTTAGTGCGGTTAGAGTAGAAAACCCTTCTAACGACCTTCAAAAAATATGAAATTTTGCAAGTAGGATTGTCTCACGTAGGTCAAGCAACCCCAATTTATAGAAGTGGGTTTCGACTAACGGTTCGTGAGCTACGGCCGTGTGTCACTTTTGGTTATAAAAAGACCAAATAAAGCGGTACACGGCTGTATCTCGCAAACCGTGAGTCGAAAATCACTTCTGCAAGTTACGATGGCTTATGCTAGGTGAATTCAAGTAAGTTGCAAAGTTTTATAAATTGTGGATGCCGTTTGTGTAGTTTTCTCCTGTTTCTCTAATAATATGTAAATAAAGTTAAAAATTTTTCATCACATTCCGTAACGGGTTTAGTAGCCCTAATTGTTCTCCTTTTTTGTTTTCTTAGGTATGGACAGTTTTGAAGGAAGTTCTGTTGTCAGAGAGAATTTTGTTCGTGCACAACAAATTGACGAGTTTCTTTCTCATGTTGACGAGCACCTAAAACCGAAGATTGGTATGACATTTCCTACTCTAGAGGAAGCAGAAAATTTTTATTCATCGTACTGTAAATGTGCGGGATTCGCTATGTGTAAGGGTGGAAATAAATACAAGGAAAACGATGTAGTAGATAAAACATATGTATGTAATAAAGCCGGGGAGTCACCGAATAATCAGAATGAAGCTAGACGGGGAACAACTTCTAGAACGAGTTGCAAAGCTTTCGTTCGTGTCAAACTAAACCCACAAAGTAATTCATGGATTATTTATTCATTTAATGAACCACACAATCACGAATTTACTTCACCCGGTACACGTCACTTGCTACCTCAAAATCGTGAATTGACAAATACAGATAAAAAAGTAATTGGTTAACTTACCAAAGCTAATGTCCCTATATGCAAACAATTGCTATTCTTCGAAGGTGCAAGTAGAAGTAATGAGAAAATTGGTTTCACTGAAACCGATGTCAGAAATCTCAGGAGAGACGAGATGGAAGGTTTAAAAGGACACGACGGGCAATTGCTACTTGAGTTCTTTGAATCCAAAAAGAAGACCGATCCTTTATTCTATTATGATTACCAATGTGACCCAGAAGGGCAATTATCCCATTGTGTCTGGGTGGATGGTATCGCTAGAAAGAATTATGAAGTATTTGGCAATGTTGTTTGCTTTGATGCTACCTACAACACAAACCAATACGGGATGTTATTTGTACCATTTGTTGGATTCAACCATCATTGGTAATCAATATTCCTAGGTTGTGGGTTCATTCCAAATGAGAAGGTATCCTCATTTGAGTGGTTCTTTGAAAGGGGGCGAGGAGCAATGACTCACAATCCGATGAACATCGTGACAGATGAGGATCGTGGAATAAGTGCTGCAGTTAAGAAAATTTTCTCAATCACTGATCATAGATATTGCATTTGGCATATTTTGGATAAATTACTGCATGAAGTGCGTATAGCGAATAACATTGACGAGTTTAGGGATGCTTTGAAGACTATCATCTATACGGCGGAATATAAAACTGAATTTGAACAGAAGTGAAAAATTTCGATTTCCCAGTATAAAATTAAGAGTAACAAATGGTTAAAAGATACATTTGAGATTCGCGAGAAATGAGCTCCCGTGTACGTAAGAGACTCATTTTAGGGCGGCATGTTGAGTACCCAACGTAGCGAATCGCTACATTCATCCTTGAAGCAACATACTCATAAGAAGTACTCATTACATGAATTTGTCGTCATCTTTGACCGAGTCTTAGTAAAACAAAGACACGATGAACTTAAAGAAACTCATCGTAATCGCGAGGAGATGCCAAAATTGAAGACCGAATGAGTGTTGGAGTCACAAATGGCGGGAACATACACAGTGAAGATTTTCTACAAATTCCAACAAAAAGTCGTAAAAAGCTTATTACTTAATGTGAGTTTAATTGCGAGTATGGATACACCGGATAGTGCAGATTTTTCTGTAACCGTTTGTCGAAATTCAGAACCGGGGAGGGTGATTTCTTTTTGTAAAATCCGTCAAATAGCTAAATGTCCTTGTGCCATGTATGACTTCGTAGGCATTCCATGCAAACATCTATTGGCGGTTATTCGGTTCACCGATCAAACCGCACTACCCGAGCAATATATTTGTAAGTGATGGACCCGTGATCAACTAACAAGAAGCAGTACACCCGTTCCCAATAGTATAGGCGACAATTTTGCCTCTCGTTATTGTGAACTGACCATGCACTCAAGACATTTGATCGATCTTGGTTGTTCTTCAGAGAGAGGGTACAAGTACATGCTCGACCACATGCTTAAGGGAATCGAAGGTTTTTCTCACATTCAATCCGGGAATAGCACACAACATGAAGGTAGTGCACAACCGGTGAGTGGTGGACATGCACATGCACATGCACCGGTGGAGGACCCTGTACAATGCACCACAAAGGGGAGGCATAAAGGGAAGATGTTGAAGTCTATCAGAGAATCCCAAAAAACGAAGAGACCAAGACTTTGCAGGACATGCCTTCGTGTCGTATGTCACGATTCACGAAATTGCCCCAAAAATATGGCAAGGTAATATATCAAAGACTAAGTATTTGTTAATTTGACTCAATCAATCTCAACTTGTTGTTGTTGATACTAACCCATTCTTTTCCCTTATTGAGTCGATCGGTAGGGTATGAAGAAGCTCCAAACGCTGGAGAGAGTGATGATGATGAAGGTGAAGGTTCGTGCTAAGGGGTTTTTCGTGTTATGTATGTCATATCAAACTTTCAAGATAAACGCCGAATAATTGCTTACTTTTTTCTTTCGATGTGACGAGAATTATTAATTTCGACTTAATTATTAACCTTTTTTTTTTGTGTAGGTCCGGAATGAAACAAAATCGTACCCATGGAAGGAATCAATTATTGAAAACTTCCATACTTTTGATTGTATATATGTGGTCAATTGAACGTTTCTTTTTTGTACAATTAGATTACCGGTGTATTTAATCAGAGTACAATTTGTGTATGTGTGCATTTTGTGTGTTTGTGAAATACATATGTTGTTGTGGGTGTTGATGTTGTAATTGGGTAGCAAATGTTTTTTTTCTGTTGAAATTTGTGAATTTTGAAGATGTGTGCAATTTGGGCAACCCGAACTATTTGTGAATTTTTTTGTAATTGCTTTTTTTTTCTTCCGATGTTTACAGAATTATTATTTGTGTTGAAGGTTGTGAGTGAATTTTATGTATTTGTGCAAATTGTGTATTTCTGCAATATATCTATGCTGTTGGATTTTTTGAATTTGTGGAAAATTGTGAAAATTTATGTAAACTTACATTTTGAAGATAAAATACTGCCAAAATCGGATAAACCTTGCCCGTTATTTAGGATAATGGGTTAAAATAACTTAACCCGTTATTGAGGAGAACGGGTTAGGTAGATTGATATTGGCAGGACTTCATCCCCTACAGACCAAATATTGATAAAATACTGCCAATTTATCTCTATTTCACCTGTAATTGGGGATAACGGGTTACGATCATTTAACCCGTTATCGTCAATAACGGGTTAAGTAGATAGATATTGGCAGTACTTTATGAAAACTTGGTCTGTAAGGGATGAAGTTCTGCCAATATCTCCTTACTTAACCCGTTATTGAGGATAACAGGTTAAGTGATCTTAACATGTCATCACTAATAACGGGTTAAGTAGAGAGAAATTGGCAGTACTTTATCAATACTTGGTCTATAGGGGATGAAGTCCTGCCAATATTTCTCTACTTAACCCGTTATTGGTGATGACGAGTTAAGATCACCTAACCCGTCATCGTCAATAACGGGTAAAGTAGATAGATTTTTGTAAAACTTTCGTCTGTGTAGGCTCTATGTGCTTTTGTTGATACATATTCAACTTCATAGAATTTGTTCATTCACAACAACTTCTACAGATGATAATTTGTTCATCCAGTAATTCACATCAATCTTGGGATACTTAACCTGTTAGGTTGATTGATATTTGCAGTGTCTTCGCCTTTGTGCTACAACTCTTCAAATTTTTAAGATAAAGTTCGGAGAATATTGAGATACGGGTTATATCTTATAACAGCTTTGTACATCATACATTACAAACTGGAAAATACATGTAAATTGAACATACATAGAATGCATACATAACTAAAGCCAATTGTTATTACAAACTCATTCTTTGACAATTTCACCATAATTTACAATTAGTTTAGTATACAAGTACATGCTGGGTTTCTTCTCAACGGGTAGGAAGGACTGCTGACACTCCCTTTTTTTAAATGCATAAGTAGCAGTTATCCCCCCTGCATACACTTCTGTTCACTACTATTGCACAGAGGCAGCAATTCTCTGGTTCGTGGGATGGAGTAGTAGTGGGTGTAACCGTATATTCAAAGTACTTAACAATTTCTTGACACGCACTCCTCATATTCATACTATTTGTTGCATGATTGTGGGGTGTGCATACCAAGAAGTTGAAAAGTACCATGAATACATTGTGACACCCACCACTACTCCATCTTACGAAGCCAGAGAATTGTTGCACTCTGTGTAATAGTGGGGAAAAAATGTGTATGAAGGGAGAAGAATTTCTACTTCTGCATTCATTAAAAAAGCCCCAAAAGAAGAGTTAGGGGAAAGAAGAAAAAAAGGCAGAGTCAGCAGTCCTCCCTACCCATTGAGGAAAACCCAGCATGCACTTGTACGCTAACGTAGACATGCATCTATCTCTCTACTTTTGCATCTTCAGCTTCTTTCTGAAACTTTTCCCCCCTCATATTCTACAAACAATGTTATGAAGAATGATGAAGGAGAAGAAAACAAGAAGACATATTCTAAAAACTTCCCTCATTCAAATTCTGCAGCAGCCTCCTCCTTCTTTTTTTTCTTTCTTTTCTTCATCTGATGTATTTTCTTCATTGAACAAGAAGGCATTGATTCAAAGTTATAGGCAAATGAAGAAGGCAAACAAACAAGGGCAAGAAAATAAGAAGGCATTGATTCAGTTTTGAAAATATTGAATGAAGAAGGGATGAAAACAAGAGGAAAATGAAGAAGGCAAGAAAAGATGCAACAAGAAAATAAGAGTGCATTCATACACTTCTGGAAAGGCTTGAATGAAGAAGGGAAGAAAACAAGAAGGAAAGGAAGAAGGCAAGAAAAGAAGCAACAAGAAAATAAGAATGCATTGTTCCCCATATCTGAAAATGTTGAATGAAGAAGGGAAGAAAACAAGAAGCAAATGATACACTTCTCAAAAACATTGAATGAAGGAGGCAAGATAACAAGAAGGAAATGAAGATTGGCGTGAAAACAAGCGCAAGGCAACAAAGAAGCAACATCCACAGACTGGTTAAGTGGTTCGTGGGTCTGTACTTGATGAAGTTCTGCCAATATATCTCCACTTAACCCGTTATTGGCGATGACGGGTTAAGTACACTTAACCCGTCATCCCCAATAACGGGTTTCGTAAAGATGAAGTTCTGCCAAAATATCTCTACGTAACCCGTTATTAGTGATGACGGGTTAAGTGTGCTTAACCCGTCATCACCAATAATGGGTTAGGTAGAGATATTTTGGCCGAACATTATGAATACTTGGTCTGTGGAATTCGGAGCACTTCTGTATATTCCTCTGTTGTTGCTTCTTTGTTTTGTTGCTTCTTTGTTTTGTTGCACTTGATGTTATTGGATTTCGAGAAGTGTATCAATGCCTTCATGTTTTTAGAGAATGTTAGAGATAAGGTTAGAGTAGGTTTAGAGATAAGGTTAAAGTAGGGTTAGGACAAGTTTGAAAAAACTTTATCCAATTTTGAACTGTATTAATTATTTTGATATTGTTTAAAATTACTTTAACAATTTAGATATTATTTATTACAATTACAAACACATTTCTTAGGGTTAGAGTAGTTCTTATGGTTATAGTAGAGTTACATTAGGGTTGGAGAGTTAAAGTAGGGTTAGGTTACAGCAGGGTTAGAGTAATTTTAAACATTATGAAAATAAATAATATAGTTGAAAATTTAAAATTTTTTTTAAAAATGACTCTAACCCTACGAACTACTCTAACCCTAATGTAACCCAACTATTCTAACCCTAGCCATAACCCTACTGTAACCCTACTCTCACCCAAGCCGTAACCCTATTTTTGTAAATTTGATAATGTATTTTTATAAGATTTACAAACATTTTCCTTTTTTTTGTATTTTTTTATACAAAAAATGTTAAAATTATTAAATGATGATGTGCTGCCAATATATCTCTACTTAACCCGTTATCGGTGATGACAGGTTAGGTGTACTTAATCCTTCATCTCTAAAAACGGGTTCAGTAGAAAGATATTGGCAGAAGTTCATAAAACAAATAATAATATACAATACAAACAAATTGTGTTAGGGTTAGTTTTAGGGTTAGGGGTTATATCTTAACACTCTATATTCCACTTCCTCTCAGCCCCCGCTGCCTTGCAATCTCTGTTCTTCGATTATAAAAGTAAGTTATGGACTTTTTCTACATGTACGGGGAGGAAGTCTCCAATAATAGTAGGAAGTTTTGGCCTTATTGTACATGTGGTACCTATGTTGTACAGTGAAATGTAATAATAGGCAAGTTATGGACTTGTTCTACATGTGGGGATCTACATGTGGTGCCCACTTTGTCGAGTCTCCAATAATAGTAGGCAAAGTTATCCTAAACAAAATGAACACTCCATTCCTCGACATAGACTTAGCCAAATCTATTTGAGTGAAGGGGAAACTATGAAGAGAAAAAAAGCAAGGAACGAGGATGCTATATTGGATTCTACTTGTGGGGATCGACATGTGCTGCTCACACAGCCACAGTGATATGTAAAAGTAGGCAAGTTATGGAATCCATGAGTTGATAAAACTCCAATCCAATCTCATTCACATGATTCTTGTAATAATACTCTTTAATAACTTGCACCACATGTATATCCCCACATGTAGATTCAATATGGGAAAAACCTAAAGTACATAACTTGCCTACTATTACATTTCACTCTACAAAGGGGCACCACATGTAAAACCCTACATGTAGAACCCAATAATGGTAAATATTCAGTGCGCTTTAGATCAGAGAGTCATCAGATCCAACTTTAGGTTGGAGAGCAACAAATATTAACCTAATTAATCAAAACCCAAAACAACCTCTTACTACAAATATTAACCCTTACCCTAACCCTAACTAATTACCCTACACTAACCCTTAACCCTAGCTAACCTGATATGGCTAAAAATAGGATTAAATCGGGACCGTTCACATCGGAAACGAATCTTAAAGCTCAGGGGTAAAACGGTAATTTCACCTACTAACGGGTCTGAAATGGGTACTGGATCTCCTCCCCAAAAATCCAATAACCCACGAACAGATCCACCTCAACTGGGTACGGGTCCCAACCCGAAATGAACCCAGTCCAGCAGGATAGAATTAGGGTTTCTGATTAATACTAATCAACGGCCCTGATTTACATCTATCCTTTCACTGGGAATTAGGGATTACATTCCTTATCTATACACAGGAATTACATGCCTAATCTGATCCTTGAGACACCTATAAATACCCCCCCATCTATCTCCATTAAGAGGTAATCAATCTTTTGTCAATTTATGCTCTTTCATAATCACTTCTGGTTACTGACTTGAGCGTCGGAGGGTGCGTCGCCGGGATCCATCCCGGTGTCTCGCACTTTTTGCAGGTTCGCAGCAGCGGTAAGGGACCAAGCTAACAAGTTGGTGAAGGTCAACAGGTCAACAGGTTTGCCTTGTTCGTTTTCTCAAGAATCCACAAATACTATCTGTTTGCCCCCACACCAGATTCAGCGGTAACATAACCCTAACCCTAACCCTAGCTTATCATATTTTTTTTATAATTATTTTTCCACATTTAATCTTAACGATTTTATATTGGTTAGTTACGTGGCAATAAATGGAAATTAATAAAAAATAAAAACGATTTACAAGCATATGAATGTCACTTTGCAGAGTTCAGAAGACAATATTCGTAAAGAGTTGAAAGACATTAGAATTTTTTCTATAAAAATATCTTTCTACTTAACCCGTTATTGGGGATAACAGGTTAAGATCACTTAAACCATTATCACCAATAACGGTTTAATTAGATAAATATTGGCAGTACATTATGAAAACTTGGTATGTAAGGGACAAACTACTGCCAATATCTCTCTACCTAACCCGTTATTGGAGATAACGGGTTAAGATAACTTAACCCGTTATCCTTAACAATGGGTTAAGTAGAGAGATATTGGCGGTATGTTATGAAAACTTGGTATGTAGGGGATAAAGTACTGTCAATATCTCTCTACTTAACCCGTTGTTCAGGATAACGGGTTAAGTTATCTTAACCCGTTATCCCCAATAACGGGTTAAGTGGAGAGATATTGGCAGTGCATTATGATAACTTGGTATGTAGGGGATAAAGTACTGCTAATATCTCTATACTAATTAACCCGTTGTTGAGAATAACGGGTTAACTGATCTTAACCCGTTATTGCCAATAACGGGTTAAGTATAGAGATATTGGCAGTACTTTATTAAGACTTGGTCTGTAGGGGATAAAGGACTGCCAATATTTCCCTACTTAACCCGTTATTGGTGATGACTAGTTAAACTCATTTAACCCGTCATCGTCAATAACGGGTTAAGTAGAGAGATTTGTACAGAACTTTCGTCTGTGTTGGCTCTATGTGCTTTGGTTTATACAAATTCAACTTCACCAAATTTGTTCACAAATTCACATCACATCAATGTATATAATACAACAGATAAGTTCACAACAATTTTAAAGCATACAAATTGACAATGTCAACCAATATACACAACTAATTCAAATCAATACAGTTCTAAAAAAATTTCATAATAATTATACAACCCGAAACATTTCCAAATTATAAAAAAAATTAACAAGACGTTCTTCAGGTTGGCTTCCAGGCATGCCCGATATTTACCTACAACAATTTATCAACATAGAAACAAACTATGCATTAGTTATTCGAATAACAAATTTATCAACCAAATACTAAACTACTAATAACGAACCGACTATTAGATACTACCTTTTACGGCCACGTGGCTTGCGACCGCTTGGTGTGAATTGCTCGGGCGGGTTCCACTTCCTTTGAGGATTTCGCCGTCTACCTTGTGTCCCTGGGGATTCAGGGTCATCCGACCACTGCTCCATTTCAACTTCTTGAGGATTTTGCTGTTGTTGCACTTGTTGTGGCTCGGCGATGTGAATTCCCTGCCTTGTCACGCTCTTTCGCCTAGAACCCGTTCCTGGCATGTTGGCTTTCAAATAGGCCTCAAGTTGCGGACCTTCACCCACGTCCACAAGAGTACGGCGGCACGACTTTAGCATCTCCCGCATTATCTCCTTAAAGCTCTCGGATACCTTACTCTTCAAGACGCGAGTAGCTGCCCGAACGTTTTTCCATGTGTTTTCAATCTACATTAGGTTGAAAATTTCAGTTTAAACAACATGCATACTAAACATATCACCCACCTCAAATAACAATACATGCATACTAAGTATATGAAATTGGGTGAAATTTGACTAACCATGTTTCGATATGCCTCAGCCTTTGGTTGGTACATCGGCTGGGAGGAGGAATATGCCGGAGGTGGTTCTGCCTAGGTTTGGGGAATCGAAATCTACACACCAGCTGGTACATCAGCCTTCGGAGAAACATACAACCGTGTAACCCGCTTATACCACATCATGTATGCCCGTTGGAGGGAGCTATCATACGGTATCGCGAAGAACATCATATTCGGTGTCATTTGATGCCGCATGGTGTTCCATTTGGCCACATGGTAACGATGGAAATCAGCCCAACCGAAGTTGGGCACTCGTCCCATTCCCCTCACCTCGTGCAACTTTTTATCATAGCACCAGACATCGGAAATGTTTTGTTGATATCCGAATTGCCGCATCACTCTATCCAGATACTGGAACTCAACAACGTCGTAATTCACAAGTGGTGCAGCTGTCAACTAAAGCGCACTGTCTAAGCAGACCAGTGGAACCCTTTGCAACCTGGCGGTCGAGTACGGTTCCCAATTGACGAACTCGTCCCGCAGGTTATCTAACTCATCTCTGTAGTAGGTTACAGATTGGCGTGGGTTATCACCCACGTGTGCCGCCCCGCCCAATATACTCTTAGAGGAGGTAACAACTCTGGCACCCCCGGGTCGGCCAACCAATCCAGTGTTGGTTCAATAATACGGGGACGTCCGATGTGGATGCGTTCCCAACTCCAGATTTGCAGTAGTACCATCAGGCCACCCATTTGTACGGCACCTAATGAACATGCGCACAAATTCCTATATAGTAGCGCTAATGCTGCACTCCCCCAACTGAAATGGACTGCATAACGAAAATTTTCCAACAACCGTAGGTACATTAGCGGCACGGTCGATCCGGATAAGTTCGGGAAGATCACTTCCCCGATCATACTAAAAATCTACGCATGAGCATAGTAGGTTAGGGTTTCCTCATCCGAATCGGGGGGCAAATAATCCTCCTCGAACTGAAATTTCAACCAACTAATATACAATGATTTACCCTCGAAAGTTTCATCCCAAACTTCAGCTTTCGCTTTATCTTTTACAGCTTCTATTTTTTTTATACAATAAATCTTCATCATAATCTGCAGGAACATTTGCGAGGATTTCTTTTTCAACGTCCTCTCTTCTTTAGGCAACTATCAACTAGAGGTCGATACCGAGCAAATCACGAACAACTTCAACTCGATCGAAGTCCATGTTCCCCGTCACGGTGACCCCATCTATTGGTAGCCCAGTTATCATTGCTACATCTTGGAGGGTCACAGTCATCTCACCCACTGGTAGGTTGAATGTGTGGGTCTCCAGCCTCCATTGCTCGACAAGAGCTGTCAGTAGCAGCCGATCCAGCTTCAATCCCCGCAAGAATCTAGCTCCGTAAAAACCGGCCTCAACTAAGTACGGCGTGATATGGGGTTCAAAAGGAAGAACCACGTGCTTCCGGAAGTTACATTTCTTATCGGACCCATTCCACACGGCTTCAGATCGGTGTTTGGGTTGCAACGTGAGTAAGTTTTTGTCCACGGGTCCAGGAGGTATAACGGGAACCGAGGACGACGGACCTGCCTCAGCAGATGTAGATTGACGGCCACCAACCTACACGAACAAAGATAATAAATGTTATTATTGAGATAATGTTACATATTCATATTTAAAACCAATAATAATAATCAATCTTACCTCCGTAGTTGGTGCGCCACTAGTGGTACCGGAGGGGCTTCTCGGTTACCTTGTTCTAGTAATTTATCTATGTACAAAAAAATTTAAATTTAGTTTGTACGCGTTACATTCATTTATTTATCATCAATAAACATACCAAAATTGTGGGAAAAAACGCATAAATGAAAACAAAAAAAAGCAGTACACGGCAACTGAGTCGGATTCATGTAGAAAAGCCACCCCGACTTGTGGAAGTGAGTTTCAACTCTCGGTTGGAGAGATACGGGCATGTACCACTTTTGGTTGTAAAAAACCCAAATAAACCCATACACGGTCGTATCACTCGAACCGTGAATGAAAACTCACTTCTACAAGTTGGGATTGTTTGTGCTACGTGAGACCATCCTACTCGCAAAGTTTCGTATTTATTGGAAGTGGTTTGAAGGGTTTTCTAGTCTAACCGCACTAAATGCTTTATAAGTGATTAACTTGTAATGCGAGGAACGTGAGAAAACCACACAAACGGCATTCAAAATTTATTAAACTTTGCAACTTGGTCGAATTCACATAGCACAAGCCACCAAAACTTGTAGAAGTAAGTTTCGACTCACGGTTTTTGAGATACGGCCGTATACCGCTTTATTAGATTTTTTTTTAAACCAAAAGCGATACACGGCCGTATATCTCGAACCGTGAATCGAAACCCACTTCTACAAGTTGGGATAGCTTGTGCTGCATGAGATCAACCTACTCACAAAGTTTCGTATTTTTTGGAGGCCGTTTGCAAGGTTTTCTACTCTAACCGAACTAAAAAAATTCTAAATCAATAACTTCTAATGCGAGGAACGTGAAAAAACCACACAAACGGCATCCAAAATTTCTAAAACTTTGCAACTTGGTCGAATTTACGTAGCGCAAGTCACCCAAACTTGTAGAAGTGAGTTTTGATTCACGGTTTGCGAGATACGTCTGTATACCGCTTTATTAGGTTTTTTTAACCAAAAGCGATACACGGCCGTATATCTCGAACCGTGAATCGAAACCCACTTCTACAAGTTGGGGTGGCCTGTGCTGTGTGAGATCAACCTACTCGCAAAGTTTCGTATTTTTTGGAGGCCGTTTGCAAGGTTTTCTACTCTAACCGAACTCAAAAAATTCTAAGTCAATAACTTCTAATGCGAGAAACGTGAGAAAACTGCACAAACGGCATCCAAAATTTCTAAAACTTTGCAATTTGGTCGAATTCACGTAGTGCAAGTCACCCAAACTTGTAGAAGTGAGTTTCGACTCACGATTTGCGAGATACGTCCGTATACCGCTTTATTAGGTTTTTTTAACCAAAAGCGATACACGGCCGTATATCTCCAACCGTGAATCAAAATCCACTTATACAAGCTGGGGTGGCTTGTGCTACGTGAGATCAACCTACTCGCACAGTTTCGTATTTTTTAGGCCGTTTGCAAGGTTTTCTACTCTAACCGCACTAAAAAATTCTAACTCATTAACTTCTAATGCGAGGAACGTGAGAAAACTGCACAAAAGGCATCTAAAATTTATAAAAATTTGCATTTTGCTTGAATTCACGTAGCGCAAGCCATCCCAACTTGTAGAAGTGAGTTTCGACTAACGGTTCGAGAGATACGGTCGTGTATCACTTTATTTGGATTTTTCCCAATCGAAAGCAATACACGGCCGTATCTCTCTAACCGTGAGTCGAAACTGAATTCTACAAGTTTGGGTTGCTTGTGCTACGTGACACCATCCTACTCGCAAAGTTTCGTATTTTTTGGATTTCGTTTGCAGGGTTTTCTAATCTAACCGCACTAAAAATATTCTAAGTCATTAACTTCTAATGCGAGGAACATGAGAAAACCACACAAACGGCATCCAAAATTTATAAAACTTTGCACCTTGCTTGAAATCACGTAGCGCAAGCCACCCGAACTTGTACAAATGAGTTTCGACTAACGATTCCAGAGATACGGCCGTGTATCACTTTATTTGGGTTTTTATCAACCGAAAGCGATAGACGGCCGTATCTCTCTAACCGTGAGTGGAAACTAAATTCTAAAAGTTTGGGTTGCTTCTGCTACATGAGAGCATCCTACTCGCAAAGTTTCGTATTTTTTGGATGTCGTTTACAGGGTTTTCTAATCTAATCGCACTAAAAAAATTCTAAGTCATTAACTTCTAATGCGAGGAACGTGAGAAAACCGCACAAACTACATCCAAAATTTATAAAACTTTGCACCTTGCTTGAATTCACGTAGCGCAAGCCACCCCAACTTGTAGAAGTCAGTTTCGAGTAACGGTTTGAGAGATACGGCCGTGTATCACTTTATTTGGGTTTTTTTCAACCGAAAGCGATATACGGCCGTATCTCTCTAACCGTGAGTCAAAACTAACTTCTACAAGTTCGGTTTGCTTGTGCTACGTGAGACCATCCTACTCGCAAAGTTTTTTGGATGTTGTTTGCAAGGTTATCTAATTTAACCGCACTACCATTGTTCTAAGTAATTTAATATGTTCGGCACGATTATAAATACAACTCAATCTACAATATCGTCAACCGATCAACAACTATTGCACCGTGTAAATTCATCAAAATACTAATTACAAGTTTCTACATCTACAAATTTTTAAGGCAATTTTAATATACGGTAAAATAGTGAAAAGCAACAATAACATTTTAAAAATCAACACAACTACAATTACTAAGGCAGAGATTTAATCATTACCTTACAAAATAAAACTGAATTTTGCCAATGTAGGTCAAGTTGCGAACTAGGGTTTCGTTTTTGGGATGAGAGAGTTGGGTTTGGAAGTTTGGAGTAGAGATTGGGAGAGAGAGATTATATGGGGAACGAAGAGGACGAGGAGCGGACTGAGGTGGAGGTCCGAACAGAGGAGGAGGACTAGGGTTTGGGGAGCAACGGACGGAAGAGAGAGAGAGAGAGAGAGAGAGAGAGAGAGAATCGCCTGAATGATAGAGGAAAGAAGTGAGAGAGGAGTTACCGGAGTGAGAAGATCGTGATTTCGAAGACATTGGGTTTGGGTTCATCCAAGAACGAAAGTTCAGCTTGGGGATAAGTTGACGAGGAAGACGAACTGTATACAGTTATGAGATTATATATTTGCCTCAACCCGTTCTTGACAACGACGGGTTAAGGCAATATTTTTTTATAAAATTTTGCCTTAACCCGTCATTGGAAACTGCTTGACCCGTTTACAACCGAAGAGGCCTCAAATATATATATATATATATATATATATATATATATATATATATAAAAGAAGGCAATGGCAAACAAGTAAATGTTGTGTATGATGGTGACTTTACTGTTTCTTTATTTACATGTTTGCCATTGCCTTCTTTTATATATATGCACATGCTCAGTTTCAACTGGTTGGAAAACACCAATCTCAGCCGTCCGATCTTGCCCGATCATGATCAGCCGCTGAGATCGAAACCCACTAACGGCTCTAAAAGCGGAGGGGCAATTTTGAAAATTCACGCCAAAAAACGTTTCACACTTAGCATTATTTTGGCGTGAAGTTTTTTTTCTTCGAAAACCTATACTTAGGCCGTTGTTGGGAACAACGGTCTAGGTTGTTTGAAGTTTTTTTTTTGAAGAAAATTGTACTTAGGTCATTGTTGGGAACAACGGCCTAGGTTTTTTTTTAAAAAGTAAAATTTCAACCTAGGCCGTTGTTCCCAACAACAGCCTAAGTATGTATAAGTGTTTATGTATAAGTGTTTCTCCAAATACTTGTACATACTCAGATCGCCATCTCCCTCACAACTCTCTCACTCTCGCTACTGGAGCTCGAGAAACTCATTTCCCTAAACCCTAGCCCTCTCTCTCTCTCTCGATCTGAAAACCCTAGTTCTCTCTTGCTCGTTGCTTCTCACTCAATCTCTTCCTATTCTCACACTCTTGTCCTCTTCCTTTGAAGATCCCGATTACAAAAAAACCCTAACCCATACGAAATCTCCCCAACCCTAAAACCCTAATCTTAAAGAAATTAGCCAAACCCTACTCCTCTTCCTTTCTCTACAGCAGCGCGCAAGGGCCTCCTCTATCTCCTTTCCGAACACCCTCATTGTGAAAGGTATTAATTTTTTCCTACTTTAGTTGATCTAACTAGGTTAATTGATTGGAATTTTCCTCCAATGTTTGAGTGTACAATTTTTATATTATGCGTAGGTATTTATAGAATAGGTAATTCTAGTTTTATTGTGGATGTAGATGTAGTATTAGTTGTTGTTTGTTGTTGGTCATTGGTCGTTGTTCGATGTTAGTAATAGCGCACAAAGAGATACAAAAAATTATGCAATTTTGCAAGTACGTCGAGCTCGCCACGCACAAGCCAACGCAACTTGTAGGAGTGTGTTTGGATTCACGGTTTGAAGTGTACGGTCGTGTATCACTTTCGAGTATTTTTCGTGAGTGAAAGCGATACATCGGCGTATATTGCAAACCGTGGGTCGAAACTTACCTCTGCAAATTTTGTTGGCTCATGTGTTTTGCATCTGTCCCACTTCCAAAGTTTCGGAAATTTTTGATATCGTTTGTGCGGATTTGTACCGTATATCAAACAACAACCTCAATTAATGTTTGATTTCTGTCGAGGGTACTTTTTTAGTAAGAAACGACATCCAAAAAAAAGAACTTTTGCGAGCATATTGGGCTTACCGCTCGCTATGAAACGGTACTTGTAGTTGGGAGCTCGGACCCCCGGTTTGGGGCCTACGTCAATGTATCGCATTGTTGGCATTTTTCATGAATGAATGCGATACACGGTCGTATCTTGCAAACCATTGGTCGGAACTCGCTTATACAAGTTGCGTTGCCTTGTGTGCGGGGAGCCCGACCCAATCACAAAGTTTAGTTTTTTTTACCGTCGATTGTGCGGTTTTCTTATGAATTTTGTTATGTTTTGAGAGAGTTTTCAATAGAGAATCCACTTGAAAAATCCGTAATTTTGCGAGTAGGTCGGTTTCGCCACTAACAAGTCATAGCAACTTGTAGTTGCGAGTTGTCACCCACAGTTTGCTATATGTATCTGCGTATCGCATTCCCCTCGTTTCGAAGAGTGAAAGAGAGCGAGATACGGCCGTATCTTGCAAACCGTGGATCGGAACTCGCTTCTACAAGTTCCGTTACCTTGTATGCGGCAAGCCGGACCCAATCGCAGGCTTTCGTATTTTTTTTATGTCTCTTTTTGAACTCATTCACATGATCCTTATAATACTGCTCTTTGTACTTGTCACAGATTTTGCATATATTGGCCACAAAGAGCATTATTACAAGGATTATGTGAATGAGATTGGAATGGAGTTTTATCAACTCATGGATTCCATAACTTGCACCACATTTATATCCCCACATGTAGAACCCAATAAGTGAAAAGATTCAGCACGGTTTACAGCGGAGAGTCATTAGATCCAATATGGAAAAAACCTAAAGTACATAATTTACCTACTATTATATTTCACTCTACAAAGTGCCCACCACGTGTAGATATACACATGTAGAACCCAATAAGGGAAAACATTCAGTGCGCTTTAGAGCGGAGAGTCATCAGATCCAATTGACGGGAAAAGAACAAGTCCATAACTTGCCTACTATTACATTTCACTCTACCAAGTGGACACCACATGTTGAAAATTGGAAGGGTTTTATAACCACTAACCCTAACCCTAACCCATAACCCTACTCTCCTAACCCTACACTAACCCTTAACCCTACCATAATCCTAGCTTACCCTAACCCTAACCAAACCTTGTTAACACTAACCCTAACCTTACATTAACCCTAGCTGATATATTATTACCACTTTGGAGGATATGTTTATGGGTTAGGTGCTAAACTGGATAGGTATACGCAATCCAGAAGAAATTACATATTAGGGATAAAAATATATTTTAAAAATTGATTTTTACGAATGAAAATATCATATTTTATTTTTTCTAACTTTTTTTAACATTTAACCTTAACGATTTTATATTGGTTAGTTAGGTGGCTATAAATGGAAATTAATAAAAAATATAAACGATGTACAAGTTTATGAATGTCTACTTTGTAGAGTTTAGGAGACAATGCTCTCTGACTTGTTGCTCTTTCAACTTCGCCATGTCAGAAAGCACCCAAAAACTTCAAATTTTTTGCTATAACCTATGCCATTGTTGGAGACAACGGCCTAAGCTTAAATATAAAATAGGGTGTTGTTCTCTGACTTGATGCTCCAATACAGAGAGTTATTGATCAAAAAAAAAAATCAACAAACAACATGTCGTTGTATTCAACAACGACCTAGGTTAAACCAAAAAAAAAAAAAAAAAACTACAACTCCAACAGTAGCTACAGCTGCTACAATTCAATCACCCCCAAAATGCATATACATTCCCTTCACCTACACTCTCCAAATAAATTTCTACATACAGCCACCAAAATCACAAACATAATTGATAATTACCAATTAATAACAACAACATCAACAACACTTAAACTGGCGAACAACAATTATCACATAATAAGTTACAACAGAAAAACAAACAAAATTTGAATAAAATACTACAACAAAAAATTGTATCAGGTATTAGCTAAGAACCGGGCATGTATGGTTGTGGTGCTCACCTCTTCCGAGAAGGATTTCGTCGCCGGAGCGGGGATGATGCCTCAGGAATTTCTTCTTCTTCTCCTCCCTCTTGTACGTCTCCAACAACCCTTTCTTCATTCTCATCTTGTTGCTCTTCTTCTTGAGGTGGAGGTGAAGATGTAGCTTGTTGTTCTCTGAGTTGTTGTTCCCGTTGTTGCCCCAGCACTGCAGCTGGCCTACCCCTTATGCTCTTACGTCGCCCTCTCTATGAGTGTAATGCTCTATCCAAACGTTCACTTTCTCCCAAAATATCCAAATTGGTACGACATGAGGAGAGCATCTTCTGAGCGAACTTCTTCATAGGCGTTCCAGCATTACTTTTGATTACCTCCGCGCATTCTTTTGCCATATCCATCGTATTATCGATCTAAAACCAAAAACCAAAAAAATAAAATTAAACATATTCGGAAAAGTAAACAATTTAATAACTTTAAATATAACGAACATTCAACAAAATTTGAACATTATACGCACCAATATACGTATAGCTAAGGCCTTCGGTTGGAACATGGGTTTGAACTAAAATAGGCTGGTGGTGGTTCAATCTCCCTCTCCTTAATTACTCGTTGAACACCAATAGGTAGTTCTGTATCGGAAGAGATGTACAACCGTGTTATTGATATGAACTATTGCATGTACTTCCCTTGCAGCTTGCCATCGTACCCTGGAACATTAATAATTACAAGTTCAAACCATCGCTCGTTCCATTCTACAACGTAAACACGATGGAAATCTGCCCAATCATGAGTAAGCATACGACCGGTACCCCTCACGGCGTATAACTCATGGTCGTATAGCTTTGCGCAGCTTGGGAGACTATCTTGTTGAAGACCGAACTGCCGAAGGACTCTCTCCGGCCGCGGATGCTCCACTATACCAAAGTTGGTGAGTGGAGCCATCGTCATCCACAACTGTGACCCGGTCACTACAATCGGTGGTAGTCTTCCAACCCACTTGGGTGTATACGACACCCAAATCAAGAACTCTTCTCGTAGTTGGCCGATCTCATCTCTGTAGTACGTTAGTACACCTTTTGGGTTGTCTTTGTAACTCCGTCTACCTACCCAATATACCCCTAAGGGTGCTAACATATGAGGATTTGGTGGTTTGGCCATCCAACCGTCCGCCGGTCTCGTAATTTGGGGACGACCCAAGTACAGTCTCTCCCATGACCAAATCTGTAACAAGACCATCGGACCGGTCATCTCGGTCCCATTTAATGATATAGAACACAACGTCTTGTATAGCGTTGCCAATGCACAACTTCCCCAGCTATACCGGCCAGTTAAGCCTAGGTCGGCGAGCAATCATAGATACATGAGGTGCACCGTTTCTCCAGATGAGTTAGGCAAGAGAACCCCTCCGAGCACCGTTAGAATGTACGCGCTTGTGTAGGACTGTACATAGTCGTCGGTCGATGCATCGGTCAATGTCCCTTCAACCAAGAAAGTCGGATTGATTGTCCGACAAAAATATCCCTATCTTCCGCGGCCTCTTCATCAAACTTTGTACCGAGGAGTTGATTACACAGCTCTAACTTATCAAAGTTCAAATTACCGGTCACGGCCATCCCATCTATTAGAAGACTGGAGATCATCGCTATATTCTGTAGCGTCACTGTCATCTCTCCGACCGGTAGATGGAAGGTGTGCAATTCTGGCCTCCATTGCTCCATGAGTGCTTAAAGAAGTGCTCGGTCGAGTTTCACCTGATCCATCATGTTGATTCCGTAGAAACCAGCCGGAACTAGGTACTCGACGATACGTGGGTGCACCGTCAGGGTCTCGTGGGTGCGAAAATTGTACCTCCGCGTCGTCCCACCCCACACTGCCACGGATCTGTGGCGGTCTTGCAAAGTCAGTTCTGTAACACCCCGTGTTTTCAAAAAATAATATATAATATAAATATATGTTGGAAATAGGTAATGAGTTGGTTGTTGATTACTTTGGTAAAATATATGAAAAGTTGAATTGTGTTTGGAAATGGGGGGACCCACGGTTGAAAGCAGAGCATGTAGGTGTTGTTGATTTGCTTTGACTTTGTCAACTAGCCACCACATGATGTGCTTTATTCAAAGTGGGGGCCACCGAAAGGAATGCTCACGGATTTGGTAAATAGAAGGTAAGTGTTCAAAAATTAGTCCCATATTGGTAATAGAGTATAATAATATAATATTAAAATAATATAGCCTATGATCAAGAGTCACCAATCCGGTTAACCACCTTTTGAGAGGCAACCTGTGGTGGGCAGTTGTACTACATAGCATCTAATTTGTCTTATAAATTGTATAAATTGTCTGAGCTAGGGGCAGGGGCGTTACAAGTTCACCGGCATATATTGGTCCTGGACCACGACGTGGTGCCATCGAAGAGGATGCACCAACCCATACGAACACAAAACACAATTATTATTAGTGTACTAACAATACCACTATATACAAAATGCATAATACAAATTAATAGTTCTCTTACTTCTGTGGAATGTTCGCCCCGAGCACTAACAGATGTCCTTCCGGTTCCCCTCGTTCTAATCATTTCTCTGTAAGAAAGTTCACATATATAAAACAAATTGTTTTAAAAAAAAGTATATATAGATATGAAACAAAATACATTAGACAACCGCAAAAACAACATTCAAAAAATACCAAACTTTGCGAATGGGTCTAAAATGCCGCACACAAGCTACCGCAACTTGTAGAAGCGAGTTTGGACTAACGGTCTTCAATAAACGGCCGTGTATCGCTTTCACTCTTGAAAAAAGAGCGAAATGCGATCCACAGATGCATATATCTAACCGTGAGTGAGAACGCTTTACCACAAGTTGCTTTGGCTTGTGAGTGGCGTAAACGGCCTACCCGCAAAATTTCGTAATTTTTTGCCCATTTTTCTATTGTAAACTCGTTAAATGCATAACAAAATTCATGAGAAAACCAAAAAACGACGGTCAAAAAAATTTATACTTTATGATTGGGTCGGGCTCCCCGCACAGAAGGCAACGCAACTTGTACAAGCGAGTTCCGACCGACGGTTTGAAAGATACGACCGTGTATCGCTTTCAATCTTGAAAAAGAGTGGAAACTGATACATTGACGTATCTCGCAAACTGTGAGTCGGAATTCGCAACTACAAGTTGCGTTGGGTTGTGAGTGGCTAGCCCAACCTACTCCCACAGTTTCGTATTTTTTGGAATTCGTTTGAGCAGTTTTCTAGTGAGCTCATACTAAAAAATTCCAAGGTATATAGAAGTTCTTTCATATACGCGACAATACAACACATACGAGATGCAAAAATTTCGAAATTTGGCCGTTACGTCTAGCACATCATACACAAGCCAACGCAACTTGCAGATGTGAGTTCCAACTCTCAGTTTGTAATATATGACTATGTATCGCTTTACATCCATTTTATTGAATAAAAGTGATAAACGGACGGATCTTGCAAACCGTGAGACGGAAATCACCACCATAAATTGCGCTGCCTTCTGCGTGGTGAGCTCGACCAAGTCGTCAAATTTTGAAATTTTTGGATCTCGTTTGTTTGCTTTTCCTATATTCTACAACTATAACTAATACTACATCCACAAAAAATTTCCACAAAGTATAAACACACATGATACAAAAAATGTACACTCTCTAAATTGAAGACTACTACACATAGTACAAAAAATTAAACTCAAAAACTGAAAAAAAAAATCAAAAAGTTAACATACTTCATTATACAAAATTGTGAAAAAGTGACTACCTAGTCCAAAGAGAGAGAGAGAGTTGTCGAAGATGTGAGGAGTCGCTACTGTAGACGAACAAGTTGTAAACTCTACGCTAACATAGAATTTGTGCTAGGGTTCGGGTGAGTTGGGGAGATTTCGGATAGGGTTAGGGTTTGGGGTATTGGGGAGAGGGAGAGATAGATAGAGATAGATCGAGAAGAGGGGGAGATCGAGAAGAGTTTCAGATCGAGAGAGAGGAGGTTGGAGTAGAGCTAGGGTTTGGGGATTGGGTTTCGGGAGCTCCAGATAGAGAGAGAGAGAGAGAGTTGACAAAGAGTTGTGGGAGAGATGGCTCAGATCTGAGTATGTAAAGACTTGGGCCGTTGTTGGGAACAACGGCCTAGGTTAAAATTTTCGTTTAAAAAAAAACAACCTAGGAGGAAACAACGGCCTAAGTACAATTTTCTTCAAAAAAAACTTCAAACAACCTAGGGCGTTGTTTCCCAACAATGGCCAAAGTATAGGTTTCTGAAGAAAAAAAACTTCACGCCAAAATAATGCTAAGTGTGAAACGTTTTTTGGCGTGAATTTCCGAAATTGCCCCTCCGCTTTTAGAGTTGTTAGTGGGAGACTTTAGTGGGTTTCGATCTCAGCGGCTAATCATGATCTGGCAAGATCGGACGGCTGAGATTGGTGTTTTCCAACCCATTGAAAACGGATCCGTTTTCAACTGAGCATTTGCCATATATATATATATATATATATATATATATATAATTAGAGAAATTACGGGATGTTACATACACCCCCCTTTAGAAATCAGCGTCCTTGCTGAGCACGGGGCATGCAAAATCTAGTGCAGGATCTACTTTCTAGTCGTTGTGGAGGATCTGCTCTTCTATCCACCCGATTAATCATGATCCCAGAATCCACCACCCGATCAATCATAATCCCGGATTTAATTGAGCTGCCCTCCTATCTGTCCGACTAATCATGATCCCAAAATCTACCGCCCGATCAATCACAGTCCCAAATTTAATTGAGGGTTCACCACAGTCTCGGAATCCACCGCCCTACTTGGTCTATAGTCTCGGAATCCACCGCCCGACTATATAGACATGCCCCACACACGGTGTTGAAAGTCGGCTCTGATACCAATTGTAACGCCCTACCCCACACTCAGACAATTTTATACAATTTATTAGACAAATTATTTATAGTATAGTACAACTGCCCACCACAGGCTGCCTCTCAAAAGGTGGTCAACCGGATTGGTGACTTTGCTGCTTCTTTATATCGTGGGCCCCCCATTGCACACCAATATATATATATATATATATATATATATATATATATATATATATATATATATATATATATATATATATATATATATATATATAATATTTGAGAAATTACAGGATGTTACACTTTTAATTCTTTATTCAATGCTATAGTTGATTGTTGACTTGTGTAGTTGTTATTGATCATTGACATGAAGATCTTGTAACACCCCGAATTCCTTTTACATGTAATTGGTACTACAATAGGATCTTTTACTTCAATTCGTACAATTTTACAAGAAAATTAAAACTTTTCATTATACACATTGTTTGTTTCAGAATTACACAGCGGAAGTTAAATAAAACACAACATAAAATAATTACAACTCTAACATCAACAGCTTTGAAAATGATCTTTAGCATCAATCGTCTTTAAGTCCTAGCAATCCAAGTCCCGCACTGCACGTCAGTTGCTTACAACCGACACAATGTTATAAAACAGCGATCCTCGCTATTCCATAATATAACGATTCCCTTACTTTAGCAAACACAAACTTGATTGCACAATAAAATGTAAAAGAGTGACTATCCTAAACATGTCAGTGTATGATATGACTTATTGCCTAATGCAGATGTTATACTACAATGAAACTAATGCATACTTGTTCGGATTTTATGCATCCCATTCTACATAGGTCCGAGGGAAAGCACCTACGTACTCCACAATAAAAAGTTTAATCCCTCGCCATGAAAAACTACTCGGTAACAAAATCAAGTTTTAGATATCCCACGAGTACGGATTCCAGCCCTGAATTCCATCGTCAAGCTATACGGAAACCCTCGTCGTGCGAACATCCCGCAAGTGCCCCTCTAGTCCCGATATACGCATATACACTGGAGAACGAACTCCCATCCGTCCGACTATTCATAAGCCTCAAGTGCACCATCAAACCAATCATAGTCCCGGATTTAATTAAGGCTCGTCTCCATTGCAAGCAACCACAGTCCCGGAGTCCACCGTCAAACTGGGTCTATAGTCATGAAGTCCACCGTCAGACTATATAGAGGCGGCCCACCTACGTTTGTCCAAGTTTTATTACAATTTGTCCTTGTGCATGTCCTTAAATTTAAAAACATGAACAAATACTTCCACCTAGAGCTAGCTTACCATCCTACCGGTCTTACACAAAAATACCGAGATTGACAACCCATATTGGTCACTTCTCAAATCAATAAATCATTATTATACTTGCCGGCACCTAGGTCTCACTAAGCCTCCAAAATCAACATATTTTCAAGTTTAACAACTTGAGATACTCATACCCTTATAACTCATATTCTTAATTTCATGTATTCATGTATCATTCAAGTCCTTTTATTCATTCTTATTTACCAACTATGAAGTAAATACTTATTGGTTGATCACACAACCAACAATTCATTTTAATAAATTACCAAGTCTCTTTGATTAACAGAAACTTCTTTTCACATATATTTATTCTTCAAGAATATTTTCCAAATACAAAATTCTTTTGATTAATATAACTCATTTCATATTCATCTATATTTCAATTATAAATATCAATTCTATTCAAAAGATAGATTTATTAGTTTCATACCTGAGTCTACTATATCTTTGTAGTTAAAATCACCTATAATCATTCTCAATTACTTCGTCTAAATCCATTTGCAAAACAGTAAGTTCAAAATCAGAAACTGGAGTTCATGTTACTTATAAAAATCATAGAAAATTATATACTTCATGAAAATTTATGTTCTTTAGATCAAAACAAAGGTATACAAGTCTACTATAATTTCTTAGTTACAGGTTTCTCCAGAATATTGTATCTATAACCCTGAATTCTTCAAAATCTACAGTAGGGTTGAATTATTAAAATACTACCACTTGTTCAGTCTTGTAAAATTCATTATAAATTCAATTCTTTGTGAAAATTTGATTTCTTAGACTTTACAGAAATTTTAACGAGTCTACTTCAATTTCTTAGTTTTGAATTTTCTCAAATTACTTCATCTAAGATGTTGAAATGATCAAAAATCGAAATGTGTATAGATTTCCAGCAACTAGTCAACTTCCAACCAGTCCTAAATTTGGATTTTATTAAAATAGTAAACGAAAACAAAAAATTAAGAAATTTTAAAGAGAAGTTCCTGACATATACGGGATGTTCCTAGAAAAAATTTAGCTCTAGATTCCATATAGATTAATAGATATGATTTTATGAAGTGCAACTAAAACTTAAAATAATAACTTTCTCTGCATAAATTAACAACTTGTGTATGAATTTATCCCCAATTCATTTAATCTAAACATGATGTATTACCATGCACTCAATAACACCACAACAGCTCTATCTAAGACTTTAATTTGTTAATCATGACAATTTTGTAATAAATCTTTCGACTAGCATGAATTTCTTTTCATATTTCATTTCTATAAACATTCTAAATAATATCATCACATAGCTTCACAAAATTAACTAGAACTCATATGAAATATCAATTTTATGCATCAATCTTTTCTACACATGCATGCTACTATATTTTAGAAAGAAAGAAGAAACACCTACCTTATTTGAAGAACAAGTGGAAGAAGACTCCTAAAAAGTGGCTCTTAGCTCCAACACAAAAGCTCTTCCTTCTCCTCCCAGCAAAGCCGAGCTCCCCTTCCTCTTGAAAGAAACCGAACATTCCTTCTCTCTTTCTTCTCTCTTTCTTTTGTTCTTTTGTTTCTTTTAGTGTACATTGTTCATGAATAGGAGATGGTATTTATAAGGTTAAATGGGTGAATGAAGAGACACCCACTACCCAACTTAATTACCCACTCACAAGATTAATCACCGACCTACTCACAAAAAACCCTTCTCCTTACTTCATGAATTAGCCAACTCTTGGGTGCACAACACGTACATGTGCACCCAACGTGCACACACTTCTCATTCTTTTAATCAATTGTTATTAACTCATTTGTAGGTAGTTGTTACATGACAAGTAGGTAGGGTTAAAAAGTGTACATTTAAAATGTAGAATAAAATTATGGGCCCCTCTTTTAATTAATTTTCTTAGTGGGCTTTAAAATAGACTTTAGGCCTATGAGTTTTTAATAAAAATAAAATAATACAAATGCGAAAAGAAAAAAAATTTGTGCATGATTCTTAGAAAATTTTAGAAATAAAATGCACATAAAAATTTACGTGCGGTGCACATAAAAATATTAAAAATATGAAATGGATTTGATTAACAGGGAAATGTTTATAAATAGTCGGAATATAACATACGCAAAATATTTATTTTAATAATGTTACGGATATTTCGCGTAACGATGAAATTTACGTAATCGACATGTGCATTGAAAACACGTGCAATACACGTAAAAACACAAAGATTAAAATAAATGTCTGAGTTGGCTAAAAATAGGATTGAAATGAGTTTTGAGAAAATGGAAAATATATAAATAATCAGAATATAAGATATGTATGAAATTTATATAAAAATATGTTATGAATATTACTTGTAACGGTACAAAATACACATGTGTAACACACGAGGGTAAAATTATCATAACTCAATTTTGCGGGGTGTTACAGATCTAGTAATTATTAAACATATAAAATGTCAATTTTTAGTTTGTTAAAATCTCATTTTTTAGAGTTTATTCTTGCAAATTTTTTTAGGTTTTTGATTTCAGGTTTGGGTCTTGTTGGACCGGGTTTGAATCCAGCAGGACCCGGGTCTAGCTATGTTTGGGTCTTGTTGGATCGGTTCTGAATCCATTAGGATTCGAGTCTGGCTGTATTTACGAGATGGGTTGCAATAAGGGCCGGGTCTGTGATGGAGGGCAGCTCGGGTCTGGTTCAGATCGGGTTTGAGTCTTGTGAGGGCTCGGGTCTAGGCTTGCTTGGGTTTGAGATCTAATTAAGATCACACCAAGGTTATGAGTGATTGGAGCTTGGGTTCCATTGTTCTTGGTTCGGGTATGGAACCAATGAGGTTCGGGTCTCATTTGGAGTAGGGATTCAGGTTTGTTTTGATTAAGTTAGGATTTGTTTTGATTAAGTTATGGTTTGGGGTTTTGATTATGATTGGAGTTTGGGTTTGAGTTAAATTGGGTCAAGTTAGACTTATAGTAGGATTGTGTTGAGGAATGCTTAATTTAATCAATCTAGAACTAGTTGTTTAGTCGAGCACGATTTTATTTTAATTTCAATAGTTAATGAATATGAATTGTTTATTAATAACTAAAATTTGATAATAATACTCACTAATATTTGAGAATAAATTATCAAATTAGATAAGGAGTGTTTTGATTATTCAACCTAGATTTAGTTATAATCTAGCTCGTTTTCTAATTTTAATAGTTGATGGATTATACCTATAATTTTCTGAGTAGTTGATAACTTCTAATTATTTGGGTTGCATTAACAAATTAGGGTTGACGTATGAAACCCTAGAACATGAATCAGTGTGATGTCATAGTTGTGTGGGTTTCTAGAGGCAGAGCAGGACACAGGGCGCCGGCAGGTTGTGATTCATATAAGCAGGAATAAGATGGGTTGGGCTATTATTCCTAGTGTTGTTGAGTTCGGGCTGGTAGGGTGACGCTAACTCTAGGCGGTAATTGGTTGTATTTGAATCTAAGGACATGCACTAGAACGGAGTTATGACATAAATAATAACGAACATGTCCGGTAAATAGCTACGATTCCTAGGAATGTTTGGGACCGAGGATACGCCTGGTAAATTCATGGGTGGTGGGCTAGGGGTAGGCCGTTAAGGTCCGTAGTTACGGGTGATCGACTTGCTAGGATTAACGAACATGTCCGGTAAAGAGTTGCGGTTCCTAGGAATGTTTGGGACTAAGGATATGCCTGGTAAATCCACGGGTGGTGTGCTATGGGTAGGTCAGCAGGTCCAATATCCTATGGGTGCGATTTGCACGTAATTACGCGTTGAAGTATGGATAATCGAGTTAGGCTTGCATAGCGAGGGATCAAACCCTATAATGAAGATGAACGTTAATAGCTTGCCGTAGGAACCTATGTTGTATAGGCGACATATAATTTCGAACAAAGGCGCAATAGAAAGAGTATTGTGTGCATTAGATTCTAGGATCATGGCATTCACTTATGTACTTAGAATGTATTTACTTTCACATTATTTTTTGCATCAAATTTGTTGGTTGTTGAGAATTAGAAGATTGCTATTGTTACTAGCTTTGCGTCAGTTGTATTCAACTGGCGTGCCCACTGTTTGGAAAATTTTGCAGGATTTGTGTTCAATGAGTAGAATGGACTTAAGTTGTTGCAGACTCTAGTAGAAGATCGAAGCATGAGTATTGGAACAAGTTGTAATTTACTATGTAGAATTCTCTTATATTTGTAATGAACGAGATTTATTAACGTTTTAAATTTTCCATGTAATTTGTACCGTATTTGTGCTAAATTGAAGTAAAAGATTATGGATGAGTCGCAGATTTCCTTTATATGAAATTCGTGGCGTTACATCCCAACTAACATGCGATAGATTATGTTGCTGGTGCAGATGATGTTCTATTAGATATTTAATAAATTGGACTGGGTTAACCATTCAAATGTCTATGATTGTTCATAAAAATATGTGATGCACCATTATTAGTATAGTTCGGCTTCACCTGAGTAAAAGTTCTTTTTTTGAAGGATCATCCACTCGATGAAAATTGGGTTGAAACGAATTGAGATGAATAGTATAGTACAGATAAGGGGAAAACACGTAATAATCATGTAGTAGTTTTTGACATGTTACCAGATAAGATCCAAAAAAGACCAACCCGAATCCAATAAAAGTTATTGGGTGTGAATCCACAAATTTCGACAAAGAGGAGTGGGTCATGCCTTAAGTTATTGCCATAGTAGGCCTTCGTTCTCCAAGTCTATCCTTGAAGCTTGCATCCCTGAGAAGTTCAAGCCACCAACCTTCGAGTCTTACAATGGAAACTCAGACCCGGCTGACCACATTGAGAGTTTTCAAATTGTCATGATTATCCACCAAGTCTTTGATGCCTTCCTCTGCATCACATTTCCAGCAACTCTCAAGGGACCATCAAAGGAGTGGTACTCCTGCCTCTCTACTGACATCATCTTCTTGTTTGACCAATTTGAGAACCTCTTTCTCACCCACTTCGTAAGTAGTCGAAAGATTGTCAAGACCAAGACCTCCTTGCTCGGGTTAAAGCAAAGAGAGGGAGAATTACTCAAGGACTTTTTAAGAAGATTCACCACCGAATCAGACGCCATCCCTTCAATCGACTCATCCATTGCACTCATTGCCTTCGAACACAATGTGAGACATGAATCTCTCAAAGTATAACTCGCAAATAAGACTCCTCGAGATTTTTCCTGCCTCCTCCAAATGACCGAGAAATACATCCCGGCCGAAGATACTCCAGAAGCTTTCCATCCTCAGTTTCCAGGGGAGTCTTTTTCCAAGAACAAGCGCAAGAATGACAATGAAGAGGGAAACAAAAAGTTCTTAAAGGATACTGCAGGTCAGCGTCACCCCTCTACAGGACCACACTTTGAGAATGTCATGCCCCACTTCCCAAAAGAGAATACGAAATATGGATACGTGACTAAGTCCAGCGAATGATTTTCATCATCCATAAGCTGTTCAAGAATCTTTACAACATTTCACAAGAATAATTAGAGTCGGAAGCAAAAGTATCAACCAGTCATGCACATATGAACCAAAATACCAACAAGAACACTTGAAACCAAAATATATTAATCTCAAATAGTCACATTCTGAATAAAACAAATATCCTAGGTCACATTGCCCAAATACAAATAAATCCAAGTATCAAATATAATATTGTTCAAAGCAAGAAACAAGAAATAATACACATAAAATTCAGCACTAATACTTCATGTCACCGATACCATATGGAACCTGTTCTCCAAAATCTGCAATTTAACAAATGCAGGGATAGGAAAAAGAAAACAAGTACTCGTCAATTACAAATTACGGGCCGCTTGTAATGCGGGATACAAGTACATGGGGAAAACTAACTAATAATATGGAATAAGCATGATAATAGTGTATAACAACTAGCATGGTAAGGTGAACAAGTACAAGTAGCATGTATCAAGAGTCAAGTGAACAAGAATCATGTAAACAAGTAACAAGTGTCATGTATCAAGTGTCATGTATCAAGTAGTCAAGTATCAAGTAAGCATGTATCATGTTCAAGTATCATGTTCACATGTCATGTTCAAGTCTTGTAGTAATTACTATCTAGGTAGCATTTCATGCATCCCAGCTTTTACTACATGGTTGCTACAATAAACAGTTCGCTTTAGATTTCATAGTGGACCATAGAGGGCAGTGTACTCAGGAACAAGTATCAAGTAATCGAGCTCCAAGCTCCAAGTATCATGTATCATGCATCACATATCATGTGTCAAGTTGTGCAAGTAGCAAGTAACGTGTCTTGCATGCAAGTGTCAAGTAATCACATGCCAAGTATCATGTATCAAGTAATCACATAGGATCAGTGGATCCCCTTCCGAGTACACGTTTCTGAATTATCCACTATTAAATTTTTCCCATAAACCCCGACTTGATTAATTTTATTATTAATATCAAACAAGCATGTATATGTGCCAAATATATCAAGAATAACATGACATGATCATGTAACAAGTTCAAGTTGCAAGATAAGCATGTACGAGTTCAAGATAACTCCTAAAAGAATAAAAGAACCAAATTTATAGTTCAGGACAGCAAGACCATACTGTAGTAAAACAGAAATTTCCAGTGTTACAAACATGCATATCTGAATCCGTCGAAACGTCTAGACAACCGAATCCAGCGATTATAAATAAGTCATATAGTATTTCACAAAATCATACCTCAAAACTGATTTGAATCCAGAAAATACGTTCAGCCAGAAATCAGAAAATCGAATTAAAGAACAAGAAAACAACATCAAAACACCTCAAATAAATTCAAAAAAAATCTGGGGTATTCCCCTATATGTTTAGTATCAGAATATAAAGTTTCATAATTTTTCAGTAAGATTAGTTTAGCCATAGAAAATCAGAAAATATCAAGAAACGATAGTTTGGCAAATCTGGAATTCCCAACACTGCTGTACGAAAACTGTAATATCTCGCAAACCGTGAAATGAAATCCAAATCTGCTAAAGGGAGATGAAAATAGACAAAATAAGCTAACTTTTATATTTCATAATTATTTTTCATAAAGGAAAAGGGATTTGGGTGAAAATACAAATCTTTACAGAACAGCGAACAAAATCCAGCAAGTATAGTTTTTAAAAACAAGCATGAAACGATATATAAAACTCATCAATAAAATCCACCAAAATTCTGGGTAATTCCTAATTAGATATAGAAATACTATGCAAAATTTCAGATCAAAATAGTAAGCTTAGCACTAGTATCAAAATAGTTTAGTCATCGAAATCATCAAGAAAAGAAATCAGGAAATTAATTACACCCCTGTAGTAAAACCACCATATCTCACACATACGAAAACAAAATCGATCAAGGTCAGAGTGTTTGGAAAGAAGATGGATTTATCTAAAAATCATGTTTTATACTGAAGTTAAGATACTGACCTTAATATGGTCTAAAATAGCAATCAAAACTGATCATCGACAAAATACCGATTTTCCTCTTAACAACAAATCAACATACAACATACGAAACTCGTTCCAACCTCAACCAAACATGAAATAGAGTCTACCAAGTGTCCAAACAACATGAAATAGGGTATATAACATGTCCACAACAAGTATATCACATGGATCCAAACAAATACACGATTTCGCATAATTATCTCACAAATATAATCACATCAAGAACGGTCAAAACCTAAGTTGTTTCATGTCAAATTTGTGTCGTGAGAAAACTATGGTCAATAGCACTATAGAGACAATACTCATCAACATAC
Organism: Hemerocallis citrina; assembly: GCA_017893485.1. Classification (NCBI taxonomy): domain Eukaryota; kingdom Viridiplantae; phylum Streptophyta; class Magnoliopsida; order Asparagales; family Asphodelaceae; genus Hemerocallis; species Hemerocallis citrina. Next base: position 181,035,556 of record CM030366.1, on the reverse strand, counting down.
ATCACACACGAGTTGTTTCTAGAACCCAACTACATTACAAGCGGTATTTATGACTTGTATCATACAAAGGAATTGAGTTCAAGTTACTTGCCTTAACCGAAGACAAAAATGGCGACGAGCAAAGTGAGAATAACGGGAACGGATTCCCGAGCAACGAACAACGAATGAACTCACGAACCACGAACATGATCCAACTAACGGGCAAATACACGAACCACGAGATCACACACACCAAGAGGTAGAAAGACGGGCGGACAGCGGGCGGCGATGTGCTGCACATTGTTGCTGATGCTGCCCGTGCTGGAGAGGGACGACGATGGGGGTTGTTGGCTACTGCCGAACAGAGACAGAGAGAGGTGGAACGGGAGACGGTGGGAGATGGGTGCACAGGCTAGGGCGCAAGGGAGGTTGGTGTAGTGGTTCGGGGCCGAAGTAGGGTGTAGCGGAGAAGGGCGAAGGAGCAAGGGGGTGCGAGAGTCGTGGAGGCAGACGGAGAGTAAGGGAGAGCAACGGAAAGGGGATGGGGAAAACAGAGTGCATGGGTTTTATTATATAGTGGGGTTAAGTAGGGTTGAGGGTGATGACGGCGGAAATAGGGCAGGGGAAGCAGCGGGTCGGGTGTAGTAAGAGGCTAACGGGTTTGGGTAGTGATAGGTGGAGTTTTGGTTAACTGGGTAATTGAATATTAGTGTAGAGTTAATAGGATTTGAAGTGGGTAATGGTTAACAATGCAAACAGGGCATGGTAAAACAATTGGGGTATTTGGTTTAGTAGATAGCTAGGGAAACAAAATGGGTAGTAGGGATTCAAGCAAAAATATAGATAGGGCAAAAATGAACAGAATAATAGAAAAATATAATGTAGGGTATGAACAAATAAAATAAAGAAGATAATAGCAGCTCGACCAAATGGAACGAAACAAGAGACGAACAAGAATCAAGAATCCAAATAAAAGAGACCAAACAATAAAAGAATCTATATATATTGAAAATAAAATCCAATATACGGTCCAAAAGAAATACAAGAGGGACATAAGGAGAGAAATACCAAAAAAAAAAAAATACACTCAAAATACACAAAATGAAAATTAGGGATTACAGAGAATTGCACTTCACTCAAAGAAAACATATCCACTGTCCTTATAGAGCTTGACGGGAAAGGGAGGGGGGGATGACAAGTGCTTAGAGAAACCCTCTGAGTCCCAAGACTCAGAACCAAGAGCAATTCTCCACTCCATTCATCGGGTACCAATGGGAGTGGAGTTGAACTCCTCCCGTAAAACCTTCGTCAGGGAAGTAAAATCGGTGCATAACATTCCCCCCGCTAAAGGCTCAAGAGTCCCGGTGACTTTCTCAGACCAGGACCTTGAAGGTTCTGAACACTTCATTGCGACGCGTTAGTCATCAATCTAAACATGGCAAATCATGTTGTTCGCCGCATCCTGGTCGACAATTGCAGCTCAGTAAACATACTCTTCCTATATGCATTTGAAAAGCTTAAGCTCTCCCGTGATCGCCTCAAGCTCGCATGATACATTGTACATGGCTTCTCCGAAGTCCCCGTTAAGATAAATGGAATAGTCACACTATATGTAATTGCAGGTAAGGTCTCATCATCTCGAACCAAGGTCATGGACTTTATGGTCATCAACATTAAGGTCGCCTATAACGTCATCCTCGGTGGTGCCGACCTCGCAGCTCTCCACGCTCTACCTTCAGCTTTCCACATGAAGATGAAATTCCCAACATCCTCTGGGGTAGGGGAAGTGAACGGAAGCCAAGCAGCCGCCCGAGCATGTTACACCGCTATGGTGGGGAGCTTTATCCTGCCCCTCGATGCTATAAAGCTTCCCCCAGAGAAAAGCAATTGTTCCTTTGAGCTAGTTGACAACCTCAGAGAGAACCCTTGCTTCAAACAAGATGAGACTAAGAGCTTACGTGTAAGTAAGAGACTTTCCCCCCAACATAAAGCACCAATTGTCAAGCGTATTAGGAAGAACGAGGACCGTACAAAGTCTCCAAAGGTTGTTCGTCCAGATGCCTACAAACTTAAATACTTGGGGGAGGGGATATTAAGAACTCGGAACGCTGAGCACCTCATGAAGTTCAATGAATGTGCTTAATACTCTCCTCCAGGTTCCCTTAGTTCAAACATATAGTAACGGTCAATACTTATAACCATCATAGCATGTAATAAAGGCTAACAATTGAAGCAGCCACATAGTTTAGAACTTGTGATAAAGACGTGCAACCAAAGCAACCGACTAGTTCGTATTTTTAATAAAAAGTACATCACTTTCTTTTGAAAATTCTTGTACTACTCTCTCAATTAAAACAATGATTTAGGTGCTCAACTCTTCCTCCAAGTTATGCCACAAACTCATCGACTCATACAATGAGGTAGACGCTCAGCTCCTCCCACCTAACTACACCTGAGACTTATTGGCTTTTGGAACAAACTCCTTAGACACCAAGTCAAGAGTTTAACCACTCCTCTCACTTGAATAAACGAGGGTACAACTTGTGTGGAGTCCATGTTCTTGGACCGAAATTTCTCCACCTACTTGCCAAGCAAGCAAGGTGAGAAGTATGAATCACCCTGTGGCATGCTCCCAAAATAAGTTGGCACTTTAAACATGTTCGGAGCCCATAACCAGGGCTCGCATGTCGCTCAAACTATTTGCACATAAGTAGGTTCAGAGTACTACACGTCATTCGATCTACTCTCACAACACGTTACCCCCGGAGGCAACTTGTTTGAAGTCCATAATCACAGCTGAAACTCACTCCAAGCAAACTTATGGGCAAGTATATTTTGGAGTTCGATTCTTCGTCAAGGCGACTCTTTGCAAACTCGTTAGCTCACCCAAGTAAGGTTGTGAACTAAACCCTCTGCAACATTTGCCAAAAACTCCTCAATAAGCCGGGTTACGGGACTGGCTCCCCCTAGAGCTACTTCCTTGACAAAATGAGCGTACAGCCCGTTCGGACTCCATACCCTCGAAGTCGTAGTCTCTTTATCTACTTGCCCACAGTTATATAGCAACTTGACTCGCACGACAGTATGTTCCCACAACTTGCTCGTACCTTGGCAACGGGTTCGTGGTCTATAACCGTGGCTCGTATGCCGCTAAAGTAATTTGTATGAAAGCAGATTCAAAGTTAGACTCACCATACGATATGCTCCTACAACTCGTTGCCCCCAGAGTCAACTTGTTCGAAGTCCTCAATCATGGCTAAAAAACCACTCCAAGCAAACTTGTAAACAAGTTCAATTTGGAGTCCAAGCCGCCACTCGAGACGACCCCTATAACTCTTGTCACGCCCCCGCTTCCCACTATACAGAAATACAGGCATGCAACTAAGGTTCAGCGAATGATATACATCATCCATAAGCTGTACAATTATAAGCTGAACAGGTTATATATAATTTATTCACGCAGAAAAATATAATGATCACATGAGTTGAAAATAGAATAACCATCATCTGGGTAATACATTAACATCAGGTCAAGATGTTTGGGAATACAAGGTGCCAGAATTAAAACAGTATGATAAGCAGTTTGCTATAACAACTAGATAAAATAGCGATTGAAAGAAAATTAAAATGAAGCAGTAATAATACAACAACGATCGTCTAGAAGGTATGTTCGTCAGGTCCATCAGTACATGTATAATTATTAACTCAAAGAAATTGGAAAAGTACCCGTTATAGCAAGCTTCGGACAGCAAGTAGCAACATACAAGGAAACAATAAAACATGATATAACAAGGAACAAGAAACAGAAACAAGGAACCATATGATCAAGTGCGATACAAGTAATAAATGTAAACTTGTAACTGAAATGAGAGACATGGAAACAGGACTTCAATGTAAACTTGTAAACAGGAATCATGTAAATTTGTACCTTGTAAACGGGAACATATAAACATATAAACGAGAATCATGTAACTTGTATACGTGAATCTTGTAACTTGTAAACATGAATCATGTAATCGAGGACTGGGAATCGTGTAATCACGAATTAAGAATTATGTAATGAAGAATCAAGGGTCATGTAATGAAGAATCAAGGATCATGTAATCAAGAATCAATGATCATGTAATCAAGAATCATGCTTAGTGTCAATCTCGAGTTTATCGGTTTTATTAACTTATCTAATACACACAATCATGTGTCTCATACTACAAGATCGGGTGCATATCAATCATGTAACGTTTAGACTTAAGTAGTAAATTCTATAGGATTATGTACCCGGGTCTTCCAATGATAGTATCAAGATATGTAATCAAGAATCATGTAATCGAAAATTATTTAATCAAGAATCAAGAATCACTATTCTGAGAAACACGGGCCCCCTTCCGACTATACTCCCCTATATTGTCCACTACTAAGCCGTACCGTTATAATCCTGACTTGTTATTCTTTTATAATTAATTAATCGTGAACATGCAGTCGGTGCAATCAGTGAGAGGAATAGTGGTATCAAGAGATGATGCAATACATGATATAGAGTCATGACGGTAATCAAGAAAATATCAAGTAGTAGATGCAATGCATGATATCGAGTTGATACAGTACATTCAAGGACAGTAGTTAGGTATATCGGTCTACTCTTTACGGGTTTCATGTTCAGGCAACAATATATGGTCAAGTTCTCGGGCTTATAACTCTACTATAACATCCTTATTAAATTCAACAAAATTAATAATCTCGTTCTTGTCTGTGTCTATTAGCAAGAAGGATTTTATCGGGTCATAATAATAACAGCAGGTTGCATTATCAACTAGTTTACTAAACGATGCCTTTTAAAAACATATAATCTGAATATTCCGATGTTACAGTACTAAAATGCTAATATCTCAGAAACTATAAGTCAAATTGAGAAACCGTAAGACATTCTGGATTCTAGACTCGATGGACTACGCTTTTCATGCATAAAGTTCTCAATTTGGATGAATGAAACTAGGTCAAATTTTTAGTGCAAGATCAAGAAATTTAGAGATAGCAAGGTTGAATATTCGATATTTGATAACACAATTCGAAGTTTGTTAACGGTTCAATATTTGAATCAATATCATGGAATAAGTAACTAGACAAGAAAATATGACGATATATAGGCTACTTGCTGAGAGTTCAAGAAAGTGCTTGCCTTATAACGACGATTTTGCGTGTAACGAGAATCACGGGATGAAGATGGAGATTACACAGGCTCGGTAACATAAAATGGAAGGCTAGTATCTTGAACCTACAATCGCAGCGATGGAGTTTGGCTTCAAGCGCAAGGCTGCAACTTAACAACAATAAGAGCAACGATGACTATGTCGGTGAGCGATGGTAGTAACGAACAACACAAGAGAGCAGCGATACGATCGACGGTAGTAACACTTTGCACCCAAGTTTGTGAAGTTATGGCCATGATAGCAAGCTCCAAAGCTTGGAGCGATAGCCAGACACCTCTCAAAGCAAGCTGCAACCTCGAGATGATGACAGCAACAATGACACGTGCACCCAACGTACACAAAAACACATGCAACAACGAACAGCAACAAGTGGTAGCACGTGCACACTACGTAACAGCAAGAGGCACAACAACAATAGCGAGAGCCCCGACAACAGCAAGAGGCGACGGCGATAACACAGGAGGCCATAGCGACAACACAACGACAGCAACAATAGAAAAAGACACGGTAGCGGGGGTGGCGATGGAGGACTAAAGGTCGAGGATGGAGGCAGCGGGGTGGGGGTGCTACTCCGGCAGGGGCTCAGGGAGAAGGGTAGGAGCAGCGGAGGCAGGAAGGATGGTCGGCAATGGAGGAAGATGGGTAAAGGATGGCAACGGTGGAGAAGCTCGGCTGTGGTGGTAGAGCGTGCGCGCGAGGGCGAAAGCGAGGGCGAGGGCGGAGGAGTTTGAGGAGGAGCGACGGGGTGGAGGTTGACTGCAGGCGGGGCGTCGGGAGTTGGCGAGGGGCTTCGGGTGTGATGCGGTAGGGAGGGAGGCAGTAGTGACTGTAGGGAGAGCCTTTGGGGTTCGGTCGGTGGTGGAGACAGTCGAGGCAATGGAGGCGAAGGAGTTCGACGAGTGCTGGTGGGGCTCGATGACGAGGCAAGGGAAGAACGGGGTGTCGAAGATCGTAGGCAGTCGACGAGGAGCAACCACGGGGTGATGAGGTGGTGGGTTTGACGACGAGCGAAGGCAGGGGCGAGCGTGTAACTCCTGTTTCCCCGTATTTGTATTTTTATACTGTATTTTGCCCCATTGTACTCTTTTATCAATTTGTGATCCAGTATTTTGTTTCTATTCGAATAAAATCATCAAATTGTTTTCGACTCAATTTTTGGTCCTTTTATCGAATTCATTTGTGTGCACTTTGTGTCGTTCTTCATGAAGAATTGACTATTCCTTCTCATTTATCTCTTTATTCTCCATTTTATTGTATTTTGACCAATTCTCCTGTTGGATCCTATTCAATGCGGATACCCTAAAACCCACAAACCCAAACCCTAACTATATAACCCTACCCTAATCTACTGTTAAAACCTTAACAAACCGCCGCTCACATCTTCCCTTCCTCCGCTTTTTTCGCACGCGCAAAACCAATCCCCGTCTCCGATCGCTACACTACCGTCTCCCTCACCTTCGACCCCCGCTCCTCGTCAACCCCACCACTGCAACCACCACTGCCATTATCACCTCTCGAACCCAATCTCCATCGCCATTACCCAACTTCGAACCCAACTCCTCCAATTCCAAACTCCCGTCGTCTTCAACCTCTACCCATCGCCATTACCCCGCCAGTCTCCTCCTCATCGCCTCGCCATCGCCCCCATCCCACGACCTCCACTATCACCAACTTCCAACCCCCGAACCCATTCCCTAACTCCTCCCCTGTTCGAACCACGAACAGAGCCGCACGCATCGCCCTCCTCAGTCGTCGCCGCTCCGTCACCACCGTGCTACCCCATCGCCGCGTCGTTTCTCGACGTTTCTGCCGCCTCGTCACCGTCGAAGAACCTCGGTCGTCACCGCACTCTCTCTCTCTCGCCTTTTGGTTCGACGACGAAGAAGAAGAAACAGTGGATTGGCGGGATCAAATCTCGACCATAGGATCGCACCAAGATTCGCGCAACTGAGCCAGATCTGATCGCCGTTTCCTGTTTCACCCACAGCAAATCCAAAATCCGCTGTTCCGCGTTCTGGCATGGATCCGCTGCTTTGAAAGAATCCCATTGGTGCGTTCGGTGTTCGCTGTTTTGGCGCAGCGAATCCCTGTTTGCTGTTTGCTGTTCGGCCGATCCGGTGTGGGGGAAAATTCACTCTACGGTTGATTTTCGCACGTGCTTCACCCGTGCTTTATGAGACTTCGCCCGGAATTTTTCGATCCCATTTCTTCAACAATCGGATCTAATCGTCGTCAATCAAGGCAAGTATTTCTCTTGTACACATTTTTGTTCTAGTACAAGCATTCTTTGAAAAATACTACAAATAGTTAGAAATTGTGACTCCTTCTTGACTGTCATTGTTGATCAAATATTAAACCTCCTCAATTTCATAATCTTAATAGTCACAATAATTTCATTGTATTATATTACAACTACTTGGATCCATTTTATCCCCTGAACACATAGACACATGAAATTAAGGAGCCCTAAATTTGTAGACATATGATATATCTTGTATTTGATGAACTTGCACCCATTTGGCTTGAAAAAACAATTATTACTTGCGGTTTTGACAACCATTATCCTGTGTTATTATCACACATTAACCTAGACGCCTAATAACCAATTTTCATGTAACCTATACTCGTAAGACATTTCCACACGTTGCTGTCCTGAATCTTATTATGCTGTTTTGACCCATTTAACATCGGAATTTGAACCCGAGCCCTGAATAGAAAATGTAGCTCTGGATGTATAGATATCGATAACCTCTAGAATTTTCGAATTCGGAGTTACGGTCTAGGAGTTATTACAGTTTTACTGCAGCTGTGTCGGTGGACGCAGATTCGCAAAACTGCTGCACACCTCCACTTGCGAATTAATTTAACTATGTTAACAGCAAGTATTTGACTTGAAATTTTATAAGCGGTTGCTGGACACCCCATAGGCCATCTCCAATTTTTCTTAGAATTAATTAACGATATTTCGACCCTGTTTCACATGTTTAAACTTCGATTCATAAATTCTGCCTGAACACATTAACTATGTAATTCGCTGGACACATGTTCCCACCACTTTCTCGTACCTTGTTTCACACACTTGCATGCTTGCTTGATAAAAATTATTAAAGGTAACAAGCCGGGATTTAAGGGAAAGACCATAGTAGTGGACAATATAGGTAAGTGTACTTGGAAGGGGGCCCATGTTTCCCATAATATTATGTTAAATGGAACTAAGTGCCACGTCATGGTGACGGGGGCCACCTCTAGAGCCTACAGGGGCCACCTCTAGAGCCCATTATATGATTACATGATATATATTTGAGATCACATGGAACTAAGTGCCACGTAGAACTAAGTGCCACGTCATGGTGACGGGGGCCACCTCTAGAACCTACGGGGGCCACCTCTAGAGCCCATGGTTTGATCACTTGTTTGATACTTGATATCTGAGTACACCGCCCTATAGACTCCATTACTAGACCTAAGCGAAATTGCTTTACCTGTAGCAACCATGTAGTAAAAAAATGGATGCATGAAGTGCTACCTAGATAGTAATAACTACAAGACTTGAACATGATACTTGCTTACTCGATACATGAAACTTGATACATGAAACTCGAACTTGATACACATTTACTTGAAGCTTGATGACGTGTTACATGAGACTTGATACTTGAATAATAACACTTGACATTTATAATTTGATACTTGTGACCTGACAACTTGACACTAGACTTGAGACTTGTTACCTGACACTTGTACTTGATACCTGTCACTTGAGGTTAGATACCCTATGTGTTCACTTGTCACTTGTTTCACCACTAGTATTTGTTATCCAGCCTGTTTACTAAGATGTCCCTCTTGCTAGCTAGTTCTTGGATTTTCACTACTTGTTGTATCCCTGTTACATTCTTGATTCCAATTCTTGTTCCCCATTACTTGTACTCATTTTTACTATTTGTGGTCCTAGCTTGCACTAAGGGAATTTTCTCTTGTTTTTCCTATTTTTTCTTTTTATATTTATTAAACAGACTTTGGCGACGAGCTACCTACTGGAATTGGTGAGCAGAAATTTTAACTTTCAAGTGGAGGCAGGACTTGTTTAGATTAATTGTCTTTCTTGAATTATTTATTCTTGCTACTTAAGACTTGTAACGGGCTACGTTCCCGAGTTTTACATTTGATCCAGACTTGAAAACTATGTGGACATTATTATTTGTTTTCTATTGTTTTCTGTTGTTTAATAAATTATTCATGCATGCTTGGTCATATATAAATCTGGTTATATTCTTGTTATGATGCTGAGTCGATCCTACAACTTATGGATGATATTAAAATCATTTGCTGGGCTTCATCACGCGCTCGTATTCCATATTTTTGGGAAGCAAGGCGTGACAGCGCGACAGGGTCGCGAAGCGACGGTGGAGGCTGGAGAATAGTGGAGCTCGGGATAAGGGTGGCGATGGAGGTGGCGATGGAGATGGCGATGGAGAAGAGGTTGCGGTGGGGCAGGGCGAGAGGTGGTGGTCGAGCTTGGGGTTTCGGGTGGTAATGGAGGAGGTGCTCAGAGTGAGCGGAGGGTTTGGAGGATGAGGAGAGGGCGGTGGTGCTTTGGGGTTCGGGGCAGAGAAGAAGAAAGGAGAAGAAGGAAGAAGACGATGTAGGGAGATGAAGGGGTGTGTGTGTGTGTGTGTGTGTGTGTGTGTGTGTGTGTGTGTGTGTATTTATGTGTGTGTGTGTGTGTGTGTGTGTACACACACACATATACGCTATGGCTGGCAACGGGCTGGGTTTGGGCCGGACTCATACATGTCCGAGGTCGAGCCCGAATTTTTTTTAAAGATCCAAGCCCGGCCCGATTTATGGTCGGGCTCCAAAATTCAAGCCCAAGCCCGAACCCGAATAAAACAAATAAAACCCGAGCCCGGCCCGTACCCTTCAAAAAATTAAGAAGTGTCGTTTCTTTGGATAAGTAATTCAATAGTAGAGGATGAGGATCTAAACCATAGGCTTGCAGAGTAAGTCATTACACTATTGCAGTCTCAAAAAAGAAGTGATGGGGGGGAGAGAGAGAGAGAGAGTCTCAAGGACTGAAGAGATTACAGTCCGTAACCTGTACTTATGTAGACTAGCCTTTTATTTTGCTCAGGCCAATGGCCTTTGGCTGAACTAACACTACCCTACAACCTACACCACCTCAACCAATGTGGGTTTGATATTAAATGGGGGAATTAAATGGGGTCTGTCACAGTGAAAAAGGAGGAGTGAGAAATGTGGAGATGGAGAGATCGGTGGAATTAAATGGGGGAAATTATGGAGGAGAGAGAAAGAGGAGAAGATGGAGGGATTTAAGGAGAAAAGAGAGTGGATGAGAAAGTACGAATATTTAAGTTGAGAGTGGTATAGTGGACTAGCGGAGTAGGATAGTGTGGGTTTGATATTTTCAAGTAGTGTGAAATTCGGATCGGGTTCGGGCCGGACTTGTACAAACCCGAACCCGGCCCGAAAATTAATTCGGGCTAAAAAATTAAGCCCGATTCCTTTTTTTTCTTCACAAATTCAGGCCCATGGGCTACTAAAAACGGGTCAGACTTAGTCGGGCTCAAATCGGGTTTGAGTCAATTGCCAGCCTTAATATACACATACACCCCATAGAGAGAGAGAGGTGGAGGCAGTAGTGTAGGAGTAGGAGGTAGGCTATAGGAGGAGTAGGAGTATGAGGAGGTGTGAATATAATATATATAAAGAGGGGTGGTAGTAGGAGGAGGCGTTTAAAAGCCGTAAAAATAAGTTGGGGGTTGAGGGGTTGGCTGAGAAGGGGTTCGGGGTAGTGAATAGGGTTAGGGATATTAATTAGGATTAGGATTAATCAGAGTTTAAATTTAAACTTCAATGGAAAAAATTACAAAAATTTAGAATGGATCGGAAAAATGTTCGAGTTCTAATAAGAATGAAATAACACCCAATAAAGAGTTCAAAGAGAAGAAAAGAATTAAAATTGATTTAAAAATTAAATACAAAAATTCATGTAATAAAATACGTACAACTGAAACATGGGGTTACAACTCTTTACCTCCCTTAAACAACGATTACGAGTCTAGCCCCTCTTCTAAGCTACTAGTTTCACAACTCGCTCAAAATAAGTTTTGTTAAGAAGTCAAGTTGCCGGTCCAACTCTTCCTTAGAGCCTGACAATGCTTTTCTCCACCTCGCTCGCCTCCCAAGTGGCCTTTTCCTTCCACTGCGGGCTCAGAGTCTAGCTCTTCTTTAGAGCTGCTCCCAAAGCTTGCCAACTCCAAGCAGCAGGTTCAGAGTCTGCCTCTCCTCTAGAGCTGCTCCCAAAGCTTGCCAACTCCAACAAACAAGTTCGAAGTTCACCTCCTCTTTAAAGCTTCTCCCGCAACTCGCTAACTCCCAAATAGCAAGCTGATAGTCCAACGCCTCTGCAAGGGCCACCCCCTACAACTGTCAACTAGAAAGCATTAAGTTCGAAGTCTAACTCGTCCCTAGAGCCGCTCTCCCAACTTATGGACTCGTAGCAACGAGCCACAACACCAAGAGAGCAAGAGTCGAGACAAAAAAGCTTGGAAAATCCATGTCAACCCTCCAACATAGGCGCCTAGCCCATCGGGAGCAAAGCTTCTCTTAATAGCTCCTTGGTGGTAAAGCTTCCCTTCACAACTCCTCGAGGGCCAAGCTCCCCTTCGTAGACAAAGTTGATCTTCGATGCTCCTCGGGGCAAAGCCCATCGTTCGAGCTTCTTTCAACAACTCATTCACCCTATACAATGCGTCTGGTACTCCGCTCACCTCCCTAGTGGCCTTCTTCTTCCACAATGAGTTTGAAGCTCAACTCATCCCTATGGTTGCTCCCTAAACTCGCCTCCTGAACAGCTTTCTCCTAGAGCCCAGTGATACTTTTCATCTCGCTCGATTCCCGAGCGGTCATCTTCACCAACAGCGAGTTCGAAGTCTAACTCGTCTACAAACTCCCCTACCGAACGACTCTTCCCTAGAGCCCGATGATGCTGTTCATCCCGTCCGCCTCCTAAGCGGCATGCTTCTTCTACAACAACTTTGGAGCTCAACTCGCCCCTATAGCTGCTCCTTAAACTCGCCTCCCAAACGGTTCTCCCACAGAGCTTGGAAATCTTCTCTCACTCGCCTCCTGAGCGACCTTCTTCTTCCATAAATGAGTTCGGAGCTCAATTCATTCAAAGAGCTGCTCCCTAAACTCGCCTCTCGAACGGCTCTTCCCAAGAGTCTTACGAAGCTCTTCTTCATAGCTCCCCCGTGGCGAAGCTCCTCTTCTTAGCTCACTGGGAGAGAATCTCCTTTTTGTAGCCACCTGGGAGTGAAACTCCTATTCGTAGATCCCCGACGTCGAACCTCTTCTTCATAGCTCCCCTATGGCAAAGCTCCTCTTCGTAGCTCCCCAGGAGTGAAACTCCTATTCGTAGATCCCCGACGTCGGAGCTCTTCTTCATAGCTCCCCTATGGCGAAGCTCCTCTTCTTAGCCCACTGGGAGCGAAGCTCCTCTTCGTAGCCCGTTCGTAGCTCCCCGGAAGTGAAACTCCTTTTCGTAGATCCCAAACGTCGAAGCTTTTCTTAATTTCCTGGAGGTAAATATATTGCGGCCCTGTTTTTACCCTAAATACATATAATTCCTCAACCGACTTCCCAACAGAGCTTGTAGGTCTTCGAGTCACATTTGAAACGAGGGGTCATACGCTCTAATTGGACCTTTGTAGCACCGGAAATGTTTGTTTTACTACAACTAAATGCAGATCTCTCAAAAAAGCACACCATAAATAGAATGTGATAAGAAGCTTCTACAAGTCAAGGAGATAGCTTTAAAATAATCATTTTTTAATGTTTCTTTTCGTTAAAATCTTGGTTAATGCTTTTTCCATGGATGGTTAATGACAAATTGATTGCTAAAATATGAAACCAAAACAGAAAAATATAGAATGAAAGAAGGGAGAGAAGAAGGGGTCAAGTGAAGATGAGAAATTAAGAGATATGATGGTCGGTAAGATAAACAATTTAGGGAAGGGGGTAGTTTATGAATGAATGATTTTTTTTAAAGGCCATAGCCACACTTTACCCCGAACATATATTAACTTTTTTTTTCCTTTGGGTGCAAACATAATTCTAATTTCCGACCTCTTGCTCACCAACGAGAGGATTACCAGAAGACCACACCAACACTTGCGGCAGTGAATTAATTGTGAGAATATGGATATGAAACATTTAATGATGTTCCTCATTATTTATAGATTGGGTTCTCACATTATATAAGTTTTCTTTATCCTATATCATGCATAAATTGTGTGAAACAGTAAAGTCAAAACAACTACAGTAATCACCCTTAGACACTCGCGATCATGTACAATGAGGACATGATGGTTGTGTAGTTTTCAAGGGAATTTAATTATAAAGGGATATAATAGTTATGAACAATAATTTCTTATTTGTTTTGATATGGGTAAAAATAGAGCCAAATCGAGACAATTAAAAATTGGACACGGATCTTAAAGCTCTCAGTTATAAATTAATAAATTTCATTATAAACGGGTCTATAAAAGGGAGTTGGGCATCTTTTAAGCCCAACAACCCAAAACAGACTTGACAAACTGGGTTGCCATAATGGCCTAGTTGAAGGAGTTCATGATTATCTAAATATCGTTTTAAAACTCATAATTATCCATAAGAGACGGTTTAAAAATTATATCTCTTTACAAGAGAAGAGTCCTAACTCTATCTCCACAACCACTTCCATCTCTTCATGAAGAACAAAAGTCAACTAATCATACCTTTTTATAGAAGGGTAACCAACCCTATATCTTCATGAAGAAGAGAATAACCAACCTTATCAAAACATTGGGAAGTAGAGATAAATCAATATTTAGAAACTGGTCCCCAAAGCGACTATAAATACCCCATGACCTCCATATGAACTAGGTAATCAGTATTGGCTGCTAAAGTGCTCACATATTTATGAGTTTTCTGACTTGAGCATTAGAGGGTCTGTCGCTGGGGCTAACCTTAGTGTTTCAAACTTTTGCAAGTCAATCAAGAGTGATCACAGTCCAAGTGTTCACACGAGTCATATTTCAGAGTCAATATCAGTTTGCAGTAGTCAACATCGTCAAAAACTGAATAGTCAGATATTTTATTATTTCTAAAAAGAATTCACATCATGTGTTTGCTCCCACATAGAAAATAACAACAACAATTTCTTCAATCCAGAGTAGTAATTCAAAATGTCTAATAATTACATATTTTCTCTAGCCAGTGGAGTAACCAGATGTCAGAGAAAAATGGATTGACCATATTTTTGTTGAGCACCATTCCTCGAACCATAGCTGTAGGATAATTTTTTTAAAAAATTAAAATAATTTTAAGCAAGAGAATTTGTTATGGTCAACTGATAGGCTAGCTTGGGAGGTCGTTTGCCTGGGATTTGGGTGTCTAGAAAGTCCGACCTCTATAGCTGAGGCGTGGGAGCTAGGAAAGAGAGGGGGGGGGGGTAACATAAGGAGAGAAGATAGACAGGCTTGGGATTTGTCGGTAGAGGCAACTATTTGGAGCCTGTGGCTAGATCGAAATAACTACTGCTTTCGCAATTGTAATCATAGATTTTCTGTCATTATGCATAAGATTTTTGGTCTAATTCATGTTTGGGCAGATCAAGCAGGAAGTAGGAAGATGCTACACTTGGAGGGAGAGTAGGCAACATTGGACTGTGGTGGAGCTTCAAGGGACGAGTTCATTATTCACCACTATTTTGTACTGCTATTTGTAATTTATTTTACTACTTGTTGCATCAGACTCTAGTGGTTAGATGTATGTTTTGATTGTGTTGTACCGTTCTTCTATGTTTCGTTAACACATCATTAATGAAACGATGACGGGGTCATCTTTTATTTAAAAAAAAAACTAACATGCGATAGATGATGTTCTATTAGATATTAAATAAATTGGTCCGGGTAAACCATTCAAATGTCTATGATAACTCATAAAAATTTGTGATGCATCATTATCGGTACAGTTCGGCTTCACCTCGATAAGAGTTCTTTTTTTAAAGGATCGTACACTCGATGAAAGTTGGCTTGAAAAGTACTTGGATTAATAGTAGAGTAAAGATAAGGGGAAAACACGTGCTAATCATGTAGTAGTTTTTGACATGTTAGAGCATCTGTAGTCGTTTTGTTAAAAAATGGGTATATGTAAAATATAGAAATAGCGAATAGGGGGTAGCACTGCAGTCGTGAATACCCATAAAATGACTTTTTTTTGGGATCAAACGGAACATGATATACCGTCTGAACATTTGTCGTAGAAAGTGGAAATTTTTTTTTGAAAACCCAAAAAAATTGCCGTCGCTAAGACGACAAATCATTTGCTTTTTTTTTTCCAAACGACATATCATTTGCCGTCCCAAAGTTTCGCAATTAAAAAATTTGTCTCAGAGGACAAATCATATATCGTCCAACACTAAGACGGTAAATCATCTTCCGATTTCTAAAATATGCATAATGTCATTTCCGTCGTCAAATATAGCCGTCTCCTATTCATTCAAAACCCAAAAAATGACTATGTCGACGACGACTGCAGAAGTTTTTTTCTCCAAAATATACATTTTTTGAATATATAGCCAACGACTACATATGCTCTTACTGGATAAGATCTGAAAAAAAAGAGACCAACCCGAATGCAATAAAAGTTACCGGGTGTGAATCCACAAATATAGTCCTAGACTCCTAGTAGTCCTAGATCTTCAATGAGCCCGGATCCCACCGATCCCTTCCCATTTCCCACCCCTTCAGCCCACCAACCTAGTCATCCCACAGCAGCACCGCTCTTTCGCCATAAAAAACAACACAAAATCGAGCAGAAGAAAAACAACATAAAAATCAAAACCTAGGGTTTTGCAAACAATAAAATCCTAGGGTTTGCGATTCCCGATTCATGGAAGACGAACCCCAATCCGACAATCCTTCTCAATCCAAACCCATGGCCGACGATTCCGAACCCAAAGAGCCCGATCGATCCGATTCCCCGCCGCCGCCCCAATGCGGGGATGACGTAAGCGACCGGCGATTAGAGGAGGAGAAGCCAGAGCTAGCTGAAACCACCGAGAATGTTCCATCGTTTCAAGAAGGAGAAGGGATAGATGAAAAGGTTTCATCTTTGGGAGGAGAGAATGTTGATGTGTTTGATGACGTCATGCAAGATGAGAAAGTTGCGATTGGTGAAACGATGGGAGAATGTGAGGGGGAGGAGATGGTGAAAGTGGAAGTAGCGGAAGAGATGCCGGAAATAGCTGAAAGAGATGCGTTCTTGGATGAAGGTTTGGTTAGAGAAGATGAGAAGGTTGACTTATTGCAAGAAGAATCAGCTGAAAATGAAGGGAAGATTTTGGGAGCGGAAGAGGGGAGTGAGGAGAAGGCACAATCGGTTGGAAAAGATGTTGAAGATCCCTTGTTGCTGGACGGTTTGGTTGACTTGGATGAGAAGCGAGAGGAATCGGCCAAAAATGAAGGGAAGGTTGCCTTACTGAAAGAAGAGAATGATGAGTTGGAACAACCTGTTGAAAAAGATGACAAAGTTTCCTTACTGCAAGAGGAATCAGCTGAGAATGAGGGGAAGATTTCCTTAGTTAAAGAAGAGAATGATGAGATGGCACAACCTGTTGAGAAAGATTGCAAAGTTCCCTTGTTGCAAGAGGAATCGGCTGAGCACGACGTGAAGATTTCCGTACTCAAAGAAGAGAATAATGGGATGTCACAACCTGATGAGAAAGATGACAAAGTTCCCTTATTGCACGAGGAATTGGCTGAAAATGAGAAGGTTTCCTTATCCAAAGAAGTGGGTAATCAGATGACACAACCTGTTGAAGAAGATGACAAGGTTCCCTTGTTGCAGGAAGGTTTGGTTAATGAAGATGAGAAAGTTCCCTTGTTGCAAGAGGAATTGGCTGAAAATGAGGGGAATGTTACCTTATCGGAGGATGAAGAATCAGCTGATAAAGACGAGAAACAGGAGGAAGACGTTGAAAAGGATGAAGAAGAATCATCCACCGATGAGAAGCAGGAGGAAGATGTTGATGAGGCTGAGGAGATGGACATAGATGACGGGGGTCCATCAATGGCAGCAGGAAAGAGAACGGGGTCAAAGCGGAAGCGTGGTCGTCCAGGTCGCCTACCCGTGACTCAGGGTCGCAAGCCAAAGGCGCCACCGAAGCTGAAGGAGGATGAGGAGTTGTGCTTCATTTGCTTTGATGGTGGAGATCTTGTGGTTTGCGACCACAGGTGTGTATTTGTTCCTCTCACACAGACAGACATGGACGAACATATAATCATTATATTAAGATTGCCAAAAGAAAATAAAATCATTTTATTCACTAGTAAATTTGATACTTTTGTTGGCATATTCCATTGAGTGTGCATTGAGATTCATGCCATGTTTTACTTTCTGGTGCATGTCAAAATTTTACAGAAGCCATCACTTCTTTCATGAATTTTAAAAACTAATCGATGAACAGGAAAGTGTTAAATCTACATTCTTGATTAATAAGAGGTCTCTAATCCAACCGTATATGATAGCATCATAATCATATTTTAAGCCTTTCCTCACCAAAATGCTATCTTCTATGGAGATATGAGTCCATAAAATCTGATATATTTTAGTATTAACTATCTATATGACGCCAACCCTCTCTAAATTGATTTCAAAATTTTGGTTTCAAAAGACTGGGCAAGAGAAGGATTTGCCATACTCCAAAAAGGTCATTTAGCGTATTCCATGCATATTATTTATATTTATGCCTTTGCCGTATCTATTTTAATGCTGATTTGTTATAGGGGTTGCCCAAAGGTGTATCACCCTTCATGTGTCAATCGCGATGAGGATTATTTCAAAGGAAAGGGCCAATGGAACTGCGGTATGATTTATTACTACATGTAGTTTGTAGCTTCTGTGAATATGTGGATTGTTACTCATTTTGCATGCTCTTTGTGGTTGAATGGGTCATTACAGTACGGTTTTAGCTAATTAGTTTCCATGAACTACATCCTTACATGAGTGTTAACTCAGTACGTGAACAATAAGGTGTTTTTTTAACTGCATTGCTTTAGGAATTTTCTCATTGAATATTTCTTCTCCGCCAAAGATTTACTGTCAAATTAGAAGGCTGATTTCAATTTGGTCCCTATCTAATCAGAACATCTCTTGTTGCTAGCCAACCAGATTATTTTCCATTGGGTGCTTCCTTCACATACTACTGTTGTGTTTCATATACGATCCCATAAATATAATCATAAGGATTAAGGAGTGAACTGAACGATGATATTAGGTGGCATCCTGATTCAAATGAAGTATGATAAGGTTATATGTATGATATATTCGAGGAAATCTTGTTTAGAAAACCCTATTGAGTATGAACTCCTCATTAACTATGGAGTTGTGACAAGTAGGAAGTGTGGTCGAGCTTGGGCCCGCCTCATATAGGTCTTGTCCCGAGCCTGCATTTCTTAACGAGTCGAAGCCCGGTCCAGTTTTTGTCTTGCTTGAAAGTTAGGCTGAATAATGGATCCAAATTATAAAAAAGTCCAAGTCAGGCCTTGGTCTGAGTTAGTAATAGGACACAACATGTGAGGTTAAGTGGTTAACTCATGCTTTAAGTTGCAAGCGTTGTGTAATTTGTATTTGTACATAAAGGTTAGTTATGTATATATTGATGCTAAACTTATGAGACATTATTTGCTTGAATTTGTATATTTGATTAAAGTATTTTAAAAAACATCTCTAATATTATAATAGGAGAAGGCCTTAGTGTCATTTGTAAATGTTTGTCATTTTGTCAACACGTGCAGCGCACGTGTTGGTAGATTTTTTTTGTCCTTTTCATTCTCCCTCCCCATTTCCCCACGTGCAACGCACGTGTATAATACTAGATTTTTTTTTTTTTTTGTCCTTTTCATTTCCCCTCCCCATTTTCCCCACGTGCAACGCACGTGTATGGGAGGAGGCCTTAGTGTCATTTTGTCAACACGTGCAACGCACGTGTTGGTAGATTTTTTTCCCCCTTTTCATTCCCCCTCCCCATTTTCCCCACGTGCAACGCACGTGTATAATACTAGTAAAAATAAAAGTAATTAGTGTTAGTAGTATTAATAACAATAGAATATCAGGTAGCCTATATCTCCTCCCCCCAATGCATGATATGAGGATGGTGTATCACGATTGTTAAACATGTTTTGTCCATGCATTAAATCCCATTCGTTCCTGAAGGACCGTTCAATTTTCTAGCACATGATGAGTGGAAAAGACATGAATGAACCCCCGTATCCTTATAATAATATTGATAATGATACTAATGACAGAAAGTATCAAAGTAATAATATTAATTGTTGTTATTGTTAGGGGTTAATATGAAGTACCACTCAGTTTGGGCCCAATACGAATTGCCCATACAAGGTTTTTTTAGTAGAATATACACAATGCTTCGTTAACACTCTATTCGAGTTAACTCGAACACCTCTATTAAAAAAGAATTGTGCAATTACTCTTTTGCCTTCTTCCTTTTTTTTTTTCGTTTTTTAAACCCTAACGAATCCGAATCCATCTAAAATCTCCCTCGTTATCTTTCTGAAATCCTGCAAATCGAAACTCTCTCATACTTTGAATATTAGAGGGGCTATTTGTTGTGTAGTTATAGTGGGTAAGTTTTGACTGTAAATATTAAGAGCTCCAGTTTGAACGTTACTAGAGAATTACTGTTTAAATAGTAGTGTTCATTGTGAGGGTTTTTAAGCTCCCCTTGGGATATAGATTATGTGGAACTGTTTAACTTTGAGTGCGTTTTGGTGAAGTTATGGTCCTAATTTTCTCATATTTCAGATCTTAGGAAGTCTTCTTTCCTTCTTATATTCAACCCTATAGTGTACAAGTGAAACCCTATAGTGTACAAGTGAACTTGGATTTGAACTGGATTTAGATGACCGACCATGGTCAATCATCAGAAACATCGTCTATTTAATATAACTTGAAAATACGACTGAAATGATCTTATTAGAATCATGATGGTGTTAGTGTATATGCCTCATAGGTCAACTGAAGAATGCGGCCAACAGTTGAAACTTTGAACCAAATTATAGGCAGAATAATTTTATTTATAATGATATAACGAGTTGAAACTTTGGATCTGATACAAGTTTAATCTTCAAAAGAAGAAATATACTAGAAGAAACAAGAAGCAATCAAACTCTAAGCTCCACATAACTGTAACACTTGACACTCCATAGTAACATCACCATAATAACTGAAATCCTTCACAATCAACATCCATCAGCTTAATTGCTGAAACCCTTTACACTCCAATGTAAGGGCAGCATGAAACCCTTCATACATGTTCTCTATGAAATTACTACTACAACCATGAGTGTTCATTACTCCATTCATAGCCATCCACCTCCATAACTCTCTCTGCCTCATCCATCTATCTGAACTAGCATTGTTATTAGAAACTATCATAGACATAACTTTGTTTCTCAACATTACCATAGTTCATATGATCGACTTCATCCACTACTCAACATGTCATCCCAGCATCCGTTTGAACTTTAAAAGCTCCAAGTATTATGCTCCACCCACTCTCATTTTGTCTCGTAGGCATATTCACGCTGACATCATACACCAACTAGCATTCCTGTACGGCCTAAATCAACCAACATTTGAGAGAGTTACAATTTGCGAGATATTGAGAGAGAATTTAGAGAATAGTCGAGATGGATTCTAGTTTGTTAGGGTTTAGACTTTAGAGAATCAAAAAAGGAGAGGGAAGAAGAAGGGGTGTTTAAATTGAAGGGGTAAGGGCGACAGGGTAATTGGATTATTCATTTTTAACAGACCTGTTCGAGTTAAGCGAGCATTTTTTTTATTGTACCGAAAAAAGTTTTATGGAAACTTTATACGGGGTACGTGGCCCAAATGTTTGAGGAGTTACTTGGGATTTACTTTTATTATTATTATCAATTTTAGCCCATAGGGGCCTACATAATTGTGAAATGTCCCAGCCACTACAATAAAACTCCGAAGTTGCGAGGGTTGAAAGATTTATGTTTACTAGTTAAAATTGCACGTGGATTTAATACAAAAATTATATATATAGGGCTATGATCGATGAGAACTCTTTTGGTGAGAACCACGTGAGCATTTTTTTTGGGGACGTTAGTTGAAATATCCGAACCATTCATTTTGATATACATGTCCAAATTAGTCTTAAAGATGTGAAATCAAGTCATTTGAGATTTGTTTGTCCATGCATTAAAGTGTTACAAATAGTACAACAGCATATCGTTATTTTTTATAATGACATTATGGATTGACAAATGAATGTCAAATGATTTGATTTTACATTTCTAGATCAAATTTGTTATTCTACTCAATGTGAATGGTTCACATCATCCATGTGATGGGTATGTAAGGAGTTCTCACGAAGCTTATCGTGAGAATGATTCTCATTGGTTCGCCTTCTTATATATATATATATATATATATATATATAATAAAACACAAAGAAAGCTATCATGTGGCTCTCCTTCAATTCTTTTAAAAATCAAAGGTCCAGATCTAACCTCACAAAACATATTTTTCCCCCAAAAAGTTCCCTCCAAAAGTTTCCCCCCAAAACTCAAATTCAAATCCCCACTCAAAACAACTCCTAGATTTATTTAATTATTATTTTTTTCTCTCTCCCTCCCTCTTCAATTCAAAAAATTAAAAAACTAAAAAAATTAAAATTTTAAAAACTTAAAAAATGATTCCAAAAAAAATCATATAATATGTTTTTTTGCTCTATATTTACTACTTCAATTAATTTGCTGGACCTCCAACACTATTTTATATGATCACATAAGGTGTACCGTTTCGAAGACGTGTCGTAGGCACGTGTCAACGGGCAAACCTAGTATATATATATATCGTAAAATTTCCGTTCTTTTATGATATAAAATTTCCATGCCCTAATTTGGGATGAAGGATGTGTAGTAGTTGTAGAATTTTCATACCATAACCGGTTCATATTATCATCTCTATTCGAAGTTAAACAGGGCTATTCATCAGTTCGTTGTTTGTGTATCAATTTCCAACAATGCCACCGAGCTTGTGTTTTTTAGACTCCAAAGTTACAATTGCTAGGTTGAAATTTGGTACAATTAATTGTATGTATAATCTGATATATCTTCTCTACAGGATTATCATATATATATTTCTAAATGGATTGACTAACTTCTCACCTTTTTTTTAATGTACAACTTATCAATCTCGCAATTTCCCTCACAAATTGTAGGAGAAACCCTATAGTCCACGACAAGATTCCGTGAACTTTAGAAAAACAGTAACAAAATCAAATGCATGGGCAGTCAATTTCTACTATGACTACAGTCGCAGGGCTATTCTTTTTGATAATTTTAGTTAGAATTTAGATAAGTTCTTAGTTTTTAAATGATTTCATTGTTTCAGTTGGGCATTATGTATTACAATAGGGGTGAGTTGGACTTAAAGATAGGGTTAGTTTTTCTTAGTGAGTTCAAATTAAATTAGTTTGGCATTTTCTTTTGATATCTTTGAATGGGATTTCCCTTATGTCATGAAAGTAACCGAAGCTTTAGGAGATAGGATTCTATTTTATTCACGTTTCTTTAAACAGCTTAAATTTGTGTCGTTGTAATTAGTTTTTGGAATTTGGTTTATTTGTTTTTTATGGTAAAGTTTGCCATGCATCTCTGAAGATGAATGGCTGAAATTAATTCGCTTTACTTTTAATACTAGTTCAAATTGGATTTAAAATAAATGACTCACATATGCTTCGGATAGAATCACTTCTTTTGTAATAGATAGATATTTAACACCACCTTCAGGTTGAACACCTTTTTATGAGCTGAAACTTGGGTTGTGTTCAACATGATTTTTTAAATCAGTGCCTGATGAGTAGAGCTGGTATCCGGTCCTATCGGGTCGGGTTCTCCACTACCCGGACCTGGACCCGGATCCGGACCCGGTACCTCACGGGTCCAAAAATTGGATCCGGACCCGGACTTGCAAGAACCGGGTCCGGGTCCGGGTCCTAGTTAAAAAAATTACCCGTCGGGTCCGGTAGTAGAGAACAAATATTTGCACTTTAAGTATTTTTAACAATTTTTGCACTTAAGTATATAAATTAATATTACATTTACACACAATTACTTTTATTTGTATATTCCTATAACCATATTATTCAAATTCTATACGTTTGGGGGTATTTTTTAACGGGTCCGGGTCTGGGTCAGTTCTATTTTGAGCGGTCCCGAACCCGGACCTGAAAGTGCATCGGGTCTTATTTTAGGACCCGGACCCGGATCCATATAGAACGGGTCGGTTCCGGTCCAATGTCCGGTCCGGGTATTGGGTAAATGTGACAGTATTACTGATAAGATGTGATCTGGGTGGCTCTTGTACCATGTGAAGTTTTCCTGCTATTATAAACTCCTAAGTCACTTTGATGGTTGAGAGATTCATAGGATTCAAATTGAGATAACGTCCAAGCCCAACCTAAACTATTATATGTATGGACCGAACCTGTATATTAGTTGGATCAGGCCTTGTCGGAGTGAGGCTTTTATGGAAAATTGTCAGTCTTATTCAAGGTTTTTATAAAATAGCGTAAGAGTTGATTGGGGAAGGGCCTTTAAGTCTGACTAGAAAAGCTAAAAAAAACACATGTACATTGGCATCACCTTTGTGGTTCTTTATTTAAACGAAAATTTATCTATTGGAGGTTATTGCCCGTTAGAAGTTTGGAGTTGCCCCTTGTAACGTTAGCTTGCTCCATGACGGGTCTCATTGATTTGGTCTTTAGAAGCTTATGAAACTTGAAATCGTATTTGTACCATAGTTTAAAAGATTTGACTGGATCACATCAGTTTTGGAGGGGGGCAATCTCATCCTCCTCCAGAATATCGGGATCGACAATCTGTATCGGGGATCAGCCAAGATGGATGTGGGACACGCTGATTGGCCAAGAAGCTTGGGCTGTAAATCTGATCCTAAATGGGATGAGTTTGACCGTAAGTTGAATATACTACTAAGACATTTTTCTGGTTGGTTCTTAAATTTAATCATATGATAAATTATAAAAGTTCATTAAAGTTATTTTGTTTTCAGTTGGGTTGCTGAAAAATCGAAAAGTTAATTGACCCAGAACTTAAGAGTAGTTAAATAGTTAAAGTAGTTAACAACTCTTAAAAGAGTTTTTCCCATTGTTCCAAGGACAATGCCGAGTTCTGTACAAATTTTAATCTAAAATAAGAAAAGCTCTTTCATGGAAAAATTTGAAAAAATGAAGCTGTAGCAATATCTGTAAACACTATGATTATATAGTAAACTAGACTTTCTAGTTTATGTACGACAGATATTTGAGGTTTTAGAACGATATATTGGTCGGGAAACTAGTTACTTGTATTGAGCTTCTAAGGTAACACCTTGGGGGATTTCTACTTCATATGATGTGACCATTTTTTTATTAGAGTGAAAGACTCAAATTTTGGTCATACTCTAGATGTGTTAAAGAATTATTCCCATGAATCAAGTGAGAAGAATATACTCTTAGAGACAGAGAGGTCTTGTTCTTTGTACATGTTCAATTTCATTTTGACTTCTATTTTTGCTTTCAAACGTCTTGCCTTCATCCGGTTCGATTGAAATCGTGTGCATATTCCTGGATGAACCTGTACTGCAGATGTAAGTATCGGGAACAAATGAAGTTTATGTTATTTATCTAGTGCTTGAACATGTTGAAGGTAGAGATACAAGTGTCTCATGGCACGCTGATCGGCTTGGGAATAGTGGTCTAAATATTAGTTTTTTTTTTGTGGGTCTAGTGTTATCTGGTTGATTTGACCCTGGCCTACTTGGAAGAATGCATCATTTGGTATTTTAATTCGTATTGTTGAAGTAATGGTTACAACACCTTTTCCAAGAGAGTTGCCTTAGAGAGATGCTTTTATGTAGGATTGGAAGACTTGCTGACAGCCCAGTTAAAAATTATGATAAATATTTATCTTATGTGCTGGTAAAAGCAATGTAAGTTGAGGGACATATCTGTGATGAAGTTGAGAAAAAACATATAAGATTTATTCTTGATGCACTGAATTTTATATGGTTAAATACGGTCCATGTGGTTGGTTCCAAAATCATTTGTTTACACATGGAGTTTGGAAAATTATATATAACCTAGATATTCTTATCAACATTTGGTTGATTATGCAAATTGGGAAGGCGCCTTAATAGGCTGACCATTTGTTCGTCGATAGATCATATGAAATTTGTATTTGCCATTCTACTTTTAGGTGGAAAAGTGCAAAATTTTCTTGGTAGAACGCATAATTTCCCCCCATATCGTAGCTATAATATTGAATTAAGAAAGGGCAACCATCTCTGAGATAAATCTTGAGTTTTAAGAGCAGTGGACAGACATTGATAAAGTGATAACTTAGTTTCAGGCTTCAGCTGATAAGTTTTACGTAAAAACTTTTTTGTTGGTTCCATTAGAAGAAGCGTAAATCTTGTTAAAAAGTTCTATAACTAAAATTTCCAAGTTTCGCTCTTCATTTAGTCTAATTTGTTCCAAGTCATGCTTATTCTTCAGTTTTGTTACCGTCAATAGACACATATACACAGAACTAATGATGGGTTTATTGACTGTTCATATATATGTTCATGAAGCGTCAACTGTTACGGGTATTTGTAATTATTTTGTGAATATTTCCATGTCAACTTCATCATGAGAAATATTAATGCTAATACATGCACATTTTTTCCTAAATAAAAAATTGTAGTAAATTTAGTATTTTCTGTTCAAGTATGTTCTCTTCTACTTCTTTTTGTGTTGGATTTCTCTTTATTTGCATTCACTTTCTCATTCCCTGATATTTAATATTCAGAAAATTCCATATGAAGTTCTATTAATTGCATTTTTTATTCGCATGTTATTGGACCCTTACTAGTACTATCCTTTTCTTGGCCCTTACTAGTACTATCCTTTTCTTGTATCTCAGGTTGGCATATTTGTAGCAACTGTCAAAAGTCAGCTCGGTATATGTGTTATACCTGTACATATTCATTGTGCAAAAGGTGCATAAAAGATGCAGAATTTGTTTGTGTTAGAGGAAACAAGGGTTTTTGCGAAACTTGCAAAAAAATGGTGATGCAGATAGAAATGGAAAAACATGGAAATGAGGAAAAGGTATGTTTTATTCTTGCACTTCTATAGTGCTATATCACACTATCTGACATTCATTTTCAGATTTGGTAAATTTTCTGGTGTCTAGATTAAGTTCCACTCAAGGTTTGGAAACTTGGTTTTAGTTTCTGGGCTCATTGGGGTTTTGGTTTCGTCTGTTTGTGAAATTTTCAAGTGTTTCTTTTTTAGTATCGATTTCAAAATTTTAGAATGCAAAATTTCTATGGCGGATTACTGATTAGGATTGGGTTGACTTGTAGAATAAATAAAATAAAATAAAAAATTTGATTTGTTATCGAAGCATTTCTGTTTGGATGCAGCTGCTCTGTTGTAAATCGAGTCCCGTAATTGTGTTGGGTTGCAAATGTGTGGTTGTACTTGTAGGGTGCAAGAAGCAAAAGGTTTTTGCAACCCAAGTTACAAAGTTCAACTTCCGTTCAGTTTAGGGAGTGTTTGGTTCCTTGCGAGTTGAAATGCAGTTGTACTTGCACACGGGAATTTGATCCTCTAATTTTTGTCGACTCAAAAACACCTATATTCTCTAAATTTTGGATGGAAATGATGATTGTAATATATAAGTAGAAGCTATGTTGGATAGGGGATATTTTAGTTATTGATTTAAAGAGTTTTGGAGGAAAAGTTTACTCTTCACTTGCAAGTGGCAACTGCAACTGCAACTTGCACATGCAAGGAACCAAACATTCCCTTCGTGCAACTAATTATGTAAGTAAAGATGCACATCTCTGCAACAATCTGTTAACACTATCGGAGGCCACTGCCACCAACCACCCACCCTTCCTCATTATAAGCTGTTGTTGCATGCGTGGACAGCTGCATTGTACTCAGTGTTATTGTAGGTGATAGTCGGCAATAGGATGGCCAAGGAGCCACCTTGGCATTTGAGGAAAATAGGGTAAAAAAGAAAAAATTGATGCAAGAGAAGAAAGAATGCACATTGTCATTACCTTTGATGTACCTTTTTGCTGCTATCCCCAGTGTCAAATACTATGAGCTTCTTGCTGACAATTCCTTTGGCACAACTAGCCACTTCTGCTGCCTCCTTTGTTTCTGAATAAGAGGAGCTCAAATGAGAGGGTAAGAAGACATGAAGGACGAATGGAATACACTTAATTCTCTTAGGGAAGTTTGGCAGGCAGTAATGTGGAAGAGAACTCCCCAATTCCCTCGTGGATTACTTGTTTGGCTAACAATGAAGTCCAGATTTTAAGGAATTATCATTTCTAATGGGAATTAAATTCCCCCAATTTAGTGGATTTTGTGTGGGAAGCCGATTGCAAAAAACTAGCATTCCCCCAACTTGCCATCATTTTCCTCCACTATAACTGCCACCAATACCCGACTGTTTTTTTATGGCTGGCACCCTCGCCGACCATCTCATATGTAGCGCCCCGAGTTCCACACACTGGGAGCTCGTGACACTTACCCAGAATCTTTACTTCAATGAGTACACAACACAGAAAAAATCACAGGAAATTAGAGACTTACATTGCGCAAGGAAACTATATCTTTCGCTTGGATGTTTTCCGCAGCTCGAGCCCCCTGTTCCACGATCAGCGATCCTGCATTAGCAAACTGTGGGCACGTCAGTTGAATACAGCTGACGCAACGCGGATGAAAACCACAATCTCCAAAATCCTTAACAATCAACTAGATTTGCCCGTGGGCACGTGCATACGGTACGTTTTCGGAACGATACAAAACACGAAAAGCTTGTAAACAGTAAAACAACAATTATGTAGCTCAAGTTTGAATAGTATGACAATAATTAGTTGTAAATAAAAGTCCGTGTTTCCATTAGTATATGTTGAAAAATAATTATAAATGGGGTATAAAATCTAACTTCTTAGAACTTTAAGTGTGGAGTTGAAGAAATATTTACTATTTTCAATATAACATGTGCGAAAAAAACATTAAAAATTTGAAAATCTAAATTTCTAAGTAAATATAGAAAGAATGGGAGAGAGAGATAGGGAGAGAGAGAAAGAGAGAAATATGAAAAAGTGAAGAGAGGAGAGAGATAGTAATAAAGTAATAAGTTTTTTAGTTTTTGGGGGGAAAAATTTGGTTTGATCTAGGCCTTTGATTTTAGGGGGGATTGATTGTGAGCCACTTGATAGCATGGAGGGAAAATATATTTTGTGAGGTTTGATCTAGGCCTTTGATTTTATGGGGGATTGATTGTGAGCCACTTGATAGCTTTCTTTGTAATTTATTATATAGACTAGGTTTGCCCGTTGACACGTGCCTACGACACGTCTTCGAAACGGTGCACTCTGTTTGATCATATAAAATAGTCTTGGAGGTCCAGCAAATTAATTGAAGTAGCAAACATATTATATGAGAAACTTTTGGGGATCCAGCAAAAAACATGATTTTTTGAATTATTTTTAAAGTTTTTAATTTTTGAACTTTTTTAGTTTTTTAATTTTTAATTTTTTAATTTTTTAAAATTTTTATTCTCTTAATTTTTGGAATAGAGGAAGGGAGAGAGAAAAAAATAATTAAATAAATATAGGAGTTGTTTTGGGTGGGGATTTGAATTTGAGTTTTGGGGGGAAACTTTTGGGAGGGAAAAATATGTTTTGTGAGGTTAGATTCGGACCTTTAATTTTTTGGAGAATTGAAGGAGAGCCACTTGATAGCTTTCTTTGTGTTTTAATATATCGATATTTGATGCAGAAGGAAAATATGAAGGTCAAACCACAAATGTCGGTGTATGTCATGATCTAGATTGTAATGCACAATTCATATGCACACCATGCTCTTAATCTAATGCAAACTTGATTTGGAAACGTATGCATCCCATACTACATACTCCTCAAATCGAGTTCGTATTCTCCAGATGGTAGGGTTCAATCCCTCGCTATGCATCCTACTCTTGTACTCTTTCTTGTTTCTGACATTTATCTAGTGACTGCTAAGGTTGCAGTCGCTCGGTCTAGTTCCGTCGCTGCAGTCAGAATCATTGGTTATGCCATTATGTATGCCGAGACCCTGTGGTCCTACGTCACTCCCCGGTCATACTCCGCCCGGCCCCTGTGGTCCTACGCCACTCCCGGACCTTACCCAAAAGTTGTTATGAATATAAAGATGACCCTGCAGGTCCTACCTGTTCCACCAAGAGTCCTAGAGCCCTGCTATGCTCCCTGTTCGCATTAAACATTATAGAACCTTAGGTGGATTTGGAGGGTCCATTCCCAAATTTTCACCATACAGTCCTTATTACTAAATTTCAGAAATTAACAGACGAGACCACGTCGCACGTGTCCCAGACGAGACCACGCCGCACGTGTCCCCTTGACAGGAAAGTACAACGCCCAACTAGTGCCTGTCCTTACCAATCATCCTAGTTTAATTTCTTAATTCACCAACTAGGTTCAAAATGAATCCAACCTAGTTGAATCTCAACAAGTCTCACCTTGATTTAGTTAGGGTTCAGCCTAGCCTTCAATCATGCTAAGAGGTCGGCCCAACATGCAACACACTAGTGCACTCAATGTGCACAAAACACTACCATATGTAAATCTCCAAGTATGCATACCCGCATACACAAACATACGGTATTCCATCAATCACCGTATTTATGCCTACAATCTCTTCTATGCAACAAATAGTTCTTTACTACAATCTACTTAACTTGTCATGAGCTTTTTATTAGCTAAGCATGCAACTACAAGTGGCTTTTCTTCTTACCACCAAAACTATACTATCATAAATCAGTTAGCTAAGAATTCGAATACGGCTTTTTACCATTATCCACTTACTACCACTACTTTAAGTGACTACTAACTCTACTTTGAATCACTACTTCCACCATGCATTACTAACTAACAAGTAGTTTATACCTTCATGAACGAGTAGTTTCCTATTCTACAAGCTAATTAAATAATTATACTAACTAGGCATACACTTCCCACAATTCTTCTATTTAAGTTTTCCTTGTTATAAGAGCTAAGCATATAATCATACAACGTCACTCTATATAATTTATATCTACTAACATACAATCAACATTCTATATAATTTATATCTATACAAAATCTCACATAGAGCTTACTATAATTAACCATGCATGTAACTTCTTTATCAATTCTATCGTACTAGCATATAAAATTCTACTAGTGTCTCTTTCCTAATTACAACTTTTTATTTCACATAATCACTTCAACCTATTATGCATAATCAAACAATGAATTAAAACATGATTGGGAGTAAACATACATTTCTCTTGCTATGTTTACTCTATATAAACTGATGTATTTAATAATTTCAACCAACAACATCTTAACAATAAAACTTCTAACATAACCTCAATACTTCAATTCAATAATTTTAACAAACACAACTTCTATATAATAAAGTCATAAAAGTAATCAAAAGGAAAAGGAGAATACCCACTTTGTTTTGTTTGCAAGCTTCAAGTTGCTATCTCCTCCTTGCTCCTTGATTCTTCCTTGACTTCTTGCTCCAATAATAGTATAATAGTATTTAGTAGCTAAGTAGTAGAAATAGTAGTAGTAGAAGTGGTAGTTGTTGAAGAAGTAGTAGGTAGTAGTAGTTGTTGAAGAAGTAGTAAAGTAGTGGTAGTTGTTGGAAGTGGTTAAGTAGTAGTAAATATATAAAAAAGAGAGATGGAAGAAAACTACTGCTGCTGTTGCTGTCGGCAGTAAAGAGAGAAGCGAGAAGGAGAGAAGTGTAGGAGTAGTAAGTAGTAGTAGTAGTAATTTGAGTAGTAGGAGTTAATACACATGTATATATAGAAAAAGGGGAGGAAACACAGCTACTGCTGCTGTCGGCAGTAAAGAGAAAGAGGGAGAGGTGTGGAAGGGTGTAGAAGGCTTAGGTGTCCCCCACTTTTGCACATAACCCCTCAAGCTTTATTTAATTGCACTTAAGCCCTAAATCTTATTGGATTGGGCTTAAGAAAGAAGGTGTTGGGTTTTTCAAAGAAAACAAGTTGGGCTTTTATAAGAAAACATATTAGGTTTTTAAAATAAAATGACCATACTAACATAAAATAATAGTGTAGTGTAAAAAAATAACAATGCATATGTATATTCATTATAAGAAATTTAGGGGTATTACATCATATCCTGGAACTTTTGGGGGAAAATAATAGCAACCATCATGTCCCTCCAAAAGTTAACGTTATTTTGGTAATTGAATCAGAAGTTGGTAGGAAATTTGAATTTCTACTTGCACTTCCACCTCAGTACTTAGTGTTGTTTGAAGTGGTTTCCTCTTGCAACAGCGTATCCCGTCACATGACTACTTTCAACCGCCTAAACTTCTTTATTTGTTACTCAGAGTATTGAATTTGAATTTTAATCAGTTTAGTTAACAATGTCAACTTTGATATCATAGAATTGAAGTGAGATGGTTAAATTGGATTAGTGCTTAACTGCTTATGAAGTATTGTGTGTTCCATGTATCTCAACGTATGTATGAACTTTAGAGGGAAACTTTTTCAGGGAAACAATAAACATGCTTTATGTGTGAAAAGTTGGGCAATCAAGAAATGACATGCTTAGGAAAGGAGTGTATCTGATTTGTAATTTATAGGTGAGGTGGGTGCAGATGCCCTAATAAACAAGAAGTAAATGCATTCATGAGAAACTGGAGGTAACTTTAACTAAGGATAAAATACGGAAGAGTTTGGTTAAGACTGGTTTAGGCATGTGCAACGAGGACCAATGTTTTAAATATCAGATATCAGTATCATATCGGAAGACAAACTTTTATATCGGATACCGGATGTCGATGATATATCGGCGATGTTTAAACAATATCTGGTTAACATATCGGATGGAAATATGTATTGTAATTGTAATTTAGATGACCTTTACACATTATATATTACAAATACATGCAATCTAATGCAAGTAATAATAGTTATAATCAAAATTTATAATTGTCTACATGAAATCTAATACTAAGATACCTACATATTAAAGATTTGAAGACAATAAAATGGATTTTTCGAATGAAAACTTGAAGACAAGTTAAAAGATCTCTCTGTTCACTCCATATAACAATCTGCTCGTGCTACTTTAAAATAATATTTTAATTTATTGTTTACTAAAAATGGAGATGCTTTTTTTTTTGTATATACACTCATAGAAGCAATTAGCTTACTTAACAAAGGATATTGTAATATCAAATTTGGAATTTTGAAGAGAAAAAGTCGATAGATATAAATGAATGAATCTGACATATTCTATGTCGTATGTCCACCATAATTAGTTATAGTTTCTCTTATCTCTCTCAAATCTATAATATAATTACAAATCCTAATACCGTCCATTATTATGAGGTTACAAGTGAATCTCTTCTTGACATGTTCAATAAATGAACACCCCTAGGTCGACCGACACCTCCCCTGCGTGTTACATCGTATTAGGATAAAAGTTAGAAATGATGGTGTGATAAATTTTTAGGAGAAGCAATAAGGATGAAAGACAAGAAGGTATTTTAGCTGATTTTTTCAAGTCTCATTTTTATACAATGAGTTGGATTTGAACCCTAAATGAAAGGGGTATGGCATTTTTATTTTCTTTTATAACACGATATATTGAATAAGGTAGATTCATTTAAGATATCTATCGATATAACAGATCAATAACATGTAAAACACTGGTTTCATTAATGTTAGCCTATCCAAAACACTGGCGAGGACCTATGAGGACCCTTCTAAACAAAAATGATATTTTAGTAAATGGAGCAAAAAAACTAACACTATATTTATGCATGGTAGATCATGGCTGTTGGGTTTATGTCTAGCATACTAGGTTTTATGTGAAGAGAAAAGGGGAAAGCGAGAAGAGGTTCGAAGCGAAGATGGAGGCAAATAGTTGTTGTCTTGGCTGTCGAGGAGATGGCAGTCGAATGCAACATCCAGAGCTGCTCTCCGGCTGCTCTCGATTGCATAGCAGTGGCGGACGCAACAATATAGGTCGATTCTGCAGGGGATTGTTGAGCCCAACTTGTTCTTCTAAGTTATATCGTACGACTTCTATCATATGAATTTTTCTTCAAGGTATATCAGACAGTGAAGGATCAATATTATAACCTAGGTTTTTCTAGATCTTGATAAATAGTGTAATGGCCTCCATTGAGAGGTGAGTACTTCATATGAAAGTTTTTCGTTGTAAACAACGATGTATCTTCTAGTGAGACTTGAGAGATAGATAAGCATATCTAGTTGAATTATCTCGGTTATTTTCCCCCCGGGTTAGGCTCGCCGAATCGGGACAAATCTTGTGTGCTATTGTGCTTGGTGTTGTCTACGTTGCTTGGTTGTTCATTATGATCGGTTGTCGCCTTTCGCTCTAACCCTCTGCCGTGCTGAAATTCCCCGAGTATCGGTTGTTCCTAACGATGGCTATTTATGAGAATCAGATTGTTGTTTATTTTGGTAGAGATGTCCCTTAACAAAATTGAATAAAGAAAAAAGCTTAATGTGGCCAACCCCAAATATTGGTATTAAAGACTATTGTTGTTGTGATTGTATCATTTATAGCCCGAGTTATTTGGGCCCTTGGATGACAATGATTCCCATAATTTGAGTCACTGGTTGTGCTCCTTCTGGGATTGAACAATGAGAAAATATTCCTGAGGTTGTTCCTGAATAGTTTGGTTCAGTTTAGTGATGTGTCAAATATGTCTAATTTACTTTAGAATATTGCAGCTGTAATGGAAAAAACTGTGCCCACTTATGGTGGTGAGGTGCATGTCTCCTGGACAAGAAAATTTTGCTAAGTATCTGCATGACACTAAAGAAGAGTTCAGCCTAGTGATCAGTGCTTTTTCTATCTTTCTTTCAAAGTTGATCCTGTATTTGCAAACATTTATCTTTCATGACCATAGACAATCCTTTCACCACATCCTTAATTCCTTATAAGTGATAATTCTCGCACTTGTACTCGGGAATCCTTGGACAGAACACTTTCCTAAATGGGGGAATACTTTACTCGAACAATTTGCAGCTAGATAGAGGAGGGTTGTACCTAGGTTAATTGCTAATTGCATGTTAACTTTCTTGATAGAGATTGGGAGAAGATGTTGTTAGGTTTCGAGGGTAATCTCAGATTAAATATACAGCGGAAAAATTACAAAAAAAGTATCAAAACCTAGCCATGGATCCATGCGAAAACCATAAATCGTGTTTAGGAGTTTTACCTTGAAGATGGATATACTGTCTCCATAGTATGCCGATCACAGCACTACAATATTGCGGTGCCGATCACAACACTACAATATTGCGGTGCCTCTACAGATATCCACATGAACGGATCAAATCATGTTTTCCTTCACGCTGCGGTGCTAGCTGCGGGAAGGGGATGTTCCTCACGTTCTCTCTCTCACAATTTCTGTGACGGATAGGATTTTCTCATGCTTGACTTTTCCGCAAATACGTATCATATATATATGTGCAGAAAATCAACCCTAAGAGAGTAATGAGGCTGTTGGGCTCACAATCTGACTTGGTTCAGATTCGCGTGTGGGCATTTGAACTTTAGTCAGCCAATTAATCTAATTAAATGTCCAACCAATGTTAGGAGTCAAAGTCTTACTAGGATTTCCAATTAAATTCATCTCATGAATTTTAAATACAATTTCGATCCATTCTAAGTGTGTGACCCTGTAGGTTCTCATTATATTGAGAGTAATACTAAAATTATATTCTAGTGTTACAAACAGTGACCGATATCTAGTAATATATCACTGCTACTCAAGTAATGGGAATGCCATTGATTTGACATAATATATCTGTGATCAATATTACCATGTAGTCTAGTTCTTTTGTTCAGATATCTAATTGACCACAAGACATAGAGCGTGTCACCCTTGTGTAGTTCAATCTTTGGTTTTTTTTAATGTCCGAGCAGACTTACTAAAACAAATGAGCCCAATGTCTCATATTGACTCAATTGAGCACGGCCATGCATTTTGCGGTTTCACTCAATTAAGGGCCCATAGATTCACTTTTGTTATGTTAGAGGGAGATTCCGTCTAAGTCACTCACATTCCTCTGCATGATTTGTATTATATCCAATGGTCGACTTTATAATCACCTTATTACAGGTAACGTTTGATGACATTAAAATATATAACTTCTCATGTATGGAACCGTAGTAACTTCAAGTCAAAGGACTATGTACATCATGGTCACTGTACACTTATGACACTCACGTAATGATCCATGCTGCGTTTTCATGGTGAGTCAGTCTAGTTCATTATTACTCTAATATATACCCATGTGAAGACTTGATATCTCATATCCATGACCCGTGAGATATGGTCATCAGTCTATGCACATACTAGCCTTTATGTATTATTGTTGTCCTATTTCATAATAATACTTGACTAGAGACATTTAAGAATAGTGTTCTGATTACAATCAATAGGATCTCACAATCATGTCACGCACTTGATATCCCATGGTATTGAACCTACTATTCTAAGGACTTTATTATGTTCATTTAATCAAAATAAACAACACAATAAATGAAATGCCTTATATATGAAATAAATATCATGATACAATGTAAATTAGTAATATCAATACACAATTGGCCTCTAGAGCATACACCAACAGATGTTCCATACAAAGTGTTGAAATTATTTTGGTTCCTCACTGTTCCCTCTTCTCAAAGTCGAGTTATATCGAACATGTTTTGGTTTTTTAGTGTTTGTCGAACATTTCTTGCTCTAATATTTTATAGCCAGTATAATCGGCCAACTACAGTAGATCTGGCATTATCTGTAGATAGCATACTTCAAAGAATCCATAGATCCCGATCTGGATTGGCCGGGTAGGATTGGTTTTGGAGGGGGGCCAATCTTAGCCTCCTCCAAAAGATTGGGATCGGCAATCCGGATTGGGGATTAGCTAGATTGGGACTGATCGAGGATAATGATTCGGATCAGGGATCAGCCAGATCGGGACTGATCCAACAAAAAAAATCAGTTGCTTTACAGTTTAAGTATTTCATTTAATAATAGATAATATTTAAATACTAGATTTGCCCGTGGGCACGTGCCTACGGCACGCCATCGGAACGATACATCATATGAAAGTCTTGTAAACAGTGGCACGTGCCTACGGCACGCCATCGGAACGATACATCATATGAAAGTCTTGTAAACAGTAAAACAACAATTATGTAGCTCAAGTTTGAATAGTAAAACAATAATTAGTTGTAAAAAAAAGTCCATGTTTCCATTAATATATGTTGAAAAATAATTATAAATGGGGGTGTGAAATCCAACTTCTTAGAACTGGGAAAGTATGGAAAACGATGAAATTTAACTTTTGATGATATATTTGTTATTTTCAATATAACATGAGCAACAAAAAATACATAAAAAACATGAAAATTTACAAACCTGAAATCTGAAAATATAAATTTCCGAGTAAATAGAGAGAGAGCGAGAGAGATAAATAAATAAATAAATAAATAAATAAATAAAGGAGTTGTATTAGGGGGATTTGAATTTGAGTTTTTTTTTTTGGGGGGGGGGACTTTTTGCTCGGGAAAATATGTTTTGTGAGGTTAGATCTAGACCATTGATTTCAACCCTATTGAATGAGATCCACTTGATAGCTTTCTTTGTTTTATTATATAGATTGTTTTCATTTTAACAAATACTTATATCAAAATTCCGATCCACCGATTTGGCTAATACCAATCCGTTACAAATTTTTTTCGCAACTAAATACTGTTCCCATTACCAGGATTTAAAACTTTGGTGAATAGGAATCACACATACACATATTTAATCAATATATTATTTGTCATTGTACTCGTCTTTATATTCTCAATATAAATGGAATCTTGGAGACCCTTGTACACATATTTTATGTTTTTAAGTAGATATCTTGTAATTGACGTGAAGATTACAATTAGTGGAACAGTTACTTGTTTCCTTTATTTTACAAAAACACCATTATAATAATCCCAAAAGCTACTTCGTTTCTTTATACGTTCCCTTTGAGTCTGATATATGTTAGGTGAACATTTGATTCCTGTGTTTATATTCATCCAGAACTGAATTTTGTTATTGTTTCGACAATGTCATCTCATTATGATATAGGGTAACCTTCTGCTGTAGCTAGTATATGATTGTATTATTGTAAGTGATTACATTGTGCTTATATGCTTCATAATAGGTTAAAAGGAAATTTGTGTACTAATGAAAGCACAAAAAATGTGTTTTTTTCCCATCAAGTTGATTGGGAAAGTGATGTTAAAACCTCTCAATAACTAACTATTTAACCCATGCGGTACTAGAGGACATTATATGAACTGTGAAAAGCTGTGGAATGTTCGAAAGGGTAAAGAAATATTATTTTTTTACTAATAGATTAATAAAATTTTATGAATCCCTTTCAATAAATTTGATGATTACAAGTAGTAGGAGATTTTCTTGGTTATTCTCATAAAGTACATTGATATATCCTTTTTTGATCTCTTATTATTATTTTTAATAAAATTCTTTACCAGATTTTTGTTGATTTTCAATCTCAAGAACTCTCTTCTGCATATATTCTCCTTTCTCGAAAAGGATATGACTCCTGACTTTAGTGAGTTTACTTCATACCATCCCCAAATATTTCCCAGAATTTCCCAGAATATGTCAGATTCTCAATAGTTCATACATTATTTGGTAGAAGACAACAAGAAGTCATTTGTCGTAAAAGTCTTCGGGGTTGACATTTTTTTAATTCTCTTCAGCCCTATGTCTCGTCTGGTGGAGGTCTTCCTCCGCTAGCAAGTTTTATCGAAGTACTCCATTTATTTTAGTGTTGACAGCAAACAGACTTATATTTCTTGGTTTCAGAGTGACTTCCTCAGATCCTCCACTCAATTGTATACTCTTGGTACCTTTGGAGCAACAATTAGTCTCTGAATTGCATATCCACCACCATTTGGTTGATTCAATGTTGGTATGGGTGCTAAAACCATTACCTCGATATAGGTATAGGGCATCTGGTATTCTGTGCAATTTATTGGAAATATTGGATGTATCGGGAGTATCAGTCAGCAAATTTTCATTCCAACTCGGCTAATTCAGTTTGGTATTTACTGAAATTTGATACCATGGCTGAACTATTGCTGTTGTGTATGTCTCGGCATAAGCCAAATTCTTTCCCTGAAGACCCTTAAAGCGGAAATAGGGAACAAAGTTGCTGGATTAGACAAATTTATTATAACCCAAATTTGAATCCATTCCTTCCATTCAGTTCTATTAAGGGTTACTCCATTAAATTGGCATATACTGCACCCTTCTTAATTGCGTCAATCCGATTTACTTGCTTCGAGCCTCTGCTCCTCTATCAAGGATAATCATGTCAGTTTTCCTAATTGGTCTTGCCAAACTCACATGCCCCAACGTTCTCAACTTGGTACTTCATTTTCTCCTCAGTTGAAGCTACATCTAATTTCTCAAGAACACTCATTCCTTATCTTGTCCTTTAGGTTGTTAAGAGCATCCACAGTCGTTGAGGGTCAAAATATGCATAAATGGATAACTGAATATAGCAAAGTTAATTTTGCTGCAGTCATTGAAAGCTATTTTTTATAAAAGGTGCGACGGCACTTGGAAAAATTCGTCCTCGAAGTGCAAATAAAAAATTACAAAAAAAATTCAGAAATTACGAAAAATTTCAAAAAATTACAAAAAATTACAAACAAAATACAAAAAATTGCAAATAACCCCCCTACAGGTGGGACGACACTTCAAGTGCCGTCCGAGGGAGGGTGGGTTTTTTTAAAAAAATGGATTCGAAGTGCAAAAAAAATTACAAAAATTAAAAAAACATTACAAAAAATTACAAAAAAAATCAAAAATTGCAAAAAAGAAAAACTACACCGAGTGGAGGGACGGCACTTCAAGTGCCGTCCGAGAAATGGGGTCTTTTTGGTTTTTTTTAATTACGAAATTAAATTTTTTTTGGTGGGACGGCACTTCAAGTGCCGTCCGACCATTAAAAAAATTTTTTTTTAATGCTTTACAAATTTTTTTTTTTTGGTGTGACGGCACTGGAAGTGCCGTCTCTTATATATGGAT
This sequence comes from Hemerocallis citrina, assembly GCA_017893485.1. Taxonomy (NCBI): domain Eukaryota; kingdom Viridiplantae; phylum Streptophyta; class Magnoliopsida; order Asparagales; family Asphodelaceae; genus Hemerocallis; species Hemerocallis citrina. Next base: position 180,996,010 of record CM030366.1, on the reverse strand, counting down.
AATTCTCATTCTGTCTCGATGGCAATCTTTTGTAGCGAAATATGGATAATATGCATATTTGGCCAACGACTGCAGCGTTGTTTTCAACCAAATATGCATATTATGCATAATTAGCAAACGACTACAAATGCTCTAAGTTACTCATCCACCTGACGTCCTCTTTTCAACTACACTTATTTTTTTAGGGCACATTCTCTAATTGGCCAACATTAATATCTACCACGCATCTTCCTGATGTCCTCATTTTAACCTCTTTATATAACTTCCCATTTAATTTCATGGATATATTGTGACCCGTAACACTAAGATTGCAAAATATTTATAACTAGGTGTTTCTTAGTCTGATTATCATTTGTTTTCACTAAATTATATTCAATATACTATGTTTTTATTTAATGATACTAAATCCTTTAGACTCTCAAGTGTCTATCTACTTATGATTTGGAACTAATTGTCTTGTATCTGTCAACTAATACAATATCATCAACAAAAAAATGGGCCCTCTACTCGAATATGCTGAGTAACATCCTTTCCAACTAATATATAGAGATAGGACATAGGATTTAGTGATGATGTCTTGATGCATCCCCATTGTTATAGGGATATCTGTTATCTTCACATTATGATTTCCAGCACCTTTCACTCCATTTATTCATATCCTTAATCACATTGGTGCAGCAACTGGACACTTTAAAAAAAAAAACTACCTTAATTTACCCGGACACCCTATTATAAGCCTTTTCTGGAAAAAAGTATCATCACATGAAGATATTTTTTTCTCACTATTCCACCAGTCATATTATAGATAATAGCTCCCATAGTTTCCCCTATATCATACAACCAACTTGATTTTACGCTATGCTTATTTATTTTCTTCATTTTTGCTCATATTATCTTTTTTGTTTCATCATATGGCTCATTAGCGTGGTCCCATGAATTTCATGCAACATTTTATTCTCCTTTATTTTTATAAATAGGTACCGAATGATCCAAATGTCAGGCTCTTATCTAGTATCTTATAATTGTACATTATACTTTTATTAGCCGTTCTAAGCCATATCACCTATACATTTCCATACTTCCATAGGGATATCATCTGTCCCTTTTAAACCTTCCGTTCTTCATTGTCTTCGAAGCATCTTTAACTTAGGCCAATGTTTTAGAATTACATATGATTTCCTATTATGACATAATCACATAAGTCATTTGTATCTACCCTCAGTAGTTCTTCTGTGGGACTCTCATTAAACAACCTATGAAAGTAGCTCCTCCGTGTCTCTTTAATTTCATCCTCCTATAGGATTCTCATCTTCACCTTTATTACACTTAACTTCGTCTACATTAATTATGCATATTTTATCCTACTTTCCCTTGTGATGATATTTGATCCACAATTCTTTATATACTTTTTCCTATAATTCATTACAAAGTTTGGTAAGGATTGGTGATCTTTAACTTGTTTCTCTGGATTTTTTTACATGTATGCCTTCTGTTGCATGATAGAGAACTGATTGATTGAGAATCTGAGATATCTCTATGTTCGGTATATTGGCTGAAGCCTTTTGATTTGTACTATTCTTAAAATTAAAATTCTCAGCAAGAGACGGGCCTGCTCTTCAGCTAAATAAGTAAATAACTATCATTTGGTAGAAAAACATACCTTCTCAGTTCACTTGCAGTAAATATTTAGCCTTCAAATTACCTGTAGACCTTGATAGATTTTATATTGCAGAAAGTATATTCTACAAACTTCATGGTGCTGTTTAAACTATGATTTTGACATTATAGTTCCATTCTGTCAGTATTTTGTGAGAGCAACTGTTATTTGACTTCATTTCAGCTCTCTATAAGCTGAATATTTTAATTTGTTTGCTGTTGCATGCTGTTAATCTAGTCTTTGTTAACCCCATACATTGTTGCTTGCTCTCATCGTTTACATTTCTTCTCCAGGAAGAAGTAGATTTTGATGACAAAGTTAGTTGGTTGTATTTGTTCAAGGACTACTGGGTTGATCTGAAAGCAAAATTGTCTTTGACCCTCAAGGAAATAACTAGTGCTAACCATTTAAGGAAGCAAATGCAGTTCCTCGTAAGGAGGAATCTTTAGATAACTCTGACAATGTGAATGATGACAAGATGATACATTCAACTAGCACTTCCGGGCATCATAGAGAAAGGACTTCTAAGCATCATAATGAAAGTGCTTCTTCAAGGAAGAAGGTGAGGAAAAGATTGAGAAACACAGTGAAAGAAGCTGAATCTGCTTCCACTTCTGAGGACAATAAATGGGCTTCAAATGAGCTTCTCGAGTTTGTGGCACATATGAAAAATGGTGACCGATCTGCTCTATCCCGATTCGATGTTCAGCCTCTTTTACTTGAATACATAAATCAGAACAATCTGCGTGATCCTCGTAGAAAAGGTCAAGTTGTGTGTGATTTAAGGCTCCGGGCTCTGTTTGGTAAATCACGTGTTGGACATTTGGAAATGCTGAAGCTTCTGGAACCTCACTTTCTAGTAAAGGAAGCTTCACCACTGGCCACTGATGAGAATCAAGGAGGAGTTGTAGATCCTGACCCCGGTCAAATGGATATTGAAGGAAACAGCGATGCATCAACTAGGAGGACTTCAGATTCAAGGACAAAATTGCGGAGGTCAGGAGAAAAGGAACTGACTAGATTTGAAGATTATGCAGCAATAGATGTTCACAATGTTAGTCTAATGTATTTAAGGCGGAACTTGATGGAGGAAATGCTTGATGACACTGACATGTTCAGTGAAACAGTTGTTGGGTCATTTGTGAGAATAAGGATTACAAATTCAAGTCAAAGTAGTAAAGATACATATCGACTGGTGCAAGTTGTTGGTATATTTTTCTTTTGCAAAGTTTTTGTAGTTTCTTATGAGTGCATAAAAAATGTATAAACTGACAAGTTGTCATATTTCCTTGGTGCAGGTACTGGCAAGGCAGCAGCAAAGTATAAGATCGGGCAGAAGATAACAGAAATAACATTGGAGATATTAAATCTGGACAAGAGAGAGTTTATAACAATTGATGCCACCTCAAATCAGACTTTCACAGAGGTAAAGTATCATCGAACAGGACTAACAAGGCTTCTCACTGGTATCTTTTTCAGTGTCTACTAGTTGACACTACACGATCAACTTGTATAGGCCTGTCAGCTTGAAAATATGTAATTTATTGATTCCTTACCCCTCTCCCCAACAATGTTCTAAATCTAAATTGATGAGCGGTTACCAGGATGCTTTTCTGTACATTGAGAAGATGCAAACTGGTGATATGAAATATTGTCTGAGAGCAAGATCTTGCTTTAAAAATAAATACAGCAGGAAAAGAAATGGAGAAGTGGGAAAAAGGCGGGGGTGGGGGGGGATTAAGTTTATTGAATGTTTTTTGATGAATAGTTGGCACATAATCCCCGTAAATCTGTTTTTTGCCACTTAATCAGCTGAGTGCTTTATTCCTTTAAGCACACATCCAGGCCTCACTTGTATAGACGAGAAAATTTTGTTTAGGCCACTTATTTAAACAGGGTTACGCAGTAGTTCCTTTGACTATTTTATTTTCACTTTGGACCCTTTACAGTCATTTCTGAAAACTCCTTTTAGGCTGTTACATATGACAGTTAAACCTGAATTTTTAGGACGAAAACGTACTTAATAAGAAATGGTGCTTTTCCATAAAAATGTACATCTGAGCTAGAAATAATACATTTGCATGAAACTTAAGTAGCCCTTCCCTCTCTTCCCCTCTAAATTAATTAACTGTTCTAAATTGAGAATAATTAACATGGAAGGCTATATTAGGAAAAATAGAATTCTAGCATGTACATGTATAATTTAGGTTGAACCCCCTCGTACTCTAACTGAGTATTTGCAGTACTCCATCTGTTTATTTTCTGTCCACCTTAAACCCCTCACCCTCCAAGACATTTCCAAAAGCCCCTTCTGTTATAAAAACAAATTAAAAGAAACTTTTATTTGATAAAAAAACACCTCTAGTAGAATGTGTTCTTCTAAGAAGCATGAACATGGACACAATGTGACACAAAGTGTTGACACGAGGAGGATTTTAGTACACTAAAGTAGTTAGTTTTGTGCTGAATTTGTGTCTGACACAATATACCGACCAAATAGATGTGTTTCCTAGGTGTTCTCCCTTTAAACTCGTTATTTTCATTTAAAATATATCGTTTGTTACACGCATGCACTATTTCTGGTTAAGATGTAGCATGCACTATTTCTGGTTAAGATGTACATTTAATGGAAGTGCACCATATTTTTGTTACTGTATTTTTGTCGAGTTTAATTATTGCATGTACATATGAAGGCTGTAGAAATTTTTTGGAGGTGAGGGGTTTAAATTAGATATAATAGTCAAAGGGGTTGATAAAAAATCACAGTCTAATTGTGGGCCTAAACCAAAATTTGCCTCGATCTAATGGCCATAGAGAATGGAGGGGGTGGATTTGTGCCTAATGGAATAAAACATTATGGGGGTTGAGTGCTGAAAAATAAGTTTGGAGGGGTTTTCTGCTGAAACCTCTTGGGGGTTGTATAAAATTTTGCCCTTCTGATAATATGTTATATAATAAAAACACAATATAATTATAAAATATAATTATAAAATTTATATCAATTGATTGAATATCTGCTTTATGTTTTAAAAAGTCTAAATTTTTCTTTAGAATTTGTAGTCACTTACCTCAATACGGAGTCAAGAAACCCGATATTTTTTAGAATGGCCAAATTATCAAAATATAAGGCCATAACAAACCCACTGCCAAGTTTTTGAGGCATCAAAACCCATGCTTAATGTTTTTTTTGATGTTTCGAAGAATATTTGTCTTGAATGTTTGTTGATGATCAAAATTTTGGACTACTTTCAGCTGTTTCCAACCGCGGAAAATGTTCTCATCATTATACTCCATGTCATTCTCCTCTCTGCCATTTTTACTTGATGGAGACTGATGGAGATCAGGAGATACATGAGGCAATATTTTTAAAGATATAGGTCTAATTTTCTTTTATTGTGCTACTAATATTTTTAGAAAGCAAATGGATGTGGTCTTTTTTATTTTATTCATAACTAATTCGTTTATTATTTTTTCCCCTAATTTACACTTGAGGAAAAAGTGTCTAGCGATTTCCTCATAAAAAAAAATAGTTTTGCTTTACGAAATAATGAATATTGCTCTCCTGTGTTATTCTTTTATATTCTAGTTCCTGTTTTTCTCTTTGTCAATTTCCACCAATGACGCTGTCTTTTAGTGCTCGGCCATGCCTTGTTCATGAGGTTGAAGCCTCGCCAATTGCTAACCTTCTTCTCACCTTGTTTCTGATCTTTGATGCATGGTTGTTAATAGTGATGGAATTGTAGGTTGAATAGCAAAGGCCACGGTGCCTGACCAATCAAACTTGGATTAAGGGGAAAAGTGATTATTATTCTATTTAAGGAGGCAATACGCACAGCAAAGTCCAATATATGGCTGCATGGACTATGCCAACCCAAAAATTTTGGATGAAGTTTTTGCTGGCTGCTTAACATTTTTCATGCTAGGCATTTTCAGTTAAAAGTCAATTTTTAAAATTGTATCTATTTGTGTACTTAGATGTTGCTCGTAATCATAAAAAATCATAGCATTTGGTAGTGTTACTCACTCTGTTTCCTATTTAATTGAACTTCCATAAGGACCTTGCATAAGACATAATCATGTTTTTGGCCAAGTTCTGTCACTTTACTGCAAAACACTTTTCTACTTATCAAATCTATTGTGTCAAGTCCTCTTAAGGTTCTGGCATGATGTTGAAACTTTAATGGCTGGTGCATTGTTGATACAATACTTTCATACTTATTAAATTTTCAATTGGACTTGACTACTGAAATTTTTGCTGTTCATTCTGAATGTTCTGTTTTTAGGAGGAATGCAAACGGCTAAGGCAAAGTGTAAAATGGAGATTTATTTGTCCACTGACTGTGGTAAGCTCTTATTTTAACTTGATATACTTCATGTCAGACTTAGCTGTGAATATTAATGTTATGCCTTTCATTTTATTAATATCAGGATGCAGTTCATGAGAAGGCTAGGGCTCTTCAGACTGTTAGGGTCAATGATGTGAGAATTTTACTTGCAAACTATCTACAGTTTTATAGGGAGTTAACAGATTAATGCTGCAATTTACAACACCCACCATTATCATGTATGTGTTTATTTTGCAGTGGATAGAAAGCGAGAAGCTAAAGTTAGGTAATCTCCGTGATCGTGCTAGTGAAAAGGGCCGGATAAAGGAATATCCTTCACTCGAATAGTTTTAGAAGTTCAATTTACATTTAATTTCTGTTGTAGTGCAGGAAGTGCTTATAGGCCTATTTGTACTTCTTGAATTTTCTAATCTATTTACCTTCAGAAATTAAGATTTTGGTCATCAAGCTTGACTATAATCTGAAGGACAACAGTAGATACTATTATAATGTTTTTATATAATTTTTGGAACTATTTAGAATTATTTGCATTGCAAATATTTAAGTATAAAGTTAGCTTCAAATAGTTTTGTGATCCTTAACTCATTTTACGCATAGAGAATGTGTAGAAAAGCTGCAGCGTCTGAACATGCCGGAGGAACATGAACGAAGGCTTAATGAAGTTCCTGAGGTACATGTTGACCCCCATATGGATCCAGACTATGAGTCAGCTGATGATGAAGATAGAAATGCTAAGAAAAATGGTAACCGTAAAAAGTGTATTCAAATCCTTTAACAGATATACTTGTCAGCACCAGTTCTAAATGTTGTTTCTTTTCAAAAAAAAAAATTTAAATTAGAAACAGATAAGAATCGCTTCTCCAAACCTTCAAGTAATCAAAGAAACGAGTTTTCTGCATGGAAAAATATCAACACTCCGCAGGATTCTAAGAGAGGTATACCAAAGGTTGAAGTAGTTCGAGATGCCGTTTCTTCTTCTTCTACTCAACCTGGTCCTAGTTCGGTAAAAAGTGAATTGTTTCAGATTCAAGGAAACCCTGCCTACCAGGTCAGTACTCCCGAAACTCCAAAAACCATGTCGGACACGACCAATGTTATTACTGGTGTTCCACCTCAAAATGGACCCCAATTTCAGCTAGCCAATACTGTAAAATCCAACACTGACGAGACTGAAAAGATGTGGCACTATCAAGACCCATCAGGTAAAACACAAGGGCCATTCACGATGATACAATTGAGGAAATGGAGTATAAGTGGATTGTTCCCTGCTAGTTTGAGGATTTGGAGAACTTCTGAGAAGCAAGAAGACTCTATTCTATTGACTGATGCACTTAGTGGAAAGTTTTACAAGGACTCACAACTCACAAATATTTCAACAATGGCAGCCTCTAGTGCAAATAATCCTCAGACTGGTTCAAAATTTCCTCAAGATAGTTACAACAACCCTCCGCCGAAATCTGATGGTTGGACTGCTCAGCAGTCTCAGTCAAATTCAACATCCACCTCACGATGGGAATCTTCAAACAACTCTCAGACACATAGTAGTCCTAGACCAACAGCTCCATTTTCAAGAAATTCATCTCGTCCACCAAACTATCATGGCAGAGATTTCCGAGGAGACAATAATGGTAGATGGAGTAACAATCATGGTCATCAAAACAATTGGAATTCAAACTGGGGACCCCGCAGGTTTCAGCATAATGGTAGTAGGGGAAATGAGAGGCAGCATCCGTATAGGAGCCCATCGAGCCAACAGTTCCCTGCAAATAACTCTTCGAACCAGATGGGAAGTGGCTCGTTTAATCAACAGCCGAGCAATATAGACTGGGCAAGTCTTCAAGGTGCTATAAACCGAATTCTTCCTTCATCGTCTCCTATTCAGCCCATGAACTCGGGGCCGAACAATATGATTCCGTTGGTGTCTTCTGTTCAGCCCATGAGTCTGGGCCCTTGTACAATTGCACCTAATCTGACTACTCCGCTAACTAATGTGGTTGGCGGATGGGCTGCTCCAAACTCTGCCCCAAATGTTAATCCTGCCAGTATTCATGACAATGTGTGTGTTTCAAGTAATAATTCCAATACAGCACCAAACTGCGAGACTGTATCTGCTGATGCTTTACAATCCAAATCTATTCGTCCAGCCAATCCTCAGCTGAATGATTTAGTACATGATCCTGGGAAGAACAATATACCAGCTTCTGAAAATAAAACTCGGACCTGAATCAGGTAGTGCTTCTGTTTCGGCTCCCCAACAAGGTCAAAATGTTTCAAACATCAATCCATCTCAAGCAGGGAACATGGGATGGGGAATGGCTCCACAGATTTCGAACCCAGGTACGGGAATTCCCCAGCAGATTGGAAACATGGTCTACACGGCAATGCCAGGTCCCGCAAATATGGGTTGGGGAATGCTTGCACAGGGAGTAATGAATATGGCTTGGGGAACACCTACAAATGTGAACATGGGCTGGGGCCCACCTTCTCAGGCACCTGTGAATGCAAATTTTGCAATTCCAGGACAAGTAAATGCGAATATGAATATGGCTTGGGGAGGAGCACAGGCGCAGAGAAATACTAATGCTGGCTTTGGAATGCCAATGCAGGTAATTTTCGACTTGTAATCTTGGTTGAATTGCTCAAAATTGTAATATCTGTTGGTGTGTACTAACATAGAAAATATTAAACGCTGCTGTGAAACAGTGAAAGTGTGTAGGGTAGCTTCTCTCAATAGCACACAATGTTAACAGGTCTAGTTTAAAGTGAAAGCTAAGTGAATCTATTTTTAAACTAGAAATGGTTTTATTATCACTAATATAAATAGTTTTGTTTAAAAAAAAATATGCTAATATTTTAGATGATTTTGTTATGTTTTATTCTTTTTAAAACAAGTTGGTATAACATCATCTGATTCTACAATAACATTGAGGTGAAAGCCCTTTGATAGAGTAAAGCTACAAGTCTGTAATGTAAAATAGCATTGACAGTGGAAAATTATCACAATGCTATAGTTATTTGCACTATGTTTATGGCAATTGAAGCGAAATCCTTTTGCCACACTGTGCACCTTTGTCCGCTATAATACATACCAGACTGCCTCAGTTGGGGAACTATATTTCAGGTTGCTGGACAAGGTAGTATGAACAATATGAGTGCAACTTGGGACCCATCAGCAGGAAATCCTCACACCTGGAATCCTCAACAGCAGCAACAACCACCGCAACCACCGCAACCACCAGTACCACAATCACCAGCACCATCACAACAACAACAACAACGACAATCACATTTACCACAACAACAACAACAACAACAACAACAACAACAACAAGCTGGAGATGGACATGGATTTCAAGAAAATGCTAGTGGGGAAAGTACTAACTCCGGTGGTGGCAAGTAAGGAGCATCATGCAGCTATATTGCGTTCATGATCGGATGCAGAGGTAAAAGATACATTTTGGGGTTTTTTTTTCCTGTGTCATGTACAATATGTGTTCTTGTTTAGCATGGGAACAATCAATATGCTTCTATTTTCATGCTTGTTACTTTTTTAATCTTTTGTGGAAACTATTTGCAGTTATATGGAATGTACAATCCTCTTGTTTAAATATTATTTTCCCTTTCTTTCTTTACTAGCTTTCTACTTCGGGTTCCTTTATTTGTGCTTGGGGTTATTGGTTTAGGGAACAAACTTAGTTTATATTAGCATTGTTGCCATTATTGTCCTATGCCAGTAAATTTGATGATACACACACTGATGTTGTCGATATATATATGGTGTTTGTCTTGAAGTAAGCAACTAATTACACACACACACACAACATATCCAAGCTTTTGTACTTGCACACCACACTATATATCTATGGTGTTTGTACTTGACTAACCAATTAGTTATCTGCATGCATATAGCAATATGTCCATCGACAAAGACAGACACAATCAATATATTTTGGTCTTTGTACTTGACTAGCCAATTAGTTGCGCTTGTGCACACATGCTATTAAACACTATCAATATATCCGTGGACATTGCGTCAATATATCCATGGTGTCTGCACTTGACTGATTGACTAGTTTAGCCACTCTCTTCTCTCTCACACACACACATGCGCGCGCTAACAATATATCCATGGTGTTTGTAATTGACTGACCAACTAGTTGCTAGTGTGCACTCATGCTATTAAATTACATCCATGGACAGGCACACTGTCAATATAGCCTTGGTGTTTGTACTTGAGTAACCGACTAGTTGCCACACAGGTACCTGCACACGCTATCAATATTTTCATGGTGTTTGCACTTGACTGACCGACTAGTTCTGCGCATGCGCGCGCAGACTATCAATATATCCATGGTGTTTGTGTTTGATTGATCAACTAGTCATGCACGCACACACACATACATTCTGTCAATATACACAAGCACTATATCCACTGATCCAGTGTCTGTACTTGACTAACCAACTAGTTCCCCCCCCCCCCCCCAAACACACACACATTCTATCAATATCCATGGTGTTTACCTGATTAAACAACTAATTGCTCGCTCGCATGTACACTCACGCTATCAATATCCATGGTGTCTGTACTTGAGTAACCAGCTAATTGTGCACAAAAATACACACATTATCAGTATCCATGGTGTTTGTACTTGACTAACCAACTTATTGCTCCTAGTGGCAGTGGCATATTCTCCCACTACTATTTGTGATACTGGTCTAATGCAGATTAGTTCCCTCCCCAACCCACCACCCATCCACACCTCCAATCACCACCACCCATTTTCGGCCACAACCGAAGTGGCAAACAAGGAAGAATAAACCCCCAGTTTGCTCATAGTAACTAGATTAGTTAGTGATTACTCTTAGCAAGATTAACTATCAGAAAACTGGTTTGAGTGAGCATGGAAAATGGTGATGGGCATGACTATATCTTCTCACCTTCTTGCCCAAGAGTTGCTTTCGAGTTGATATTTCATTTCTTTTTTTCTTGATATATATTAGATTTTTAGTTTGTGTGATGCACTTGTTTATATTTTAATTATGTTACTCATTGGAACATGGAAGATTCAGTTATTGTCTTAGGACATACTAATTACCATAAGTATCTATTAGAGCATCCACAGTCGTTTGGTATATTTGCCAATTTGCCATTTTTTGGCAAATGGCTTGCTGCGATCGTTTGCTATTTTGTTATTTTTTGGCAAAATGGCTACAGTTCTTTCTCATTTTTGAGAAACGAATTTGCCATTCTCAAATTATAAGAGACGGTATAACATATACCGTCCCAATTATTTTATTTTTTTTTAATCGCTTCGGACGGTATGACATATACTGTCCCAATTATTTTATTTTCTTTAATAGCGTCGGACGGTACAACATGTACCGTCCCATAAATTTTTTTTATTTATTTTTTTAATTGAAATGAACGGCCGAGATTCTCTAGATTGAAAAAAAAAAACCAAATTCTCGGAAGGTACATGTTGTACCGTCCTTGAATTGGGGGATTAATTAGTGGTAGGTTAGTTTAATAAATTAGGTTTAGTTAGTTTTTAATTAGGTTTAGGTATTATTATATTATTTATTTTATTTAATTAATATATTTTAATAGTTAATTAGTAATTAAATTATTTTATAATTTTTTTTAAACATGAGACGGTATAACATGTACCGTCCCTTCCATTTTTAAAAAAAAATGCGCGACGGTAAATGTTATACCGTCCCACGCAATTTTTTTAAAAAAATAGAAAAAATATAGCAAACAACGACTGCAGAACAATTTATTATTTGCTACTACTGTAGCAGCCATTTTTTACAAAATGAGAAACACCATTGTGGATGCTCTTATTACTTTAAAAAGAACATGCAGTACATGTAAGAAGAGAACGACACACCCATCTTCCGTTACATATTGGTCTAGATGTGCAGTTTGATTTGGAAATAAGTACATCTATGATATAACTTGACTTGGTGCTTCTTTGTAAGAACACAACTACACAACTACACACCCTTTCCCTATGTTTGTACTTTGGAAAAAGGATGAGTTTCTGCGGTGCAGAAATTTGCATATCGGTTTTATTGATAGACTATCCAAATTGGAAATCTGCATAATTGGATATATGATCTACATTAAGATTGAATAGTTCTGTTGTTCCTTGTCTGATACAAATTAAGTAATTTAGTCTCATAGTAGATTTGTCAACTCATGGTCACACTATCCATGGGTAAAATTCGTATATACCTTTAATTTTTGTTTCACCCAGTGTTATAGAAGGCAGTATGCGGTATTATGCGTTTCTTGGCCGCATATGCAGTGCATATGCCCCCTTATATGGGCTTGGGTATTTTTCTTATAAATAAAATTTTAAAAATATGAAAAATAAAAAATAAAATCTAGAAAAAATCAGAAATGGGGGGAAAATCCAGAAAAATTCAGAAAAAAATTCAGAAAAAAATTCAGAAAAAATTTGGAAAAGTCAAAAGGAGTAAAAACATATGTAAGAATAGCACAAGTGCATGATATGAATGCTACAAAAAATGACATTAAACAACTACAAAGAGTAGTTTGCAACATTCATTAGTTAATCACAGAAATAAAACAACTTATAACTACGAAAATTAGTTTTCAACAGTGACTGAACAAAACAATATAGAATAACTAGATTTAGTTTACTGATTGCAACATTCATTAAACAGAGACAAAAATTAGCTGCTACTAGAATTAGCTGCATGAATGAGTTTGCAGTGTACGATTGTGAAATTATTAACTTGAGAAAGAAAGGAAGAAAAAAAAAGTCTTGGTCCCCTGGCATTTTTCTATCCATTTAAAACGGCTCAAGTTCCGATTCCAGTCCAAAAAAACTATTCATATTAATTTAAACATACCCAATTATCCAATAGAATTATGCGTCCCCATACTCGAAATACGTGGGCGCACATTAACGTGCCTGCATATTCAAATATGCATTTGCATAATTATTTTGTTTATAAAACAGGCTATATGCAGCTCATAATAGATGATAATGTGCGCCCGCATATCCAAATATGCATTTGCATAATTATTTTGTTTATAAAACAGGCTATATGCAGCTCATAATAGACGATTTTGCACCTGCATAGCTCATACGCGCCACATAAATTTGACTTTTAGAACACCGATAGATTGTATGAGGTGTCAATGTGTCATTCTCTTGGGTGGTTTCATAGACAAACATTTATGTCCGTTTAGTACTGCTGGAACAAAAAGTGTTTTCATTGAAAAGTGTTGGTACCTGAAGTACTCTAAATATTTCAGCTTCAAAATTTCCGTGGCAAGTAAAAGCAGTTTTTGAAAAGCGAAAGACACCTCTTGAGGTGTGGTGAGAAGAGGACTAATAAAAACTGTAGTTTTGGAAATACACCTTTAGTTTAAGTTTACCAAACACCTTATTTGAATCTGAAAATGCTTTTAGAACCAAAAGCACTTTCCAAAAGCAATATCATATGGAGCCTAATATGATATGTTAAAGACTGAAAGTGTTAACTTTGTTGATGTACCATAAAGTTGTGTAGTGTTTGCCACCCCACCCGTAAACTCGAACCAAAACTAGTCAATAACATACACGATTTACAGATATGAAAAAAAAAGTTTATAGATATGGAAGAAAGTAGTATAAATTTTTGAAATAAATCTATTGCAGAAACTCTTTCAATCATAGATATATTTTGAATTAGTTGCAAACCATATTCTTCTATGCGTTGTATATGTGGTCAGACCCACCTGATGAAAATTTGAAATGTAGTGAATATGAATATCGTGAATATCAATATCTTGCATGAATTTTGATTAAGTTTACTAGCCTCTCAGTCATGTGAATTGCCATGCTATTTGAGGTGAAATTTAAACTTTCAGCCATTTTGAACTAGACTTCGTGCTTTGTTGTCAAAGATCTGCAAATTCTCACTCTGCAGTGAAAAATAAAAAAATAAAAACTTAATCGATAATTGAAAATTGTTGATGTGGGATGTGTTTGTTATTTGTAGACTTTTAAGGGTAAAGGTTCCAGATTCATTCACAACCAGCAATTTCATGTTTTCAGCTGCAAAAGTTAGCTTCTTTGGCAACCTAATCAAGAGTAGCAACAAATCTTTCTTCAATTTACCTCCGGCTTTGCTTTCATTCTAAAGATCAAACTGACATTAATTTTGGAGAAATGTGGAATGATACAAGTTCATTGACAGTACTTTATCAAATGTTTAAGTATTTTCATTGTCGTAAGAGAATTGTTCCTACTTAGGGAGCAGAGCCAGAGCTGGTCCTTTATTATACCATGCCCATGATTTACAATAATCAATTTACGTGACACAGATTCTCTTAATACTGTGATATACAGATTCTCTTAATACTGTGATATTCTGGATATGTATATGAATTTGTTTTGACGTTTGAAGGGGGTGGATGCTGCGCCTGCACTTTTTGTTTGGCTAGTAATTCCCATGCATTCCGTTTGAATGTGACCAGCCAAAAGACATATTTGTAAAAAAAAAAAATACAAGTCTTACAGCCGAAGCTTCTCTTTTTTGGAGGTTACGCTTGTGGAGGTTACGCTTGTGCATTCCTAAGGTTTGGGGGAATTCTTGTGAATGAGAATCGAGTGGCTTGAGCATTGTTTGCATTAGGATTTTCGTACAACAATTCTCTGCTCCATTGTGAATTTTGGTAGTCATTTCGTGGTGAGAAAGCGACCAGGTCGCAGTTGTTTGGACAGCATAGTGTCCGCTTGTCGCTGAAGGTGTTTCTGCATTTGTCTTCATGTAGATTTTTTTGATGATCATGTTTACATGTAGATATGAACAATATTTTGTCGTACTAAGTAATTAAAATCACTTGGCAGGTTTCCTTTTGGACAATTCACAGCAATAATCGTTATCGTCATGTCATAAATGGTTGAATGTACTAAAAAGTGACTCGCAGCATTAATATTTATCTTCATGCCATAAATGATTGAATGTAACAAGTTCAAGTGATTTGCAGCATTAATCATTAACAGTTGATTATAGAAGGTTAAAGTGGTTTGAAAATATATTATGCATTTTCTTGGAAAATTTTCATCTTTAACCATTTAATTGTCAAGTTATATATGTATTTTTAATCACTTATTTTATACACAAGCATCTTGCTTGATACTTGTGAAGTTGAATTTGTTTATGACGACTACACCGAATCAGAATCAGAGAATAAGTTGAAGAACCCATTGCATCAGTATTTTATCAGGTTGCAAGGGGATGGTTTGGTTCGAGTGTCTATTTCCTTTCACAGTAATTCGTCTTCTAAGTACTTATTTTCATCTAGTAATTCATCTTCACTTCCATGCCCCCCAAGTGTTGTTTGTATGCCTACATATTTAGTGATGCTGATACTTGTGTGCTCTTTTTTTTTTGTTTTTTTTGGTCCCCCTTTTCTTAGCGTTTTACTGGGACAGTTAAGGTTGTATTTTGTAAGTTTACTTGAATTTCCTGGAGCTTTGTTATGTGAGTGATCTTTCTTTGCTGATCATCGTATAATGTACTTGGAACTCTCATCTATTTCATCTAGAAGAAAGAGGGAAGAAAATGTTTTTGGGTGTGTCGTAGTGCCTTCTGTCAAATTGTTTGTTGCAAAAAATAAAAAAGATGGAAAACCTTTACAAACATGCTAAATGTGTATTTGAAGTTATTCCCAATTTTAGTACAGATCTCGAATTGTTGCACTTTGGTACAGGGAACCCGAGTAATGATGCCAAATCCTAGGAGGTAAGATTCACGGAAAAAAAATCATGGTACAATTGCTTAGTAGCTTACTATTTTATTTTATTTATATTATTTGCAAAGGGTATGTGTGCTCAAAGAGTAATCTTTAAGATGTGGCTTTGTTACTTGTCTTAATTATCAAGTATTTGATAAGGGAAGAAAGTAACAGATGAGTCCATTCATCGTATGATTGTGATACTCACCAGATTTCCGTTCTCTTATTATCTTTGCAGGTTAAAAAGCACATCCTTTGTAATAGTGTGAGTGGAAGTAAAAAAACTCAAAAAAAATGATGGCATTTACTAGTGACAACATCTTGGAGGAGTCCCCAGTTAATTATAATTAATCAAAGACTATTCGATCACATAGCATCCTCTCAAAGTTGAAGCGTATCAATTGAGAGAGAGAGGCCGATGTAAGCTCAGTTGTACATCCGATTTGATTTCTTGTTATATTCTTCTTATTGATTTGATTTTACAAGTACCATAATCTATAACTCAGGTCTCCAAGCAAAATCTTGCTGATTTCTCGTTTTTTTCTCAGAGATGCTCTTCACTCATTCCACTGTTCCTGTTGATGCTTTTTCTTCCCTGTCAATATAGTGCGGTACAACTAAACTCTAGGCATCTAGGAAGAAGCCGTGAATTAATATGCAGCTTTACCTTGATAGGGAACTGAACCATGAATGGTGTTACAAAGAAGAGACGTTCAGAGATTTTACAAGCATATGCTCAAACAAACAAAATCTCGTTTGTGATGTTCCAGCTGTAAGTGATCACACAGCTGAAGCTGATGCCATGTGAATTAATCGGAAGATGATGAAAACAAATCAACCCGGGAAGGACCGGGGGCAATCTCTATTGTACACAGATACCTTCTTTAAATGTATATCGATAACTTCATTAAATGTTTTGGGTGAACAATGGTCGGCTATATTTGGGAGACGATATAAGATTTTGGAAAAAAATAGCCGGCGAAAGATGATTTTTCGTCCGTTCAAACGAACGAATTGCTGGGTTTTTTTTTCCTTCTTTTTTTCTAATATTAGACCGGAAATAATTTCCTGTCGGTTCGAATTTTTTAATTTAAAAATTCGGCGGACGGAAAATCATTTTCCGTCTTCCCGTCGGTTAAATTTAAAAAAAAAACAGAAATGAGCAGAAATGAGCAGGGATGGAAAACGAAGCACCGTCCCAGCCATTTCCTCTCATTCTTTTGAAAAAATTTCTATAGAATACACCCTATATAAATTTCTATGGATGGAAATTAGGTTTTAATTGAAATTAATCAAGAATTAAGTTTTATTTAAGCTTTAATATGATTTAATTAGGATTAATTTAACACTAACTTAGGAATTAATTAGGAATTAATTTTTTTTATAAAATACAACGGACGGGAAATGATTCCCCGTCCGTTGTTTTTTTATTTAAAAAAAAAAAAAAAAATTATTGGACGGGAAATCATTCCTCGTCTGTTCAATTTTTTAAATTAAAATCCAAAAATTTGGGTTCAAACGAACTATAGCTGAAACCCATTTTTTTCTATTTCTCTATGTCAAATACTCAAAATTTGACTCCCAAAGAAAGACTACAGATGCTCTGAATATATACATGCAGTTGAAAAGAATGGTGAAAGAACTACATTATGTAGTTTAATGTATATGGATAACTATAGTCAGTAAAATGCATTGGCTTCATAAGTGAACAGAATGTAAAAGATACATGGGTCTCAGCAACTTAAATTTGGTTGAGCACTACACAACCCTCAAATACCTTTGATGGATTCAGTTTGATGAATTGCGAACTTGTAAACCCAATTTTAGAAATTCAGTTCGACCTCCACTGGGGAACTTGAAAGCATGGATGGATTTAGTTTGAAGAATGAAGAACTTGTACACCCATATTATAACTTAGTTCGACCTCACATAGTTTCTTGCAGGCTGCTTTCTTACAAGTTTCATAATACTAGTTAGTTAGCACGTACTAATGTTGCGAGAGACTTAAGTGTGGTTGAGGTTTAAGTAATAAATGATTTATTTGATGATTCTCAGACTCCAATTTTCGAATTTTTTCCCAAACTGTCCCACTTTTTGAGAGTTTTTCCCAAACTGCCCTTTTTTTTTAATTCCCAAAACGCCCTACTCGCTTTTTAAAAAGGCGAGTTTGGATAAATCCTCCTCCCTTTTTCAGAAAGCGAGTCTTAGGTTGTAGGATTTGCATATACCAAGACTCGCTTTCTCAAAAAGCCAGGAGATTTATCCCAAACTCGCTTTTTGAAAAAACGAGTGTCGTTTGGGTCTTAAACCCCCAACCTCGCAAACAGATCTCATTCTCTTTTCCCTTCTCCTCTTCGTCACGAAACCCTAATCCAAGATCTTGTTGCTCTGATTTCAGCCACTAATCCATCAAATTTCGTCAAATCACTCATGAAATACTTCAATATCTCATCTCCGTTCAATTGGCCACTTCGATTTTGGGGGTTGCTTCGATTTTGGGGGTCATTGCGGGGTAGTTCTTCAAATTTGGGGGTGAGGCTTGCGGTGGAGGTGTAGTGGTTCGAATATGGGCTAAAGATTGTGGTATATTTATCAAACTCTATATTTTTTAATGTTGTATATATATTTGTAGATATATGTATTTAGAAATTGCTTGATAATATTGGGGGTACAATCTGGATAGTGTCGAAATGTGGATAAATGGGGGTAAAATTGGGGGTAAATTTTGTATAGAGTCGGTGGAGGTGCAGTAGTTATAAAATGTGGATAAATGTCGAATTTGGGGGTAAAATTTGGATGTAGTTAATAATGATTGTATGTTCATATGTGTTCTATATTTGTTGGTTATATATTTTGGTAAAGTTAATAACGATTGTTTTTAGTTGTAGGATACTCTATTTTATAAAAAATGGCACGGATAATGGAAAATGTGGAGGAAGGATCTAGTACTAGACCTCCTCGCGGCGATGGACCACGTACATCTTTTGGCCCACCGCCTTGCGATGGACGTGGTGGTCGTCGTGGTGGTACCGTGCGTACTAATGTAAGCTTATAATTGTTTATATTCGATTTGTTTCATTATTATACAATTAAATGTTATATTGATCTTTTGATGTAAATGTTGTTGTTGTATAGGTCCCAAGTATTCCAAATGTGGCAGGTACTTCTTCTTCGGCCCCTTCATCATCTTACATTCCTTTTGGAGGTCCAGGTCCCCTCGACCCCACACTCCTTACTCTCCAGTCGCAGCACCGTTCGAAGGATGTGTGGGAAGGTGAATCGAAGGAATGTACATTCTGGGAGAGTCATCCATTACCTGTGCACCCATGGATTCACGAGATCCTAAGGGACTGTGGACTATATGGTTGCACTGATGAGCTCCATCAAGTGTGATCGGCCTCTTCTTACAGCACTGCTTGAGAGATGGCGGCCTGAAACACACAACTTTTACCTGATAGTTGGGGAGATGATAGTGATGCTGCAGGACGTCTCTGTACTCACCGGCCTTCCAGTTGATGGGCAGGCAGTGACAAGCTCAATGGACTTCGACCTGATATATTTAGTGGAACAGTATCTCGGTGTCGAAGTGGAGGCCGGAGCAGTGAATGGAAAACAAATTCGGTTGAAGTGGTTGAAGGATAAATTCAAGGACCGATTGAATGATGATTCTACTGATGAGAAGGTTCAGTGCCACTGCAGGGCCTACATTTTGACACTGTTTGGAGGCGTGTTGTTCCCAAATTCCACCAGACACTCTGTCCCCTTGATGTACCTCCAATTGATTGCAGATCTGGGACGAGTCAGTCAGTACAGTTGGGGTAGTGCCGCATTATTGTCCCTCTACAGGAGTTTGTGTTGGTGCAGTCTTGGTTCCGTGCAGATGAATGGACCAATGATATTGCTACAAGTGTGGAGTTGGGAGCGTATTCACGTGGGTCGGCTTGTACTGCGGAAGCAATCACCCCACTAGGTCCATCTCCCCGAGGACCAGCACATGTTACCTCCACTTTGTGTGTACTGGTCCGGCAATCTTACATGGACTGCCAACCCCAACAGGTGCCTGACCTACTTCCGTGATGAGTTGGACAAGTTGGCAGATGATTGCGTAGTGTGGATGCCCAACACAGAGGCGCATCTTGCTCGACTACCGCCTATTTCCTTGTACAAGCGTGATCTGTGGTTGACGAAAGCACCATTAATCAACTT
Source organism: Hemerocallis citrina (assembly GCA_017893485.1). Classification (NCBI taxonomy): domain Eukaryota; kingdom Viridiplantae; phylum Streptophyta; class Magnoliopsida; order Asparagales; family Asphodelaceae; genus Hemerocallis; species Hemerocallis citrina. The sequence goes on along the minus strand of CM030366.1, from coordinate 180,976,041 downwards.
CGGCACAATTGAGTTCTATTATGTGAATATAGTGGTTCGTCACTTTGGTTTACATCAGATGATTCCTGTTACCGAACCATTCAATGCCAATATGCATTCAATCACTAGAATGGGTCGACAATCAGGACATAATTGGGCCGCCAGCTTTTCGACATATGTTGAGAGATGGAGTCTGCACTGGTTCGACGAAATCATTGGTAACATTCCTCTATTTGATCGAATGGTGCATGAGAATTACATGGGCTTGTACGGGAGGATGACGAGACAATATATATCTTCGACAGGACAGACTCCTGCAGGTGTGGTGGTCCCGATTCGTCGACCGGCAGTCGAACCAGCAGATCAACATTCGATGAATTTGCCTATGTTTCAACCGAAGGCACCGGCTCTTCGTACAATTGTAAGTTTTTAAGTTCTGTTGTATTCATCAAAGTTATTATAGTGTTTTGGTTTACATATACATTCACTGCATTTAATATTTCAACTTCTCATGTTTTGTAGATGAGCCAGACTTGGAGTATGGGCAAAAAATGTGCTGCTGTGTTGAGGAGCAACATCGCGGATGCGGTTAAGGACTTTGCACGCGAGATGTTGACTTCTTGTCGTGCACAAGCTGATGCTATGGGAGAGGGGGCGACCTTAGATGCTATTCTAAACACTCCTGCTCATCGAACAAGTGTACGTGCTCCACGTATGAAGAAAGTTTTCCGCAAACCACCACGTCGTCCTAGAAACGAGCAAGGAGAAGAGGATGAAGATGAAGAGGCTGAGATTCAAGTTGAGGGGACACAACAACAAGAGGAAACCGGTGTGACACAGGCCACTCCACCACAGGGTAAACGGCAAAGGAGACTTCCCACATTCTTCACCCCGTGAAGCTTCTTTGTATTATGTTGAACTTGTTTGTATTATTAATTTGTTAATGTTATGTAATGTTTGTTTCGATCTTGTACTCACGTTGTAAATTTGGAATATATGAAGAATGAAATGTTGGTATTGGGTGTGTGAGTGTGTGATGGTTTAATTTGGTGGATTTGTGTGAGTTGGGTTCAGTTTGATTTTGTGTGAGTTGCGTTTAGTTTGGAAAATTTTGGAATGTTTGAAATCTTTGAGTTTGGGTGCAGTTGGGTTCACAATGGATTTGTGTAAGGTGGAATTGATGTATTGGTGAAGTTGAAATGTTTGTATGTGTTATACAATGGTGAATTTGAATTGTTCGTATGCATTGTTGAAGTTGGGTTAAGTTTGGAGAAGCGATTCAGCACAAGAAGAATTTGCCTATGTTGGATTTATGTCCCACCTGAAGAGGTTCAGGTGTGGTTTTATGTATACAGACCCAAGACTCAGAAAGCGAGTCTAGGTGTGAACACATCGCTTTCTCAGAAAGCGAGTGGTGAGCTGTTCGTTTTAGAGAGCTGAAGCTCTCCTTTGGAAAACTTACCACTACACACTCGCTTTTCGAAAAAGCGAGGTGGTTTCACCTAAACTCGCTTTCTCAGAAAGCGAGTCTAGGTGAAACCACATCGCATTTTCGAAAAGCGACTGTGGAGTAGTTTGTTTTCCAGAGAAGACCCTCAGCTCTGGAAAACTATCTACTTAAGACTCGCTTTTTGAGAAAGCGAGTGTAGGTATGACCACCTCGTTTTCTCAGAACGAGACTGTGGAGTAGTTACTTTTCCAGAGAAGTGCTTGATCTTTGGAAAACAATCTACTGTCACTCGCTTTCTGAGAAAGCGAGGTAGTTTTAACTAGACTCGCTTTCTCAGAAAGCGAGTCTTGAGCTTGTATGTTTTTAACAAGCAGACTCAAAACTCGCTTTCTGACAAAGCGAGTCTAGTTAATACTTCCACGCTTCTTCGGAAAGTGACTGTGGAGTCTAGGTGAAATCCAGCGATCAGCTTGATCTCTGGATAACACTCAACTCCAGACTCGCGTTTCGAAAAACCGAGTGGTTTTCTTGGGTCTGCTTGTAAAAAACATACAGGCTGAAGACTCGCTTTCTCAGAAAGCGAGGAGATCTTTATCGGACTCACTATACGGAAAAGCGAGTGTAGGATATGAAAATGACATCTTCATAGTTGCTTACAATACTCATCACGCAACAATCACACTCATACATAAAAAATGGAGAATAACGATTCTTCAAAATTAAACATTGTAACGTCATTCTTCGAAATTAAACTCATACCAATTAGTACAATTACAAAGTCCAAATTAAATAGTACAATTACAAACATACAACGATTAAATATTTTGAGTTCCACTATTAATACACCGCCGCTTATTGTGTCCATGCAACCCGCATTTTGAACATTTCATCCCCATACCCCTGCTAATGAAATAGTACCATCTACTATGAGGAACATTTAGGTGAAATCAGGAGAAGACTTCAATGGAAATCAACAATCCTTCAAGTAAGAACTTAATAATTATAGAATACCAAGTCTGGTATTATACAGATCTCATGGGCATTGAATCACCTATCTCTCATATCCATGTCGTTGCGAATTCTCGTAGATCTAGGCCGGACTTTCCTTGAACGTCGCAAACTAGCATCAGGTACGAGTCGTGGTCCATCAAAAGTAGGCCAATACGCTGGATCTATAGTAGGATGAAAGACGGGAGCCCATGTTTTTGCTAATGAAATGACAAGGTAAAATTTATCAACAAAAGGCTTGTGATCGATTGCACGATATGCACAAGCTGCCAATACATGAGAACATGGAATATGATATAGTTGAAATTTCATACATGTGCAAGTTTTGGTACCCAAGTTAACAGTGTGCAAGTTACCGCCTTTCCTTTCTCCATTTACCATCCGTATACCCGTTTTGATGGAAAAAACTCCTGGTTGATGATGAAACATTGTAACCTCATGTCCGTTTGCTCTCTCACGGCGACTATCGATCAATTCATGTACTCTTCGAGCAAAAATCTTCCCTTCAGATAAAAGCTTATTGGCTTCATGTTGACGAGAAGTAAACTAAGAGTTTAGACGATAGAAGATCATCTTAACAATCGCAATTACCGGTAAATTACGGACAACTTTCAAGACTGAATTGAAGACTACTGACAGGTTCGTAGTCATTATGCCGTATCTTCGACCTTCATCTGCATAAAGTGCTCATTTCTCAACCGGTTTCTCTTTCAACCAATTAGCCGTCTCGACATTGATGGTTTCAAGTTCAGTGAGTTTGGCCATGAATTTTTTGGGTTGGTTTTGACACGCTATAATTTTGGCATTTTTCCGCAATGCCTTGCTACCAAATTTACTAAAGAAATTTGTAGCGAAAGGACGCATACAATAACGATGCTATGCATTAGGTTCGTTCCAAGCCTCATTTTCCAATTCCATAGCAGACAATATACCAGCATGACGATCAGAGATAATACACAACTCATTGACAAAATACCGAATGCAACTCATGAACCATGTCCACGTATTTATACTATCTCCATCAACTAATGCGAATGCAAATGGAAATAAGCAATCATTCGCATATGGGAAAATAGCAATTAGGAAACAACCTTTGTACTTACCGTACAAGTGAGTTCCGTCAACACTAATAACAGGTCTGCAAGACTTGAAACCTTCAATTGATGGACCAATGTCCAAAATACTCCCTTGAATGTTTTCTCGCTATGACTGGACTGATATTTATCCCAGTGGACAACGGTTCTTGGATTTGCTGCTTGAATTACTGATAGTAGAAAAGACAACTTCGTGTATGCTTCTTCGAAGGTACCAGACAACCTTTCAATTGCCTTTTGTTTTGCAATCCAAGCTTTCTTATATAAAATCTGATAATTATATTGTACTTTCACTATCTCAATAATTGCCCGCGGTTTTAAACCAATCTCTTTCTTCACCACTCACAATCAAATTACAAACAAGGTTAGAATCAACTTTACAGTGGTCCTGATTCAACGTGGGATTCGTACAAGTATGAGGCGCAACTATCTTCTTCACTACAAAATTTGTCCCGCCTTTGGGAACAATTGCTTGTAATCTCCAAGGGCATCCACCATCACTTACTCCTGGGAGACTTTGCACGATCTCATCAATTGTACTTTTTCTAGGTGTCATTTTGCATTTAACAGTGTATAGTGACGGTGAAGATTTCAATGTGACGAATTCACGATGTTTCTTGATAGAATACAGCTTCACAGCTTACTGAATCGACTCTTTACTTACAAACTCCTGTCCAATGTACAATTCGTCTACATTGGATGAACCAGACGACTCTTGTGGAACTTGATGTACTCTAGCACCTTGTGTCATCTCCTCAGTAACATGAGCGTTAACATTGGCATAGTTATCAGTAGCTCTCACTTCATTAGAACTGCTGTTCGTAGGATTTACATTTGCTACATCATCATCTTCGTCCCCATCATCATTTTCTACACTCTCATCAACTTTATCGTCTGTTTCTTTCTCTTCTTCATCATCGTCTAATAAGTTGTTGTTAATGGTAGCATTTTCAAAGAGTTCAAATACAGTGTCATTTGGAACATAGTCATGAACCGGACTAGGTTGGCGTGGCAACTCAACATTTGTAGAATCCGGGTTTGTTGTATTTGTGAAGGTGTCTTCTTGTGAGGACAGTGGGATTAGTTGTGAAATTTGAACGGGGTTAGACCTCATCTGCTGTGTAGGTACTACCCTTATAAAGCTTGAACTAGGAATATCATGTGGTTGAGCATTCGAAATTTGAATTTGCTGAATATATAACTCTAATGCAAACTAGGTACAATTGGGATCAAGTGTCCTAGCAATCATTGACTTCATAGCATTATCACTAGATACGGGCACTGTCATAAAATACTGACCATCTCCTCTTCCTGCTGCGTATCGAGCTAAAATTTTCACATTCCATTCATCCCTATCCCAATTAGTAACTTCATAAATTTTCTCAACTAATTCTGCCAATGTAAGGGTATGAGGTATCCAAACTATTTCAGGATCCACCGCACTATAACAACAACCGATCTTTGGATCACGAATTATTTCACCACCAAAGTATAACCAAATAGAAATCTCCAAATCCATACCTACATATATTTATACGAATATACGAGTTATTATCTACCCAAAAACAAAACCTATGAAAATGAACAAAATAATAGGCCAATAAACATCATACCTTCACACGCTTATTTGAAATGATATCGCCGTAGATATTTGGGTAAAAGAGTTGAAGTTGCTTTTCTCTTCAAGTATATCAAAATTCCAAAATTTGGATCTTTCGGAAGATGGGTTTAGGGTTTTCAAAGCAATTTTATGGGTTAATCGACGAATTTTTGTGGTTCTTTGACGAAAATGAGATGAGAGATGGGTTAGGGTTTCGGGGTTACAAGGGGAGGAGGAAGATAGAGAATTTAAGAAAAGTGAGATCTGATTTCGAGATTGGGGGTTTAAGACCCAATCGACACTCGCTTTTTTAAAAAGCAAGTTTGGGATAAATTCCCTCGCTTTTTGAGAAAGCCAGTGTAGCTGGCCCAAAACGTCCACACTCGTTTTTTCAAAAAGCGAGTTTCGCTTTTTGAGAAAGCGAGTCTTGGTATGTGTAAATCCTACAACCTAAGACTAGCTTTCTGAAAAAGCGAGGAGGATTTACCTAAACTCGCTTTTTCAAAAAGCGAGTAGGGCATTTTGGGAATAAAAAAAAGTAGGGCAGTTTGGGAAAAAAAATTCCAATTTTCAAACTCATTCTCTCTCTCCTCCCCGAAAATCCGGAAGGCAATTTTGAAAACCCAAAATCTCATATTTCCAATTTCCGGAATCTCCTCTCTCCTCCCTTCTCCGACCACCTTCCTCTCCTCCACCTCTGGTATCCCCCGCCTCCTCCAGCCCTCCCTTCTCCTCCCCCACTTCCACCTATCCTCCTCCACCTCCGGGCCCCATGTCCTCCCGTCCTCCTTTCCTCCCGCCCACCTCCTTCTTTCCCCTCTTCCTCCCCATCCAAACCAATCCCCCCTCCAACCCCCGGTCGGACCCCATCCTTCCTCACTGAGCATCCATTGAGAGTTGAGTTGGGGAGGGGAGGTGGACGGTGACTCCTTCCCCTCCCTTCCCCCACGAAAATGTCTCCCTAATATCCAAATGTCTGTTTCTCTAATATTCAAATTACAACCAACTTACAATTAGCAAGAAAATGTACCCTAGTTGGTGGGGTGACGGTACTCCGACAATTTTTGGGCTCTATTTTGTCCTATTCAGGTCAAAGTGATGGGTGCCTAAGGTCTCTCTCATGTCAGGGGGCTTGGAGGGGGTGGTAGCGTTTGATGAGCAGCCAGGAGAGAGGACAACCTTCGTTGCGAGGTGTCAGTGAGAGTCAACGAGGGTCAAGCGAGGGAATGAGAGCCAGGACTTAATCTGTACAGGGAGTTGTCAGATTGGTGGAGTGCCTGCGGTCTCTCATATGTGCTTGAAGTTGACGCATGAGTCACTGATGGGGGCGACGAAGGTGTCCGTGCGAGCAGTCAGGGGAGAGGACAGCCTTGTTGCGAGGTGCCAGTGAGAGTCAACGAGGGTCAAGCGAGGGTCAAGCGAGGGAATGAGAACCAGAACTCAGTCTGTACAGGAAATTGTCAGATTGGTGGAGTGCCTGCAGTCTTTCATATGGAGCTTGAAGTTGACGTATGAGTCACTGATGGGGGCAACGGAGGTGTCCGTGCGAGCGACGGAGCAGATAAACGGTGTACAAGCGAGGGATTGAGAGAGAGAATGAGCTCAAATTGGCACGAGAAATTGACTTGGACGAGATCGACCGATCAGTAGGATTAGATTTCGTTGTATTTTTGTTTATTAGTTGGGGTATATGAGTTCCAGGACCCAGCATGTTGAAATCTGAATTTCATAAGCTTTATTTTTTATTGTATGTTTTGTTAAAGTATTTTTAATGAAACATGGAGGGTATTCAACCCACCGTTTAACAATAAAAAAAAATAGATGATTTATTTTAAGGGGACGGCTAATGAAACTCGAACTTTAAAATATATGTGGTTAAAATTTATAAGTTGATGGTAACCAACTCTAGTTATAATACTTCAATACTATTAAAATAGGTCTGATCCTATTTAAACTTGCTTGAGAAGCAATAAACTTGGATTTTTAGGAAAAGCAATAAACTCAGAAACTCAAAATTGACAAGTTATAAAAATGTAGACATATATAAAATAAAGTTGTCTTTGTTACAAATATAAAAATATATATTAAAATATAAGATAGATGGACGAATTTCTTATTCTTTTGATGTACTTCTCATATGTGGATAGGTGGAGTGCTCCGCCTATTTATAGAGTTACAAAAGATCTCATAAGTTACAAAATAGAGAAGTAGAAAAGGTAGGAGAAGTGGGATAAGAGTTACAAAATAACGAAGATTTGGGGGGGGGGGGGGGGGGGGGGTTTACAAAATCATGGAGATTGTGGTCATCCACTAAAAACATTTACAACCCAGCTTTTCCTTTTATATTAAAAATAACTCCCCCAAAATTTCTTTAATTGCTCGCAAAAGAAACTCGCTATTCTGATAATAATCTGATACAAACCCCATGATTGATCAAATTAATAAATTAACCAAGCTACCTTGTACTTACCTGCTCATGGTATTTATGCCTTTTGGAGGGATAAATCCTATAACTTACAGTTAAATTGGTTTTACATCAAAATCTCACATATTTTGGAGTTGTATCTAAATGAGAATTTTTGGAGGGGTGGATAAGTAAAAAACCCTAGAGACGAGTGCTAAACCAGCAATTGCGAACATAAAAAACATCATAAGGTGCAAATAATTCTTGTGCCCCCCCCCCCCCCCTCTTAAACAATCTGCAGGCAACTTTGCTGCAATGCATTGAACTTAAAAGTTATGCAGGAACACGTAAATGAACAGCATTGTATGAATCGAGATCAAGTTGTTGGAGGATCGGGTGCACAGCTGACAAGTATGAAGAGTGTCCATCAATAAGATGCGTAGCGTCAACCTGGAAATTGCATGATATAGGCATTTGAATTTAGGAAGAATAGTACAGGCGTAAGAAGTGATGAATCAGAGCACTTTACGGACATTTTCAATCCCAGGAAACTCGATCGCCTGAATGCCTGCCAGTCCTTGGGAAAGCAAACTGCAAGATTCAAATCTCAGAAGGTCAATTAGACTACAGATTTGGTACTGCTTTTCAATAGCCCCAAAGAACTTTTTGACGTGACTCATAAAACAGACTAAAATTATTATTGAGCACTAGATCAAATATGGGGGAAAATTGTGCTGCACCATCATTCAGTGATGCATATGAACCAGTTGCCTTTTACCACTGGATATTCTTTGAAAAATGTGCCCTACAAGATCCCCTTGAAAAACTCTTCTAACGGACTCATTTTTCAAAGTATATCCAATGTGTATATCATCGTGTAGCAAATTTGTTATTTCGACAGATACGGGTTTCGCCTATTCTGCGTACTTTGAAAGGCCCTTTTGTCTAAAGAGAAGTGATTTTGCCTCCTGAAGAAGTCTTCAGTTGAAACACTTTTTTTTCTTCTTTTGTTTACAACAATTTCAGGTACAGATTATACGAAGAGATAAGTACAAAGCAGCCCCTAACGTCGACACAATACAAAACACCCATATAACCTTTTTTTGAGTACACTCAACCCATTCCACTTTTAAAAAATAAAAATATGTTAAAATTGAATTGTTCAATTACCCTTTCACCTCTACCCCTTCAATTTGGACTACTCTTCTTCCTTACTTTTTTTCTCTAAACTCTGACCTACTCAAACTTTTCTCTAAATTTTCTTATCTAAAATTTTCTCTAAATTTTCTCTCTTTTCTTCTTCTCCCCTCGTCTCCGCCTACTCCCTCATCTCCGGCCCCTCCCCAACATTGCCCTCATCCTCCAAAAGTCCACTGCATTATCATTCTTATTCTGAATATTATCTGTATATTGTACGAATGCTCGTAATAGCAGAACAAGGTAATGATGTATACAGATGGAATATTGTGTAATTATGTGTGCTTGTTAAAAACTAACAAATTTGGAATGAAATTCTTATCGATTATTATAATACCCCTTAAAGTATAATGGACATCCCCTCGTTACGATTTTGGAGCATCTTTAATTAAGTATCCATTAATTAATCTCAACCTTCCTACATTTTATTTTTCATTTAGTGATATGGATTTCAGTAGGTATGGGTTTAGGGACAGAAGAAACAAGGAAGAAGAAAAGTTTCTCTAATTGAAGGGCTACAGGCAAAAGGGTAATTGAACAATTCAGATTTAACATATTTGATTCTTTTTCAACTGTGTGATGGGCTTAATGTACTAAAAAAACATTGTATAGATGTTTTATATTAGACCCAAACGTTAGGGAGGCACTTTGTATTTACCCCTTATATCAAAAGGAGCAAAAATCTGAAAATTTATGAGAATGAACCCAAGAAAAGAAAAGGGATAAAACCTTGCACGGAAGGTAACTCCAAGAATCCAGTCATTTGCTGAGTACACATTAACAAACCTCCCCGAAACCATCTGCAACCATCAAGAAGTATTCAATGAAGAAAATGATGAAAGATTGGTAGTATATTTGCATTTGATTATCTACAGAATGTATGTCAAATTGTCAATAATGATATGTGTCCTTGCTTTGCTTATGGCTATAAATGGTGAATAGAGAATGTGAAGTTATTATCAATGGGAGAAAGAAAAATTAAGGTTTTAGTTGGAAATAAAAGGCTTTGAATGGTATGTGAAGTTTTTCTCGTTTGTTATGGTAAATTTCTTAGTCCAGCTCAGAGGGTTGATCAGGAAAAATATGACTTACAATTGTGCACTATAAACTCAAAGTATCGTTCCTAAAATCATCCTGGTCTCCACTTTCAAAAATGTAATATGTTGGCAACGAACCGTTCTTAATGTTATCTTTTTGTATAAAATGAAGATTGTGTCAAATAATTTAAGTGCAAAAACCTTATTCTTGCAGTTTACTTCAATCTTCCAAAAGTTTTAATGCAACTGTCTCGATCTAGCAACATCATAAAAGATGGTCTAACTGGAATATAAAAATAGCAATGAGCCACTCTTTTGGTCCAAACAGAACTTATGATTCACACACACATGCACGCACGCACGCACACGTAGTACAAGTGACAGGATTTTAAATTCGGCCATCGTGCAATTCCGTTCGGAAGTATTTGCATTTCACATTCGCTTTCAAGTGGCAGAGCACAAATTTCCTCCCTCTCTCACACACACTATAAAAGTGTATTTATGTACGATATGAGGATAGTCTTCTCGCACATTTTGCTTCTTTATAATCATCATCATCATATGTATGCATGCATTAATTCTACGAGCATAATGGTCTTCATACATACACACACACATCCGTATGCATGTATGTATCAATTATATGGGAATAATATTCTGGTTCTTCATAATCATCATCATCCTAATCTAAGCCAACTCCGTCAGAAAAAGTACGTTTGAACTATAGAGCACACTTCTTACATAAGAGTCTCCATATAATAAGCTGGCAGTCTGATCCAAGCTTCTAGGCTCTGACCTAGAGCACTAGGAAGTAAACGAGGTCTTGCCTTAGAACTGCAGAGGCCGATTAGCTTGGAGAACATACTGGTGATTAAAACAAAGATTAAGAAACTTAGGTACAAACCTAATCTGTAAACTCAGTTTCAGTATCAGTTTAGGACCATTCCCTTAAGTTTTCTTTCTACAATTTCATCTGTTCACTGTGTTTTATAACGAGATTTTGGGAATGTGTAACTATAATCTCAAAATAGTACTAGCATGTGGTAGAATTAGTTTAAAGTGGAAAAAAGGGATTTGTCTTGTTCCCATACTTATCTCCTTTGTGGCCATATATGCGAAGTAAAATGTTGTTTCTCCATGCCATCATTTTCACTTTGTTTATTATGGCTCCTTTTGACTCCGCGTAAAGTGTAATAAGTGAGATTTAATGGCCATCTCTGATTCTTATAAATATTTATCATCTCAATTTCACTAATCATCACGGAAAATAAACATAGAACCAAGATATCCATACCTTTCTAGCAATCTTCCATTCCTCTCCTTTGGATGAGATTGGCGCACCTAGAAGCACAACTTTTTCTACAAGTCCCTCTGCAAACTAAAACCATATAATGCTTGCCAATTGGACAAAACTGACATTAAGGATAGGAAACAACATAAAAGAGAAAAAATACCATTATCTCCTGATTCAGCTAACTGCTCTAAACACTTAAATATTACTCGTGCTCCTAGTGAAAATCCCATTAAGGTGACTGGCCTGAAAATATCAATTAGGTCGAATATTTTAATACTCAGTTAACTAGGTATTTTACTTAACAAAAACAAAGTTATATTCTTAAGACTGTGCCTGTTTCCCTGGAGATTCTTTGATAACACTTCAGCAAGGAGCACTCCTGCTTTATCGGCTCTGTAGTACAATATTTACAAACATTCTGTAATTTGTCAATTTAAGAGAAGGACAATTTGGTGAATGGCTTTTGCAGTAAAACCATTCAACAGATACCAGTAACTGAGATATGTGGTTGCCTGTGACAGGAATTATGTGTGTAACCAAACATATAATAAATATGAAAGTTCTACAAAAAATCATGATAAAGACAAAAAAGTTAGATATTTTTATGTTATAGTATATACTGTAATATCTATCATAGAGAGAAGTGGGAGAAAATTATCGTGAAAAAAGACTTTCTTGAGAAGATCATATTAAGCTAACTCAAAGTTACTTAAATGCTTCCTTTTATATTTGTAAGATTTTCAGTTAAAATTTCACTTGTTTCTGGTTAAGGCCAAATATGACAGAAATAATATTTGTTAGGGATATCCCAAAAAAATTGTATATAAGATAGCATTGTAGGTTATAGTTGCACCTGTCAATTGCAATTGACCATTTGCTATCAATGAAATCAGTAGCTGAAAGTAGTGTAGTTGGCCAAGCTAATGCAGAAACGAGAGTGCTTAACACAGTCAACATGGCGCCTTGCTTCATCAATTCGATCGTAAGTTCTACAAACACAGAGAGTATTGTCAAAGACAGTCAAATAATAGAAAAAGGATAGGTACCAATGTCCAGCAATTTACTTGATCTGAGCCAATCCTCAACTGCAGTACTTACTGCAATCAGATTTTTTGATTCCCACTGAAGAGCATACCTGAACATTCAAATTCTTCAGAAAATTCTCATAGAACAGTTTAAGGACATGCATGTGTACATTCACTACTGAATATCGAGCTCCATTTAACTAGTTCTAGTTATTGTTCCCTCCCAGCTCACTTTACAGAGTCATGAAAGAAGAAAATTAAACTCAAAATAAGTTAAAAATTTATATTAAAAAAAAACTTGGTGTCAAAACAAAACTGAGAGTGTCAAGAGTATCCCAGCTCAACTATATATATATAAATAATATAAATGTATGTATGTACATATATATATTACTATAAATAGTAGGAGTGCAGCATATACTTTCAAGCTTTTGTCTGTCCAAAGTAAAATTTGGCCTTTAAATTGTGTCTAATGGTCACGGTTTGGTATTTTTCAAGATTTGGTAGTTTTTCTATAATAAAAGAAAATCATTAAAAACAAAAATCCAGCAATGCAACATGTCAGCAAATCTTGGACCACTTCTTCGTTCAGAAAAAAGAAAATTTTTTGAAAAGGTATCCTCACAATAAAATCCATCATTATTTAACTTAAAAATGGAAAGCTGATGGTTTCCAACCTCAACCACATCCACACATCAGCAGACACTTATGTTGAAAATCAATTTTATTTGATGAGAGTAAACAAAGACAAAAAATACTTTCTCACTCTCTTACTTCATCTCTAATAGTATATCGGAGAGTTGGGGTTGTCATTTGTAGACAAACAAACCCGTGCAACTCCCGTGCATAACTAATATAAAGGAGATCTCAGATTCGAGGTCAGACTACGTCAGAGTTTTTACTTTATAAAAAATATATTTATTAAGATGTGCATCACACGTGTAAATTACTAGTAACTTTTTAATTTTTAAATTTCCGAAGTGAACAACATAAAAATGATTAAATATAAAAAAAATTCAAGAAAAGGATATAAAATATGGACATTTAATCATAACTAAAATAGTACTTTCTCTGGTACATTATTCTACCTATATTCTTTCTTTAAATATTTCAAATTTTAGCATGCATTACACATGTGCAGTACCCTAGTATAGGCGCATCTGTGCGCACGTTGTACAAAAGAACTAAACTAAATTAAAATTTAAAACTATTTATTTGTCTCTGCCATATTCAATGTTAATATAGTTAGTAATAAAATTACATCCTATAATTATATATCATTCTTTATAAGATTAGATTTCATTTTTCTATCATATTATTCTCCTATCCAAATACTTAATTATTATAAGAATCTAGTTACTCAGTTATCAGTGCAAAAGATTATCATTCTAACTGTAATTGGGTAAGGAGTTTAAGAAGATAAGACTGGAAGTTGGTAGAAAACCCAAGCTATACAGGAAAGGTACCATGAAGGGAAAAGAAAATCAAGCAGAAAATTACCCAGCATAAACTACATTAGTTTTATTAAGATGACCATCTTTTATACTTGTGTTCACAAAATTCTATGGAGGAAGTAATAGTCTGATTGTACATAAAATGACTGAATGAATCCAAGGATCATGTTTGGTATCTTCCACCAGTACTTTAATTAGGGTGTGTATGTGTGTCCAACATTTGCGAAGGGAATTCAAAGAGAATTTCCTTAGAGCTGAATGATTTAGCATATAGCTTTGTTTTGTTAATCATTGTAACCACGATGAGTGTTTCCACTTCCATTATTTGGTGCATTAAACAAATAAAAATGAAAATGTAATATTGGAGCAATTAAAGAGAATCATCATTCTAAATTGTGTTCATGGCATGTGTATACTCGGAATATATAGTCTACCTCTCCAAGTTCTCATTTGATCCTTCCCAGGGACTGATGAAATCTTCCTCCCCAAAAACAAAACCAGAAATTAAGATACCAACTGCTAGATGCTGTACGATCCAAAATTCATTCAAGGTCAAGACTTACAGCAAGTACTGATAACTTAAAAATATTTGAGCATCAAATAATAAACACCCAGCCTCGTTAATTTCAAGAAGAACATATAAAGGAGACAGCAAATAGAGGATAACTCACACCCTGATTATTACTTTCGCCGATAGTTTTGAACTCAAACTCTTCGATGCATCCAATTCTCCTAGCCATTTTGCTTCCAGAAAGTCCAGCACCCGCAGCTGCATTTCATAAACAAGAATACAGATCAATGTTGATTAATTTTATTTTCTTCTTTTTGATAGCAATAGAATGTATTAGCCGTCAAAATCAGTCTAAATTCCAACATAGGCTTACATCAGGTACATACACTGGTTGATCATTTTAACAGACATAAAGGTTACATTAAGATTGTTAGGAAATCAATCTTCCGTATCTTCCATTTTAATGATGATCCTAAGTTTGGTGTGCACAAACGTATTATTAAGACTAATATTTTCAGTTGAGATCTACAGGATTTACAGAGAATGTAATTCAAAATAAAGAGCCAAAAAAATCAGCAATCAAGCAAGAGGAATGTATCAAAGAAGATTGCAAAAATCAAGAAGATTTTAACTCAAGAAACATGTGCTTCAAATCCTCAAGAAAGCCAGCAATAATCAATTATTTATTCTATTTTTGTGAGAAAACACTATGTAAAGAGCCGTTGATTGATTGATTGATTAGTATTTGAAAAGAATATAAAGTGGATTCGTCAATTAATGTTGAATTTGCACGACAGCAGTCGACCGTACAATATGTCGGTCGACCGTCGAAACAATCGACCACTCATCATAATGAAAAGATGCGTCAGTCGACCGGTCATCGCTCGACTTTCGAGTTAAAAGATGAACGGTCGACTGCTCAACAAAGCGGTCGACCGTCCGCGTGCAGTTTTGACTATTTCAGATATATCTGTTCATTTTTGGAAAAATACATTTCCTCGCTCTAGAAATAAAGGCGAATTTACTGAGTATTCTTTACTCCTTGCAATCATAATCCTTCTGAACTAATCATTCAATCAACGATCCGAGTGTGAGAGCTTTTATTGTTTTCTTCAGTCAAGATCATAACAGATCTTGAGAGTTTTTCTTTTCTTCCACTTCGGTGAGTTTTGCGGAACTTGTTTGTAGAAATCCTGCGGGTGTAATAAGACTCTCGTCCTGAATTCCGAGAATCACCGTACGGGTTTAAAGTATAGTGGAACGCATGTGGCGAAGAATTGCTACAAGTAGGTGGTATGTACGTAGACGTGGGGTTGAACCACGTTATATTGCTGTGTCCTACGTGCTTGTTCACTTTGCTTTCTCTAACCCTATCTCTTTACTTTACGCATTTTATTTTAGTTTTTAATTTCTGCACAATCACACTATTCACCCTCCCTAGGGTAATTAACAATTAAGACTTGCATGTATTAGCTTTCCTATTTACTGTAGCTTGATTGAAGGTGATTGTAGCACCCCGAGTTCCACAAACTGGGAGCTCGTGACACTTATCCAGAATCTTTACTTCAATGAGTACACAACACAGAAAATTACAGGAATTTAGAAACTTACATTGCACAAGGAAACTATATCCTACATTTGGATGGATGCTTTCCGCAGCTCGAGTCCCCTGCTCCACGATCAGCGATCCTGCATTAGCAAACTGTGGGCACGTCAGTTGAATACAACTGACGCAATGCGGCTGAAACCTGTAATCCAAAATCCTCAACAATCAATATTTAATGCAGAAGAAAAGAAACGTGAAGGTCATAAATGTCGGTGTATGTCATGACCTAGAATTTAATGCACAACTCATGCACACCATGCTCTTAATCTAATGCAAATTTGATTTGGAAATGTATGCATCCCATACTACATCCCAAATTGAGTTCGTATTCTCCAGATGATAGGGTTCAATCCCTCGCCATGCATCCTACTCTTGTACTCCTTCCTGTTTCTGACATTCATCTAGTAACTGGTAGAGTCTGCAGCACATGCGTCCATTTCCGCTCCTGCAGTCGGATCGTGGTCTTTCTCCATTCTGAACGGCAGTGATAACCCTGTTCGTTCAGATCATGGTCCTTCCCCACTCTGACAGGATCGTTGTCCCTCTCTACTTCCGGTCAGGCCGGTGATCATCAGCTCTGCCGGAATCATGGTTATTCTCCACTCCTGCCCCTACCAAAGTTATCATGAACATAAGGCGAATCAATAGGGTCACCCCTACTCCGCCCAGAGATTTAGAGTTACACTCTTGCTTCTTGTTCGTATTGATAACCCGGAACATAGACGAAAACTTAAGAGTCCATCTCCTAAGTTCCGACAGGACTTGTGACTTACGTCTGCATCCCGTTCTTATCACTAAATTCCAAAAATTAACAGTCAAGATCACATCGCACGTGTCCCGGACGAGACAACGCCACACGTGTCCCCTTGACAGGTGAGTAGTACACGCCCAACTAGTGTCTGTCCTTACCAATCATGAGTCACGCTACTTAGGACTAACGCCTTTACTAATTTATGCAATTTAGGTCAAATCTCATCCGCTTAATTCCTTTATTAATCACCACTTACTTTCTAGGTGGAATTATTAGTACTCAAGGTCTCATTGCTCATAAAATAAGCTATGTTTACTAACCATAAACAATTGGTTAGCAATTAGGTTACTACGAGGTCAAGTCTACATTTCTAACTTTCTAACTTCTCACTAACATGGCATTCTAGCATTATATTCTACTAATTCACTACCGTATTAACTTACTAACCTACTAACATTTCAACAAAGCTTACTAACATTATTAGTACAATGCTAGTAGCTTACTATCAATGTAAAATTTACTAATCAAGATACTAACTTACTAATCATAAGGACTTTAAGCATTCAAACATGAAAATTTTAATTAGACAATTTACTTCACAATATCACAAAATCACCACTTATGTTTAATAGTTAACAACACAATCCTCATGCCCAAGACAGGGTTTGTATTCATAATCTTGCATAAAAGATTCATCTTTCACACTTCTACTCTATGCAGTTAAAATCCCCGATTACGTCCGATTAATCCCCGATTAATCGCTAATCGGAGGCTAAGCGATTATTTTTTTAGCGATTTATTATATTTCAATAGTTAGCGATATAATCGGGTATAATCGGCCGATTAGTGGTTAATCAGCCGATTTTAAGTGGCCGATTAACCGATTAAATCGCCTCTTCTAATTTTCATGCTCGTTTGCATTATTTAAGCTCAAACCGGCCCAAATTCAAATCCAAATCCAAAATTCAAACCCCTTTTGGTCCTCGCGCAAACCCAAACCCGACATGTCACCGCTCTCTTCTTCCTCGCACAAACCTAAAGTAAAACTGATTCTCTTCTTCTTCCTCGAGCAAACCCAAACCCGACCTGCCGTCGCTCCTCCTGCACCGTCGCATACTTGACTCAACCCGCATCTGCTGCACCTTCTCCTGCTGCTCGCGCTGCTCCTCCTCGATTGTTTTTGTTTGATGAAACTGATCAACAAACCCGATCTGACCCACATCCATAATCCAAACTCAGCTCAAACTAAATACTCTCTTCTTTTTCTCTATAAGACTATAACTATATGTTCCTATTTGATAATCCCATAATAGTTTTATGTTAGAATTTAGAGTTACTACATAATGAGGATATATATTTTTTTTAATTATATAATATATATATATATATATATATATATATATATATATATATATATATATATATATATATATTTAATCCCCGAATATTTTCCGATTAACCGATTAATCACTAATCGCTCCTAGACCGATTAGTTCCAAAAACCGATTTTAACTGCCTAGCTTCTACTACCATTCTTATCACAAAGATTGAATCTTTATTTATTCCCTAGCATTTTTATACCTATAATTTCACAACATTCATAAGTAAAAAGAAAAACACTCACTACAATTTCTTGCAAGCATCAATCATTCATTCCATATATAAAGAAAAATAATAATAATAATACATAAGGTTTGAAGAATACCCACTTTTGATTTGGTGAAAAAGTCTTCAATCGCCTTCTCCTCCTTGCTTCCCTTGATTCATCCTTGTCTTCTTGTTTCAATAGTAGTATAATAGTAGTAGTAGCTAAGTAGTAGAAATAGTAGTAGAAGTAGAAAAAGTAGTAGTTAGATGCAGTAGTAAAAGTAGTAGTATGCAGTAGTAATACTGCGGTAAACAGCAACAGTAAAAGTAGTAGTAGTTGTGGACAGCAACAACAACAGTATTGAACAGCAGTTGCAGTAGTAAAAGTGCAGTAGTAGCTGTAGTAATAGTGTTGTAGTAGTAGACAGCAGTAAAGTAATAGTAGTTCTGCAGTAGAGTAATAGTAGGAGTAGTAAAAGAGCACCCCTATATATAAAGACAGAAAGGAAACAGCTGCAGTTGCTGCTGTTTGCTGCCGGCCAGAAAAGAGAAGGGAAAAGAGGGATGTGGGTGTGTGTGGAGAATTCTAGGAGCTTAGGTGTCCCTCTTGTTTACTTTTACCCCCCTAAAGTTAATTTATTTACACTTACATTGCTGGGTTGGGCTTTAAGAAAGAAAAAAGTGGGCTTTTAAAACATATCAGGTAAAAAAAAGAAATTCACCAGTGTATATTGATAATGCACACATATATATATTTATAAGACAAAAAGAAAACATAAAAGAAAACATAAATATATACATATATATATTACATACTAGGGGTATTACATTGATGGTCGGTATATATTAGCTTTCCTATTGTAATTCCTAGCTTGTAGGTAGACTACCTAGAATGTAGCTAATTACTATAGCTTGATTGTAGGTGATGATCAGAGATCTTCCTGTATATATACCTGATTCAATATCAATAAAATTATTAAAGCCAATTCAATCTTTTGTTCATATTTTCATGGTATCAGAGCGGGGCCAAAAATCTTGACTCCATTGTCGCTGCACTCTACTTTCTCGTGCAGCGATCTCTCATCCTTCAACCACCATGGCTGACGAAAGTAATCCCGTATCCTCTACTCCTTCATCAGACGCATCACAGTCTGACATCTCAAATCCTTATTTCACTCATCAGTCAGATCATCCAGGTTTGGTTCTGATCTCCAAACCCTTGAATGGAGACAATTATTCTGCTTGGAAAAGGGCTATGACTCTAGCCTTGAATTCCAAGAACAAATTGGGTTTTGTCGATGGCTCAATCAAGGCACCCTAAAAAAATCGATCGACGGTTAGGCGACTTGGTCGCGATGCAATGACATGATTCACTCTTGGACTGTTAACACTCTCAACCCAGAAATCTCAGACAGTGTGATCTATTACTCTACTGCTCATGAAGTTTGGGAAGATCTTCGTGAGTGATTCTCTCAAAGCAATGCTCCTCGCATTTTTAAAATTCAGCGAGAAATTGTTTATCATCGACAGGTACAACTGTCTGTATCTGCCTATTACACAAAATTGAAGGGTCTATGGGATGAACTTGCTTCCTACAATGATGTTTCACATGGTGCACAACAAGATCAACAAAAATTGATGCAAATTCTGATGGGATTGAATGAATCCTACAGTGTTATTCGGGGCAAATCCTCCTGATGAATACTCTTCTGTCTCTCAAGAAGAAAAGCAAAGACTCCCTAGTGCCACACACACAGCGGCAGACTCAAGTGCGAGTGCAGCCATGGCTATACGAAGCAACAACAAACTCAACAGCAGTTTGAATTCAATAGGTGGGTCGCAGGATTTCCGATCTGATCGCCCGTATACACAACACGAAGGACGCTGCCTTGATGAAGGACGTCACTATGAAGAAGGTCGTCATATTGATCAACGTCGTATGGGTTCAGGATGAGGCCGATCTTAATGTTCCTATTGTGGTGATATGGGACACTGGGTCCAAAAATATCCAGCGGGCCATCCAAAGGCAAAGAATAATTCAGGCCCAAGGCGAATTAGCAAACCTGTGGCAAATCATGTTTCGGAAGTTTTTTCTAAAGATGATGGAAGATCAGTTTCTGGAATTTCGGAGGCTTAATTGCAACAACTTTTAACGCTTCTCAACGATAAAAATGAAGGATCTAGCTCTCAAGCAGATGCGGTAACCAAACCAGTTTTGTCAAAAGTCGCTTCCCGCAATTGGATCATTGATAGCGGGGCGACGGATCATATTTCTTCATCATCTAAATTATTTTTTTGCAAAGATAAAAATTGCTCGTAGCCTCCGGTCTTATTGCCTAGTGGAAAAAAAGTTAATATTGTTGCAAAGGGGTCACTGCCTCCGAATTTCGTCTATTATTTGCATGACGTATTGTGTGTGCCTACATTCAAAGTTGATTTGATGTCAGTTAGTCATCTGACAAGAAGTCTGAATTGTTCAATGACATTTTCCCCTTATTGGTGTATTTATTTTTGTAGGATCTGGCTACGAGGAGGATGATTGGTTTGGGTAAACAGCGTAACGGGCTATACTACTTGCAATAGCGACGAAGAAATCTGTGACCAACCCTTCCTCACTCACAAACCGACCAGCCTGCAATCTCACCATCTCATCCATCGATCTCTGGCACAATCGCTTAGGCCATATATCACCTTCTCGTTTAAGTTTCCTTGCCAAGAACTTTTTAAATTTTTCCCTTCAATCCATTAATGCTTGCCCTATATGTCCTTTGGCAAAGCAAAGTCATTTACCTTAATGTTAGTACTATTTCTTTTACAAAACCTTTTGAAATTATTCATTGTGATATTTGGGGTCGTTATCGACACCTTTCTCGTTCTGGTGCCCATTATTTTCTTACTGTTGTTGACAGTGGCGGAGCCAGACAATTCAAAATGGAGGTCCCATATTTTTTTGGCATCATCAAAGTTGTTGCCCCCCCCCCCCCCCCCACACACACAAATTCCCTCTCCCTTTTTTTAAATATTCAAAGTAATTGGATTTAAAAAAATCATAAAATCCATAAATTTGTAAACCAAACGACATATCATATATGAATTTGATAAAATAACAAGAAAACGCTTGGCTAGTAAAATAAGTCAATAATTTGACTTAATTTTCAAAAATTACAATTAATAAATCTATCCCTATCGACGAGGTTTCATATAATAAAACTCTGACATTATCAGCTCACAAGTAAAATTGTGGCAATTGAAATTCTAAAATTGGAATTGAGAAATAAAAAAACCGAGGGCGCAATTTGAAAAAGTGAGCAAAGAATAAAGAATTACCAAGTTGAACCTAAATTGAGAGAGAGAAGCTCTTCTTCATGCCTTCAATTGCAGATTGTAGATCCAAAAGTATGTGAAATTTTGAAATTGAAATTCATATTAAAATTGATATTGAAATTGAGAAATTTAAAAAAAATCTAGGGCACAATTTAAAAAAGTGCCAAAGGATAGAGAAGTACCAAGTTAAACTTAAACTGAGGGAGAGAAGCTCTTTTTCATGCCTTCAATTTTTTATCCACTTTTAGAACAGGGCGCAAGGGCTGCTAACGGTGAATAGATTAAGAGAATGAGGGAAATGAGGTAAGTTTGGGCTTAATAGATGGGTTAAGGCTTGGATTTTCTTTTAAAGTTTGGGCTTAATTAATAGAATAAAGAAATTTTTAAGTTTGGGCTTAATAAATAAAATGAGGGAATTAGTTATTTTTTAGGCCAAAGCCCATGCCACAATTTTAGCCTGTTAATAAATGGTTTGGGGCATGGGGTCCCAAAAATTTTTAAGTTAGGAGGAACAAATAAAAATTATTCAATCTATAAGGGGGGTTTTATAAAATTTTTGGGGTCCGAAATATCCCCCCGAGCTACTATGTAGCTTTGCCCCTAGTTGTTGATGACTATACACGTTTCACATGGATACTTTTGATGCGACACAAAAATGAAGCACAATCACTTTTAAAACGTTTCTTCAACTATGTTTTCACCCAATTTGAATCTCGCATTAAAACTTTTCGAAGTGACAATGGTGGCGAATTTATCTCACTTCGTTCTTTCTTTCAAGATAATGGTGTCGTTTTTCAACATTTCTGCATTTACACCCGTCAGCAAAATGGGGTTGTGGAACGCAGACATCGTCACATCTTACAAGTAGCTCAAGGAATGAAATTTCAAGCACAACTTCCAACCCAATTTTGGGGGGAGTGTGCTCTCACTGCTGTACACATTAGCAATCGGTTGCCTTCACCGGTTAATTTTCAAAACTCCTTTCGAACTTCTTTATTTAAAACCGCCTTCTTTTTCTCATCTTCGTGTGTTTGGGTGTTTGGCCTATGCCACTAATGTTCACACTTCTCACAAATTCGACTACTGTGCCATGCCATCCATTTTCAACGGTTATTCCATCAGTCAAAAGGGCTACAAATTATTTGATTTATCGACCAAAAAGATTTTTATCAGCCGGGATGTAAAATTTCACGAAACTAATTTTCCTTACTCATCTGTCCAACCCAGCTCTTCTCTTCCTCCGTTAGCCAACAATCATGGCCCAATACCCCTGTCAGCCCATGACCCATCTGATTCGACGCCATCTTCTTGCGACCAAACTTCACACCAAAACACCCCCAACAACTTCACCTACAGCCAACATCGACGCTTCTTCCCCATCTCCCGAGCTCGCCCCGTCCTCTCCGGTGCCGCCATCCGCACCTCCCTCCACTTTTCGAACCTATGCACGACGCCCAAAACCCTCCTCCCTTACAATTGACCCAGCTCCATCTCCAATTGTCTCCCCATCTCCCATCGCCCAAAACCCTCCACCATCGCCTTTAACACCTCCAGCGTCGCCTTCTCCGACGACGCCATCATCACCCATCCCGTATGTCGAGCCGTCCCTCATCTTGCCTGACCCACCAGCACCCGAGCCCGAACCACTTCGTCATTCAAGTCGCTAAACCGGTCCACCGGTGAAGCTAAATGATTATGTCAGCTCTCATGTCACGTGAGTTTCTTCTGATCAGTCATCCTCTTTGTTTCCATATCCCAATAAAGGTACCTGGTACTTTCTGTCCAATTATGTTTCTTATCATCGACACAAGCCCGTGCACAGGTCTTTTATAGCTCATGTCAGTCAAGCCATTGAACCGCAGTCTTATTCCAAAGTTGCCGCTCATCTTGAATGGCGGGCGGCCATACAATCAGAGTTAGAGGCTCTCAAAGCCAATGGTACATGGACTCTCACCTCTCTTCCGGCAAGCAAGAAACCAATTGGCTGTCGTTCGGTTTATAAAGTCAAGCACAAGTCTGACGGTTCTATTGAGCGATATAAAGCCCGATTGGTGGTCAAGGGATTCACTCAATTGGAAGGTGTTGATTGCCAGGATACATTCTCTCCCACTACCAAGATCATTTCCGTCCGTTGTTTGCTTGCCTTGGCAGCTGCTCGAGGTTGGTCCCTTCACCAGTTAGATGTCAACAATGCATTCCTCCATGGAGATCTTCATGAAGAATATATATGCCTCCGCCAGGGCTTCGGAGACAGGGGGAAGCACACTTAGTTTGTCGGCTACATAAATCTCTGTATGGTTTGAAACAGGCTTCACGACAATGGTTCTCAAAATTCTCTGAAGCTATCCGTTCTGGTTATGTGCAATCCCGAGCTAATTACTCTCTATTCACCAGGAAACAAGGCAAGTCCTTCACTGCTCTTTTGATATATGCTGATGACATTTTAATTACTGGGAATGATCCTGTTAGCATTGCTGCAATTAAGAAGTTTTTACATAGCAGTTTCCGCCTTACAGATTTGGTGAATTGAAATATTTTTTGGGAATTGAAATTTCTTCTAGAAATGAGCTTTTTATCTCCCACCGTAAGTATGCATTAGAAATTATCAAGGATGTGGGGCTGTTGGGTGCAGCTCCTGTTGATACTCCTATGGAAAGAGGTTTGAAGTTGTCCGACAAGAGCAATTTGCTCAAGGATCCGGGTCGCTAGAGGAGATTAGTTGGCAAATTAATATATGTAACTGCTTCGAGACCAGCATCACATATCCTGTACATGTCTTGAGTAGGTTTATGCACCAACCTCGTAAACTTCATATGGAAGCAACCTTTCGGGTTGTTCGATATCTGAAAGGTGCACCTGGTCAAGGCTTATTCTTCCCTTCGAATAGTGATTTCAAGTTGAGAGCTTACTCTGACTCAGATTGGGCAGGATGCCCACCCATCAGGAGGTCTACTACGGGTTATTGTGTTTTCCTTGGACCTTCATCGATATCTTGGAGATCGAAATGATAGAAAACAGTCTCGCTCTCTTCAGCCGAGGCCGAGTATCGTGCAATGATAGGTGCTTGCTGTGAGTTAACATGGCTTCAGTATTTGTTAAGAGACTTGGGACTTTTGCATCATGAACCTACCTTACTATATTGCGACAACAAGGCTGCTTTACACATTGCAACCAATCCAGTTTTTCATGAGCGAACTAGACATATTGAGATGGATTGCCATTACATCAGGGACAAGATCCAAGATGGTTCTGTCGCTACCAAGTAAGTGAGTTCTACGGATCAATTGGCAGACATTCTTACCAAACCTTTGGGGAAAGAAACCTTTGTTCCTATGGTTCGCAAGTTGGGAGTGCAGGATGTCCACTCTCCAACTTGAGGAGGAGTGTTAGAAAATCAATCTTCCGTATCTTCCATATTAAGACTTGATGATCTGCATATATTAGCTTTCCTATTTACTGTAGCTTGATTGAAGGTGATGATCTATATATATTAGCTTTCCTATTGTAATTCCTAACTTGTAGCTAGACGACCTAGAATGTAGCTAATTACTATAGCTTGATTGAAGGTGATGATCAGAGATCTTCCTGTATATATACCTAATTCAATATCAATAAAATTATTCCAGCCAATTTAATCATTTGTTCATATTTTCAAAGATCACTTAAAGTGGGTACAAAAATAACCCTAATTTTGATGCCCAACCCCAAACAAACAATATAATGCTCATGGCCCGCACGAGCTAAAACTGTGAACGGCTAATAAATACAACAAATAACCCACCCTTAAACTTTGCACACTTGGGCTCTCATACACATATATATGGAGTTGCATTTGTTGTATCCGACCTCTAAGATCAGAGTGTTCGTGATACGTGCATACCTTATTTGGCCCCTCACATGTCGGTAGTTCCAAATAAGCTAGCCAAGACCCCCATATGAGGGTAGTCGAGGCATAAGTTTATAAACCCCTTTTTGTTGAATCAATATAATACGATGTAATAACTTTTCTCCATGATTAGTCCGTCACTATCGAAGGTGTTCTCGGTGCAACTCCGGGATGTAATTAATAGTGGCTTAGTCCGCGGTCATTGGAAGCATCGAACCCCGTTTAAAAATAAACCATTGCGACCTTCGGTGCAAGGAAAAGTCTGTGGATCGCACAGTCTGCCCAGGAGTGTTCTCTATAAAAAACTCTACTGAACATTTTGGACCAACAAGACTCGCCATGCTTTATGGGTCAGAGTATTGGTGGTTAAAAAATCACATGTTCAAAAAATAAGTGCAGCTGAATGAAGATGTTACGGTGGAGGTGTGGAAACAAATTAACAGACAAAATAATAGATGAATGCATATAGAAGAAAGTAGAAGTCACCCCAATTTAAGATAAAATGCAGGAGAATTGATTGAGGTGGTTGGACACATACAACGAAGACCGATAAATACCCAAGTAGAAATATTGATAGGAAGTAAGTAAGGAGAGCAAAAAGGACCAGTGGTACCGAAACCAGCATGGGTATAAGCTATTGCAAGGATATAGAATGTGTTAATTTGACAAAGAAGGTGACCCACAACAGAGTTGAATGGAGGAGAAGGATTTATGTAGACGACCTAAAAAATTTGAGGTAAAGGCTTTGTTGTTGTTGTTTAGAGCTATACCTATAAGAATTTATGATTTTCAAATATACTCCAAAGATATTTACTATAAATATAGTTCATTTCCTATTGCGCTAAATCAACCGTCTTGTCACTCTCCCGAGTGTTTGTACCTAAGTATTGTCAGTAAGCAGTTTCCATGGTCAAAGAGTTTTAATTGATTACTAGTGGGTTTCTTTTCTCTTCCTTGTTAGCTTCTATATCGGCTGATACTGAGATTCCAAAAAGTATCGTATATTCGTATCTGATAGATCAAAAACCGAGAATTAGCTTAGTCTCAGCTGATATATGCTACTATGGTTAATAGTTTCCACTCTTCTAATACTCTAATGTAAGACATTTCAAATACAGCAATTACAGTATTTTTAAGGTTTACCTCCCAAAGATGCAGCAACAGCCACTGAACCAGCAGCAGACCCTGCAGCACTAGCTACCGCAGCAAAACCACTAACTCCAATGACAGGGACCAGACTACCTAATGTCGGAGCTAAAGCACCAAACCCAGCAGCAATTGCCGGAGCAGCTAGTCCTGTTAGGATTAACAACAACAAGTAGTAGCCAGTACAAGTTATGACCTATCAGGAGAATGGTTGAAACACTGCAAATTTTGTTATTCCTGTTCTCTAAATAATATGAAATGATGAAACCTCCAGTGATGGCCATCAAGGTTCCTCCAGTCAATGCAGCAGCACCAATGATGCCATTCCGTTTCCATTTTGACCATGTACTATCTTCAGGTTCATCTGACTGCACTCCTTCTAATGCAGCCATTGCAGAGCATGCAACCATTATCTCCATTGCTGCCTGCAGAAGAAAAAGTTCTAAGCAACAGCATTTTCTTTAAAATAAGATACATTTAAAAAAATGAGGTTTGAGGAGCTAAGAGTTGAGTTTACGGAATATTAGCACTTAAATTAGTCTCTTTCTGAAGAAGCATCCAAAAGATCTAGTCAATAATTTCCTATTCTGTTCTCTTAAAAAAGGAGGAGATAGTGGAGGAGAAAAAGAAAGCCTCCAGAATATTTCGTTAAAATTGCACCACAGACAAACTAAGAAAATTGTGGAACAATACTGTCAGTTGAATAGTTAAAAGAAATGTATGCCATGGAATAACTGCAGCAATAAAATAAATTTTGTTCAAATTTATTTTTTATCTTTGTAGGAACTCAAACAGTCAAACCTCCTAATAATATAAGAAAGAAAAATCGTTGGGTCTTTTGCATTTTCAGTAATCAGGAATATCTTGTGAGCATGATATTACAAAATTAACTGCATAAATGAATATTCATTACATTCATTTAAAAGTGGAAACTAGTTTCGGTTTCAATACCAGAACAGCTTTAACCATCACTAAATCATGGTAACAATAATACGTTCAACATTATACGAAGTTATGATCACAGTATCATGGATTACAACTTTGCAAAAAGAACTAGTGCACCACACATATACTCATTACCTAGATAATTGAATTTAATAAACTCTCCCATAACATCTTTCATAACCAACATTTCAGTGGAAACAGGAAACAGTGTCGCAATAACCTCCACAGAGGAGGAATAATTAAGATTCTGGATTATATGCAAATGTAAGCGGAGAGCCTGAAGCACCAAAATCTAGGCGGTACAAATGCCTAGAGGTTAGACTGAGAGGACATACAAGAACAGACCATCTGTGAAACCCATCATTAAGCCTGATCATATATTTTGAACCACAAAAATCTATGAATAAGGATGAAGTGGAAAAGGATTCTTAATGTAACATTTAATATGGAAGGGGATGATTGTTAAATAAATGGTTACCTCGAATTCTTAGACACAAATCATTGAAAAACCAACCACGTGAACTTGAATGGAAGTCCCTATGTTCATTCTTTGAATGGGAGTTACAAGTTTCAAAAGATTGTAGTATTGTACAAAACCACATGAACCTTTGTTTCACAAAGATAGGTGAAAGTGAAAGTGTGAAACCCATCCAGTTTTGAAGTTTCCTGAAAATAATTCTTAAACTACTTTATAATGAGGTTTCATTGGGGTTCACAAGTAAAATAGAAAGTGAACATCATTTCATGGAACCATCCAGTGTACCTGTGGGACCACCATTTCTGAAACTTGGGTTCATTTCACTTTGGGTTTTAATTTGATGTAGCCAAAAATACCCTAGGCAGGCTATTTTCCTCCTATAATAGCCTCGAGCATTTGTTTAAGTGAGTTAAATGGTTAAATTTAAACAACATCCATGCAATTAATTTAGTCCACTTCATTTGATTAGGAACAACCAGTCCCACCAATTTCTCATTGTTTCCTTTATTTCTCTGCCTCTTTTAACATTCTGGACACAACTAGACTTCCATTCAAAAGTTATCCCTCTAGACAACTGTACGCCAAAACCACCAGCTACCTAACCTTGGCCCTAGTCACACCATTGAATAAAGTAGTATTTGTTTGCTTTCTTACCTAAATGCATTTCAGTAATGCTTAATTAATATTTTCTATCTCACCCTCCCATACGGGCCCATACCCCTTCTTCTCTTCTTTGATCTACTACTTTTACTTTTTTCTTTCTTGCATCCTTTTCCTTCTCTCTTCCACCTCAGTATGTAACTAAGATTTTCTAAGGAGAGAAATTGGAATTGGCACTCATGTCTAGGAGCCTCATTAGCTGACCAGCATTGTGTGAAATCTTGTAAAATACTACAAGGAATAAATGAAAATTGAATAAGTCATTAACAGAATTAAAGCAGTATATAATTTCAATATACCCCATAAGTTGATCAGTAAAGTCACATCAAGCTCTCAACTTACCAATAACCACCACCATGAAGTATGGCTGAGTGGACCACAACTCTTTTTTAGTCCTAAAACAAAGGTATACGGTGTGATTGATTGTCAAATTAAGATATAATTAATAGGAATTCTGTGGGTGCTACATTACAGTAAGAGAACAGAAAAAGTCAGAAATTTGCTTTGAAAATAACTTTCGTATCTGATAGACATTTTTCAGAAGAAAAAAAAATGTTTATGTATAGAAGCAGTTTGGATGCACAAACCATTTTGATCCACTTAACATCCAGCCAGGTTGACAACAATCTTAAAGCAGTGCGATGACGAGCATCATAACCTTTTCTTGATCGAGGACTTTCATTCCTTTCTTCTGGTGTATCAGCTACACAAGCAGAAAGAAGTTCAAACAGAAGTGTCACTTTCATTTGGTAACTGACAGAAACGCCCTCGAGCATGGAATTCTCATAGCATATACTGTTAGATTGGTCGTCTTCTCTTCTCAATAATGGCTCGTCCAAACATCGTGATGTGTCTTCAGAAATTTTATACATAATTTCAGAATCACTTATGTTTCCACTTTCCTGCTTATTCCCCTCGGGTGACACAGATGAAGCAGATGCAGTTTCCAATCTCACTGTCATGGAATCAACTGTTTTTGCCAAGACATCTGATCTTTTTGATTCAGTATCTTCTTCAGATATCATCTTCAAAAACTGTGACATGGTTAAAACAAGAAAGGAACATAGGAAAGTCAATAAATAGTTGCAAAAGTAGACACAAATAATCAATCAAGGTATGATTTTTCCATAAAAACTTATATCGATCTTAATAACTGATTGTAAGTTTATGAACTACATCAAAACTTAGAAGCAAGGTTCAAGAAAACAATATCTAGCACCTTTTCACTATTTCCCTGCTATTTTTGTTTCATGACTGGAAATATGCACTACCATGTCAGACAGTCAGTTATGTTTTATCGGAAATTTAGACCATATTTTACTTATTGGAGGAATTTTTTAAAAAAAATATATAAATAAACAACAACAACAACAACAACAACAATACATGTTCAGATTGGTTCCATCAAAATCAGATTTTGAGCATAGCTTCATCTTTTACTTATTGGAGGAAATTTTTTAAAATATATATAAATAAACAACAACAACAAAACATGCTTAGATTGGTTCCATCAAAATCAGATTTTGAGCATAACTTCAACTTTCTTTTCAATAAGTTTAAGTTTGTCTTGTATTTCTTTCTGTGGCTTGGCTTCGAATTAATCTTGGTTACAGAATCTGCTGCTTTAATGTCTTTTTCTTAACCGAGTTTTCTGTAATTTATCAAAATCCCAAATATCTGAAAAAGACAAAAACCGTTACGGGACGCTCATATCATGGAACACTTTGGATGCCCTGTCCATTTCTAAGGGGACCATAATGATGTATAAATCATCAGACATTGCTATAAGTCGGAGGAAAGATATTATACTAGTGATACTTATATATATAGAGAGAGAGTTGAGCCGGGCTCAGGTGTAGCCAAAAGTGGATACTTCAACAAAAATATCGTATGTTCAAATCCATACTGGTAGATGTTATTAACATCATAAAAACTACACATAAACTAAATTTTGGAACTTGTTGACGAGTTTTATACCTTTATTTAGTGAATATAAAATTAATGTTCTATAAAGAAGTCTAAAATTACATAATTTTTCGTCATTTGAAGTAAAGAATAAACTCGTCAAAATCTTTTGAAATTTTATTGTAGGTAGTTTACATAACGTAAATCACATCCAGCAATTTGGATTTTCAATTTGGATGACCAACCATTCAAAATGAATTGATAGTAGTCACTTTTAGCTACACCTGATAGTAGCCTATATATTGGAGGGAGGATCTTGTGAGACCCTACCTCCCCACTTATTTTTAAGGCCTTATATATATATATATATATATATATATATATATATATATATATATATATATATATATATATATTATTATTATTATTATTATTATTATTATTATTATTATTATTATATATATTTCTATATATTATATATATTTCTATATATTATTATTATTATTATTATTATTATTATTATTATTATTATTATTATTATTATAATATTATATTTTATATAATAATAATAATAATAATAATAATAATAATAATATATATATATATATATATATATATATATATATATATATATATATATATATATATATATATATATATATATATACACACCCACTTAAGTACGGGGTGTTACATATATATATATATAATAAAATAAATGATAAAAAAGAGATGGTTGGTTGGTTGTGGCCTGTAGGGGATCCTATATGGCTTGATTGGAAAGGATTAATGATGGTGGCCTATAGGATTGCCTATGGAGCTTATGCATGCATTAAATGGAAATAGAAAATGTGAGTGTGCATGCATGGAATGAAAGTGACGTGGCTTGCATGGGGATTAAATCCCATATCGGAAGTGGGATTGGAAGGAGAGTGAGTTATATAGGATACCACATGATAAAAGGTTACCAAATGGTTAACCACCTTTTTGATGGTGCCTGTGGTGGGCGTGGCTAGAGTTTTGTGTCCGTTCTTTTGCGTGCGCGTACTTGTAGCCGCGTGAGCAGCTGAGCCGGGCTCGGGGCGTTACAAATGGTATCAGAGCTGACTTTCGACATCGAGTGTGTGCAAGATGTACGCCTGAGAGGAAGCTAGGTTGGGACAGGTCGCCGGGGTAGGGGACTGTACAACTAGCAGAATCAGGGTAATCCTCTCCACATCGGTTAGAAAGGGATCCTGGATCATGTTGCAAGTTTCGGGCTCAGCGAGGACGCTGAGTTCTTAAGGAGGGGTGTGTGTAACACCCCGTACTTAAGTGGGTATATATATAATATTATATATAGAAATATATATATATATATATATATATATATATATATATATATAATAAAATAAATGATAAAAAAGAGATGGTTGGTTGGTTGTGGCCTATAGGGGATCCTATATGGCTTGATTGGAAAGGATTGATGATGGTGGCCTATAGGATTGCCTATGGAGCTTATGCATACATTAAATGGAAATAGAAAATGTGAGTGTGCATGCATGGAATGAAAGTGACGTGGCTTGCATGGGGGTTAAATCCCATATCGGAAGTGGGATTGGAAGGAGAGTGAGTTATATAGGATACCACATGATAAAAGGTCACCAAATGGTTAATCACCTTTTTGATGGTGCCTGTGGTGGGCGTGGCTAGAGTTTTGCGTCCGTTCTTTCGCGTGCGCGTACGTGTAGCCGCGTGCGCAACTAGGCCGGGCTCGGGGCGTTACAATATATATATATATATATATATATATATATATATATATATATATATATATATATGGGTAAAAGGGATATGAGCAACTTGCTCATTTAGTAAATGAGCAATTGATTATGTGGCATGCATGTGATACATTGGACAACTAACCCTTTAAGGATTTTCCAATCACATGTATGCCACATCATCAATTGCTCATTTACTAAATGAGCAAGTTGCTCATACCCCTTTTCCCCTATATATATATATAGAGAGAGAGAGAAAGAGAGAGGGGGGGGAGGGGGGTGGCCAGGGCCGGCCCTGAGTTCCCGGGGGCCCTAGGCGAACACCGAAATGGGGCCCTAAGAACTTTTTTTTTTACGCGCAAAATACGTACCTATATTTACAAGGGAAGTTCAAATTTGGGGGCCCCTAAAATCGCGAAATCTCCGGGAGCCCAAGGTGGCCGCCTTACCCGCCTCTAGGGTAGGGCCGGCCCTGGGGGTGGCATAGGAAATTTCCTATTTCAAGTTATTTGACATACATTTGCCCATCCATCATGTTGTTAGAAAATTAAATTATATTCAGCCACACAATTTTGTCACGTTGTAAAACATGAACAAACTTCAAATTACTTGATTTTACACTCTTAGGCTATCTAAGGCATGTAGAACAAGATGAATTTGGTTTGAATTTTTCATGGGGTGTTCATATTAATGGGTTCACACATGAGGCCTCAAAATAAGAGGGGGGGCCTCACATGATCACTCTCATATATATTTATATGTATGTGTGTGTATATATAGAGAGAGAGAAAGAGGGAGAATGAGGAAAATGAACCTACCACTCTAGAAAAGTTTCTAGAGTGTCGTGTCACTCATTTGCCATGCACCATGCATTCTTCCCTCCAAATACATCATGACCACACCGTTCGATATGATATATATATATATATATATGTATATATGGTTGAACCCCTAAGGTCGCAAGTGATTGTGAGCCGTTCAATTAGGTGCGTCATCGAATGGATGGCTCCCAATCACTTGAGAGGAAGCAAAAAACACCTGGTTCGAATGTTGTTAGACCCAATTTAGATGAAAAATCCCCAATCAATCTAATTCCTCTATCTCCTCTCTATCACTCTTTCGTTCCCCAAACCGCACATACCTCCAATGCTCCAAAGCCTCCAATTAGATTTGATTTATTCCATCCTAAATTGGAAACCGAGATTAACCATCAATTAGGATAGGGGGGAGAAATAAGTCAAGCAACGAGTGAGAAAGAGAGACAAGGAGCGAGAGGAGGGATTTGAAAGAATAGAGACAGTGTGAGGAGGGGGTGGTGAATCTGGTGGTTGGAAGGAAACATGAAATGAAGAAGTGGTCGATAAGGAAAGAAGTGATTCTAGGTGTTGTTTTCCACTTGAACCGGTCCTCACTTAAAACTCTTTAAGCGATTAATTGTGTGTGTGTGTATATATATATGGTCATGACCCAAAGAGAACTCTATTGGTGAGAATCATGTGAGAACTCTTTTTTGACACATTAGTTGAAAAATCTGAACTGTTAATATTGATCTATATGACTTAGTCTAAGGAATGGGAAATCAAATCATTAGAGATTCATTTACCCATGTATTTCTATTACAAATTGTAAGGTTGAATATCATTATTTTTTATAATGACTTAATGGATGGGTAATGAATTTCAAATGACTTGATGTTATATTTCTAGACTAAGTTAGTCATGTTAATCAATGTGAACAGTTTGGATCATTCATGAGAAGTCTACACATGAAGTTCTCACGAAGCTTATCGTGACAATGGTTCTCACTGGATCGCCTTCCTATATATATATATATATATAGAGAGAGAGAGAGAGAGAGAGGAATGCTCCATTGCAAACCACCTAAGCCATTGTTGGGAACATCGGCTTCAGTTAACATAACTGAAGCAGTTGTTCCCAACAACAGCTTAGGTGGTTTGCATACCCGTTTGCACGGGACCTGTTTGCAATGGAGCATTCCCCATATATTTATATACTCCATTGCAAATGCTAACATTCCCCATATATATATACTCCATTGCAAACGCTAACTATTGTGCAAATGCGTACAAACCACCTAGGCCGTTGTTTGAAACAACGGCTTAGGTGGTTTGCACGCGTTTGCACGCTACAGTAGCATTTGCATATATATATATATATATAGGGTTTTGCTCAGTTGAAAACGGGTTCGTTTTCAACGGGTTGGAAAACAGCCATCCTGGCCGTCGATCTCGATCTGATCTTGATCAGCGGATCAGATCGAGATCCGCTTAAGTCTCCCACTAACGGTGAGAAAAGCGGAGGGGGTAATTTCGTCAATTCACGCCAAAAAACATTTGGGACTTAGCGTTTTTTGGGCGTGGAGTTTTTTTTGTCCAAAAATTCACTTAGGCCATAGGTTGTTTTTTTATAAAAAATTTCAACTTAGGCCGTTGTCTCAAACAACGGTCTAAGTATGTACAAGTGTTTGGAAAAACACTTGTACATACTCAGATCTTCATCTCCCTCACAACTCACTCTCGCTAGTGGAGCTCGATAAACCCATTTCCCCAAACTGTAGCTCTCTCTCTATCGAACTAAAAAACCTACTCTCTCTTGGTCGTTGCTTTTCACCGAATCTCTCCCTATTCTCAGTCTCTAGCCCTCTTCCTTTGAAGATCCCAATTACAAAAAAACCCTAACCCTTACGAAATCAGCCCAACCCTAAAACTCTAATCCTGAATAAATTAGCCATACCCTACTCCCCTTCCTTTCTCTACAGCAGCGCGCAGCGGCCTCCCGAACACCCTCATTGTTCAAGGTACTAATTTGTCCTACTTGAGTAGATCTAACTAGGCTAATTGATTGGAAATTTTTCTCCAATGTTTGAGTGTACAATTGCTATATTATGCGTAGGTATTTATAGAGTAGATAATTATAGTTTAATTGGGGAAGTAGACATAGTATTAGTTGTTGTTGGTTGTTGTTCGATGTTAGTAATAGCGCACAAAGCGAACAAAAATTTGTGGAGCTTTGCGAGTACGTCGAGTTCGCCATACACAAGCCAACGTTATTCGTAGAAGTGTGTTTGGATTCACGGTTTGAAGTGTACGGCCGTGTATCGCTTTCAGTTCATTCCCGTGAGTGAAAGCGATACATCGGCGTATTTTGCAAACCGTGAGCCAAAACTCACCTCTACAAATTTTGTTGGCTCATGTGTTTTACCGCCGTCCCACTCCCAAAGTATAGAAATTTTTTGATCTCGTTTGTGCGGATTTGTACCGTATATCAAACAACAACCTCAGTTCAAGAGTGAGGGGAATGCGAGCGAGACACGGCCTTATCTTGCAAACCGTGGATCGGAACTTACTTGTAGAAGTTCCATTACCTTGTGTGCAGCAAGCCGAACCCAATTGAAGAGTTTTGTATTTATATGACTTCGTTTTCGCCGTTTTGTCACTTATTTTTGTTTCGTAGGTATATATATCGCAATCGTTTGTTAACAAGCTATTTTATATATAATGTGTATATTAATTGACCAATAATATATTTTAACCCCAGATGAACAACGATACGGAGAGTTCTGCTGCCGGTGATAATTTTGTGCCGGTAGAACCAATCACTGATTCCATGCCGATAGTCGAAGACCATCTGAAACCAAAGTTAGGTATGACATTCCCCACTTTAGTTGAGGCCGAGAAATTTTATTCTGCATATGCTCGTTGTGGGGGTTTTGCAATGCGTAAGGTTGGGAATAAATTAAAGGGGAGAATGGAAGTAGATAAGTCATATCTTTGTAATAAAGCTGGGTTGTCGCCGGGTCAACATAGTGATGGTAGACGTGGAATAACCAGTAGAACGGGTTGCAAGGCTTGCGTTCGTGTAAAATTGAACGAAACAAGTAATACGTGGGTGGTGTATTCATTTCACGAAGAACACAATCACGAATTCATCTCACCCGGTAGAAGGCACCTTTTGCCCCGGAATAGATCCGTGTCAAATACAGATAAAAAGATTATAGACCAAATGAACCAAGCTAATATCCAAACATGTCGACAAATGCTCTTCTTCGAAAGTGCTAGTGGTGGTCATGATCAAGTAGGAATCACAGAAAAAGATGTTAGAAATTTAATTAGAGACTCGCAAGAAGCATTGAAAGGACACGATTCTACAATGCTAATTGATTTTTTCGAATCTAAGAAACAGACGGATCCTTCATTTTTTTATGACATTCAAGTCGATCCCAAAGGGCGGTTGTCACATTGTATGTGGGTAGATGGTATTTGTAGGATGAATTACGAAAAATTGGCGATGTAGTTTGCTTTGATGCCACGTACAATACGAACCGTTACGGAATGTTATTTGTTCCGTTTGTTGGAGTGAATCATCATTGGCAATCGACTTTCTTAGGAGGTGGGTTCATTCCAAATGAGACGGCTTCTTCGTTTGAATGGTTCTTTGAAAAGTGGTTAGGGGTTATGAATCGTGCTCCATCCGGTATTGTTACCGATCAAGACCGTGGGATCGCCGCCGCAGTTAAGAAAGTTTTCCCCCAGACTCAGCATCGTTTTTGTATTTGGCACATTCTGGATAAGTTACCCCAGGAGGTTCGTCTTAGTTTCGATGTCGACAAGTTTAGGGAGTCCTTGAAGAATGTAATCTACAATTCCGAATATATACATGAATTTGTCGAAAAGTGGAATATTTTGATATCGCAATACGGAGTAGAAAGTAACAAATGGTTGAACGATATATTCGATATCCGTGAAAGTTGGGCACCCATCTACTCTAAAGAATCATTTTGGGCCGGCATGTTGAGTAGCCAACGGGTTGAGTCGGCACATTCTGCTCTGAAGCATCATACAGAAAAAAAGTATTCCCTGCACGAATTTGCCGTCATCTTCGACCGTTTTTTGGGAAGGCAAAAACATGATGAATTGAAAGAAAATCATCGTAACCGTGAGAAGAGACCGAAGTTGAAGAGCGAATGGGCTTTGGAGGCACAAATGGCAAAAACATATACTTTGAAAATATTTTACAAATTCCAAGATGAAGTCACAAAAAGCTTCATGTACAATGTGACATTTATTGCCGATCTTGAGACACCGGATAGTTCAACCTTCCATGTGATACTCTGTGGAGAATTAGAACCGGCTTGCCTTCTTCAATTATCCAAAATCAATGGAATTATTACATGTGCATGTCACTTGTTCGAATTTGTTGCCATTCCTTGCAGGCATATTTTAGCTGTACTTCGTTTCTCCCATCACACATCCCTCCCGGATGTATATATTAAAAGAAGATGGACTAGGGATGTGATGAGAAGAAGTTACACATCAGTTCCAACCGAACCAAATACCGAGAATTTTGCTTCGCAATATTGTGAGTTGAGCTACCATGCAAAACAAATTGTCGATCTCGATTGTTCCTCCAATGAGAGTTACAAATACACGTTGGAGAATTTGCAGAAGATCATTGACGGGGTTTCTCGGCTACAACCAGGATTAGGTGAACAACCGGAACAGGCCTCACAACCACATGATAGTGTCGAAGCTGGAGGTAGTTCACAACCGCATCCAAGTGCACCCCTCATGATCAAGGGAGTGGACACATACCTACACGCATTAGTGACCCACAACAGTGCACGACAAAGGGAAGGCCTCGCGCCAAAAGATTGAGGCCGATTAGAGAGCAACTCCGCATAAAAAAACCGAGAAGGTGCCGAACATGCGGCATTGTCCAAATGAATCATGATTCAAGAAATTGTCCAACTTTATTTGAGGGGTATGACTCGTAACTTTTATGTTTGTCACTCATTTAAATTTATTATACCGTATTTATGGCAATTGAGTTTCTTACTAACTAAACCTAATCTTTCAATGAAGGCAAGAAGTAATTCCTTCCGAAGAAGACAGTTCTGAGTCGAGATATGACGATCCACTATGAATTGTAATTTTTAAAATGTAATTGTTTGGTATATTTAAAACTCTTCATGCCACTTGGTTAATTACCTTTGATTGGTAACTGTAAATGTAATTCTCGAGACATAAGTATCGTTTGTTTGTGTCGTTTGTTAATACTGTTGTGGTACGCAAATGTTGGTTTGTTACTCAAATGTATCAGCTGTAGCTGTATCTGTATTTGTAAAAAATTTTTTTATAAAACCAAGGCCGTTGTTGGAGATAACGGCCTCAGTTATTTCATGAATTTGGGTTTTCAGTCAATATAACTAGTTTAAAAAGAGTTGATAACCTTAGGTCGTTGTTTACAGCAACGGCCTAGGTGATAATCAAAAAACTTAAGGTTTGGGGGCCTGGGTGGGTGCTCTCTGACTTGGAGAACACAAAGTGATAAACAAGTCAGAGAGCAATCTCATTTTTGATAAATACCTAAAGCCGTTGTCTGAGACAACGGCCTAGGTTATACTCAGAAATTTGTGATTTTGGGGTGCTCTCTGACTTGGAGAACACAAAGGGATCAACAAGTCAGAGAGCAATCTCATTTTTTGATAAATACCTAAAGCCGTTGTCTGAGACAACGGCCTAGGTTATATTAAAAATTTTGTGATTTTGGGGGTGCTCTCTGACTTGGAGAACACAAAGGGATAAACAAGTCAGAGAGCAATCTCATTTTTTGATAAATACCTAAAGCCGTTGTCTGAGACAACGGCCTAGGTTATAGTCAAAAATTTGTAATTTTGGAGGTGCTCTCTGACTCGGAGAACACAAAGGGATCAACAAGTTAGAGAGCAATCTCATTTCGGATAAATACCTAAAGCCGTTGTCTGAGACAACGGCCTAGGTTATAGTCAAAAATTTGTGATTTGGGGGGTGCTCTCTGACTTGGAGAACACAAAAGGATCAACAAGTCAGAGAGCAATCTCATTTTTGATAAATGCCTAAAGCCGTTGTCGGAGACAACGGTTTAGGTTATAGTCAAAAATTTTGGATTTTGGGGGTGCTCTCTTTACTCTTTACGTACAGTCTCTGTGGAAATTTATACCAAAGACAGATGATCTACACTTGTATATCTTTCCGCTATATTTTTTTTAAGTGTCGATTACTATCACCTATCAACCAATATATAATCATGGTGGTTAAATATGTAAAAAAAATGATAAAAAATAATTCATAATCATCCATTTTGGGAAAAATTTACATGGTGGTTATATGAATGCCCTAAGCCGTTGTCCACAACAACGGCCTAGGTATGAATTTTTTTGGTTTTTTTACAATATTCTCTTCACTCTTTGTGTACAGTCTCCCACGAACTATATACCAAAGACAGATGATATTCGCGTATCTACTGTTTATAATTTTTTTATTACGTTACAATTTTTTTCCTCTATCTAACCAATATAAAATTATTAAGGTAATATGCTTGAATATAATTCTGAGTTATATAAAGGAGTAAGTTTACATGTATAAGATTAGGGTTAAGGTGAAGGTTATAAATTTTTTGATATATGGGTTTACATGTGTGGATGTACATATTGGTTTTTCCATATATAGGCTACACGTGGGGATCTACATGTTGTTTAGCTTGGTGCTTGTTCCCATTGAGGTTTATGTTGAAAGTCTGCTGGTATGTGATTTGGTTGAGCTTAACAACAAGGAAGAAACTAGTAAAACAACAACATTGTTGAGTCCTTATGGCAAAACATGGAAAGTTGGGTTAATTAGAGTAGCGCAGAATCACATGTGTGCATTGGTGGAGAGAAGTGGAGAGAATTCGCAGGTTCTAATAAGCTAGAAGTAGGATATATATTAGTGTTCCATTACAAAGGGAATATGTTCAGCTTTTTCCTGTTAATTTTATTACGTTTGTGATTTTTTTTAGTATGATATATAATCTATTTGATTATGCTAATACAATACCCACATATCCAAAAAATATATACCCACATATCCAAAAAATATATATCCAAAAAATTTTTGGGATTTATACAATATTCTCTTTACTCTTTACGCACAATCTCTGTGGAACTTTATACAAAAGATAGATAATCTACACTTGTATATCGTATAGGTATATTTGTTTATTTGCCCATTACTTCCACCTTTCAAAGTGAGTCGAAGAACTGCACACAATTACTTCACGACGAGATTCCACATCCCAAATTTCCACAGAAGCAACACTTTACATATAGTGTTTGAGAGTAATCTATGAACTTTTTTGGAATACTCGTCACATTGATTTATACATGTGGTCAAATATACATGTGGTTTTCTGTTACGGTTTCCCAATACATGATGGTCCCTATTTAGATCATTTTTTCTCGAAAATAATCAGATCCAGTTCTTGATGGCCAAGTATTTTGATCTGATTACTCTCCGCTCAAAAGCGAACCGAATCTTTTTTATTTTTGATTTCTTCTTGCCCATCATAATTATTGGATATTATTGATATCCACATGTGAATTTTTCGAATTTGGCCTTAAACTACATGTGGGGATAAACACATGGTTTTTCCCATATTTAGGGTACATGTGGGAGGTACATGTGGTGATGTAGTTTAGGTTTTTTCCATATTGAAGTGTCTACAATAATTATCCTTCTTGGTCTCAAACTGCATCTTCTTCCCTTCTGTCACTATTAACAGAGGATCTGCACCACTCTGTTCATAATATCACTAATGTACATGTGAGAATCATACAAGAATTGTCTGCTTTTTCATTGTACATGTGGGTTTTTTCAAGTATGGTCCACATGTGGGGAGCCACATTTTTTTTTTTTACATGTGGGGTTTTACCTTATTGGTTTTTTCAATGATGAACTTTTGGAAATTTATACAAAAGTTAGATAATCTACACTTGTATATCGTATAGGTATATTTGTTTATTTGCCCATTACTTCCACCTTTCAAAGTGACTTGAAGAATTGCACACAATTACTTCACGACGAGATTTCACATCCCAAATTTTCACAGAAGCAACAGTTTACATGTAGTGTTTGAGAGTAATCTATGAACTTTTTTGGAATACTCGTTACATTGGTTTATACATGTGGTCAAATATACTTGTGGCATATTCTGTTACGGTTTCCCAAAAAAAAAGTGAGATCCAGTTCTTGTTGGCCAAGTAGTTTGATCTGATTACTCTCCGCTCAAACAACGAACCGACACTTTTTAATTTTTGATTTTTTCTTGTCCATCATAATTACCTGGTTATATTTTTGGTATTCGGAGATGGGTTTTTGAATTTTAGGAGAGTGTTTTCGGAAGAGTGCAAAAAAATGAGAAAACTACATGTGGTGGTGTACCTGTGAATTTTTCAACTTTGGTCTTACACTACATGTGGGAATATACATGTGGGAATGTACATATGGTTGTGGCATAATATCACTAATGTACACGTGAGAATCATGGCAAAAATTATTGTACATGTGGGTTTTTCCAAGTATGGTCCACATGTGGGGAGGTACATGTGGTTTTTCCTTTACATGCGGGTTTTTACCTTATTGGTTTTTTCCATAATGAACTTGTTCTACTAAATGTGATCACACCTCTTCTTCCGAATCTCGTGGAATTCTTCCCAGTTGCATGTATGGTGAATGTCTTCAGGAACGTCTTCATTGTAAACAATGTAAAACGATTTTGTACATTAAATATTATTACTCTTAAAATTAATAATATATAACCCAAAAAAACCAAAAAATATAATATATTCTTTAGTTACGTGCCTAAAAATGGAATTGAATAAAAAATATAAACAAGAAAATATTCATATGAACGTCTATTTTGTAGAGTTCAGAAGGCAAGGCACGTAGAGACCGGAGAGACACATGTCATTAATGATAGAACTTAAATATCCATAAACTCTCTACTGGAAACTTATTACCTATCTACTCCCAACTATAAATAATCCTACCCTAACCCCTACAATGAAGCCGAACCAAACCACTAACCTTACAATAACCCTAACCCTACCCTTAACCCTACAATGAATCAAATGGTTTTTTTTTTAAAAATATTTTCCGAGTTGTTATGTACATATTAAAACGACGTGATTATGTAGTGGTTAGTTAGGTGTAGTCAAATTAAAAAAAAAAATTTAATATTGTTATACAAGCCAAGTTCTCATCTGTCTTTTGTATATAGTTCCAGAGAGATTGTTCGTCAAGGGTGAAGAAAATTGGAAAATGCAAACAACCAATTAATTTTTGCCCTACAAACTAAGGCCGTTGTTGAAGACAACGGCCTAGGGTATGAACATTTTAAAGCCAACAAGTCAGACAGCAGCACACAATTTTCTTTTTTTTTCACCTACAACTTAGGTCGTTGTCTCCAACAACGGCCTAGGGTATATCTATAAACTGGAGCTGCTCTCTGACTTGTTGGCTATTTTTAAAGCCAACAAGTCAGAGAGCAAGACAAATTTTCTATTTTTTTCACCTACAACTTAGGCCGTTGTCTCCAACAACGGCCTAGGGTATATCTATAAACTGGAGCTGCTATCTGACTTGTTGGCTATTTTTAAAGCCAACAAGTCAGAGAGCAGCACACAAATTTCTATTTTTTTCACCTACAACTTAGGCCGTTGTCTCCAACAACGGCCTAGGGTATATCTATAAACTGGAGCTGCTCTCTGACTTGTTAGTTCATTTTAAAGCCAACAAGACAGAGAGCACAACAAATTTTGTATATTTTCCTACTACAACTTAGACCGTTGTCTCCAACAACAGCCTTGGGTATATGTTTAAACTGGGTATATCCAAAAACTGGAACAAGTATAATTTTCTATAACCTAGGCCGTTGTTTGGGGCCACGGCTTAGGTATAAAAAAAAATTAAACTACATTTATACAAAGCAGCTGAAGCTGCTACACTTGTACACATCACCAAATTCCAAACACTTTGCCATCACCTACAATTTCCGACTAAATTCATATATACAACCACCAAAACTACCCACCATAATTGACTATCAGAAATTAATAACATCAACTACACTTACACTTAAGAACCACATTATCCAATAATTAGTTACAACAGGCTAAAACCCACAAAATCAATAAAAAAAATTACAACCTCCAAAATGCATTGGCTAAGCACCGGGCGTGTAATGCTGTGGTGCTCGCCACTTCCGACTAGGGTTTCGGCGCCGCATCGTGATTGGCGAGTC
Organism: Hemerocallis citrina; assembly: GCA_017893485.1. NCBI lineage: Eukaryota > Viridiplantae > Streptophyta > Magnoliopsida > Asparagales > Asphodelaceae > Hemerocallis > Hemerocallis citrina. The sequence continues at coordinate 180,932,823 of CM030366.1, read as the reverse complement.
GGGAATTTGTTCAAATCCACCCTCCTCTTGTTGTACGTCTCCGACAACCCTCTCCCCACTTTCTTCATCCTGTGCTTCTTCGTGAGATGGATGTGAAGTTGAAGCTTGTTGTTCTCTGATCTCACCGTTCCGTTGCCCCATCAATGAACTTGGCCTACCCTTCACACTTTTACGTCGGCCCCCCCTCGGTCCGTGTAATGCTCGATCAAAACGTTCGACACATCCCAAAGCATCCATATTGCTACGGCATCCAAGGAGCATCCTCCGAGCGAAACTCTTCATAGGCGTGCCCACATTACTTTTTAGTACCTCCGCGCATTCTTTTGCCATGTCCATCGTGTTATCAATCTAAATCAGAAAAAACCAACAAAAATAATTACACAAATTAAATAATTGAAAGAATTCATGAACTTCACGTATGAAGAAGATTAAAATAAATATGAAGATTGAAGTTACCACTGTACGTATAGCTGTGGCCTTCGGTTGGAACATGGGTTGTGAACTGGAATATGCGGGTAATGGTTCAATCTCCCTCTCCTCAATTTCTCGTTGGATACCAGCAGGTAGTACTGTATCGGGAGAGATGTACAAACGTGTATATTGTCGGAACCAAGTCGTGTACTTTCCTTGCAGTCTTCCATCGTACTCTGGAACATTGACGAGTACAAGTTCAAACCGTCGCTCGTTCCATTCTGCAACGTGAACACGATGATAATCTGCCCAATCATGAGTAGGCATGCGGCCGGTACCCCTAACGCCGTGTAACTCATGATCGTATAGGTTTGCGCAGCTTGGGGGACTATCTTGTTAAAGATTGAACTGACGGAGGACTCTTTCCGGTCATGGATGCTCGACTATACCGAAGTTGATGAGGGGAGCCGTCGTCAGCCACAACTGCGACCCGGTGGTGCATATTGGCGGTAGTCTTCCCACACGCTCGGGTGTATACGGCGCCCAAATCACGAACTCTTCACGTAGTTGGTCGAGCTCGTCTCTGTAGTACATTATTACACCCTTGGGGTTGTCTTTGTAACTCCTTGTACCAGCCCAATATACCCCTAATGGTGCTAACATAGCAGGATCTTCAGGTTGGGCCATCCAACCATCCTTGGGTCTCCTAATGCGGGACGACCCAAGTGCAGTCGCTCCCAGGACCAAATCTGTAACAAAACCATCGGTCCGATCATTTCTGATGATTCAAGCGCTACATGACACAACGCCCTGTATAGCGTTGCCAACGCACAGCTTCCCCGGCTGTACCGGCCAGCTATGCCTAGGTCGGCGAGCAATCGTAGGTACATGAGGTGCACCGTATCGCCTGATGAGTTAGGCAATAGAACCCCTCCGATCACCGTTAGAATGTAGGCTCTGGTGTAGGACTGTACATAGTCGTCGGGCGATTTGTTGGTCAGCGTCCCATCAAAACGTCCCTTCAACCAAGATAGTCGGATTGATTGTCCTTGGAAAATGTCACCATCTTCCGCAGCCGCCTCATCAAACTCTGTACCGAGCAGTTCGTTGCACATCTCTATTTTATCAAAGTTAATATTGCCCGTCACGGCCAACCCATCTATTGGAAGACCGGATATCATTGCTATATCCTGTAGCGTCACCGTCATCTCTCCGACCGGTAGATGGAACGTGTGCGACTCTGGCCTCCAGCGCTCCATGAGTGCCGAGAGAAGTGCTCGGTCGAGTTTAACATTCCCCATCATGCTGATTCCATAGAAACCGGCCGCTACAAGGTACTCGTGGGTGCGTGGATGCACATTCATGGTCTCGTGGGTGCGGAAATTACACCTACGCGTCGTCCCACCCCACACTTCCGTGGATCTGTGGCGATCTTGCAAGGTCAGTTCGCCAGGATTTATTGGTCCTGGACCACGACGTCCTGTCATCGAAGAGGATGCACCAACCTACACGAACCAAAAAATATATTTATTATTTGTCTCAAATCAATATCACTAAATACAAAATTACGGACAATACAAATTATTAGTTCTCACATTCTCTGTGGAATGTTCCCCCCGTGCTTCCTGGGATGTCCTTTCCCTTCCGGTTTCCCTCGTTCTGGCCATTTCTCTGTAACAAAGTTTGCATATATGAAACTAATTAATCGGCGAAAATTAGCAAACACAAACGAACGAGATGAAAAAATTTCAAAAATTCACTTATACGCGTCAAAACAACACAAACGAGATGCAAAAATTCCTAAATTTCGCCGTCAACTAGGGCACACCAAACACAAGCCAACGCAACTTGTAGAAGTCAGTTCCGACCCACGGTTTGAAATATACGCCCGTGTATCACTTTCACTCTTTAAAATAGAGCGAGAAGCGATACATTGACGTATCTCGCAAACCGTGGATCGGAACTCGCAAATACAAGGTCCGTTGCGTGGTGAATGGTTAGCCCAACCTACGTTCACCGTTTCGTATTTTTTCGACTTCGTTTAAGCATTTTTGTATTGAAGTTTCGTAACTAAAAAAATTTCGAGGTAGATTGAAGTTTTTTCATATACGCGTCAAAACAACCTAAACGAGATGCAAAAATTTCAAAATTTGGCCGTTGGGTCGGGCTACCCGCCCACAAGCCAACGCAACTTGTACATGGGAGTTCCGACCCACGGTTTGAAAGATACGACCGTGTATCGCTTACACTATTGAAAACTGAGTGGAAAGCGATACATACTCGCAAACCGCGAGTTGGAACTCGCATGTATAGGATGGTATGACTTGTGAGTGGCGAGACCAACCTACTCGCAAAGTTCCGCTTTATTTGAACTTCGTTTAAGCTATTTTCACCTCATAACGTATTCCACAAGTTCCGAGGTCGATTAAAGATTTTTTTATATACGCGTCAAAACAACAAAAATGATAAACTTATTTCCTAAATTTGGGCGTCAACTCTGCCACACCAAACACGAGCCACCGGAACTTGCAGAGGTGAGTTTTGACTCTCGGTTTGAAAGATACGGCCGTGTATCACTTTATATCCGTTGTATTGAATTGAAATGATAAACGGACATATCTCACAAATCGTGAGACGGAAATCGCCTCTACAAGTTCCGTTACCTTCTACGCGGCGAGTCCGACCAACTCGTACAAATTGAATTTTTTCATCGCGTTTTTTTTCATCTCCTATATTCCACCACTACAACTACCACTACATCTACGAAAATGTCAACAAAATGTACACAACATACATGATCAGAGCTAATTATATACTCTCTAAAATATAGACTACACTACTACGCATGATACCAAAAAAACCAACTCCAAAATTGGAAAAAAAATCAATAAATTCAAAGAGTTCATTATAGTAGATTGGGATTAAGAAAATACCTGGTCCAAAGAGAGTGATAGAGAGTTGGCGAAGATGTGAGAAGCCGCTGCACGCTGTTGTAGACAAAGGAGGACAATTTGTGCTAGGGTTTAGATGATTTGGGAATTTGGTTGTGAAGTTAGGGTTTGCTATATTGGGGAGAGGAAGAGATAGATAGGGAGCTTTCCACAAGGGGCGGAGATCGAGAAGGCAAAGAAATCGATGCCAAAGGGGTTGGGAGAGTGAACTAGGATTTGGGGATGGGTATCGGGAGCTCGAGAGAAAGAGAGATAGTGTTTGTGACGAAGTGAGGGAGCTGAAGCCCTGAGTGTGTACAAGTGTTTGGAAAAACACTTGTACATACCTAGGCCGTTGTTGGAAACAACGGCCAAGGTATGTTTTTTTGTTAAAAAAAACAACCTAGGCCGTTGTCTGAGACAACGGCCTAAATGAATTTTTGGACAAAAAAAACTCCACGCCCAAAAAACGCTAAGTCCCAAATGTTTTTTGGCGTGAAGTGACGAAAATGCCCCTCCGCTTTTCTCAGCGTTAGTGGGAGACTTAAGCGGATCTCGATCTGATCCGCTGATCAAGATCAGATCGAGATCGACGGCCAGGATGGCTGTTTTCCAACCCGTTGAAAATGAACCCGTTTTCAACTGAGCAAAACCCATATATATATATATATATATATATATATATATATATATATATATATATATATATATATATATATATATATATATATATATATATATATATATATATATATATATATATATATATATATATATATATATATATATATAAAGAGAGAGAGAGAGCAATGCTCCATAGCAAATGGGTCCCGTGCAAACGGGTATACAAACCACTTAAGTCGTTGTTGGAAACAACGGCTTAGGTTATAAACCTACGCCGTTGTTCGGAACATCGGCTTAGATTCAAAATAAATGAAGCCGTTGTTACGAACAACGGCTTCAGTGGTTTGCAATAGAGCATTGCTCATATATATATATATATATATATATATATAGGAAATGCTCCATTGAAAATGCAAATGTTGTGAAAACACGTGAAAACCACCTAGACCGTTGTTAGAAACAACAGCCTAGGACTTAGAAATAAATGAAGCCGTTGTTACGAACAACGGCTTCAGTGGTTTGCAATAGAGCATTGCTCATATATATATATATATATATATATATATATATATATATATATGGGAAATGCTCCATTGAAAATGCAAATGTTGTGAAAACACGTGAAAACCACCTAGGCCGTTGTTAGAAACAACAGCCTAGGTTATAATGCATTATAACCTAGAAACAACGGCCTAGGTGATTTTCCACGTTTTCATCGCTACAGTACGTTTTCAATGGAGCATTCCTCTATATATATATATACTAGATTTGCCCGTGGGCACGTGCCTACGACACGTATTCAGAACGATACAGCATATGAAAAAACTTGTAAACAGTAAATCAACAATTATGTAACTCAAGTTTGAATAGTATGACAATAATTAGTTGTAAATAAAAGTCCATGTTTCCATAAGTTTATATATATATATATATAGAAAGAGAGAGAGAAAGAGAAATAATTAAATAAATAAAGGAGATGTTTTGGGGGATTTGAATTTGAGTTTTTGGGGAAAATTTTTGGAGGGGAAAATGTGTTTTGTGAGATTAGATCCGAGCCTTTGATTTTGGGAGGATTGAAGAAGAGCCACTTGATAGCTTTCTTTGTGTTTTATTATATATATATATATATAGAGAGAGAGAGAGAGAGAGAGAGTTATGATCTAGTAAGTGGCACATTGAATAAGTGAAAATGAGTGAACCCTGTTCACTCTTCTGCACTTCTCAAATGCATGATCCACACCATTCAAAGTGAGCTACATGTCTTAAAACATAGGACGATTCATGATGTCTAAACATGTTTCGTTCATGCATTAAAGAGTTTAATTTGTCTATTGCTGAAAAACCGTTCATTTTGCAACCACTTGTTGCATAGAAAAAAAATATTCAAACTTCGTGATATTTCATTATCCTTTGTTATATGATATGTAGATCACTTTGAATGGTGTGGATCATGCATTTGAGAAGTGGAGATGAGTGAAACAAGGTTCACTTATTTTCACTTAATAAATGTGTCACTTACTAGATCATTACCACACACTCACACACACACACACACTATATATATATATATATATATATATATATATCTTCCATTGCAAATGCTACTGTACACCGTGAAACCACTTAACCCGCTAGGTTTGATATGCATTAACCTGCTATTGCCACTAGCGGGTTAAGTGATTTTCACGCGCTATAGTAGCGTTTGCAATGGAAGATTTCCCTATATATATATATATATATATATATATATATATATATACAGAGAGAGAGAGAGAGAGAGAGAGAGAGAGAAGAGAGAGAGGAGTGATCCAATGAGAAACATCTTAAAATAAGAAAATGAGAAACATTAATTATAATCATTGGATATGAGGGGATTGAAATGAATGGCTCTAATTCATCTTGTTTGATAATTAAAAAAACCCCTTTTTTTATAGATCTTATACACCAAAGAAACCCCCCCCTCCCCCCCCCCCCCCCCCCCCCAAAAAAAAAAACCATCACAATTACTAGTTTCATGATTGTCATGAAATTAAAAGATAGGTTTTGATTCTAATTCTCAAAAACCCATTTTTTAATCTCTAGGTTCTGATTCTTAATTAATATATATATCAAGGCATAAAACCCGAAATCTTAAAAGGTACAGATCCCGGATGTTTATTCGTTTAGAGTTCTGTTTGCTTGGTGAAAGTGAAACACCTCTTTTCGGCTGGTGAAATCTGCGGTTTGATCGGTTGTTGAAATGAGTTTCCAGGAACTGCCTCGGCTTTGACCTAAACCCTGGTTTTATATTCTATGTTTCACACACCATAGGAGTCGTTATTCAATAGTTGATAATTAGCTCTGGAATTCGTGATATCCTTCCGGAACACATTTTTGTAATGGAAGTCTTAGTGAACTATTTGATATGTAATAATCTCATCCAAATTCATGACACTAATTTTTTCACAATAAAATAGGAACAATAGCCTTCTTTGAACTGCAAAATGCTGTAATCGATCCTGGATGCAAAAGTCATGACCCTCTTTTAAATGCAAAATTCAATCTTTGCACATTTTGTGGAATGATTGATAGGGTTAGGGAACAAACTGAGATGTTTTTTTTTTGGGTTTTTTTTTTTGTGTATAAGATATGAGAACTGATGTTTGGGTTTTTTTGTGGTTTTTTTTATAGATTAGTTAAAATAAACCGGTTTTTTTAATTACTAATCCAAATGAATTAGAGCCATTCATCTCATTCCTCTCATATCCAATGGTTATAATTAATGTTTCTCATTTTCTTATTTTAAGATGTTTCTCATTGGATAACTCCTCTATATATATATATATATATATATATATATATATATATATATATATATATATGACTAAATTAGTCTAAAAATGAGAGGTTCAGTCATTTAAGATTTGTTTGCCCATGTGTTAGTGTTACAAATTGTCTTGATGAATATCATTAGTTTTATAATGGCATGATGCATGGATAAATGAATTTTATATGACTTGACTTTACTTCTTTAGACTCATTTAGTCATGTTCATCGATGTAAACAGTTCGGATCATTCATGTGATGACTATGCATGGAGTTCTCACAAAGCTTACCGTGAGAACGGTTCTCACCGAATCCCCTACACACACACACACCATATATATATATGTATATATATAGAAGGGGTTTGTGTGTGTCTACACATGCATGTTCTGCATGTGTAGAGTAACTCCTCATTTTTAATGAGTGGGCCCTCTTATAACATTGTCCTAGAAGTTCAACTCCCTTAATTAATAATCTCAACAAAATTACTTAAACTAACATACAAGTACAAAAGACATAAATATATGGCTTAATATATGAGAAGTCAAACAAATTGAATGTGCACTAGAATATATGCACATACAATTTATCTATTGGGTTCATGTGCATTGCACGTGCAGTAATACTAGTATACATATATGAGAATAAGGGGCGTAGTGTCACCATAGCTAATTTAGCTAGGGTGACAACTCAGAACCAACCACATAATAAATAAGAGAATATCCACTCATTATTTCAAAGTGATCAATAGTTAGATTAGTAAATTAGTAAAATTCTACGAAACCAAGTAGTTTTCCTTTATTTCTTTAGCTGCATTTTGACCCTCTGATGATTAGTGTCACCATTAAATAACCCCAATATTTTTGCAAGTGCACTGCACAAATGATAATGTTGATATAGTGCACTACCAATTAAGATGTGAGATACTAACAATGTTAGCATAAAAAATACCAAAAATGCAGACTATAAACATTCTTCAAACCCTTGGTCACACACTTTGGAGTAGACGGGTATGCTACTTTGCTACATGCTCGTGGCCTTACTCTAAAGTCTAATTAAACAATTCTTCTGCATCATGCACCTTGGCATTCTTGCCTAAACATGTTACTAGAACTTGCCAAGTCCAAACCACAAATTTAAACATGCAAATCACAACCCCTTTTATTAATTTATCATCAATCTGCAAGAGAGGAAACCCTTTTGTCTAATGTGCCATTTTGGAATTTGGCTGCGCATTCTTATCTTTTTGCTTTTTGCCAAGGTGCTAAACTCTTAGCCGAAAAAACTACAGTCAAGACCCTAGAGGGCATCAAATCTTTTATACCATTATGAAGCCAATAATACCCAAAATAATAATCAATATAAAACCCTCCTCCCTTTCATGCTTCTCTTTCTCATGTCTCTCACTCCAACTGAATTAAATGGCCACAATGAAGATGGTTAGGCATGTGAGAATGTCGAATGTGTCAAAATGGTAATTTTTGAAATGACACAAAATTAGAGTGTCAGATACAAGCTGACAAGTATGCATGTTTGATACATGTCGAACATGGACATGAGACCCATTTGTATGTGTTGGAGAATCATAGGACTATAAAGCTCCAAGAATCATAGGATTATAAAGCTCCAAGATTAAGAATTGAGAAGCTTCAGAGAGGTGTTCAAGAAGGTAGGGATCCCGAGCATTTAATTCTTAACCGATTATATGACTTTGGTTCACCAAGGTTCCAGGTGTGTAAAATCAACATTGCACATTTAATAGTTAATTATCCTAGCTGTTGTAAAAAATATTCCTTACAATATTTCCAGCTTGCGAATGGTTTTGACACTAAGAATTAGGGAGGTACCCATGCCAAACATTCTCTACACCTGCAAAGCCTCGTCCAAAAGAGAACTGATCATTGATCACCATACGTACTATGTTCTATCCACATATTATAGATCTGGTTATAATTAATATAAAACTCTTTGTTTGTCTTTAATATTAGGGTAAATTTTAGTAAACTCACCACAAGTTTCATGTGTTTGCAGATAACCCGCCCCATAAATTTTTATGTCTAAAGATTCAAGCTTTCTTCATAATTTCACATTTTTATTTAACAAAATTCAAACTTTATAGATTAAGAAGAAGAACCCACCTTTTGAATGAGTGGAAACCTAGCTCTCTTCTCCTAAAGCTCCTTTGATTTCCAAGCTCCAAAAGTTCCAAAAAATCTAAGAAAAAAATTAATAGGTATTGAATTTGAATTGGAAAATAGAATGGAGAATTGAAGTAGGAGTGAACCTTCTCCTTTCCTATGCTTGGCCGAAACCCAAAAGATTGGATTGAAGTAGAATGAATTTGGAGTAGGAATTGAGTAGAAACTTAGGGTTTTGCTTTTGGGTTCTAGGTTTTCTTTTTTTTTTTTTTGGCTTTCGGCTGTTGCTTTCTCTTTTTTTTTTTTTGAATGAGAATGAAGAAGGAAGTGGAAGGAATGACAAGCTCCTTCTTTTATAATGTTAAGTGAAAAATGAGTGGAGTTTGAGATGGTGATGTGGCTGAAAATTCACTCATTCAAGGAATGAGTGAGGTGAGTGGAGTGTAGGGGCTTCTAGAGTTTTGTTTATTTTGTTTTTTTTTTTCCGTTTCCATCATGGCTAATGCTAACCCTAGTCCAAACCCTCACAACCCTAACCCCTATAACCTTCTAACCCTAACCTTATGTACAAGGATTCATGCATTTAATTTTAAGAATCGATTGGCCTATATTATAATTTATAATAAATGCATACAATAAAATCACAATACAATCTATATAAAAATTATAATATTTAATTCATAGTTTGAATGTACAATATATATTTCCATACAAAATAAATAATATTAGGTATTTTGGGGATCTTACACTGATAATGCTAAAGAATATGTGAGTTCTGGTTTTCAATGATTTTTTCTCAACATGGAATAATACAACAAAATTCTAGCGTCTACACTCCTCAACAAAATGGAGTGGCAGAACACAAAAATGAACATTTACTTAGCATTGCCCGCTCTCTGATGTTTGAAATGAAGGTCCCAAAATTTTATTGGAGTATTGCGATTCTCACTGCCTGTTTTCTTATCAACTGTTTGCCTACTCCTATTCTTCAAAATCAATCCCCCTTCAAACTTGTATTTCCATCAAAAGACCCATTTTCACTACCACCTCCTGTTTTTGGTTGTACATATTTTATTGAAAATCTCAACCCAGGCATTGATAAACTTGACCCGCGTGCTATTAAATGTGTGTTCCTTTAATATTCACATTTTTCGAAATGTTATCTTTGCTATTGCCCTTCACGAAAAAAATGTTTATCTCAGCAGATGTTTCATCTTTTTAACAAATTTTTTTTTGAACAAACTCCTTCAAAAACTCCCGATTACCAAAGGCTCTTGTAAAGAGTCTTGATTTCCCACCACCACCACCACCAACAACAACCACCATGACAACACCTCCACCACCACCACTACCAACAACACCACCATCCCCACCACCACCACCACCACCACCACCACTTTGGGTTTATGTGAGGAAACAAAAGATTCATTTAGGCTCGATCATCCCAATGTACCCGCTATTGTTCAACCGGTGCCAACCACTAAAGGATATCCACAGAAATTTGGGGTCGACCATACGAACTCATATATGTTCGAGTTATTATCTCTCCTGCATCAAATTGTTCTTGGTCCCTTCATCAGCTTGATGTCAAGAATGTATTTTCTGAATGGAGACTTGAAAGAGATGGTGTATATGCAACAATCTCCTGGTTTAAACGACAAAGGGAGAATCTTGTATGTTTGCTCAAAAAATCTCTTTATGGCCTTTAATAGTCCCCTCAGGGCTTAGTTTGAAAAGTTTAACAAAATTATGTGCTCTTATGGATTCTCTAGAAACAAGGCAGACCATTCTCTTTTCACAGAGAAAGGAAGCAAAGACATTGTTATCCTATCAGTCTATGTTGATAATATCATTATCACAGACAATGATTCGCAAGGTATTGTAGACATCAATAGGGCTGTAAAATGAACAGGACGGTACGTCGTCCGTCCGAGTTCGGCTAGAGAAATGGCCCAACCGTGGACCGTCTGAACTGTTAAATGAATCGAACTTGAACAAATTATTAGGCCTGATGCTTTACCGAGTCCGGTCCGAGTCCAGACCGTCCGTCCAAACAAGCATAGTCTTTTGCTTTTATAATGAACCGAGCACGGACAAGAAAAAATTTGTCCGACCTGGACGGAGCCGAACATAAGCCCGTCCGAGTAGAATTTTGGTCCGAGCTTGAACATATGGTTCGTCCAGTCTGATTTACAGCCCTAGATATCAAGGAGCAGTTAGCACAAACCTTTCAAATAAAAGGATCTTGGTCCACTTCGATACTTCCTTGGCATTGAGGTTGTACGCACAAAGGATGCTATCTTTTTTTCACAAAGAAAATATGTTCTTGATATTCTTACTGAGACAGGAATGTTGGGATGTTGTAATACCCGGGCTTGGATAGGCACAAGCCCAGGTTGTGTGTGTGCACATGAAGTGTTTGACGAAATGCTTGAATGAACGGTGGCATGCACACAAGGAGTTCGATGAAATGTCTGAATGAGAAGTTGGATAGGAGACTAAAAGTTTAGTCCCAAGCTTTGCGAGGACGCTAAGTCTTAAGGGGGGTGAATGTAATACCCGAACTTGGATAGGCACAAGCCCAGGTTGTATGTGTGCACATGATGTGTTTGATGAAATGCTTGAATGAAGGGTGACATGCACACAAGGTGTTCGATGAAATGTCTGAATGGAAAGTTGGATAGGAGACTAAAAGTTTAGTCACACATGGGTGGTGGAAATGGGTATATGAGTGCATATATTAGATTGTCCATGATCCAAAGGCACCCAACAAGCTATAGCACTTTTGGTGAGGCAAATGCCCTGTGGTGGGGCCGTGGTTAGACGATATATGCACGTGGTGAGCCAAGTTAGGCTTGGGACGTGACAGTTGTCCCAATGACACCCATGCATCTCAATATTAAGCTATCCTCCTTCTCCAATGATGCATTGTTCTCTAATCCAGGACGATATCGTCAGCTGGTTGTCACACTCGTATATCTCTTAGTAACTAGGTCAGATATTGCCTATGTAGTCGATCGAATTAGTCAGTTTATGTATGCACCGACCACCACTCATTGGGATGCAATGGTTCACATTCTTCGCTACCTTAAGAAGGCTTCAGCACAGGGACCTCTCTTCAAGCCTGGTGGATCACTTTCTTTACGAGATTATTCTGATGCTAATTAGGCAGGGTTAGTTGATGATAGACGATTTACTAGTGGGTACTTTGTGTTCTTTGGAGGAAATCTAGTATCGTGGAAAAGCAAGAAATAACCTATTGTAGCTAAATCAAGTGCAGAATCTTAATACTAAGCCATTGGGCATTTGGTCTCTGAAGTTTTATGGCTCAAATCTCTTCTTTGAGACTTGACAATCTCAGTATCATCTCCGGTTCCACGTTAATGTGATAATTAAGCTGCTATGCATATTTATGAAAATCCAGTGTTTCATAAGCACACAAAACATTTTGAGGTCGATTGTCACTTCGTTTGTGATGGGTAGGAGAAGAAAGTGATCTCATTCTTATATGTCCGGTCCGGTGAACTTGCTGATATCCTAACTAAAGCACTATCTCCTAAACTTTTAAAAAAATTCTTGAGCAAGCTTTTCGACAATTTCTACGCACCAGAGGGGGAGTGTTGAAGTAGTATTTAGTTTAGTCTCATATCGAAAATTGTATTAGTATAATATAATCTTTCTTCCTCTTCTATATATAGGATGCATTGTACTCAGTTATAATCAATCCAATTAAGTATTCTTTCTTTCTCTATACAATAATTCTAACAAGTATGTTTTACAACTCTTTTTTTACATGGTTTCCAACTCATAGCTCATGATGTGAGTACATCACGTACTTTCTTGGATGCCTCTTCTTACCATTCTATCGAGTTAAATATCAAGATTAATAGGTTGCTTATGTTGACAACTAACTCAATCTCCAAAGGTCATTGATATATCATATATATTCATCAACCCCATATCCTAACTATATCATACTGATCATTAGCCAATTATTAGTCTAACGACTGGGTACCCGCTCAGTCTAGTGGTCCAACGGTCACTACTTTATCAAGCGCTCAGCCTAGTGGCTACTTTTCAGCACTGACTACAAGTTATCGGTATTCACTCAATTGCACAGTCTATCCCACCCTAGTCCAATCAGTCACCCGGTTACATGATCTATCCCACCCTGGTCCAATCAGTCACCCGATTACACGGTCTATTCTGCACTGAAGGTCACTCTGCAAGACGGCCTCCTCTGACTACGTGAATCGATAACAGACTAATCTCGGGTCCACCTTAACTCTCACGGGATCACCCCTTCAACCTCATTCATAAGTACATACATGTTACCCTTAGCAATTACCAACTTAGCATTCATGTAAACCATCATCGACTTCTACATTAGAATAACCACTTAAACCATATATATATATATCAAGAACATGAAACTAATCTTGTAGTCTCGTCTACATCAACATGAGCATGATTATACACTAATAAAGTTTATCATGGATTTAAACTTAGCATGACCATCAAGTACTATGCATATGGGCGATGATTGCAATAGCTACAACAATCATTTATATATAATCATACACAACCATTATGTTTGTCTCATGTCACTTAAGCATACGAATATAATTACAACCTTCATGTAGGCTTTTATACAAATACCTCATTCCCATAATTATTAGTAGGAGTGTGATCACATACAAAGTATAATTAACATCTTCATGGTTTAGAGCCTTATGACCTAAAGTCTCTCCATTAGGAATTAACACAAACACCTAACCTTCAAGATAAACTTGTTCACTACATGACTATTAATTAGCAAAGCTAGCTAAATTCTTACATATTTCATTACTTCTAGCATTCACATAGACGCATATTTTAAAGTAATATCATAACATGCATACTATAAATAAAACTATTAATCAAGACATTTAAAACTATAGTTTAGAGATAGCCCACCTCAATTGAAGTTGATGGTTCCTCCTATTTGATCTTCTGTGAGCACTTTAATTTCCTTCCCAACCTTTCCTCTTTTCTTCATGGGGATGCACCTAAATTTCCATGCTCCTACAATGAGTCTTTTGTGGTAATTATGGTACTAATTTGTAGGAGAACATGTGGAGAGTATTTTGGGATGCATGGAGTGATGGTGGGAGGTGAGTTAGTGGGGTTGGAGGTGGTTGTTTGGTCCGGCCAGCAAGAGAGAAAGAGAAGGAGTGCATGTGTGTCTTAGGAGTTAAATGGAAGGCTTCTTCAGTAAGTGGAGAGGAGATTATGTGTCAAGTTGTAAGACAATTAGGCTCTAAAATGTTGCCTAGTGTCTTCTTAGGTATCCCTTAACATTCTAACCACCATCTAACTCAAATCTTGATGCATCATGAAACTCTCCTGAATGAATAACCTACGGTTGTTTTTCGGCTAATATTAATTTTCTATATGGGCTTCAATAAATATATAACCTTTTGGGGGTTGACATTCCACATAAATATAGATACATATTTCACATAACATTTTATACTATTCTATGCACGAAGGGCAAATTTGTCCTTTTAATTTTGCGAGTTTTACAGCAAATAGTTTGCAAAAAAAAAAAAAAAAAAAAGATACAGGGTGAATTAACTGCAAACACATGAAACATTATAACCCAAAAATGTATATAATATTTGTGTTCATTGAACTTATTTACTAGCCATGTTTTTCCATATTTATTAGCACCTAATGTTAAGTCTACAAAGTGAAAATGAAACTTCTGTCCGGAAGCCATGTCCTTTCAGAGTTGCACACATTTTCAACATATGATAACACTACCATGTATTCTTGAAATCCAAACCGACAATGTATGCATTAAATCAGCAACAAAAACTCGAAAGAAAAAGCATGTGCGTTGTACGTACATCCGCAGCATGATCCTTGGCCGGAGCCAATGCGGCAGTCTTTTCTAGTCCCAGCCACGCCTCCGGATCAATCTCCAGAAATCTTCAACAACAACAACAACAACAACAACAACAAAAACTCTCAAATATTCTAAAATCTATACAGCATTCAGAATGAACTCAGGGAGAGAAAATAGATGATTACTGAAACACGCAGCGAAGCAGGCCATGAGACTCGTGGGTCCAGAAGTGGGTGTCATCCGAGTCGTTTACGCTGCCCTCCACCTCTGTTCCCGCCTGGTTCTCCTGTGTGCCCGGATTAGGGCCTGGTTCGGGTTGGGATATGGTCCGGGCCTGGTCGATCTGGGCCTGGCGGAGGGCGAGGCCGAAGAGGGCGGCGGCGGCGTAGCGCTGGGCGGAGGAGAGAGTCGAGACCCGCATTGGTTACCGGTTGGTTTTTCGGTTGGAATGTGTTTGTGGAAATGTGTGAATGGGGAATGAGAAAGAAAATCGTTTTTTTTTTGTTTTGAATTGTAAAGTTTTCCTCCATTTGGCTCGCAACACATGGAAGCAGGGGAGGGGTTTTAGTCAGGATTCAAGGCTCAAATTTTGCTGCACCGTGGTGGTGTATAGTGTGTACACTGTAGAATATGCTCCGAAATCGAATTTTTTGCCGTCATAGGCCACTTTTTGAAAATATTTGGTTTTTTTTTGCCAGTTCCCCAACTATTAGCGCTTTTGGGCTACTTTGTATCACGTCAGCAGCGGCCGTTATTCCCAATAGCGGCCTCTTTTCGAGGTCGCTAGTGGGATTAGCGATCTATGTTTTAATTTTTTTTGAATTTTTTGTTTGTCGTCACTATTCTCACTGGCGACCTTAGTATAATGAGCTTAGTGAGCTCAAATGAATGTATTGAGACACTTAGCGATTCCTAAATAGCTTTCCCCAAAAATTTAAAACTGATGTCGCTATTGAGAATAGCGACCTTAGTATACAAATGTCGTTATTCCCAATAACGACTTCAGTAGGAAACACAATCTCTTTGTTCTTTGTAAAATTTGCAAAATAGTCATACAACTAAAACCTCTATTCGGAATTGCGAGTTTAGTTAATAAAGGTCTCTATTTCGAATAGCGACCTTAGTTTTAAAAATAAATTGATTGTCTTTTTTCAGAGAGCAAAAGTTCTCTAGATTTTGCTAGGTGTTAGAATATAGCTCATTAAAGGTCGTTAATCCCATCAGCGACCTCATTATACTAAAATCGCTAGTGGGAATAGCCATGACAAACAAAAAATTAAAAAAAAAATTAAAACATAGGTCGCTATTCCCATTAGCGATCTCGAAATGAAGAGACCGCTATTGGAAATAGCGGCCGCTGCTGACGTGACACAAAGTAGTCCGAAAGCGCTAATAGTTGGGCAATTGGCTCAAAAATATAAATATTTTAAAAAAGTGGCCTATGTAAGCAAAAAACTCAAAAGCGTCCGCAACAAGATCTTCTTTTGATGAATCGGATAGAGCCAAACGGCTCCAGCCATCAAAACATATATAAATCAATAAAAATAGTTAATTTACAGACAATAATCAATGGTTTTGCAAGGAGTAAAACAGAAACAAGAATACACAAATAATACAAAAATGGCTGAATAGCACGCCAAGTGGAGGGTGCGAGATCAAAACGAAGCGTCACACCGAAAAAAAAAGGGACGGGGGCGGAGCCATCATCCGGGAAAAATCAAGCTTCTGATGGAGCCAACCAAACAACCCGAACCCGAAGGAAGATCAGGACGACAGGAAAGCGCCAAGCGCCAGGAGGCCAAAACTCCCCACTCGAAAACCGCCAACTCCATTAGCAGTCCCTGGCAACTCTAGCAGCAACAAGATCTTCTTGAAACTGAAATCTTGAAGGTGACACGCCTTTTCAGAGCATATCCAATGGTAGAAGTCACGGGTTCATATGCATTATGTATACAATGAATTATGGTGCGGTAAATTTTAAAATTTTTTTTTAGCTCAGTTGATGCAAATTGAAATTCTTTCCAATTGAAAAATGTCTTGCTTGGTTGGTTGAGAAACAAATTCATATTTAGACAAGTGCAATGGAAAAAAAAATTCCTTCAATAAAGTTTTGGGAAGATAGTAGAAAACTCCATAAATATTTGATGCAAAATAAAATAACAAGTTTCCAATGATTTTTAAGTAATAACTATTTTTTGTAAGGGGACATTTCTAAATCCGTCTCTTGAAGTCTACTACTTTGATTAAAATCCATGAATATAGGTCATACAATAAGGGTTGTTTGCCTGGGGTTGGCAACCGGGACGAGTCAACCCATGACCCGCTTGGGACTTTTCGCATTTGACCCGAACCTGTTTGACCCGGTCTGGGTTCGGGTCAAACCCGCATACCTAAAGTCCACTCTCCATCTATAAACTCTCTTAGTCAGGCCCGGACCTGATATGAGTCGAGCGAGGCGGCCGCCTCAGGCTCCTGATTTTTTTACCATTTTCAGGGATCCAAAACATTGACTACTTATATATATAATAGTACCCCTATAGACAGTTTACCGAACTGGTTGGATTGGTTAAACAATGCTAGGTTGTGAACTAGTTTAAGCCCTCGTGGAGTTTTTTTTACCATTTCTGGGGACTCCAAAACACCTACAACTTATATATATATATATATATATATATATATATATATATATAATAGTATCCCTATAGACAGTTTACCGAAGTGGTTGGATTGGTTAAACAATGCTAGGTTGTGAACTAGTTTGAGCCCTCGTGGAATTTTATTTTATTTTATTTTAGTATTATTATTATTATTATTATTATTATTATTATTTTGTGGGGTGGGGGGGGGGGGGGGGGGGGGGGGTTCCTTCTTATTATTTTTTATTAATCGAAACCAAATCATTACATGCCTTTGTGCCAAACTTGTGGTCATATGCTTTGAGCCTGTGTAAAGCCAAGTTCACTCAAGTCAGTAACCTTTATTCCCCTCTCTGCAATTTTTTTTTTTTTGTAGCATCCTTTTAGAGTTTATAATTTTGGCAACAGTTTTGCAATTTTTCTGAAACCCTAGCAGCACTAGAAGGTTAACTTCTCATCTTTTCTGCCTTACTAGTTTTAATTTCAAATCACTGTATGTTATTTAAACTTGGTTATCAATCATTCCCTTTATAGAATTTCTCCACGTGCCAATTTTTTCAAGTAGACAATTCTTCTAAGTTGTGGATAGGCGATAGCCGATAAGGTATGATTACATCATTCCCCCTTCAAATTTTCTAAATTCTGTTAAGTTTTGGATAAAATTAAGTTGAAATAAAAATCAAGATAATTATTAGAAAATTGAAATGCAATTCATTAAATAGAAAATTTCATTCTCATCAATTGATTCCATTCGTTACACAGAGTCTATAATGCAAGTTTGGATAGAAAAATAATGTCATGATAACATTGATAAAAAGAAAGAGATAGAAAAACAATGTCATAATAATATCCAAAAAAAAAAGTATAAGCGCTTTACAATAAATCCTATTGGTAGGTACATGAATTAAGGTTATGATGATAAATCAATTGTCTAGCTAGTTTATTTTCTCCCACATTCGTCCATTCTTTAACTAATGAATTTGCAGAAACTTTTTCTTGACAGAGAGAATGTAAGCATCAATTCCCTCCATATTCTCAACAACAAGCAGTATTCAATTAACCTATTGTAATGCTAATGAGAAGCACCGGTCCTAATTATAAAAGGAACTATGCCAGCAAAAAAGTAGCATCTTTTACACTTCCCATCTTAGAAAAATACAGAAAATCAAGATAATAAATTCATAATGAATTCATCAGTGAGATGATAGATAAATCATTCACTACAAGTGGGTACATATGAATTGAAATGCAAGCAACTGGCATGACCAGTGGTGGTTTAAAAATTGAGCATGTTCAGAAGAACGTGAAATAGTCCAAATTACACTAAAGGAAATAAAAGTACAAAGAGAAATCCAACCAAGAAGTTTGTATATGCCTTATGTTTATAACTATTAGGTTTACATAAAATGCTATTATACAGTCATTTTTTTTATTTTATATGCGGTACTTGTTGAAGAATCTACCACAACTCATAGTGCTAATAGCGGAAGTACACAACAAGTAATAGAAACTACCAAGACTTAGATGAACCAAGAACAAGCCACCACAATATATGCAAGATCTCACAAGAACGCAATTAATATGCAGAGATAACTAATACTTTTTATTCTCCAAGAAATACAAAGATTACAAAAGAGATTACAACTCTCAATCTCTCTCCCTCACCTTTGAAACACTCGGCACAATCTCCTCTTGAAGTTGAACACTGATAACGGTTCACAAAATCTATCTTTTCAGTTATGCAAACCCTAGAGTCTATAGCCATATATATAGCCTCCAAGTAAACCCTAAAAGATAAACTGTCACGCTCTGCTTCCCACTATACGAAAATACAGGCATGCAATTGAGGCCCAGCGAATGATATACATCATCCATAAGCTGTACAATTATAAGCTCAATAAGATATTTATAACACATTCACGCAGGCAAATATAATGATCACATGAGCTGAAAATAGAATAACAATTATCTGGTTAATACATCAACATCGGGTCAAGATGCCCGAGAATACAAGGTGCCAGAATTAAAACAGTAAGATAAGCAGTTCGCTATAACAACTAGATAAAATAGCAACTGAAAGAAAAATAACATGAAGTAGTAATAATGCAGCAACGATCATCTAGAAGGTATATTCGTCGGGTCCATCAGTACCTGTATAATTATTAACTCAAAGAAAAATGAAAAAGTACCTGTTAGAGCAAGCAACGAGCAGCAAGTAGCAACAATCAGTAAAAGGGGTAATATAACAAGATATAACACGGAAAAAACAAGAAGTAGCAGTGCAAATACAATATGGAAGGAAGCAAGGAACTGGGATAATATGATCATGTAAGTCATAACTGTAAACTAGTATATTCAAGACTTTAAAATATAATCAATTGATAACCTAGGCTTAGCTAATCGATAATCATGTAATCAAGAATCAAGAGTCATGTAATGAAGAGTCATGTAATCTAGAATCATGCTTCTCGAGTTTATCAGTTTTATTAACTTATCCAATGCACGTAATCCTGTGTCCCATACCACAAGTTCAGGTGCATATTAATCATGTGATGTTTAGACTTATGTAGTGAATTATATAAGATTATGTACTCGGGTCTTCCAGTGATAGTATCAAGACATGTAATCAAGAATCAAAAATCAAGAATCACTATTTCGGGAAACACGGGCCTCTTTATTGTCCATTACTAAGTCGTACCCTTATAACCTCGGCTTGTTATTCTTTTACTATAATTAATTATGAACATGCAGTTGGTACGACTAGTGGAACGGTGTAATCAAGACATTTTAATCAAGAAAAATATCAAGGACGGTAATCATGGGTATGAGATGTGAAATAAGTACATGTATTGAGGATAGTCATCATGGAATTATCAAGTGGTATAAATTGCATTAAATGAGAAAACCTATCAACCTATTATATGTATGCAAGTTATTATTACAAGAACAATAGTATATATAGTTCAGTTCATTAAACATGAAAAATAATGGGTTTATATGCAAAAATGTCGAGATGAATTTCTAGACAGCAGCACATATCTGCGTTCAAATTCACTTTTCCGTTGTTATAGAAAAGAAAATCTGATTCCGTCAGAGATTCTAGAAAGTAAACTCTCTTCCAGTTCCAACGCATATTCACACGATACATTCTCGAGACAGTAGCTACACATACAAATTCATTCTTTACTGGTTTCGATGTTTGGTGCACATTCTGAAAATTCAGGAGTCACAGTACTAAAATATAAATAACTTACAATCTATACATTGGATTGAGAAACCGTAAGATGTTATGGATTCTAGACTCGATGGGCTACGATTTTTATCTATAAAGTTCTTGGATCCAGTACCGGGAACATGGTCTAATTCTCAGTACAAGAGACAGAGCAGTGGTTTCGTGCAGGTTCTGAAATTTACAATATGACAGTACTAAAATCATGATATCTCACATCTATAAATCAGATTGTGAAACCGTAAGATGTTCTGGATTCTACACTCAATGGGCTACGATTTTCATGTATAAAGTTCTTCGATCCAGTATCAGGAACATGGTCTAATTTCCAGTACAAGAGACAGGGCAGTGGTTTCGTGCAGGTTCTGGAATTTACAATATAACAGTACTAAAATCGTGATATCTCACAATCTATAAGGATTGTGAAACCATAAGATGTTCTGGATTCTAGACTCGATGGACTACGATTTTCATGCATAAAGTTCTAAATCTCAACATCGGGAACAGGGTCAAATTTGCAGTCCCAACTCAAGGAAACGACAGGGCAGAATTTCGATTATTCGATAAAACGATACGAAGTGTGTTAACGATTCACTCTTGAGTCGATATAGCATGGAACAAGTGACTAGAACAGAATTTGACAATAAAACATGATGATAACAAGACTACTTATCACGAGTTCAAGAAAATACTTGTACAGGAACAAAAAGAGTGTACAAGATACTTGCCTTATAACGTGACAATTACGATAGTGGTGTTAACCACGGAAAGAAGAAGCGATGTCGGCAACGGACGGAGGCACAATGGCAAGTGACGGCAAAAAGCAAGCGCAACGATGGCAGTAATAACAGCAACAAGGAGATAGCGGCGATGAGCGACAACAACAACGAGGAGATGGTGCGGCGTGTGGAGATGGAGTGAGTTCAGGTTGTTCTTCGGGGTTTACGGGGCCGTAGAAGCGGAGTCGTCGGCTCAAAGGTGGAGGATAAAGTGGAGCTTGAAGGAGAGTGGTGGTGCGGCGACTGTAGTGCGGCGAAGGTGGCGACGGGGAGCTCGGGTGCTGGCTTGGGCTCTCGGGTTTGAAGAAGGAAGAGGAAGAGGAAGAAGGGGAGGTGGAGATGAGGGGTGGGGTGTTATGTGTATGTATATATATAAGAGAGAGAGAAAGAGATGAGAGATGTGGGACTGGCTGCATGCATATGTGTGTGTGTATATATATCTATATAATAAATTACAAAGAAAGCTATCAAGTGGCTCTCATTCAATCTCCCCTAAAACCAATGGCCTAGATTGATTCTCATAAAACATATTTTCCCACCCAAAATTTCAAACCTCAAAATTAAAATTTTCCCCCCAAAACTAAAAAACTCATTACTTTATTACTATCTCTCTCTTCTCTCTTCACTTTTTCATATTTCTTTCTCTCCCAATCTTTATTAACTTACTTGGAAATTTAGATTTGTAAAATTTTAAGAATTTTTATGTTTTTTTTTATTACACATGTTATATTGAAAATATCAAATATCTCTTCAATAGTTAAATTTTACCATTTTCCACCTTTAAAGTTCTAAAAAATTGGATTTTACACCCTCATATATAATTATTTTTCAACATATACTAATAGAAACATGGACTTTTATTTACAACTAATTATTGTCATACTATTCAAACTTGAACTACATAATTGTTGTTTTACTGTTTACAGGGTTTTTCGTGTGTTGTATCGTTCCGAAGACGTGCCGTAGGCAAGTGCCCATGGGCAAATCTAGTATATATATAAATAAGGAGGGAGAGAGAATGCATGCATGTGTATATTATATATATACTAGGTTTGCCCGTTGACATGTGCCTATGGCACGTCTTCGGAACGGTGCACCTGGTTTGATTATATAAAATAGTTTTGGAGGTCCAGCAAATTAATTGAAGTAGCAAACTTATTATATGAGGAGCAGTATATCTACCTTTAAGCTCAACCATCGCCTTCTTGTTCATTAGCTTGAACTTACCTGGAATGAATATAGTTTGTTAGAAACACTGCATAAAGTTTTTTTTTTAAACTGCAGCATCACTTTTAGATACTTGTAATAGTTATGCAATGACATTATCATATAGGTTTTATAGAGCTTACTATAATCTCATAACCACTATGAGCATTAAATACAGTGGTAATGCAAGTGCAGGTATGAATTTTCTACAATACTAATAATCTAAACATTTGTTTGTATGAGACTCAGTTTGCAATTAAAATACCTCTAATTATTATTTCAACCAAAATAAAATACATGAAGTTCTCAAAACTCTAAACCAAGCTAATCATTTTTTTAATCTCCACTTTGTCTCCCCATTGCACATTTATAAAAAAAAAATTAAAAATGGATAAATAACAAATTTACTTTAGCTTTCTTTCTTGAGTGAAGAGTTTGCACCCTTTACTGGTAAACTCAAGTCATCCCAATCCTATATATCCAAACATACACTAAAAGTTCTTATATGTTATGTTATCCATGGTTTCTAATAACCAGTGAAGGGAACACTTCACGATAGTATTTTCTCTTGTAGTAAAGAAAATAAATGTTGCATATTTGCCAAGTTATTTTAGGTTGCTGGTCAACTTACCTGTCCTGCTATGGTTTGGAAACCCAAATCGAGGCCACCAAATAATCCATCTTTCACTTGCGTACACCATTAATCAAAAACAATAAAAAAACTCATCAAATAAATCACCAAATTAAATTTTTTTAAACCTAAAAATAAAACAATCATAACTCTCTCAACTTAGATCTTATGCACACACAAAATTCGAGTCAGCAAAAAACTGAGTAATCCTCTGCACACACAAAATTAAAATTAGAATGAGAATTAAGTTAATGAGATGAAATTAGAGTCGTCGCATCGCATATATAGGCTCTCGATTCGGTGAGGGGAGTCGCCGATACGGAGTCACTTGATATTCGCGCTCGATTTGGTAGAGAGGAGTCACCGATACGGAATCAGCAGTGGATCAGATATCGGTGATGACCTCTTGATTGGGGTTCGACATTGGATTTGGATTTGGATTTGCTTTGAGATTTTCAAATTTTCAAATTTTCAAAATTTGCAAAATTTGCAAAATTTGCAAAATTTCAAAATTTAAAATTATAAAATTTTAAATTTTATAAAATTTATTTTTTTTTTAAAACTTTTTTTAATTGTTTAATTTTAAAATTTTTTAAATTTTTTTAATTTTTTTAAAAAAAATTTTATAAATTTTTTTTAAAAATATTAATTTTTTTTAAAAAATTTAATTTTAAATTATTTTTAAATGAATTTAATTTTAATTTTTTTAAAAAAAATTTAAAAAATTTTTAAAAAAGAATTTAATTTTTTTTTGAAATTTTTAAAATTTTATTTTATTACTTTTTTCAAAATATTCGAATTTTAAAAAAAAAATTTATAAGTTTTTGATTTTTTTTGAATTTTTTTGAAGTTTTTAAATTTTTAATTTTGTTAGTTTTTAAGTTTTTATAAAAAATTTAAATTCTTTTCTTAATTTTTTGAATATGAGAGTGAGAGAGAGATAAATAATTAAATAAATAAAGGAGTTGTTTTGGGTGGGGATTTGAATTTGAGTTTTTTTTTTGGGGGGGGGGGGAACTTTTGTGGGGGAGGGGGATTGAGGGAATGTGTTTTGTGAGGTTAGATCTGGGCCTTTGATTTTTGGGGATTGAAGGAGAGCCACTTGATAGCTTTCTTTGTGTTTTATTATATAGATATAATATGTATAGAGATGGGTGGAGGCAATAGTGTAGAAGTAGAAAATTGAGAGAAGTTGGGTATAGAATTAGGCAGGTTTGGCTGTGAGTGAGTGATTAGCAGGAGTGAGTTAGGACTTAGGGGTTAGGAAGATGTGAGAAATAATAGAGTAGGAGTTGTTGGTTGAAAACAACAAGAAGACGAAAAGAAAGAAGAGAAAATTGATTAGGGGTAGTCGGGGTTAGAATTTGCATTTAAACTTTGATCGAAAAAATCACAAAATTATAGAATTAATCAGAAAAATATTCTGGCTCTAGATAAAGAGTTCAAAGAGAAGAAAATAAAATAAAAATAAAATTGATCTGAAAATTGAAGTACAAAAATTCACGTAATAAAATACGTGCAACTGGAACAGGGGATTACATAAACACAAATCCATCTTATTGGGTCTTAAACTCGCCAGCCTAAAACACACAGCGCCGCTGTCGGTCGACCGCAACGTGTAAAGCCAACTCTTGAACTCTAGACCAGTCGACCGCACGGTCGACTGTCCCGCTCTCTGTTCGACACTGTACACTCAAAGAACCTTCTACAGCCAGGGTTGGTGGACCGCACCCCCGGTCGATCGACCGCAACTCTCCAGACTGCACATCTTCTACTTGCTACTGTTGTCTCTTGCTGTCTTCGTCTTCTCATCTTCTTCTCCAACTTCAAGGACTCTGTGCCTACGTGTACTTTAGGCCACAATCCTAACAATCTCCCACTGGAACACACAACGCTTCAAAGTAATTGTAATCTTTACCTCACATTATCTCTCCCACTTTCATGGAAGACCCAAGTACTCCCCACTCTCATGAAGAGCACCTCCGCCACTCCACCATGTGGAGTGCAGTAACCACCCCTCATCTCCTCATGAAGGATGTGCTCCACCAATCGCATAAAGCACGAATACCGGAGAAACAACCTCCCGTGTCGGATTCTGTGTTACATGACTCCCTAACACTCAGAATCTTCATCAACACTGGACATGTTTCAAAGCCTCTCAATGCACCCTTTGCACTAGAAGTCTCCATGGACGACACCTCCACAATATACGCAGACTGTTCAACCCCTACATTCCCATTTCGGTTACCCTCATCGACATCACCCCACATATCGATACTAGTGCTCTCTACCTCACAATAGACACTTGAAGCTTCGACTGCCATATCGCAAAGTACCCTCACCGCAGCAACGTCTTGCCCTCTAGGATCACTTCCATGACCAGCAACTCCCACTAAATTACTAACCTCCCCTCCACAACTGAAAGAACTCGATTGCACCCCACACAACCTACTACTCGA
The DNA here is from genome assembly GCA_017893485.1 of Hemerocallis citrina. Classification (NCBI taxonomy): domain Eukaryota; kingdom Viridiplantae; phylum Streptophyta; class Magnoliopsida; order Asparagales; family Asphodelaceae; genus Hemerocallis; species Hemerocallis citrina. The sequence goes on along the minus strand of CM030366.1, from coordinate 180,907,085 downwards.
TTCCGGCTGAGAGTAAACTACAGGAGAAACGCCCCTCACGTCTCTAAGCAAATACAACGTTTTCTCACGCTTCCCTTTTGCAATCACCCTTAAACCTGCAGCTATACACCACTCTCCACTACCAACTGTAGTAGACAACCCCTCTTTGTCTAGCCTTCCAATCGAGATAATGTTTTCTTTCAAGTCTGGAACATGCCTTGTCTCCCACAAGACAACACTCTGATCATCATTGGATTTTAAGCGAACAGTACCAACCCCACGTACAGGTTACCGATGACCATTCCCCACGATCACATCTCCAAAAGAACCCTCCTCGTAGTCATCAAACACTTATCTCCTCGGAGTGCAATGAAAAGAAGCTCCCGAATCAATACACCAATCTTGAGTGCTCAACTCCTCCAGAGCTGATAAGCATAACTCTTAAACAAGCCCCACTTGAGCTTCCTTTGGGATAGCTTTCTTCGTTTTTCCTGCTTCATCTTCATATAAGCCCTGCAACTGCGCATCATGTGACCCTTCTTGTGACAATACCAGCACTCAGGCCCATGTCCCCCATTGCTGTCATCAGACCCACTCTCAGATGAACTACTCTGATCCTTTCTTCTTCGACTGCTCTTAGAACTCCCACGTTTCCTTTCAACAGACATTGCGGAATTTATAGAAGATGATGATGGATATCCCCTGTTTCTCACCCTTCTCACCTCCTCATTCAGAATGCTACTCAGCACATCCTGTAGAATCGTCGAATCTGTCATAGTGCCTGTAATAGTCTGTTCCACCGTACCTTAACTGTCGGGTAAAGTAGATAGAAGTAGCAATGAATGCCCCCTTTATGAAAACTTCAAACCTGCAGCTTCCATCTGGTTATAAACTATACAGGAATTGTTCACATGTTCTGCTACTGAACCCCTTTCCCTCAACTTCATATTAATAAATTTCTTCAGATAAAGAATTTGATTAGATGCCGACGGTTTCTCATACATATCTGTGAGAATATCCATAGCCTCCTTTGTGGTCTTTGCCTTTGAGATATGAAATAACGCCTTCTTACACAGTTCCAACTGAATTTTCCCTAACGCCTTCTGATCCAAACGATTCCGCCATGACCTTCACATCATTGTCTCCACCTTCCGGCTTCTCATCAAACAACGGACCATCAAGATCTTTCTGACAAAGATATGTTATCACTTGAATCTTCCACATCGCGATGTCACTCCCATCGAACCTCTCGATCTTCGACTTGCTATCGGCCATCTCGAACCTAGAGCTCTTTTACCACTTGTTGAAGAATCTACCACAACTCGTACTGCTTGTAACGCGCCGAATACAAAAATACGATAATTCGTAGCTCAACATGATCTACACTTCACTTCGTACAATTTTACAAGAAATTTTGAAACTTTTATTACAACATTGTTCTTTTACATCAATAACGCAGCGGAAAAATAAATGAAGTACAACATAATCAATATATAATTTTAACAACTTCAGCATGTAAGTAATCCTCAGCATCAAATTCATCTTTATATCTCCTTGTAAGTTCCAAGTTTTGCATATGAATCTGTGGGCAAGTCAGTTGCTTACAACCGACGCAATGTTACAAACAGAGATCATCTCTATGCTGTAATATAACGAAATCTCTTACTTTAACAAACACAAACTTGAATGCATATAAAAGTGTAAAAGTGAGTATCCTAAATATATCAGTGTATGATATGACTTAATGCCTAATGCAGATGTTATACTATAATGACACTAATGCATACTTGTTCAGATTCTATGCATCCCATACTACATAGGTCCGAGGGCAAGCACCTACGTACTCCACATTTTAGGGTTAGATCCCTCTCCATGCAGCCTACTACGATGACTACTACAAGATTTAGATAGCTTGCAAGTATTGGCTCTCACCCTCGGAATACTGGAGACCAATCCCTCTCCGTGGATCATTCTGTGGCCCTTACGTCCATCGTCCCGGAATACTGGGGATCGTCTCACTCTGCAGGTCATTTTGAAGCCCTCATTGCATAAGCATCACATGAGCATCACTCTCGTCCCGGAATACTGGAGATCGTTCCCACTCCGTGGATCATTCTGTGGCCCTTACGTCCATCGTCCCGGAATACTGGGGACCGTCTCTCTCCAAGGATCATTCTGGAGTCCATAACTCGTGTTTGCACTCGTTTCGTCATATCTCCAACTAGTGTCCGTCCTTAAGTTTAAGTTATGATTATTAAGAACTAGAGTTTAGCTTACCCACCGGTCTTAAACCAAACACAAAGATAGTCAACTCAACTGGTTACTTCTCACAATTCAATTATTCATTTTCATTTCTTTGTCGATACCTGGGTCTCACTAAGCCTATAAAACCAACATCTTTTCAGGTTCAACAACTTGGGGTACTCATCCCCTTATAATTCATATTCTCAATTTTTATGTATTCATATTTTATTCAAATTCTTTCATTCATTATTATTCATTCATCAATAAGTACAATCTCAATCTATTCATTTTCACAATACACTTTTCATATTCATCAAAACTTTCTCAATACAAGTTAATTAAGATTAAGACATAATCTCTTTAAAATTCATCTTTGAAAATTTATCTCATCGTCTTCCTTTGATTTATTTTGAACTAATCTTAACATCTTTAATCCTATACATATATATTTTTCTTAAGTTCACATCTCATCTAAGCATGAATATGATCTTTACTTTTCCAAAAATATAACTTAAAAAAGCGAGAATATATTTTCAATCAATTCGTTTAAGAATCATTTGTAAAACAGTAAATTCAAAGTTAGAAAACTGCATTTCATGCTATTTGTAAAAATCATAGAAAATTGTATACTTCACGAAACTTAGCGTTCTTTATATCAAACTGAAGGTATACAGCCTAATTTAATTTTGTAATTATAAGTTTTTTCAAAATACTATATCTATAACCCTGAATTCTTCAGAATATATAGTGGGGTGGAGATACTGAAATACTGCCACTGTACAGTCATGTAAAATTCATATAAAATCCAATTCTTTGTGAAAATTTGATTCCTTAGACTTTTCAGAAAGTTTAACGAGTCTACTACAATTTCTTAGTTCTTACTTTTCTCAAATTATTTCATTTACAGTGCTGAATTGATAAAAAACCGAAAGGTGTGCAGATTTCCAGCAACCAGCCAACTACTAACCAGTTTTGATTTTAGATTTTATTAAAATAGTAAACGACCTCCAAATATTATGAAATTTTAAAGGATGTTCCTGACACATACTAGATACTCCCAAAAAAGATTTAGTTCTAGATTCCAACTATTTTATTAGATATGATATTTTGATGTGCAAACAAAATTCAAAACAGTAACTTTTCTTCACATGAATTAGTAACTTTGTGTACAAATCTATATTCATATCATTTAATCTAATCATGATGTACTACCATGCAATCAAACAACATCAATCAACTTATTTTCATGACAATCTTTCAATTAGCATGCATTTTCGTTCTAAATATCATCATTACAATTTAATCACTACTCATATGCATATCAATTTTATATATCAATTTACCTACACATGCATGATAATATAATTTAGAAAGTTCAAAAAGACACCCACCTCAATGAAGGTTCTAATGTAAAAAAAACTCCTAGAAGTTGCTCCTAGCTCCAAGATTGGGACTCCCTTTTCTGTTAGGATTGTGTCTTGTATACTCATTGTTCAGATTAAAAGAAGGTAATATGAAGCACGGAGGTCAAAGCGCCAAAGCGAGTAGAAGGAGAACAGCAGCAGCAGCAGGTGCAAGCTAGTTGCAGTCGACCGGTCATGGTGACAGTCAACCGCACCCCCGACCGCTCGTTGTACTAGGAAGTCAGAGAGTGGTACGGTCGACCGGTCTTGTTGGCCAATCGACCGCCCGCGGTGCTGAATTATTTTTGGGCTTCGATTTGTTAGGTCGGTTCAGCCCAATCTTCAACTCCAAGTTAGATCGTGCGGCTCCTATTTAGTTACTTCTTTTCCAGGTTATATCGGACGACTGAGGATCAAGATTAGACCTAGGTTTTCTCTCTATTCTTCTATATATATTGTAAAATCCTCCAATATAAGAGATAGTACTTCATAGATTCTTTTCTCCATTGCAAAGAGAGGATCGAGAGAGAGATAGTTCTTGGTGGGTGAGTTTAATTCCTTGGGTCAAATAAATCAGTAACTCCTTGTAATATCTTCTAGTTGAATATCAAATCTCCCTATATTTTTCCCCGGATTAAGCAAAAGCTATCCAAGATAAGTCATCGTTGTTGTGTTTGTGTTAGTTTGGTGGATCTACTTGCTTGCTCAATTTATTCGCCTTGTTTACTTCGACTTCCTCATTGCTCTAATTAGTTCTGCTGCGACCAGAGGGCATTTGTTGACGCCCCAATCCCAATAACTGGTATCAGAGCTTCAGGTTGCCGAGTTCCTTGGTTAAGATGACAGGCCACAATATTTTGAAGATCAAGCAGTTTGATGGTATGATCAATTTCAATCTTTGGAAGACTGACATGTATGATGTTCTTGTTCAAGAACGATTGCAGTCAGCAGTAAAGAAGAAGGAAAAGCCAACTGATATAAAGGATAACGTTTGTGAAGATATTCGTGAAAGAGCCATAAGTCTAATTCGACTATCCTTGGTGGACGAGGTCAAGTGTAGATTTCTTGAAGAAACTGATGAGACGAATCTGTGGGAAAGACTCATAATTGACTACTCTAGTTCGTCGTTATTAGACCGGATGCATTGGAAGAGAAAATTATTCTGTTTATCTATGAAGGAAGGTACCATCTCCAAGACCACATTACAGAGTTCAATAAGGTATTATCTGAACTTAAGGCGATCAACGTAGATGTGTGTGAGGAAGATAAAGCTTTCAACCTGATATATTCACTGCTGGAATCATACGAGCCTTTGATCACGACCATGCTACACGGTAGATCTACCAAGGAAAGTATTTCGGTAGACGGTGTAATCAAAGCATTGAAGAAAAATCAACTTAGGAAGAAGACCCATAAATCTACATCGTCTATTCCTACAAGTTGTCTAGCAGTGGATGATCCTTCAGGGGAAGACAAAGTGCTTTGCAAAAGGATTCGATCCGTTGCCGATATTGCAAGAGGCCAGGGCATATCAAGAAAGACTGTTGGAAATTACAAAATCAAGAGAGTGCCAAGAATGGGAGTTTATCCGCTAATGTAGTTAGTGCCTTTGGTGCCTTTGATTTAGGTGGTTCGTGTCTTCTTGTTTCAAATTCTTTAGAAGTGGATTCTAGTTGGTTTCTTGACTCAGAGAGTTCTTCTCATATTGTTTCCGAGAGGAAGTTGTTTTCTACTTATAAGTCTACTACAGGGCGTTGTGTGACAACGGGAACTGGGGAGATTTGTGAAGTAGTGAGTGAGGGGACAGTTGAGTTGAAGATACCAGGTCTACACATGTTCAATTTAAGGGATGTTTTGCATATTCCTCTGCTGAAACGGAATTTGATTTCCTTGGGAACTCTTGATGCACGGGGCTACAGGTACACCGCTCGAGGTGGAGTTTTGTCTATTTTTCAGGGTCGTCGTAAGGTAATTAGAGGTATGAGAATGGTTGGGTCAAGCCAAAAAAATCTCTACAAGCTTTGGATAATTCGAAATACTTGCGCAAGTGTTGCTTCTTTTCCCGGTATTCCCGCAAGCACATCTAGTTTGCTGCAACTAGATTCATCGAGATAAGACCACGACGTTCGAATATCGTCGAGAGGTGGAGAAAGCCTAAGGGTAGGTGGAGTTCGTGCGGAGTTTGACAACTTCGTGAGTACATCTACGGAGGTGGGCCTTTGAAGGGCTGCACTGGATTCGGTGAGATTGGGTGGAGATCAGTTCAACTGGAAAAAAAAGCTATTGTTCTAAGTTTTCTTTGCAAGTGGAATTTGTTAGAGTTTGGAGATGAGTAACACATCATGTGATAGCACTCGTATGCACTCCAAGGTGGAGTTTGTTGGGATTGTGTCTTGTTTACTCGTTGTTCAGATTAAAAGAAGGTAATATGAAGCACGAAGGTCGAAGCGTCGAAGCGAGTAGAAGGAGAACAGCAGCAGCAGTAGGTGTAGGCTAGTTGCGGTCGACCGGTCATGGTGACAGTCGACCGCACCTCCTGACCGCACCCCCGACCGCTCGTTGTACTGGGAAGTCAGAGAGTGATACGGTCGACCGGTCTTGTTGGCCAGTCGACCGCCCGTGGTGCTGAATCATTTTTGGGCTTCGATTTGTTAGGTCGGTTCAGCCCAATCTTCAACTCCAAGTTAGATCGTGCGGCTCCTATTCAGTTACTTCTTTTCCAGGTTATATCGGACGATTGAGGATCAAGATTAGACCTAGGTTTTCTCTCTATTCTTCTATATATATTGTAAACTCCTCCAATATGAGAGGTAGTACTTCATAGATTCTTTTTTCCATTGCAAAGAGCGGCTTGAGAGAGAGATAGTTCTGGTGGGTGAGTTTAATTTCTTGTGTCAAGTTAATCAGTAACTCCTTATAATCTCTTTTAGTTGAATATCAGATCTCCCTATATTTCCTCCCGGATTAAGCAAAAGCTAACTGGGATAAGTCATCATTGTTGTGTTTGTGTTAGTTTGGTGGATCTACTTGCTTGCTCAATTTATTCGCCTTGTTTACTTCGACTTTCTCATTACTCTAATTAGTTCCGCTGCGACCAGAGGGCGTTTGTTGACACCCCAATCCCAACATTCTCCTCCTAGCAAGCTCCCCTTCCTCCAAGCAAGAACTCAAACAACTCTCTTTCTTTTCCTCTCTTTCTTATCTTTTGTTTCTTTTGATCTTTGGTGCAAGATTATGAAGAAAAGGGGGTGGTATTTATAGGGTTTGAGAAGACTCTTCTACTACTTAAATTAAGTGTTCAATTTCATAACCTACATAACCCCCTTCACTAATTGCCCACTCCCCATAATTACCCAAATTCCCAACCCTTCCTATTCTTATGCATGGCTAACTCTTCTTGTGACTTTTGAGTTGCACTATGTGCACTTGCAACCCACAAGCACGCACTCTCATTTGTTAGTTGTTATTTATTTGATTATACATGTTGTTTACATGACAAGTGTACAACTAATTGTAGGATTTTTCTTAGTGGGCTTCCTCTTGTGAGCTTGTTCATTTTTTTTATTTAATTTATTTTAATGGGCTTAGAGTCTTCTATTAGGCCTATGGGTTCTAATAGGCAAAAAAAAAATATGAAAGGAAATTATGCATAACTATAAATAAATTTTAGAACAAAAATAATGAGATGAAATTGCACGAGTAAAAAAAGTAATTTTATTTAAAAATTTAGTACGGGATGTTACAACACTCCCCCCTTAGAATAGTTCCGTCCTCGGAATTACACTTAAAAGAGTGAGAAAAAAAAGCAAAGAAAGAAAAAAAAGTTTTACAAATTTTAATTGAAAAGCTCAGGGTGATCTCTTATCATCCTCTCCTCTAATTTCCAAGTAGCCTCCTCAACAAGTTGGTTCTTCCAGATGATTTTGACCATAGGTATAGTCTTATTCCTCAAGACTTTCTCCCGTCGATCTACAATCTCAATTGGACGCTCAGTGCAGCTCAAATCCAATGCAGACCTTCCGCCACTTCTGGCAAATGATGACTCGGATCCAGAATGTTGCCTCGCAACATAGACACATGGAATACATTGTGTACTTGGGCCAACTCTTCCGGTAGTTCTAACCGATAAGTCGTCTTCCCAATTCTCTTCAATATCTTATAAGGGCCTATGTATCTCGGGGCTAATTTCCCTTCCCTTCCAAACCGAATTACTCCCTTAGTTGGAGACACCTTCACAAAGAAAAAATCACGTTCCTCAAACTCCAGATCTCTCCTCCGGTTGTCGGCATAACTTTTCTGTTTGCTCTGGGTGTCGACCAACCTCTTCCTGATCAACTCAATCTTTTCTGAGGTTTGTTGCACAATCTCCGGCCCATACAGCTGTCGTTCCCCCACTTCATAACAACACACCGGTGTTCTGCACTTCCTCCCATACAAGCCTTATATGGTGTCATCCCGATGCTTGCCTGGAAACTATTGTTTTAGGCAAATTCCACTAGAGCCAAATGCCTCTCCCAACTGCCGTCAAAATCCAACACACAACATCTTAGCATATCTTCTAGTATCCGGTTGACCCTCTCAGTCTGCCCATTAGTCTGAGGATGGAAACCAGTACTGAAATCGTTCTTCGTCCCCAAAGTTGCTTGAAGACTTCTCCAGAAATGTGAGGTAAATCGTGCATCTCGGTCAGATACAATCGACAAAGGAACTCCATGTAGCCTCACGATCTCCTCGACATACAACTCGGCTAACTTCTCCATAGACCAAGTAAGCTTCATCACCCTAAAGTGAGCCGATTTGGTGAGTCGGTCCACTATCACCCAAATTGCATCATTGCCTTTAGAACTCCTGGGCAATCCTGTAATGAAGTCCATGCTGATATTATCTCACTTCCACTCCGGAATGGGTAATGGCAGCAAAAAATCCTCGGTTTTCTGATTCACGGCCTTGATCTGCTGACAGACTGCACACCTGGCGACAAACTCAGCCACATCCCGCTTCATCCTAGACCACCAGAAATACTGTTTTATATCCTGGTACATCTTGGTACTTCCTGGATGTATGGATGATAAAGTGGCATGTGCTTCCTACAGAATGCTCTCCTTCAGTTCTGCTTGATTAGGCACACACAACCGCTCTCCAAACCAAAATACCTCATCTCTTACCTGGAATTCTGTCAACCTGCCGGTGCCAACCTGCTCTGTCATCTCTTGAATCTCTAGATTGGTCTTTTGAATATTGATAATCTTGTCCCTCAATGTGGGTTGAAGTCTCAACTGAGCTAAGGAACCCCCTAATCCTTGCAACACCACCTCAATCTCTACTCTATCAAGTTCCTCTGCCAACTTCTTCTGAGTTGTGATCAATCGGGACAAACTACTCTTCCTAGTGAGCGCATCAGCCACCACATTGGCCTTGCCTAGATGGTACTTGATTTCGGGTCGGATATCCTCCAACACTTCCAACAATCTCCGTTGCCTCAAATTCAAGTCCTTCTACTGGTAGATGTACTTTAGACTCTTGATCCGTGTACATGTTAACCTTTTCCCCGCATACATAGTGCCTCCGCTGCTTTAGTGCAAAGATGATCGCTGCCAACTCCAGATCGTGGGTTGGGTAATTCTTCTCAGATGTCTAGACCCATAAGCTATTACCTTCCCTTCCTGCATCAGCACATAGCCCAGTCCGCGATGGGAAGCATTGCTATAGACATCATAGTCGACTCTACTTTTGGGAAAGCTAGGATGGGAGCGGTAGTCAACCTCTCCTTCAACTCCTGAAAGCTAGCCTCACACTGTTCCGACCATTTAAAACTCACATTCTTCTTTGTAAGCTCCGTGAGCGGCACAGCTATCTGGGCGTAGCCCTGAATGAACTTTTTGTAGTAGCCTGTTAATCCCAAAAAAGTTCCTGATCTCTTTCACCGTAGTCGGTCTTGGCCAATCTCTTACTGTCTCAATCTTTTGTGGGTCAGTAGCCACTCCCTCCTTAGAAAGGATGTGAACCAGAAAGGCGACTTCGGTTTTCCAGAAGTCACACTTAGACAACTTTGCATACAGCTTTTGCTCCTGTAACTTCTTCAGTACCTCTGATAGGTGCTCGGCATGCTCTACTTTTGTCTTGGAGTAGACCAGTATGTTGTCGATGAACACAACGACGAAAGAATTGATGAACGGCTGTAGTACCTTGTTCATCATGTCCATGAAAATAGCAGATGCATTGGTTACTCCGAACAGCATGACTAGGAACTCATAGTGACCATGTCGATTTCTGAACACCGTCTAGTACACGTCTTCTTCCTTTACTCGGACCTGGTAATAACCCGACCGTAGATCTATTTTAGAGAAGACAGCTGCTCCTTGTAGACGGTTGAATAGATCATCGATTCGAGGAATCGGATACTTGTTCTACACTGTTACCTGGTTCAATTCTCTGTAATCGATGCACATCCTCATCGATCCATCCTTCTTCTTTACCAAAAGAACTGGTGCTCCCCAAGGTGACGCACTCGGCCTGATGAGTCCTTTGCCCAAAAACTCTTCAATCTGCTTCTTGATCTCATCCTGTTCAACCGATGCCATTCTGTATGGTGCCTTAGAAATGGGTGCACTCCCTGCCTGAACGAAGATGTTGAACTCTACATCCCGCTGAGGTGGAAGCTCGGGTAAATCTTCTAGAAACACTGTTGGAAAATTCCAGACTACCTGAATCTTCTTCACTTCTTCGGAAACCATCTGCTCATATAGCGCTGCTACCAACTGTTTGCACTTCCTCTTCCCTTGAAATGTAACTGCTGGTCCCCCTGGTGCCTTTTTACAACCCCCTTACTCTTGCACTCAATAGTGGCACTGTAGATGGACATCCAGTCTATGCCGATGATGATGTCGATCCCCAAAGTTGCCAACTCAATGAGGTCGATGCCCAAGATTCTACCTCGAATCTCAAGATCATACTCTTCATAATTGTAATGCCCTGATTTTTCATTTAATGAAAAATTATTTATTTTGCACGTAGTGTGCACGTGCAATATTTTTGGTTGAATTAAATGTTATGATTATTTCCATTATGATGGGTATGGATTTTTAAATATGTGCTTTTAAATTATTTTCACAAAGCTTTCTTTCAACTAGACAAAAAGCCTTTTCTTTTTAAAAGCCCAAAGTTAATTTAATTTATTATTTTTATATTAAGTATTTTGTCCCATAAACTAAAGCCCATGGATTAATTTATTTTTAATACAACTTGTCATGTAGAATACAATTTAAAGTTTATTTATTTAATGTACAATTTTTTGGACCTAGTTGCTTGCACGTGCATTGCACGTACACGTGCAAAATGCACTTTTTCAAACTAGGCCGGTTGGGAGCTTGGAGGGAAATAAAAATTTGAGTGGAAATCATGGTGTGGTGGTTACTTGGTTGTGGGTAGTTAATGCAACTCCTATTTTCATCCTAGCCCTCCATCTTATAACCAACTACTTGATCCTAGCCCTCCATTCTCTTTGATTTTTAGTATAAATACCCCCCCCCCCTGGCTAGTTATTCTTGTGCTTATTAATCCCTCCAAACCTATAGTCTAAATTATATTATCTAGTGAGAGAGTGTGGGATTGTGCTTGCAACATCAAGGAGAAAAGAAGTGCCGGCATTCATCAAGAGGGAGCTCTCGGTTGGGTGCTTGGGAGGCTTGCGTGCGCGTGTTCAAGGAGGAGGAGCACTCTCATTGCAAGGACATTCGTCTAGGAGGTTGCTAAATTGTATTTTTTTTCTCCAAATTAAGGTGGGTAAATTTTCTATATTCTAATTAGGGATGCATGCTAGATTAAATTGAATGAATGAGGCATGAAAAATATTAATAAGAGTACACTTTTAATTGGACATTGACCTATGAATTGATTGGAATGTGGGTGTGCAAATTGTATGTAATTTGATTAGTAAAAATCTAAGTTTGTATGGATTAATTATAACCATGGTTTGTTAAAGAAGGTCTCATTATCTACGTCACAAATTATATACACAAAGTTAGTAGATTGGCAATGCTACTTCATGTGAATAAATGGATCATTGTGTGATATTGAAATAAATGAATTAAGTTATAGATTTGTATGTATGATAAAGGGTTAAAAACAGAGAATTAATCCTTAGTTTGCTAATAAAGGGATTAGTGGTATTAGTTGTTAATAAATGTCAAAATAAAGAATGTAGTAGTTATAATGTAGAATTCGAATTAATTGTATAAAAATATGTTTTAATTGTTGAAAAAAAAATGATTTTTTTTTCATACTGATATGTAAATTAGACAAGAAATGATCAATCTGGAATTTTACATAAATTTTCATGAAAGCAAAATGAAATGAGGGCTAGTTGAACATTGGAACGTTTTAACAACAGAGAAAATTGGTTTAAAAAGAATTTAAGTTGTACTTTGACAACCTGAGCACGTAGCTCAAGTGGTCAGAGCGTGCGTTGGGTTCTCTGTGATGGCTGGTTCGAATCCCTGTGGCACACATTCTGTTTCACAATTTTCTTAAATGTATAGGAATCAGCGGCCGAGAGTATTTAATACTCTTAGCGCCTCTTTATATCGCCAGTGCAAATGGCCTAGTGGCATGTGCCTTCGGCTGTGTTCTCTGTGGTCCTGGGTTCGACCCTTGGCTACGGCAGTTATGAAAAATGTTTTTTTTGGGATGTTTTAGTGATCAAAAAATTATGGAAAAAATATGACTATTCTTCTAAAAATACATAGGACTTAAGAAAAATAATTTGGGGAGTATTTGCATGAAATGAAACATGATTTGAGAATAAAATGTGTGAATAGAACTATGGTTCTATATTTATATTTTTGTAGAGTTATATCTTGCAAAAATAACTTGAAATGAAGGATTAGAAGATTAATTTGGCAAAAAGAAATTATATTGTGTGATGTGATGCAAATTATTCTTATTTGAGAATAGTGTGGAAATTATGAAGCGTAAATGTTCACCTTTGATTGAATAATTGGTGATGTGGGTTTTTATGTGAAAATAACATTTCATGCGTTACATGAGGGATAGTTGAATTTCATGTATAGTTATGGACTATTTGAACGAATTAGAAATCATGATTGGAAAAGAGAAATACTTTTGAGTATGATAAATCAACAAATGAATTTATGAGTTGGAAATGCTCATTTTGGAAATTGTGAATTGAAAATTGAAACAAAAGGAGTAGCTAAGTCTCCCCCGGCATTGGAAATAAATGAAATGAAAATTTAAAAGAAAGACCAAGGCTGGTCATGTTTGAATGAATGAATAAGTCCGGTTTAGTGGAGAGGCTAACTCTAGAGTTTTGATTTTTGTTCATGATTTTGATAAAAACTAAGGATTAGTACATAGTGGAGACGTGATGAAAGTAGGAGAAAAACACGAGTATGAGGGCCATCGGATTGGCGGTGCGAGAGTGATCCACAGGAAGCCTGCTTGATGCGTCAAGACATGGCGTGGGCACTACTCCAAAATTATCGTCCCGGTGGCGACGCTTGTGGGTTGTTTGGTGAATGCAAGAGGATCGTGTGCCATGAAGGAGACTGAATTGCCACAGGCTGTCTTCACGATGCGTCGTGACATGACATGGGATTCCCCTCCAGGATTTTCTATACACGTGCTTGTACTCAGATCATCTAAGATACCTACCGTAATTACAGTAGTAGATTAAGTCATGGCGAGGGATTGAACCCTACAAAGATGAAGAACGATTAAGGGCTTGCCCTCGGACCAATGTAGTATGGGATGCATAGAATCAGAACAAGTGCTTATTAGTGTCATGTAATATAAATAAATGCATTAAGGACTAAGTGCACAATCACAACACGACATCAACAGGGTAGTCCCTTTAGTTTGATATGTGACAAGTTTGTGTTTGCTAAATATGGAAAATAAGTTATACTATTTCCGGCATAGAGAGGATGGCCGTGTATAATGATCGTCGGTTGAATAAACTGACGTACCCACAGTCTTATATGCAGGTAAATGGCGTGATACAGATTAAAGAGGAACAAATGCTTAAAGATTATTCAATATTGTTGTACATTTGTTTCATTGTTGTAAAGTTTACTTCCGCTGTGCAATGTAAAGTGTAATGTAATCATGTAAACTCTGATGTAAAGTGAAAAGTTCAAATTTTCTTGTAAAATTGTACTAAATGAAGAGGAAAGATCCTGTAGAACATCTCGAATTCAGTGTATTTGGGATTCGGGGCGACGGGGTAGCCACAGATAGAACTTTGCTAGGAAATTTTTTTGGTTCGACTCCCAATCATTTTGCAAATAAGGGTGACACAAATGTGTTAGATGATCCCGTATCAAATAAAATTATTGCTTTTATTCCATTTATTTGAACTTCTCATCTTACATAAAGAGTACTCTCATTACATAGCGCTTTATTACATAAAACGGAAATAACAACAGAGGACCCTAATTAGTTTCTTCCATACCTGTGATGACGTTGTCAACATCATCTGCATTAGTTTCGGTCAGAGCGAACACTCGCCCCTGCCAGTAAGACTTCTACCCCAGATTAGCTTGCTTCTGACCCTGTCTCCCTTGCTTGTGTTACGGGCACTAGGACCTAGCATGGCCTTCCTTCCCACAGTGGAAACAACTCAGGGGACCCCTTGCCTTGGGACACACGGATTTGTAATGCCCCGGTTCTCCACAAACATAACAGGTCACACCCGAGGACCTTGCTCCTCCATAGTTCGGCTTTCCAGTCACTGCAATGGCGTTCGCCCTTGTTGGCATGAACATCTGAGCTGGAGGTTGTCCCCTAAAATTGCTTGGTGCTGCAGGCCTCTTACCGGTATTCCAGGTATTCCTCCTGTTTTGTACCGCCTGGAATTGGTTCATATTGGCCTCAGTAGCTGCGGCTCTCCGGACCAACTTCTCAAACCTTCTGATGCCCAGGGGTATCATTCGGGACCTCAAGTTTGGTCTCAAACCCTGCTCGAACTTCTGTGCTTTCTTGAACCATTTCCGGTGCATACCTGGAGAGCTGGTTGAATTTTGTTCCCTACTCTCTCACTGTCATGCCACCCTGTTGCAAGCCCAAGAACTCCATGGCTTTCTTCTCCTGAACATCCATGGGAAAGTAGCGGCTTCTGAATTCTCCCATGAACTCCTACCAGGTGATCTGCACATTGCCCAAGGTGCTCTTCAGTGATTGCCACCAGACTCCTGCGTCCTTCTCTAGCTGGATGGTGGCCAGCTTCACGTTACTCGCCTCAGGGATTTCCAGAACTTCAAAGACCGTCTCAATCTGCCTGATCCAGTGGTCTGTAGCGTCTGTATTTGCCTGGCCCTCGAACACAGGCGGCTTCATCCTTTTGAATGACTCCACTAGTCTGATTGCTTCAGGGATCTGTACAGCTGTCCCCGGCCTAGGATTTCCGGCAACATTGGCAGCAAAAGTATTCAAGGTCTGGTACACCCGAGCTAGTTCAGTTTCCAGATCGAGTCCATTATTCTTACCACTGTGCCATTTGCCAGCCATTCCTGGGTCATAAAAATTGTCATTAATCACCATAAATAGCACAACTTTACATTCTTCTGACAAAATTTTATTCATTACAAAATTAAACTTTTTTACATTCGGAAAGAAACTTGCTTTTACATCCATTACATCACTTTAACATAAAGACATTCTAGATTCTACGGTTTCTCTTGGCTTCTCTGAGCTCTCCCCGTAATTCCAGGATTTCTTTCTTCATGTATTCAAACTTTTGATGACGCTCCTGCTTGTCCCAGCGAGTCATGTGCTCCAGCTGGGCGAAGTGTTGAGCACTCGCGTGCCGGAGCTTTTCGAGTTCCCATACTTGGTGACTCAGTTCATGAATGTGTTTCCGGTCTTCTGCTTGCTATGCTTCTAAGTGGTTTACTCTCCACTTCTGGGCATTCAACTCCCTTCGAAGAGAATTAATAATACCACCATGGTCATCTTGAATGGGTTCTTCATCTGAGGATTCTTCTAGGGAATCAAGTGGAGGTGGAGTAATCTCCCTGGACTCAGGTAGTGCTTCTTCTATTTCTATTGGGTCTTCCTCTTCCTCTTCTGGGGTCTTCTTCCGCTTCTGGGTCTTCTTCTTCTTCTTCTATTGGCTCTTCCTCTTCTTCGAAAGGAACAACCATTCCACCTCATTCCCGGGGTCATGATGATTGGCCATCTTATAGGAAAAAGGAGGAGAAACATCAGCATATAGAGAAACACAAATGTAAACTACTTACATTTAAATCTCTATAAGGTGAACTCACACTCTAATATCCACCTTAATGTGTCGTCCTTATAAATTTGTACTACTTATTGAAGCCTGACTCTGATACCACTCTGTAACGCCCCGAATATCAAAATACGACACTTCGTAGCTCAACAGGATCTACACTTCACTTCGTAGAATTTTACAAGAAATTTTAAAACTTTTATTACAACATTTTTCTTTTACATCAATAACGCAGTAGAAAGATAAATGAAGTACAACATAATCAATATACAATTTTAACAACTTGAGCATGTAAGTAATCCTCAGCATCAAATTCATCTTTATATATCCTTGTAAGTTCCAACATCTGCATATGAATATGTGGGCACGTCAGTTGCTTACAACCGACGCAATGTTACAAACAGTGATCACCTCTATGCTGTATTATAACGAAATCTCTTACTTTAACAAACACAAACTTGAATGCATATAAAAGTGTAAAGAGTGAGTATCCTAAATATGTCAGTGTATGATATGACTTAATGCCTAATGCAGATGTTGTACTACAATGACACTAATGTATACTTGTTCGGATTCTATGCATCCCATACTTCATAGGTCCGAGGGCAAGCACCTACGTACTCCACATTGTAGGGTTAGATCTCTCACCATGCAGCCTACTACGATGACTACTACAAGATTTAGACACCTTGCAAGTACTGCTCTCGCCTTGGAATACTGGAGACCAATCCCTCTCCGTGGATCATTCTGTGGCCCTTACGTCCATCGTCCCAGAATACTGGGGATGGTCTCACTCTGCAGGTCATTCTGGAGCCCTCATTGCATAAGCATCCCATGAGCATCACTCTCGTCCCGGAATACTGGAGATCGTTCCCACTCCGTGGATCATTCTGTGGCCCTTACGTCCATCGTCCCGGAATACTGGGGACCGTCTCTCTCCAAGGATCATTCTGGAGTCCATAACTCGTGTTTGCACTCGTTTCGTCATATCTCCAACTAGTGTCCGTCCTTAAGTTTAAGTTATGATTATTAAGAACTAGAGTCTAGCTTACCCACCGGTCTTAAACCAAACACAGAGATAGTCAACTCAACTGGTTACTTCTCACAATTCAATTATTCATTTTCATTTCTTTGTCGGTACCTGGGTCTCACTAAGCCTATAAAACCAACATCTTTTCAGGTTCAACAACTTGGGGTACTCATTCCCTTACAATTCATATTCTCAATTTTCATGTATTCATATTTTATTCAAATTCTTTCATTCGTTCTTATTCATTCATCAATAAGTACAATCTCAACCTATTCATTTTCACAATACACTTTTCATATTCTTCAAAACTTTCTCAATACAAGTTAATTAAGATTAAGACATAATCTCTTTAAAATTCATCTTTGAAAATTTATCTCATCGTCTTCCTTTGATTTATTTTGAACTAATCTTAACATCTTTAATCCTATACATATATATTTTTCTTAAGTTCACATCTCATCTAAGCATGAATATGATCTTTACTTTTCCAAAAATATAACTTAAAAAAGCGAGAATATATTTTCAATCAATTCGTTTAAGAATCATTTGTAAAACAGTAAATTCAAAGTTAGAAAACTGCATTTCATGCTATTTGTAAAAATCATAGAAAATTGTATACTTCACGAAACTTAGCGTTCTTTATATCAAACTGAAGGTATACAAGCCTAATTTAATTTTGTAATTATAAGTTTTCTCAAAATACTGTATCTATAACCCTGAATTCTTCAGAATATACAGTGAGGTGGAGATACTGAAATACTGCCACTGTACAGTCATGTAAAATTCATATAAAATCCAATTCTTTATGAAAATTTGATTTCTTAGACCTTTCAGAAAGTTTAACGAGTCTAATACAATTTCTTAGTTCTTACTTTTCTCAAATTATTTCATTTACAGTGCTGAATTGATAAAAAACCGAAAGGTGTGCAGATTTCCAGCAACCAGCCAACTATTAACCAGTTTTGATTTTAGATTTTATTAAAATAGTAAACGACCTCCAAATCTTATGAAATTTTAAAGGGATGTTCCTGACACATACTAGATGCTTCCAAAAAAGATTTAGTTCTAGATTCCAACTATTTTATTAGATATGATTTTTTGATGTGCAAACAAAATTCAAAACAGTAACTTTTCTTCACATGAATTAGTAACTTTGTGTACAAATCTATATTCATATCATTTAATCTAATCATGATGTGCTACCATGCAATCAAACAACATCAATCAACTTATTTTCATGACAATCTTTCAATTAGCATGCATTTTCGTTCTAAATATCATCATTACAATTTAATCACTACTCATATGCATATCAATTTTATATATCAATTTACCTACACATGCATGATACTATAATTTAGAAATTTCAAGAAGACACCCACCTCAATGAAGATTCTAATGTAGAAGAAAACTCCTAGAAGTTGCTCCTAGCTCCAAGAATGGGACTCCCTTATCCTCCTAGCAAGCTCTCCTTCCTCCGAGCAAGAACTCAAACAACTCTCTTTCTTTTCCTCTCTTTCTTATCTTTTGTTTCTTTTGATCTTTGGTGCAAGATTATGAAGAAAAGGGGGTGGTATTTATAGGGTTTGAGAAGACTCTTCTACTACTTAAATTAAGTGTTCAATTTCATAACCTACATAACCCCCTTCACTAATTGCCCACTCCCCATAATTACACAAATTCCCAACCCTTCCTATTCTTATGCATGGCTAACTCTTCTTGTGACTTTTGAGTTGCACTATGTGCACCTGCAACCCACAAGCACGCACTCTCATTTGTTAGTTGTTATTTATTTGATTATACATGTTGTTTACATGACAAGTGTACAACTAATTGTAGGATTTTTCTTAGTGGGCTTCCTCTTGTGAGCTTGTTCATTTTTTTTATTTAATTTATTTTAATGGGCTTAGAGTCTTCTATTAGGCCTATGGGTTCTAATAGGCAAAAAAAATAAATGAAAGGAAATTATGCATAACTTTAAATAAATTTTAGAATGAAAATAATGAGATGAAATTGCACGTGCGTTGCACATGTAAAAAATGTATTTTTATTTAAAAATTTAATACGGAATGTTACAGTGCTAATAGCGGAAGTACACCACAAGCAATAAAAACTACCAAGACTTAGATGAATTAAGAACTAGCCACCACAATATATGCAAGATCTTACAAGAACACAATAAATATGCAAAGATAACCAATACTTTTTATTCTCCAAGAAATACAGATTACAAAAGATATTACAACTCTCAATCTCTCACCCTCACCTTTGAAATACTCGGCACAATCCCCTCTTGAAGTTGAACAATGATAACTGCTTACCAAATCTCTTTTTTCAGTTATGCAAACCCTAGAGTCTACAGCCATATATATAGCCCCCAAGTAAACCCTAAAAGATAAATACAAATCCAACTTATTAGGCCTTAAACTCGTCAGCCCAAAACACATAGTGCCACTGTCGGTCGACCGCACCCCCAGGTCCGTCGACCGCAACGTGTAAAGCCAACTCCTGAACTCTAGACTGGTCGACCGCACGGTCGACTGTCCCGCTCTCTGTTGGACCCAGTACACTCGAAGAACCTCCTACAGCCAGGGTCGGTCGACCGCACCCCCAGTTGTTCGATCGCAACTCTTCAGACTACACATCTTCTACTTGCTGTTGTTGTCTCTTGCTGTCTTCGTCTTCTCCTCTTCTACTCCAACTTCAAGTACTCAGTGCCTACGTGTATTTGAGGCCACAATCCTAACAGTACTCCCAAGACAAACTTCTGATGTTTAAGCAAATATAGTTGGTGTATATCGGGCCATATGTTTAAAGATATGACCGTGCTTTATTTTACCATGTGACACCTACTTTATCTGTAATACCCCGCAAAATAGTATATAACTATTTTGTGTATTAATCTGTGCACGATGGAGAGTTGCACGTATTAATGGATTTTCTCAATTTTAATTGAGTAATTATCGGGACATATTATTTAATATGTCTTGAACCCAACGAAGGTGTAATTTTCGAACCGGAGTTGCGATATTTTCTCAATTAAGTTGTATACTTGTCTTAACTATAATTGAGTTATGACGTATAATATTGAACTATTATTTTGTATAGTGATATTCTATGTATGAATATGATTTCATGTGTTAGTCAATTGTCTTGATTTCATGTGTGTACAAGTTGTAATTGATATTATTGGGTGTAAGATTGTTGTGATTTAAACTAATTATCTAAATCATGTGATTGGACCTAACTGGACCTAAACTGACCCAAATGAACACAATTGGACCCAACTTGACTTGTATACTTGTAGTGTATCATGTCATGAACCCAAACAAAAATAAAATGAAACCCCTAGGTGGCCGGCCAAAATAGAGGGAAAGGGAGAGAGAGTGGAGTTGTTTTGCATTTGAATAGAAGAGGAATCTAGGATTTTGTGTTGGGACTTAAAACACTTGAGTGTTTGAGAAACCCCAAGGGGCAACACCACTCTCACACTCCACCTCCCCCCTCCATTGCAGCCCCGCCAAGACCCCCTCTCTCACTCTATTTAAACCCTACTCCAAACATCCTAGCTCACTTTCTCATTTTCTACAACTCTCATTGCTCTCATCTACTTCCAATTTACTCTACCACTTCTCAACAAACTGAAATTGGAGATCAGGGAACCAAGAAGGAGAAGCAAGGAGCAAGAAGAACTAGGAGCTTGAAGCTAGGAGGACAAATTCCAAGGTACTAACAAGGTGGGTGTCTATAGGACTTTATGTTTGTTTAAAAATGATGTAGCTTGTTTGTAGCTCTCCGAATTTCTAATATGATATCTTAGAAAATACGTGGCATAATTCCTAGCATCAACTTCAATGTAATAGTACACATTGCCCAAAAACACCGATAATTTTTATTTCAACTTTTATTACAACAATCTTTACAAACACAGCGGAATACAAAACACCTTGAATTACAAACTTTCTTTTTACAACACTTCTTTTACAAAATTTACACAAAAGCTCTATTACATCAATTTATCTCAGGCATCCAAACCCCAAGTTCTAAACAACAACAACCTGTAAAACATGATGTTAGAGATAATCCCTAACCCCCAAAACTAAAGGGGTCAGCCATAACAGTGTGAGTGACATAAAAACAAAGTAACATAATTAAATCATATAACACTGAGTCATCAACAACATGTTTTATGAGAAATAATAATAAGTAAAGCATGAAAACATCAAGGAATATAAGATAGTAAGTAGTAATTCATGAAAACAACAAGTGAATCTAGACTAAGTGTCAAGTGTAGGAAAACAGGAAAACACAAGCATAAAACCAAGTCAAGGAAAACACAATTTTATATGCTGACTCTCTAATGCATACTTGTCGGATTCTATGCATTCCATAGTACATAGGTCCGGTGTAAGCCCTTAGTGATCTCCACTTTATAGGGATAACCCCTCGTTATGCAACTAATCCTACTACGGTGATGGAAAACAAAATTCAGAATACTCCGCGAATAGGTACCATAGTCCTCGACGCGCAAGCATCATGTAAGATAGCTCAAAAACAACCGGAGAATCATCTCCCAAACTCGTGTACCCCACGAATAGGCTTTCAAGGCCCTCGACGTGCAGATACACCAGGTACATTTCGTGAATAGGCCTGCCGACCCTCGATACGCGAATGCACCCTGCATGCTCCATGAATAGGCCTGCATACCCTCAACACGCGAACACACAAATGTCCTCTCGGGACATAACAACAAACAGTCCTGGAACGCATCCGTTGGACTAACAAAACCATGAGCCTATACTTATGTTTCCCAAGTTCCATCACATCCCCACTAGTACCTGTCCTTAAGTTGATTATTATTAAAACACCAAATCTCCATCTCTAGAGTTAGTGTATCCTGCCGGACTTAAATACTCAACAACAACTAAACCAAGACCCCTCAGGTCTAACTTAAAAAATCTCAACTGCCGGTTCACAGGACTCCCACTCAACTCCTAGAGATCTCAACAAGACCAAAATTCACAAACCCATCGTCAAAACAATCATAGGGAGAAACCTCTCCAATCAACAAAACTCAAATCTTTAAAAAATTCCAGAATGCAAATTCAATAATAAAATATCTTTAAAATATATGTTCTATAGAAACAATAATATTTAGAATAGTAGGTTATAGATCCAAAAACATTTAAAGAATCAATCGTTTAAAGAACCTCAGAATAACTCAAGAAAGCATCAGTATCAGTCGACTGTAAAAGGCATCAGTCGACTGTCCAGAGCGAAAAACCAACATCTTTAGGAAAATAAATTCTAAGTAGTAGCAGTCGACTGCTAATAGTCACCAGTCGACTGTCCAGAGTGAAAATCCAACATTTTTAAGAAAATAAATCTAAGTGTTGACGTTCGACTGAAAAATACACCAGTCGACTGTCCAGAGCAAAAATCCAATAATCTTTTAAAAAATAATTCTAAGGGGTACCAGTCGACTGTAAAAGTCCTCAGTCGACTGTCCAGAATGAAATTTCAAGAAAACTAGAGAACATAGCAGCCGGATCGTGTCGATCGACTGAGAAGTCATACCAGTCGACTGTCGACCTACAAACTGCAGACCTTTGGTTGTGCACATTTCAACCGATATGTAGTTTTACTTTATGAAAACGATTTCTACAAAAAGTATATTTCTTATATGATCAAATACAACTTTTAGGATTTATAATAACCCATAAAACTAAACCAAAACTACTTGAGTTTATAAAAATAGAGATTTGTTAATTTCTTTCAATCAAACATGAATTTGTGCATATAATCAAAATAGAGTTTCTTAAAAAATTAATTGTTCGTTGAAATAACTTCGTATTCAGATCCAAACCACATCAATACCAAATCTCAAAAGAAAATTCCCAATTTGGATATATTTCCTCAAATTCAACTAAATCTCCAATTTTAGTCATCATAACTCAAATCCTCAAAACATGGTCTTTTATTCCATTACTCCTTCTCAAAATTTTTCGAACTCAAACTCAAATAATCTCAATAGTTGATTCATGAACAAAACAATTTATCATCAACATGGCCAAGTTGCGTTCATCCAACTCACCAATAGTCCAAAATCTCATCTTTAAATCAATTAATGCATAACATCCATCATACTCAATCAAATCTGCAATAAATCCAAAAGAAATAGCCTACTCACAATTTATATTAGGTTCTCCAACAATCTAAAATAATCCACATGTAAATTCTACTCACAAATAACTAGGGTTCACAAAAGATCCAATTTTTCATCCATCCATCATACATATTCATACCAAATCCTAGCATGCTTTCTAATAGATGAAACACCACATACAACATTCATAAAACAAAACAACAAAAAAAATTTCATCATTCATATGACACATACACAAAGCAAAACAAAACAAGTCACTCACCTCAAATGAAGAATCCAATCGAATTAATGGAGAATAAGCAAAACTCTTCTTTTACGAAATCCGAGATCTTCTCTTTCAATCTCCAAGAAAAATAAAAACAATAAAACCTTTGTGTTGTGCAGCGAAAGACGGCTGCACTCCTTCTTTTAAATACCCGGAATAGAAGAATTAGGGTTTTGAAACACATTTGCAAAATAATCCTTTAACAAATTATTACTTTGCATATATAAACCTTTACTTATAAAGTAGTTAAAATAAGTTAAATAAATTAAAACCAAATCAAATACTTTTACTACTAAGTTTTCCAGCAATCCAGCACAGCCCAGAAATAAAGAAAATTCGGATTTGTACTCAGGGTGGCCATTTTGCACAAAAGTCCTTCTTTTTGTAATATTTGCAAATACATCACAAATTATTAGTAAAAATCCAGCAAATTCAGAAATAATATCTAATAATACATATTATATTTTCATATTAAAATATCTGACTTTTACTTTTCAGGAAAAATATTTGCAAAAGATCTAACATAAATTCCATATTTGCAAAAATACCATATTTGTTTAAATCTTTACCAAATCGACTCTAAATAAAATTTAAATATATTTTAATTTCAATTATGACCATGGAAAGCCAAAAAAATCAGTAAAATGAATTTTCATTATTTATTTGAGATTCAAACGGCTTTTTACATAAAAGCCCCTCTCTTTCGAGGTATTTATAAAAATAGTTTTTTTATTCAGAAAAATCCCAAAATTTAGAATATACTCTATTATAAGTAGGAGAATTTATTTAAAATATAAAATTGGATATTTACACCAAAAATATTTGACGTGTTTCGCACGTGTAAAAAGATAAATCTTCAGAAAATATTTATTAAATCTCCAGAAAATCATTTTAATTCATTTATAAATATTCAAAATTATATTTAAAAATACGGGTTAATACATTGTTCTTGTGATGATTGTGAACAACATGATGTGGTATGGTGATGTTATTGTATGAATAATTTGATTTCATGTTAAGATGTGCTAAGTAAAAAATCTAGAAACACATTTAAATATTGTTCTAAAATTTTCACCTTAGGTCTAGATATTATAACTCGGTAAATACAATGATTGTTGGATTGAAATTTTTATGGAAGTAATACATGAATTTTAGTCACCTTTCCACCAAATTTCATAATTTTTGGAGTTTATTTGCTATTTTAATTAATTACTAACTTGACTGATGGCTGTGCAGAAAACAGATCTAATATGTGTTCTGTTATGATTTTCAAAGACTTATAACCCTCTGAATACTTGAGATCTGTTGCTGAAATTTTTACATGTGTTACTAGCCTGTATTTAGCCCATGCATGTTAAATTTCGTAATTTTGGACAACGTTTGCTATTTTAATAAAATCCAAAGTCAGTCGATTAAAACGAAATGACAGAGGTGAATGTTTAACTATTATGTTTTGAGTCACTTTTCAAAAAACCATAACTTTGTAAATACTTTATAGAATTGTTTGAAATTTAGATATATACTGTTTCCATGTGTAAGGAGTTTATGTTCTAAATTTTGTGAAGTTTAGATATCATTTGATATTTTAAAAGGATTTTCATGTCAGCACTGGTTAATTGTGGTTATGTTATGGAAATTATTGCATGTATGTTAAACAACGACTCTTTTGATCACTTAAATGATATAATTTGAACAAGACTTCAACTAAGATTTTGTTGCTAACATTTATACCTTTCTGGAATGACTAAGATCTTGCTTTTCTAAGCAGTATGCAATTTATAATGAATTTTCCGGTAAACAAAAAACTATGCATTGGTTTCCAGACTTACTATTTTTGCTATATTGCATGCTATCATGAATTAGGCTTGAAATTTGAATTTAAGCTTGCTGTCTAGTAGCCTCAGAATTTTTATGAGTGTAGAGTAGCCATATGAGACTCACAATAGTGATTGAGATAAGATCACTCACTGTTTAGGAGTATAACTTGAAATTGAATTAATGTGTATGATTTCAGTTGTTGGGAGTTGTATATACCCTAATTGAGTGGTTTGGATTGCTGTCTACATAGTGTAGAAGCTTGGGGTTCACCTGGGCGCGTTTTCTTTATGAAAACGGGGCCGGGAAGAACCCAATATTGGCACTTTTGCCTTTATTGTGCTTGCTGTTTGAAATTATATTTTCACACTTTTAAGGCACTTAAATACCTTTTTAGGCATGAGAACATTGTGGAGTTCTACCCTAAGTTTTGGTGTTTAAGTAGGGTCACCTAGATAGAGTTTTGGGACCCTAGGACTAAGTCCTTGATTGTTTGGATAGACGCGTAGAATAAGCACCTATGTCACCTCGAGCGTGTTGGAGGAGACGACTCGTGCGTCGACATGCTCGCCGTATATGGTTGGATCCAGTGTTATTGGTGCTACCACTTGTCAAGGGACCGTGGAGCGTGAAGTTTAGCGGGAGCAGCATGTTTTGGTCGGGCCAAAGTCATTGGTCAACTCCAAGCGTGGGAGGCAGTTGTGGCAATCGGTGGTGGTTGTTTCACCGCTTAATTGGGCTGAGTTGAGCCCTATTTTGGAATTTGGGTTAAGTTTTAAAATGATAAGTTAGGTTAAATAAAATGAACCTATAAGTAGAACTTAGTTAGTTGTTCATATTAAACCAATCTTTGTGTCTACTCAGTTAGGATGTGGAACTAGTGGATAGATCGCCTAACTAGTTGATTAGTCAATTATAGAATATCGATCATTGTAATTTGTAGAATATCAATGTAATTCATGATGTAACACTTTATTGTAATCATTAGACATTGTAATAACATTTGTGGCAATAAAAGTAGTTTTACTTTCATGTGTTATTTTTGTGTTATGTACTCATTTGAAGGAAAATATTTTGGTTGTGTCTCGAGTTTCCGGTACTGGGAATTCAGGGCGCTACATTATCCCCCTCCTTTATCGTAGTTTCACCATCATAATGTCATTTTACTTACCATTCCAACTTTTAGACTAGAATCAAAACAATATTCTACTATTGACATTTCATTTTCACTCATCTTTCTCATCTATCATTTTGGTTCTAGGCTCTGGTTGTATACAAACTTGGCAACCAAACCTCTAAAAATCTATCTTTTTTTTTGCACAGCACTAGAGAAGCAAACATGCCTCCTATAAGAAATCAGTTGTCCAAAGCTGGAAAAAAAAAGCAAAAGAAAGAAGCACTAATTTAAAGTCAAACAGAGAGTCTTAATAAGTATTTTACAAGCAACCAAAAGGCAGAAAGGACACATAACACGTTGAAAATTTGGTGAATGAGGAACAAGAGAATCAGAATGACAATGATAATAAACTACATGATCACCCTATAAATGAGAATGATGATGAAGAGGTGGATCAATCTGCCGATGTGAGTTAGGGATATAATGAATTGAATGAGACTTATAATGACGACCCAAAGCAGCCCGAGAATGAGCAAGGTGATGCCAATATGCCTGCAAATGTTATGAAGATATAAATCAAGAGAACTTGTTCCCTTTAAATATTGATGATCCAGGGAATTGGGACGAAATTGAACAAATGTTATGGACTTTTTAGTTGAAAATGGTCTTAGAAGAGATGATGGTGTCTTGTTTCTCCATGCTAGTGCTGGAAGACATTTCAATTCATCATATTATAAGTGGCAGTTGCCAAATGGTTAGAAGAATGACAAAAGATGACTAGTGTATTCTGTTTCTATGGAAATTTTTTGTTTTTGCTTTTGTTGCAAGTTGTTCAAGACTCAGAGGACCATGGCTAAACTTGGTTCATTAGCAAATGAAGGATACAAAGATTGGAAAAATCTCAGTCGATGTCCCAACCTTCATGAAACTAGTAAAGATCATATTAGTTACATGACTAGTTGGATTGAATTAAAAAGAAGAATTCAAAAGAATAAGAAAATTGATGAAAGTGTGCAAGTAGCAATCAACAAAGAGAGAGAACATTGGAAACATGTGTTAAAGAGAATAATTGTTGTTGAGCAAAGAATTGCAAAAAATAACTTGCTACTTCGAGGAGATTGTGAGAAGCTTTATGTTGAGAACAATGGAATCTTTTTGCAACTAATTGAAATGAATGTTGAGTTTGATTCAATAATAGAAGAGCACCTACGGCGTATTCAAGCATGACAAATTCATTACACATATCTTGGCCCTAAAAATTCAAAATGAATTGATACAGATATTGGCAGCTGATGTGAGAAGTTCAATTATTGCAAAGATTTAACATGCAAAGTATTTCACATTCATACTTGATTGCACTCCATATGCAAGTCACGAGGAGCAAATGCCCTTGTAATTCGATGTGTGGATGATTCAACAAATACAATAGCGGTGGACGAATTTGGGGTTAAATTTTTTAAGGTTGATGATACATCAGGGCTTGGACTTTTTACTGAGCTTAAAAATGTCTTGAGCAATCTTGAACTTGACATTGATAATATAAGAGGTAAAGGATATGATAACGGATCCAATATGAAAGGGAAGCACGGAGGTGTACAAAGTAGATTACTTGAAATCATTCCCAGAGCTTTCTACATTCTATGTGGATATCACAGTCTTAACCTGGCATTGTGTGATATGGTGAATTGTTGTCCTAAAGCAATGTCTTTTTTTGGAGTTATACTACGCATATATACATTATTATCTTCTTCAACCAAGCGGTGGTAAATCTTCAAAAATCATGTGCAAAGTCTTACGGTTAAGCCATGGGAAAGCCATGTTGAAAGTGTCAAGCCCGTAAAAGAGCAACTTCACAAATAAGAGATGCTTTAGTTGATTTGGCAAACACTTGTGAAGACCCGCAAACAAAGAGTGAAGCTGAGGGCTTGGTAGCATTTGAAGTTAAAGTTCTTGTTTGGAATGGTAATTTGGTACAATTTGTTATATGATATTAACATTGTTAGTAAATTTCATCCAGCAGAAAATATGGATATTGATGTTGTTATCAGATAGTTAAAAGGGCTCATTTCTTCTCTGCAATAGTATAGATAATCTCAGTTTGATCAGACCATGATTGAAGCTGAACATATTGCAAGTGAAATGGGAATTGAAGTCGTGTTTCGAGAAAAAATCAATATTTGAAGAAAGAGACAATTTGATGAGATCAATAGTGAAGATGTAACACAATCAACTAAAGAATCTTTCTGATTTAATAACTTCCTCTTTATAATTGATCAAATTCTTTCATCACTTCAAACTCGGTTTCAAAAATTTCAAAAGTATGAAGAAACCTTTGGGTTTTTGTTTAGTTTAGAGAGGTTAAAGTTTACTGATGATGATGGTCTCTTGAGCTCTTGTGCCGATCATCAAAATTCTCTAACACATGATGGACACTCTGATATCATATTTATTTTTAGAACTGAAGTTGTTAAGACACTCATTACCAGGAGAAGCAAAAAGTGCAATTGATGTGCTAAATTATTTGAAGAAAATGGATGGCTGTTATCCAAATGCATATGTTTCTTACCGAATTTTGCTGACTATACCAGTTACAATTGCATCAGCAGAAAGAAATTTTTCCAAATTGAAGTTGATCAAAACTTATCTCCGGTCAACTATGTCACAATAGGGTCTTCCACATGTTAACAATCAACCAAATAATGAATAAAGTTTGAACTTTTTTTTATGATCACTTGATGGAGAGAGGTAAAACACAACAATAAATTTGAAAGGGGATCCCTTTCTTCTCTCTTACTCAAAGTGAACTCCTTCCTCGGTGTTGCTCTAAGCTAGGAGGTATGTCCCCCATGTTGCTGTCGAAACATGAGCTGAGCGGTTGCGGGCCTAATGAGATAGCCCGCTACCATCCTCCGCCTTCCTCTGTGAATCACCCTATCCCACCCCCTCCTACCACTGTGAACCCCCACCCCCTCCTCTACCCCCTCTATTTGTGCAGTCGCCTTCAATCAACCTGCTACCTCCTCCCCTCCTCCTCCCCCACCCCCGCCCTCCCCACCCTAACCTGCTGGATTGCCCTCTTGAGAAGGATGAGAGGAGGCTCAGACACCCTCATTCCGCCGTGCGTACGCACCTCAGTGCACATAAACATCGGTATGGGAGAGGTTTCAGTCATCATCGCCACTACTCACCACCCCCCAAAGGACGGTCCCACAGAGGGGGCCCTCCTACTAGCTCTTTCGAGTGTAAAAGAGACCCCCCACATACCAACATCGCTCCCACAGAGAGAGGTACAACCAGAGGCACCTTAACCATAGTTTGCATAAACAATAATCTCATCACCATCGATTCCCTCCTGCATCTCATCACCAGAGTCGCCCTCACCTGCACAGAGGCCACCTCGACCCTACCAATCATCAAAACTTTCCCAAACCCATCACCCCTACCGCCCACAACACCCCTACCACCAACAACCAACTCACAACCTGCCCCAGTCCCCTCCACCACCTCAATGGGATGCTAAAGTTCCATTTAAATCCATCGTCGAGCGGGCCCAAGATGGGGGCCCGCCAAGCGAGGCTAGAGTGGAGTTTGATCCAATTTTGAATGAGGACCTCATCGAGACTATTCCTTGGGTTGAAGTTACTAGCAAAGCAAAGAAGAGACCCAGCATCTCCCCCTTCTCAGTTGGAAAACAAAAAAAGCAACAGAAAGGAAAACGCAAACCAGTGTCTTGTTTCAATTGCGGTGATTTGGGCCACTATCAGAAGGATTGCACGAAAGAGGTTCGATGCCTCAAATGTATGAAATGGGGGCATATATCATACGTTTGCACAAACGTGACAACTTCTAACATTGATGATGATAGACCTGTAAATAAAAGGCAAGTCACCTGATAACCCCACTCTCATCCGGCTTGCTAACAGCCTTCAGATCATCAAAATTGAAGAGAAATGGCTCTGCCAGTGGTGCGTCATCGCTAAAGTCAGGTCAGGAAGTCCTTTGGAGAATCACCTTCTTCATGCCCTGAACTCTAAGTGGCCGATGAGGGCTCATAGGGACTAGGTAGTGAAGAAGATGTGTCACCTTCAATTCCTTGTTTCTTTTCCATCGACGGAGAAGATGATTGAGTTATTCGACATGGGCTCAGTGGATTTTGGCCATTTCAAGGTGGAATACTCCCCCTGGTCCCCTAGGTTTGGAGCGGAGCTTCCCCAAGGTGATAGATTCTAGATTTGGATACATAATGTCCCTTTACACTTCTGGAAAAAAGAAGCTCTGCAAGAGATAACGTCGAAATTTGGTACCATCGAATAGATCAACGACAAGACGATTCGCCGTTCGAAGCTTGTGTCTGCTAGGGTTTTGATCCGAAGCTCCGACATCACCCTAATGCCTCATTTTGCAAAAGTATTCTCATTCGAGGAATCGTACCTTATTTGTTTTTTTTCCTTGACAAGCGAACAAAGGATGAGATGGTGATCATGAATGGTTCACCCCCTTCCCCCTTGCTCAGAGACGGTCGCTCTTACAAGCAAGTGGTCTCACCGGAGTGGGATCTCACTATTGATGGGGCTCACGAAATCGAACGAGCGCATCGAGAACTCATCAGGGTTGCAAGGGGGACGGCAGAGCACCGGGGCCCTGCGACATCGAGATCTAAACCTCAAAAATCTCCAACGACTATCAATATTCATGATCGAAGCTTGATCAAAACCCCCAACGGTCAGGATGGAATTCAAAAAGGGGATCTGCTACCAGAGTCAAACTTAGCAGTTTCGACAGACCCAGCTGCTTCCCTTGGAAAGTTGGGCAAAAAGAGAGCTAAAAAGGGAGTCAACTCCTAGCAGACGGTGAAGAGATGCTGCATGTGGAGCAGGTGGTTGGGCAAAACGTAGCTTTGCTGAAAGAGGTATGAACCCCTAGTTGTCCAACAGACAAAGGCGTTCGCCACAAAGGGAAAAGGTGGAGCCTTTAGGGCAGGAGATAAAGCTAAGGGTTGTCGTTGTGGGGAAGAAAACAAGAGGGGAGTCGCTCGAAGCAAGAGAGCTGGCTATTAAGGAGAAAATGAAGGCTGTTGTGGAAGATGAGCAAAAGTCTAGGGGTGAAATTTTGGAGAAGAGAACAGAGCTCCAAAGGGGAAACATTTCGAATTCTGCTCTCCCATCCTCGATGTCTCAACAGCCCTCCTCAACCATAATTCCCCCTTGTGGGGTGTCGACACGTGGGACTGCGGAGATTGAGGAGCTGCAGGCAGCACATGGGCTCAAAGAAGGGAGTGAAGAGTTATATGACGAACTAGGGCTGAATGTGACACTTGGGCCCAAAGAGGGGTTTGAAGGGTTAAATGACGCAATTGGGCCTATTGAGGGGTCAGAGGAGCTGACTAAGGCGTTTGGGCCCAAAGAGGGGCCCGGCGAGATAAAGCCCAATAAGTTTAAGCTGAAGTTGCCCATGAATCCAAGCCCCTCAAATTAACTCAAACTATGTGACTGATCGTGTTTCTTGTGGAGCTACTAAGGAATCCACCCCTATATTTGGGAACATCTCCTGTATGGAGGTGGAGGATGACGATTGAGAGGCTAGATTAAACATTGAAGATGATTATGTCTATTCTGAAGATGATTC
This sequence comes from Hemerocallis citrina, assembly GCA_017893485.1. Taxonomy (NCBI): domain Eukaryota; kingdom Viridiplantae; phylum Streptophyta; class Magnoliopsida; order Asparagales; family Asphodelaceae; genus Hemerocallis; species Hemerocallis citrina. The sequence continues at coordinate 180,875,194 of CM030366.1, read as the reverse complement.
TTTAAATTCAGAAGAGATCGCTGATGATTCCCTAGATATTTTCCCAGACTATATCCCTTCCACTTTCCCCCCATCGCAACCGACGGCTCCTATCTATTCTCGTACCGACAAAGGTTTTAGAGTACAGAAAGTTTCTAAGAGGGATATTGAGAAGTCCTTGGACGACTACCTTAAGATTGGTGCAGCTGCTAAATCTGCTAAGACTAGCAGTGGAGGTACACATTCCTTTTTAGCATCTATTTTTAATTTCATGTCTAATTCTGAGATTTTTAGTCTAGCCAAAACCTGTGGTCTAGCGGTGGGCGATACTGATCGGAATGCCCTAATCCTAAATAAGATTAGGGGATGGGAGAGTGATAGAGTGAATCTTATTTCGAACTCGGTCTCCAAATTGAGTCATGGCCCCGAACTTGGTTGTATTTAATGGATAAACTATTCTAGAATGTTAGAGGCCTGGGTAGGCGAGGTAAGCGGGAAATGGTTAGGGATGTCATTGCTAAGTCTAAAGTCAACATCGTGGGTCTACAGGAGACCAAACTGGCTCACTCTTCTAGGCTCAGTAGACTAGGGGGAATCGAATCTCTAACTGGAAAATCTGCCTTTCTATGGGAGCCTCTGGGGGTATCGCCGTTGGTTTTAATTCCCAGATCTTGACTACCTAGATGAGTTCCAGGGGAAATTCTCGTTATCAGTCTTGCTCCAACGTAGAGCTGATTTGTGGACCCACATAATCATGGTGGTGTATGGCCCACACTCTACCCCTGATAGGATGGCTTTCAGGTCTGAATTACGAGAGATTCACGCTCATTGGCCACACCCCTGGGTTGTGGGGGAGATTTCAACATCACTAGGTTCGCCTCCGAACACAAAGGTAGAGGCTTCAGTGACGCTGATAGGGAAGCATTTAATGCGGTTATTGCGAATCTCGAGCTAGTTGACATCCGCATCACGGACAGACTTTACACTTGGTCTAATATGCAGTCGACACCAATTATGGCTAAACTAGATAGGGTTTTGGTCTCCTCTGATTGGGACACCAAGTTTCCTCTCTCCTGGGCTAAGTCCCTTCCTAAACCCACATCGGATCAAGTACCTATTATCCTTTCCTCCGGTGAAGTGCAACCCAAGAGAACTCCCACGCTTGGATGGAAATCCAAGGTTTCCACCACATGGTCAATGAAAGTTAGGCCCGCCCTACTAGAGGGACAGAAGCGGTGGTAATCTGGTGTGAAAAAATAAGAAGATTGAGGTCCAAGCTCAGGAAATGGAACTGGACCAAATTTTCGTTGATTTGGAAAGCAAAAGATTCCCTTCTGGAAGGTATTGAGGAGCTCGAAAAGGTTGAAGAAACTCGAGACCTACTGCAAGAGGAGCAGAATAGGATACTTCAACTTAGAGAGGACATTGCTTAACTTTATAGACTAGAGGAACTCAAATGGCAACAACGGTCTAGAATTTCGTGGCTCAAGGAGGGAGACACAAATACCGCCTTCTTCCATCGGTTGCCAGTGCCCGACGTAGGTCTAACCTCATCCTTTCGATCCAGACGAACTTTGGAACGTTACAAGGAGACGATGATATCAAAGTGGCATTCCAGTCCCACTTTAAGAATCAGTTTGGGTAGCAGGCGGAGATGAGAGTCCCTCTTGTACATGACTTTTGGCGTGAGTCCACAGATAACCTGGGCCATGACCTGCAATCCCTTGAAGCTCCCTTCACGAAGAAGGAAATTTGGGAGGCAGTGACGCAACTTGGAAAGGAGAAAGCCCCAGGCCCGGATGGTTTCCCAATCCTCTTCTACCATGTGTTTTGGGGAAATCAAAGATGATATTGTAGGCTTGTTTTCCGAGTTCTTTGACCATAAGTTGAAATTAGGAAGAATTAATTATGCTGAGGTGGTGTTGGCCCCTAAGAAAGAAGATTCCCTGCGGGTGGGAGACTTCCGGACCATTAGCTTTCTTAACTGATCGGTCAAGATTATCACCAAGACACTTGCTAACAGACTGGGAAAGGTGATGGATAGACTCATTAGTTGCAAGCAAACTGGATTCATTAAATGACGGTGTATCCAGGATTGTATAGTCACTGCTGAAGAAACCATCCATCATTGCCATATGACGAATGCCAAGAGTTACCTCCTGAAGCTGGACTTCGAGAAGGCTTATGACTCTGTCGAATGGAAATGCCTCCTTGAAGCGCTAGCTGGAAGTGGGTTTGGGGATAGGTAGATAAGATGGATTCACAAGAGTCTCACCACCAGCAGGATTACTATCATGGTGAATGGGGTATCGGATCATCCATTTTCATTCAAACGGGGCCTTAGACAAGGGGATCCCCTCTCCCCTCTGCTCTTCACCATTGTGGCAGATGTTTTGCGGTCTATGATGGTTAACTGCAGACAGGTATGATGGATTTCACCGGTGGCCAGTGGAGGCAACCGGCAAGGTTGTTCAATCCTTCAGTATGCAGACGACACTCTTCTGTTTGGAAATGGAAACCTCGGGGAAACAACCGCTTTCAAAGGAATTCTTTATAGTTTTGAAGCTTGGTCCCTCAGGGTTAACTTTCACAAAAGTTCTCTTATTCCTATTGACTTAACCCCAGAAGAGGCACAAGAACATGCCATGATTATAAACTGTCCGATTGAGAATTTCCCCATTAAGTACCCGGGGCTCCCGATGAGACCAGGGAAACTCAAGAAGGCTGATTGGTTACCCATCATTGATCGGGAGGAGAGCCGTCTAGCAGGATGGAAAGGTAAAGCTTTGTCTTTGGGAGGGAGAGTCACGCTTATCAATGCAGTCCTCTCGAACCTACCAACCTATTACATGTCCTTTGAAATGCCACGATGGGTTATTCAGAGAATTGATCGCATCCGAAAGAATTTTTTGTGGAAGGGTGCTAGTCCTGGTAGAGGCGGCTACCACCTCATCACATGGGAAAAAGCGTGCATGAAGAAAATGCACAGAGGTCTATGTATTATTGATCTCTGAGATATGAATCTCACATTACTGGGTGAGTGGTCGTGGAAAATTTTTCTCCCTAATGGTGAGGGTTGGCAGGAGTTCTTTCAGGCGTACCTGCATGGGAATGGAACGATGAATTTGGGCTTCAGGGTTGGTCCACGCGATTCCTGGCTCTGGAGAGGAATCACTAAAGCCTATGAACCTTTCAATAGCTATGTGACATCTTCTATTGGAAATGGCAGACTCACCAGGTTCTGGTGGGATAAGTGGTGTGGTGATCACACACTTAGAGATATGTTCCCCGATTTGTATGCTCGGGCGTCGCAGCCGCACTGCACGGTGGCTGCAACCTGAAAAAGAAACTCCTTGAAACCGGTCTTTAAACTGCCACTGGACTCGGGCTCTCAGCTCAGGTTCATGGAGCTTCAGGCCCATATCACCAGCTCGGGTATCAAATGTTCGCATGGGCCAGACAGGAAAGTGTGGGGACTTGAAAAAAAAATGGCACCTTCACTGTTCGCTCCCTTTATAACCTCATTCACATTAGGGGATGTCGCCCGAATTGGTCGGGTATTATCTAGAAGGCAAAAACCCCGCTAAAAATAAAAACCTTCCTATGGCTGGTGCTGAACAATGCAATCCTAACTAGAGAGAACCGGGTTAAACGCCAACCGAACATTGATTCTATCTGTGGGTTGTGCAATGCTGTCCCCGAGACTAGAGACCATCTTTTCCTGGAGTGCCCCAGGAGCAAAGCGATCCTTGCTGAGTTACTCAGTGCCCTGGGTACTTGCGAGTACCCTAGTATGTATGTGGAGTTGTGGGTAGGCTCTAAGTTCGTTACGGAGGGACGTGATATGAGAGAAGCCTGGTTTTTTGCTATCGCTGCTACGATCTGGGTTCTTTGGCTAGATAGGAATAACAGTTACTTTCATGGGAATAGTAATAGTACTGCTGGTAATTTGACTCATATTATGCATCTTATCTCTTTTTGGGCTATTGCCGCTGCAACAGGGCCGCGAGGGAGGATTGTCAGCGTCTTCCAGGTGGAGGAGTACGACGACGAAGAGGTCGAGATCGGGCCGACGCTCGACTGAGGAGTAAGGCTGTTCTTTTCTTCTGGCCTCTTACTGCTGATTGATCCCCACCACCCGAGGGTCTTGTTGGGGGAATTAGTGGTTGTGTTGTACTTTTGGTTAGAGGAGTTAGATGCTTTGTTGTGCTTTTGTTGGAGGTGTGTTTGTATTGATCCTCCTTCTTTGGTCCCTCCCCCCCATGCTCGAAGAGGATTTATGTTTTCTTTCATGTACTGTAAGTCTCTGTATTTGGCTCAGTACTCTGAGTTTTATTGACTCATTATTAATGAAACAGGGTGGCCATACTCCACATTTTCCTTCAAAAAAAAAAAACCTATGTCACAAGAGAGACTGATGTGAATATTTTGCAAGTGTACAAAATCGCAACAACTAGTATAGTTAAGTGAAAAGAGTGTCGAACCCACAAGAACTAATTATTTTATTGAGTACCAAAATTTATTACGTGAATTACTATTTGGAAAATCGAAATTCAATAAAGAAAGCAAGTAAATTAAATTAATCTAAAGAACTAACTAAATAAATTAAAAAGTAGCAGAATCTGGAATTTTGTTGTTTATTAATTGCAAAATTAATTCTAGGGCTTTTGATTTCACATAGTTTATCCCACACAATTCATAATTCCATGTAATAACAAATTTTACTTTTCCGAGTTGTACATCAAAATCCCCTAATTATTCAATGTTTTCTCTCGAACAACATCAAAAATATCTCAAACTAACAGTTTGTCATATCTCTATACAAATTTAATTAATTGAAGACTCATTAAGTTCTATGGATTTCTTTATAGTCACATCAATCGCGGTAAATCATCTCTAATTTCGCTCAATCAATGGTGTTTAAATCTAGAGTTCTAAATCACAAATTACCTCTTGGTCTCTCCATGATCCAATAAATCATATAAAAATTGGCTAAACAATTATAAGCATAGATACAAAAATCAAATACACAACCATGAAAAATAGAAAAATAATATGGAATTAAAAATCGTGTTCTAAAAACTAGGCTACATCAAAGCCCTAGAAAAATAAAATTATTTCATAATAATTTTGCAACTAACATACTTGTTCTTTGATTGCATCAAAAAAATTAGAGAAGTAGAAGAGAGACAAAAAAAACTCTGTTTTGCTAAAAAAAAATCCTAAACCAAGATGCCTCGAAACGCGCGCAACAGGAAGCCTTTCCGACTTTTTTCATCTATTTCCTTTGAACTTCAAGCGCCCAGAATCTCTCTCTCCTCTGTCTTTCAAGCCGCCAAAACCCAGGAGCCCTTGTCTGTTTTCTTTTCTTCTTCTTGGTTTTCGCCTAGTCGCCCTTTCTCTTCACGCCTCCACCAACCAAATTTAATAATCTTTTATCTTATTTTTTTCTGAACTCACGCCGCCCCACAGACCACCTGGCTTCCACCTTTCCTATATATAGATTTCCAATAGGGTTGGGTAGGTTAGATTACTACTTAGGATTAGATTAATAAATTAATTTATTAAAATATAAGATTAAGATTAGTCTTTTAATTAATTAACTAACTAATCCAATCTTAAAACCAATTTCCATCCGTATTTTTTTTTAAATTACAAAATTCAATTTCACCCCTACTTGACCATAATATTTTTCTTATTGATTCTTCTATGGGTCAATTCGTAAAAATATGCATTTGAGTGCTCAAATTTTCTAAAAATCTTCTCATAAAATAAATTTAAATTTAAAAATCTTTATCATTGTTACTTCTTTGATTTTTACGAAAATTTATATCTTTTTGCACTTATAAATCTCATTCCTACAAAATCAAACAAATAAATAAAAATAAGTAGAAATAAGATAAATTTCAAAGAAATAAACGAAAACTCGCAATTTTGATACATAAAAGAGTATTAAAATTTAAGTATAAATTCAACTCATCAGAGACCGAATGACTTGACTATGTTATACATTGAGAAAAAAGTGGTTGAGAAAGTTAATTATGCAAACTTAATCAATACTTTCGCCTCCAAAACTACGAGACGAATAATATTTAAGTGACTGTGATGCCTTTGAGGAAGCATTTAGTGGCCTAGGGCTTTTTTTTTTCCTTTTTTATTATTATCATTATGAATTACCCCAAACATTATTTGCATTTTTTAATGTATTGGTCTAGAACATCAAGTTTATTTTTTTGGTTTGAAACATCTTCATTATTAGTATTTAATTATGACATATATTATTTTGGATAGTATATTTTGTTTATTGTTTTATTTCTTGATTTTTGTTTTGATAATACTATTGTATCATCATTAATGAAAAAAAAAAATATGAAGATTAAGTTTTGAGGGCACCATTTTTGGAGTTCACCTTAGGTCTTGAAATCTCACGTCCGGCACTGCTCTTACTCTCTCAACTCTCTACTCCTCCTCATCCACCTCTCAATCTACTTCAACAAAGAAGCAACAAAGAAGTGAAGAAGTTTGATCGTGTTGAATTCGTGTTGAAGCTACTACGTCTACTACCAACTCTCTCTACTACTCAAATTCTTGTCGAACCTCACTCTCTCTTTACGACTCTACTACATATTTTCTCAAGCGAAGTAGCTTAATCGATTGAATTCTCGTCGTCTACTCAACTCTCTTTATTATTTTCTCGCTCGAATCTATATTCCTGAAGTACGGTGTCAAAATTTTCCAACTCTCTTATCGTTTTTTAGATTTTATTTTCATATACACTACTACTACCTTAACTCTCTCAACCCTCCTATATTATTTTATTGTTTTTTTTATTTTTACACATACACTCCTACTACACTAGATGTAACATCCTAGAAATTTTTAATATTTATTTAGAATTAATAAATGAATTAAAATGTTTTTTGTGATTTAATAAATATTTTTCTGAAATTTATCATTTTGCACGTGCAAAACACGTGCAAATATTTTTCTTGGAAAATAAGTCAGAAAATTTGCTTGGAAAAACTAATATTTATTAGTAGATAATAATTCTAAATTTTCTAGATTTTTATGAATAAATTATGATATGTTTGCAAATATTTCAAAATGAAGGACTTTTGTGTAAAATTGCCACTTGGGGGTAAAATTTCAAATTTCAAATTCTTAGGGCTACACATAGGGCCGGCGAGATTGAGGAGTAGGGAGAATAGATTTTTTTTTCTTCAGTTTAAGTTGATTTAACTAATCGATTTTTTGAAAAATCTATATATTTAAAGATATTATCTTAAGGAATATTTCATGAAAATATTGTGGAAACCCTAAAAATCAAATTCCCCCAGCCTATATATTAGCAACAACCGTTTTCCCCTGTTGTAAACATAAACCCTATTTTCTTCATTATTTTTCTTGGAGTGGAGGCCTGGATCTTGGATTTTTTTTGCAAGGAGAAGGAAGGGGCTTTTCTTTATTATTACTATTGTTCTTCAAGTTGATCTTCTTTGAGGTAAATGGTACTTCTCATCTGTTGAATTGTTATATGCTTGTATAATATAATGATGATTGATCAAATATGATATATCTTGCATGGTTATAAAATTCGAGGTAGATCTATTAGAGGATAAATCTCTATGAATAGTAGTCAAATAACTTCTTCATGAATAAAAACCTTAATTAGTGAATGATTCTTTGACTCTTTTGATATGATCTTGGATCATGATTGAGTAGATGTCATGCTAGAAATTTTTATGTGAATCTTTGATTGTTTTAAAGCATATATTAGTGATTCTACCATGAATTGATTGTTGTGATAGAGTTAATTGATTCCATGAGATAAAAATCAAATTTTTAATATGTGATGATCATGTTTAGTTTATTCTTGAAGATGGATTTGATTAAGGAACTGAGGTGGATTGGATAAGATGCACATGCTATATCATAGATTTCATCATATATATCAGTTTGAAGGGATTTCGATTTAGTGATCTAATTGTCGCAGACCGCATGTCGGTTGATCGCAGTTTCATGTGTTGCTGCAGTCGGTCGACTGCCGAAACTGGATTTTGCCACTCTTTATGTTACTGCATCATTTTTCCTGAATAAATGTTTCTCCAAATTTGCAAACAATGGTTATCAGTTTTTCAAAGTGGCTAGATTTCAGTATTGACAAGTATATATATACTCATATCTCTGTATGTGAAAGAATCTTGACCGTATTATAGTATTCACAATGTTCATATGAAAAGTTTTCTTTAAAATCTTTTTATTGTTATGACTTTGGAAATTGGTATTTTTATGGAGTTTATGAAAGGATTTGGTTGATGTATGTGCTGAGATGGTTTGGTCAAGATACACGTATTTCTGTTACAGATTTTTATCATATGAAATCAATATAAACATATATTAGTTTGAGAGATCTCTGAGATTTAAATGGTTGTTGCAGACTGCATGTCGGTTGACCGTGCAGTCGACTGCAGATTGCCTGCCCGTCGATTGCAGTTCTTTTGAACTTGTTGTGCGATCAACTGTCAAGACTAGGTTGTTGCCATTATTTACTGACGGTCAACTGCAGATTTTTGCACTGTGCCCGCCAGTCGACTGCCATGATTTTGAGTTGTGTTTTCTTTTGAATGCTAGCGGTCGACCGCAACTTTTGTGCTGTTGAATGTCGGTCGACTTTCATGACTTGGTTCTCACACTCTGTTTTGTTGCAGTTTTCCTTTCTTTGAATAATTATTTCTTCGAATTTGCAAACGAAGTTTCTCTGTTTTTACAAAGCAATTGGATTCAGATTATACTACTTTCAGAGAATGTATTTTCAAATTTTAATAGAATTTAACTCATATTTTTGTGGTTTAGAAAGTAAATGTTTCTCGAATATCAAGAATATTACATTTCAAATTTTTCTACTGTTTGAGGACATAAAATTTCATTTTATTGATGCTAGTTTCAGTTTTGACAAATTATGTGGATATAGTTGTACATTGAGGTACTTGGTTTTGACTATAGGAATTGAGGGAAATCCTCGTTGTGAGCTAGATGATTTTGGATTTATGTGACATAAAGAAATCTTTGAGATTATATTTGAGTTATGAGACTCTAGAGGTTGGGTGGGACCCTAGCATGCTGGCAAGTGAGATTTTGTTGGAATTTGGCCAGTGAGGCTTTTGTTTTGATTCAGTAAAGTTAAGTCTGGTAGGGTACACCAACTCTAGGGGATTGTGATTCTAATTGAACATAATAAACATAAGGACAGACACTAATTGGAGTTGTGATAAGATGGGTGCAAACGTGACTATGAGGGCCTCAGGATGATCTGTGGCGTGAGATAGTCCCCGGACCTATCAACGTGTAAGTAAAACAGTATCCGGAATTACCTGCAGTGTGGGACTGATCTCCGGAATTATCGAGATCGAGGCAACGCTTATGGGACGTTTGTGTGTGTTGATGCACCAAAACTTGCGGTGTGTGGTATTCTCAAAAATTCCCAGGTGTGAGTGAAATAGTCTCCGAAATTATCTGTGGATAGAGATTGACCTTCGGAACTATCGGGGCATGGTCTAGGTGCGCGTAGAATGTCTGGATCTTGTAGTAGTCACTGTAGTAGGATAGTTGCATAACGTGAGATTGAACCCAATAAAGTGAAGAACGATAAGGGGTTGCACCAGACCTATGTAGTATGGGATGCATATAATCCGACAAGTATGCATTAGAATTCATCATAGTATTTGTGTTTCTTGACTTGTTTTATGCATGCTTGTTTTCTGTTTTCATCTCATACACTTGAAACTTAGCCTAGCTTCACTTGTTGTTTTACGTTTCATTCATCGTTGTTTCTTATTCCATCTGTTATTACTGTGTTAATATGTTTCACTTGTTGTTCTATTTATTATTTTTATGCATCATTTATTACTGCTATATTAATATGCATCAAGTTTGTGATTGCGAGATCTAGAAGTATCATTATTACTATAGTTGACGTCAGTTGCCTTCAACTGACGTGCCCACTCTTCAATTTATTTCGCAGGACTTGCAAGTGAGTTTCCCGAGTAAAGTAGAAGCTTGAATTTAAGATGATTAAAGTTTAAGTATTGGGTTGTGTTGTAATAAATGTATTAAATTTTTCGCTGTGCAAATGTAAGAAAGAACAATTCTAATAAAAAGTTTAAATTTTCTCTGTATTTGATACTGTGTTTATGATTATATTGAAGTTGATTCTGGAATTTATGCCACGTATTTCTAATTTTAATTGTTGAAAATTTGGGGCGCTACACTAGAAATTGTTTTTTCATTTACACCACATTTATCATATCACGATCATAAGGTAGCGGCAATAACCAAAGTGGACAAGAATCCATTAGTTCATCTCGTCGGCCTCCAATAATTTCACAATTAGAGACCGAATATAACCAAAACCTTAATATAGATTATGAATGTGTTCCTCCACATGATTATGATCCCGACACACAGAAAGAAAATCTAGTTAGTGACACACAAACACATGACACCGAACCCGCACAACCCACTTCTTGCAGACTTGTTGTAGAAAACAGAAAGGCCAAACTAGTGAAGTCCACAAATTTTATGACTATATCCCAAACGAGGAAAATCTGAGTATAGGACATAAGGTTTGTAAAATAAGTAGTAGAAGTTAAGTATGGAAGAAGGTTGAGGGGGCAGGTACAATTAGTCGACACATTACAAATGTACACCTCGAACTAGTACAAGACCAACAAAACATCAACTCTAGGATCGGGTAAATAGATAGCTATAGTTATGCTCCCGAAATCGTTCGTCAGGAAATGGCTAGATTACTTATTAAGGAAAAGTTACAATTTTCCTATTCCGAGAGAAGGAACCTAGAAGCCTTTAACCAAAATGCACTAAATCCACATTTCAAAAGAATTTCTAGAAACACACTTAAAGGCCGATTGTTTTAAACTTTATTCCGAAATGAGAGACGCTTTAATTGCACTTTTATTTTCTTTAACTTGTAGAGTATTGTTAGTGACCAGTTGTTGGAAAGGTTGTAACGATATTGCGATTATGGGCATAACTTTTCATTGGATAGATACTGATTGGCTCATTCAAAAGATAATCATATTACTTGCCGGTTTGCCGTACCCCCATAGTGGTATGGTTATCGTAACATGTATTTTAGAAGTTTGTGATTTATTTTATATTCGCAATAAAAAAATTTAAATTAGTTTTGATAATGCCTCCAACAACCCTAGTTTGATTAGTACATTACAACAACAATTAGCTCCTCCAAGTCTTGAAATTTTTCATGTTAGCCGATGCATATGTGAATGCAATTAGGAATTGTGTACATTTCATCGCTTTGAGTGATACTATGCTTCAACAATTTAATGAATGGTGCAATCTTAAGCGAGTACATTTTAGAAATTTCATAGAGATGTTAAACACCGATGGAATTCTACTTTCGACTTATTAAATGTTGTTACTCAATACAAAGCGGTTATAAATGATTTTTGTATTGCAAAAAAAACATTAAAAAATTTCAAATGACTCCCAAATCATGGTATTTTGCCGAAAGTTTGTTAAAATTTTTCGAACCTTTTAAAACTGCAACTGTGAAGTTTTCAAAGTCTTATGATTTCACTTCTAGTAGTTTTTTTTTATTTCAATAATTATTATGATGCAAACTTTTCAAGAAATGCTTTTGGACTCTTACATTAGCCATATTGTTATTCATGCTTATGAAAAAATTTTGAAGTATTTTAATTCTCCTCCTATATTGTATTGTATTGCTAATATAATGGATTCTCGTATCAAATTAGCAGGTATGAAGAGTTTGATTGAAATGTTTATTAATTTACTTGAAGAAGACTCTCAAAATGATTGTAATGATTATTTAGCTATATCTGAGTTGACCTTGAATAACTTGTATGATTTTTATGATAAAATTTATGCATTTAGTGGTATAACTTACCAAAGTAGTATATCAATTTCTTCTTTTTCTTCTAGAGGTAAGGGTAACATTCGATTAGAAGATGTCATTGCTAATTTAATTACTCGTATTCAATCTAAAAAAACCTAGGAATAATGCACTAATGAATTAAACCGGTATAATTCACAAGATAATGAAAATTCTAGTTCTAAGATTGAAGTGTTAAAATTGTGGAAAAAAATATGAAACTCTTTTTCCGATTCTGTCACATATGCCTAGAGATCTACTATCCTCTCATGTGTCTACAGTTGCATCAGGAAGTGGGTTTTCTTCAAATATCAGGGTTTTAACAGATTATAGCATCACTTGAAGACGGATTTATTGGAGATGCTCGTGTGCACCGAAGATTGGATGAAAGCTAAATATGACTCAAGAAAAAATAGTAGACACCTCAATAAGTGGAAGCAACTTACCTAAAGATTAGTAAGCTAAGTAAGGAATTTAGGGCGATGAGATCCTAGATTTAGGTTAAGGGGAGGTGCACGACAGTAGTCCAATGCCCTCTCTTCAATCTAATTTTAAGATATCTAGAACTTTAGATTGTCTCCTTAAACATGTAATTCAATAAATTTGTATGATTTTTTAGTTACACTCATGACCACATTAGAATCATACATTGATGCAGTCTGCTTCTTAAAATAAACTATGCTAGAACTTCATTATGGTCCATCACATAGATCATCCTCTGCTTCTTAAAATAAACTATGCTAGAACTTCATTATGGTCCATCACATAGATCATCCTCTTGGTTTATCTTGATACACTTGTGACTTGTTCACATCCTCATTGCTGACAGAAACCAAGTCTGCATTGGTGATCGACTTCGATAAGTTGAAGGCCTTGTCAGCTAACTCTGACAAACTGGGATTAGGCCAGAGGATGAGTATAGTTGGTTTTGAACCTTTTCTTGAGATGGGTAGGTTGGCAAAGACTTCAAAGGCAAGCTGAGTGAGTGAATTGGGTGAGTCATCAATGACTGGAATCTCGACTCTGTATCTTGGTTGACTCAACTTTTTCAGCTTTCTACTAGGAATGGAAACTGGGTTATTGAAAGGCTTCTTCAACGAGGTGGAGAGAGAGAGTTTTGCTTGCGAAATGGCTTCTTCTCTTGTAGTTGGTGGAAGACAGAGTATGAGTTTACGAGGAAAATGATGAGTGTGTTTTAAGTGAGGGGTTGAAAGAGATGAAGGGGAGATTGTTTTGGAGAAAGAGATTGGAGTTGGAAGTTTGATGGTGGTTTGTAAATGGAGTTTGAGGAGGTTTGAAGCCATTGCAAAGTCTCTAAAGGATTTCTATCAACTTCTCCTCTGTCGATCACTACAATCATTTCTATTTAAAAAAATTTGTTGAAAAAATCTTAAAACTCAAATTATTTTATAGTTTTAGTTTTGAACTTACTGTACGTAATTAAGAAAAAAATTAAAGAAGAAAAAAAGAATTGAAGAAAGGGAAGAAAGAGATTGAATATGAAAGGGAAAGGGTAAGGGTAAAAAAGTAATTTAATAATTATAACTTAACGGAAAGGGTTAAGTTAACGGATGAATGGGTTTATTGTATTTTTTTAAACGTTGTATGGGCATTTTGTACTCGTTATTACATGTATTTGTTTGTTATTTGATTGTTGTAAAATGTATTCCAAGTTGAAATGAATAATATCTACAATTTTGTTTCACTCTTAAACATTTTCTACATTTTTTTTTGGAGTTAAAGTGTTAAACAAAAATTAAATTAAATTAAATTAAAAATTATGAGGCCAACCTGGACCAGCCCGACCCGGGTCGGGTTAGACTTGTAAGGGTTCGTGAGTCGGTTCGGGTCGGGGTTTTGGAATTCAAACCCGGCCCGTGTTTTCACCCAAATATTTTGCTTCGGCCTGCAGATCGAGCACAGTAAAAATAAAGTTTTACTACATCAAGCTAAATATGTTGAAAATCTCCTGAAGAGATTCAATATGAGTGATTGTCATCTACTCAATACACCTATGGTGGTTAGGTTACTAGAAGTTGATCGAGACCCATATCGGCCGAAAGAACAAAATGAAGATATGCTGGGTCCTAAAGTACCATATTTGAGTGCAATAGGCGCACTCTTTTATTTAGCACAGTGCACTAGATCTTGGTTTATATTATTCATGTGAATGTGCTGACCTTGTTGGATATATAGACGCAGGTTATTTACCTGATCCCTATAAGGGGAAATCATAAACATGATATGTTTTTTCTTAACAGTGGTGCAGTTATTTCATGGAGATCAGTCAAATAAACAATTACAGCAACATTGACCAATCATTCTGAGATACTGGCACTTCATGAAGCAAGTAGAGAATGTGTATGGTCAATGTCTCTAGTTCAACATATCAGGGGGAGTTGCGAGCTCCTAGATATCACAAACAAGCCTACAATAATTTATGAGGATAATGCAGCTTGTATAAAGTAAATTCAAGAAGACAAGATGATTAATGTAAAGCAATCAAGTCTTCAGAGAACATTGCAGACCTTTTCACAAAATTCTTCCCAAAGTCCAGATTTCAAAAGTTAGTAAACCAGATTGACATGAAAAAAAATCAACAGATATGCATATAAATGTATAGGCTGATAAATTTTTGGGCTGTGATGTAATGACCAAATGTATTATTTTGAGAGGGTGATTGTTTATTTAAGTTGATGTAAAAACTAAATGTAATAAATTTTAGTGTTTTTTAGGGGGAGCATCCTGTAGGTGCGAGCATCCTAAAGATGTTAATGGAGACGTCCTGAAGAATGAGTTTGTGCATTGTACTCTTTTCCTTCGATGAGGTTTTTTTTTCACTGGTTTTGTAATGCCCCTGTCCCAACTCAGACAATTTTATAAAATTTATCAGAAAAATTGTTTATAGTATAGTACAACTGTTCACCACAGGCTGCCTCCCAAAAGGTGGTTAACCAGATTGGGGACTCTTGATCATAGGCTTCATTATTTATAGTTAATTTATTTTATTGCAATTCCCGATGGGGACTAATACAACTCATATCCGCTGCTTTAATCCCCGTGCATGACATCATGCCCACATCACACACGAAGAGAAGCACACCGGAGCTGTTTCTTTTTACTCAACCGTGTGGGCCCCTATGCTGGTGACGTCAGCGTGACGTCACCGCAAACAACACACCTGCTGTTTCCATTCAGCTTGTGGGACCCCCCCCTATCTTCACTTATTTACATGTTTTCCATTAGCCATTTGTTATATATATATATACTATATATTATTCTTTAGAAATTACGGGGTGTTACATACACCCCCCCTTCAGAAATCAGCATCCTCGCTGAGCACGAGGTATGCACAATCTAGTGCAGGATCTACTTTCTAGCCGATGTGGAGCATCTGCTCTCCTATCCGCTCGATTAATCATGATCCCAGAATCCACCGTCCGATCAATCATAATCCCAGATTTAATTGAGATGCCCTCCTATCCGCCCGATTAATGACTGAGTCTATAGTCCCGGAATCCACCGCCCAACTATATAGACATGCCCCACACTCGGTGTCGAAAGTCAGCTCTGATACCATTTGTAGGGCTGTAAATTGGACCGGACGGGATCAGACAACCATATGTTCAAGCTCGGACCGAAATTCTACTTGGACGGGCTTATGTCCGGCTCGATCTAGGTCGGACAAAATTTTTATAGTCCGGACTCGGTTCGATAAAGTATCGGACCGCAATAATACTTGGACGGACTTATGTCCGGCTCGAGCTTGGTAAAGAATCGGACCTAATAATTTGTTCGAGTTCAGTTCGTATAACATTTCGGACGGTCCACGGTCGAACCATTTCTTGAGCCGGACTCGGACGGACGACGAACCGTCCTGTTCGTTTTATACCCCTAACCATTTGTAACGCCCCTGCCCCAACTCAGACAATTTTATACAATTTATCAGACAAATTATTTATAGTATAGTACAACTGCCCACCACATGCTGCCTTTTAAAAGGTGGTTAATAGGATCGGTGCCTCTTGATCATATGCTTTATTATTTATAGTTAGTTTATTTTATTGCAATTCCCGATGTGGGACTAATACAACTCATACCCGCTGCTTTAAACCCCGTGCATGACATCATGCCCACGTCACACACTAAGAGAAGCACAGCGGAGCTGTTTCTTTTTACTCAAACGGGTGGGCCCCTATGCTGGTGACATCAGCGTGACATCACCGCAAACAGCACACCTAATGTTTCCATTTAGCTCGTGGGACCCCCCATCTTCACTTATTTACATGTTTGCCATTAGCCATTTATTATACATATATATATATACTATATATTATTCTTTAGAAATTACGGGGTGTTACAGGTTTTCCCTTCAAAAGGTTTTTAATGAAATGTAAGTTGCACCCATTTAGATTCCAAAAAAATCATATTCCTAAGAATTAGTTGTACTCTTTTATTTCACTACGATTTTTTTTTCTCCCAAATGTGGGTTTTTCCTTGCGAAAGTTTTTAATGAGGCAATGTTTTAAAGTGGGCATCCAATGGGAATGTTGTGAAATGGTGACCACCTATTGGTGGATGCTCACCTATTAAGGTCACGGCCCAAACCCACCTATTCAGGTGGCGACCCAATCACACTACCAAACCCAAACCCTAATTTCCTCCATATATATATGTTATGAATAATGTGCCAGAATGCCTGGATTTCGGTTACACCTCTCCATCTCTCTCTCTCTCTCTCTTGCATCAGTTTAGAAAATTTATTTTTTTTTATAAAACATTTTTCAACAATCCCCCCAAAATGAAATTTCTAAATATGACAAATATGGTAGTTGAGTTGATCACTATAATATCATGAATTTCGATGTCGGTAGCTTCTAGTTTTTGGGGGCCATGGTCAGAAGAGGATTCTGACCGGAGGACCGGACCTATGCTTTCCCACAGACAATGCCAATATGATGCTGCTTTTTTCGGTATTGGAGCAACATATAATGAGTTCTTTGATGACTAGGGAAAGCTTAGATCTCACCCGTTAATCAGATCTAATGTGAGTTTGATATTTGTGGATGGATTGGGAATGCATGGCTTAGATACCGCTGGAATCTTGCAAAAAAGCCTGAAACACCGAGAGTTCTCCCAGCGACAGGCCCTCCGACGATCAAGTCACTAACTCAACAGTATAAACTATGTTTTTGTGGACAAAATGTTGATTATCTTGTAATGGATGAGGAGAGGCTCTATTTATAGACTTGTGAGAGAGTAGTTTTAGGGAGATTCCTTAACTGATTTGGAAGATTTCCTTAATCAAGGGATCCAATCAGTTAATATCTCCCTATTTGGGGAGGAGGAATTTGATTGCCAGCTATGATTGGCTAGTCAATCTCCCCTAATTGGACTGTGAATCAGACCCTCTTGTGGACTGAGCCGAGATGGTGGTCTTGTGGATGGCTTATGTTCTGATCGTGGGCCTATAGCTGCTGTCAAATTATTGTTTCGCCCTTAGGAACTCCAAGATTCGAGTCAGGATCATACAACACTGGTTAGTTGTAATTTTAACTCACATCACTACAAATTTCATTATCTCTATCCATTCATAAGGTTAGGGGAAAAAAATCTCACTCACTATTTCTATCTATTTCTAATATAGAATCTTGAAACAAATTGGTTGCTCAAAAATAAAACTAACTATATCCAGATTTCTCCTTCAACTATATCCAGATTTCCTCTTCTTTCCCAATTTCTTTTCCAATCTCCCTCATCTTTTTCACTAACCCCAATTCCTCTTGTAGGCTGAGCCGAGATGGTGGGCTTGTGGATGACCCACGTTCTGATTGTAGGCCTATAGCTGCTGTCAAATTATTGTTTCGCCCTTAGGAACTCCGAGATTCGAGTTAGGATCGTACAACACTGGTCAGATGTAATTATAACTCACATCACTACAAATTTTTTCATCTCTATCCATTCATAAGGTTAGGGGGGGAAATCTTACTCAACTATTTCTATCCATTTCTAATATAGAATCTTGAAACAAATTGGTTGCTCGTATTTTTTTTTAAAAAACTAGCTATATCCATATTTATCCTTCAACTATATCCAGATTTCATCTTCTTTCCCAATTTCTTTTCCAATCTCCATCATCTTTTTCACTAACCTCAATTCCGATTTTATTTAACCAGAATGTTATGTTTATGCGTGTTTATGGATATTTCATTTATCACACCTTTTGTTTTGTTGTAAGATGCATGTAAAAAATTGACTACATATATTACAGTTTTTTAATTGGAAGCACAATTGCATGACAGATGAAATATTATTTGAGTCTTGCTATAATGTTGTTTGATGTGTATTATCAGTCTACACATATCACTTTGAGGTTTTTGGCAAAGCGGTTATCAATACCGCCTAGGTTCAAGCATTATTGTTGAAATTTACAGGGGTGTATTCAATTGAGATTTCAAAAGATTTTAAAAGAATTGAGAATCCCAGTATTTAAGGGATTCATGGAGAATTCACCTAAAACTTTGACGGGGATTTATAGGGATTTTAAAATAGTTTGATGGAATTTTTATTATGAATTTGATGGAATTTAAGGAATTCGATGAAAATAAACTTTATAATTAGTTCATTTCCTACACAAGATTGTCATTCTCATAAAAGTAGTACGAATAAAGATCAAGGCACATCGCAAGTCATAAAAATATCATTCTCATAAACTTTTTCTGAAGTACTAGAAGGACACCCACATAAACAAAAGTAACAACAAAAAAAAATAGCTCTACATGAGAGATTTGTTGATGAGTCCATCAACTCAATACTCGTTGTTTTAACATTCTGAAATAGCATAAAATAATAATAACTAATAACACCCGTTAACCAAAGTCATGGAGCAAGAGATTTATAAGGAGCACCAACTCTCCCGTTAGGCATCATAACTCTACCACATCTCCTCATGAAATCAATAATCGCTGTTTCTGCACCATAGGTCTTCCAGTTAATAGTTTCACTATATAGGCCACATCATACAAACCATGAAACGTTATCCACTTCGTCCTGTACCTGCAACGAGAAACCAATTTATGCCATAACAATCTTGAGAATATTTTTGAATCAACTCCATCGCGTTGATTTTGATTGAAATTGATTCCATTGTCTTTCAGGAGGCGGATGGAGGCCTCTGCGTGGGGATCGTTGGTTGGGTTGAATTAGGGTTTGGGTTGAATTAGGCCTCTGCGTGGGGATCGGAGGTCGGGAGGTAGAGGAGAGTGGGGTAGCAGCAGAGGAGGGTGTCGGGAGGTAGAGGAGAGGCGGAAGAAGATGATGGAGAGAGCAGGGGTTATAGGGTTTGGGTTTATTTGGGGATAATTTGGGGCATATGTACAGGAAACAAAACCATACTCACCAATGGCTTGAAAGTTTCTACAAAGAAGGTGAGAATTGAAAAGGCTTTTGGTATTTATACCTCGGACCCTAGATTCCATCTAAATCCTCCAAATTCTCAAATCTACCAAAATCATTAACTTTTTGAATACACCGAGAATTGAATGGGATCATTTAAAATCTCAATTGAATACACCGAGAATTGAATAGAATCACTTAAAGTCTCAATTGAATACACTGTGACTTTTATAAACTCCTTTAAAATCCTAATAGAATACACTAGGATTTTCACATTCTTTTAAATTCTTTTCAAATTCCAATCCAATACACCCCTGTTAGAAACATTATTTGTAAACACTATTTTGGTTATTTAGTTCTTTCTTTCATTCTTTTTCTTCTGTTGTTTTTTATAATGTTTCTACTTATTTAGTTAAAGACAAAGGCTTTGAGTTTAATTAAAAGATAAATAAATTTACAATAGCTGATTAATATCATTATCTTATTATGAGTATTTAGCTTAGTGTTTTTTTTATATCTCATTTTCTACCTTTTCTTATTATATGCTGAAAATGAGCATCACATAATCTTTAAATTTTGTTACATTTAAGTAAATTTGACTATTTAGATACGTTGAGATCTATAAAATAATTTATACGTTTTAAAAAAATTATAAAATAATTTATATACATATTATTGTTGAGAAAAGTTGAGAATATATATTATTGTTTGGCCGTTCGTGCATCATAGGTTACAATACTAATTTATTCAATTGTTGGGCACTTGCTACTAAGGTGGTGTCTTTTTATTTCTTTTTTACAAAGCTATTATTGTCGCTAGATAAATGAGGACCAAATAAAGAACCAAGGTAGTTCAGATTTATGCATGTTAGCATGTGCACAGTGCACTTCATGCACATGGCTATGTGCAAAGGTTAGGTTCCTCCATTTTAAATCTAAAAAGGAGGTAACCTTTACATTAATATGTAATAATATGTAGGGATAAATTTCAATTAACTCTACCGAGGTTTCACCAATTTGCACTTCACTCTATTCAACTTTATTTTTAGACATTTTACCTTACTGCAAATCCGTTATGTGTTTACCTTACTCCGCTTATTTCATCATCACGTGATGTCACGTGACTTAATTTTCATTTTTAATGACTAAACTACCTGTGAGCTTAAGATTAAATCGGTCTATTAAAATTAATATAATTAAATTTAATTAAACCTAATTGTCTCATAACTCTTTTTCTTCTTCTTCTTCTTCTTCTTCTTTTTTTTTCTTCAACTAGCCCCATTCCATTCTTCACCTCCACCCTCTTCGGCTTAATGGAGCCACCATTCTCCTTCCTCCTCGCCGCCCTGCTATGCTCCTCACCATCATCATCCTTTTCGTCTTTCCCTCCTTCCTCACTCCACCACCACCTTCCCCTTGATTGTTATTTTTTCATCAATTAACTATTGGATCCGATTTTAGTATGTTTGTCAATCGGAACAAAATCGGTTTTGTAACTACTAATTTCATATTTCTAATTTGATATTGAGATCACAACAATGAGCAAATCTTGATCTTGATCTTAGGGCTGTAAATCAGACCAGACGAGACTGGACAACTATTTGTTCAAGCTCGGACCAAAATTCTGTCCAGACGGGCTTATGTCCGGCTCGGTTCAGGTCGAACAAAATTTTTATAGTCCGAGCTCGGTTCGTTATAAAAGCAGAAGGCTATATTTGTTCAGACGGACCGGACTCGGTAAAGCATCAGACCTAATAATTTGTTCAAGTTTGGTTCGTATAACAGTTCGGACGGTCCACGGTCGGACCATTTCTCGAGCTGGACTCGGACGGACGACGTACCGTCCTGTTCATTTTACAACCCTACTTGATCTTGATATTACATTTCTCAATAAATATTCTCCTAATTCATAAGTATTTTTACTCAAAAGAAAAATTAGAATTCTCCCAAGAGTATCTCAAAAAATTGGCCATCTCCCTCGACATCCTAGAAGCAAGAACGTAACATGAATTGGGTTGGAAGTGGTTGGGCTTGAGAGTCAGGTGGGGGAGGTTCGGGAGGAGGTGGAGATGGGTTCTTCTCTTGTTGGGATTGAGTGAGCTCAAATCAGAAGGAGAGAAGGAGATGAGTTGTTTCTTAATGGATTCGGGTTGGGGTATGGTTGTATTGGGTTTGGGTTTGATTTAAATTGGATTAGGGTTTGGATTATCATACAACTAGAGGCTGAACATATTCACAAATTAACCGACGGGAATTTTAGTCATTACACGTTGAATTTAACGGCGTCAGTCAAGTATAAGTTAGGTGCCAAGAAAAACTTAAATAGTAGGGTAAAATGCAAAAAAAAAAAAAAGTATGGTATGCTCGGGTGCAAATAGGGGAAGCTCAGTAAGGTTGAGTGAAATTTATGCATAAGTTAGTTATTAGCTAAGAAGAAGGCTAAATCATTTTCAATCTATGCTTCTTACAATGACAGTCGGCCCTGTTTGTCACATGGATTTTGAAGTTAAGTGGAAGCAACTTTCTCTACTTTCCACCTCAAAACCCACGTGCCAAACTGGGCTTGGGAAATTTCAAGAATTGGGGGATGCTTTGCTTATGAAAATATATGTTTGAAATTGCAAAATTTTCAGCTTGAAGATTTAATCATGGAATGCAGTATGAAACTACAGTTTTTGGTACTTATAGGCTAAATTTGTATTTTAAAAAATAAAAATAAATAAATAAATCCTTGAACTATCTCCTTTATACAGAAAATCTCACTGAACATTTTTTGACGCAGAAAGTCACACTCAAGTATGGTTGTAAAAAAAACCCCTGAAGTATATTTTCAAAAAACCACTTCTAACTTTTCTGTTTGTATTAGAAAACCTCATTCATCTTTGCAAATTGGTTCAGAAAACATCATGCATCTTTTTAATTATTGTCAAAAATATCTCTCTTAACTTTAGCAGAAAGCTCACGCCGTCAGAGTAAGTGTTTTACAACTATACTTGAGTGTGGTTTTCTATGTAAAAAAAGTTCAGTGAGGCTTTCTGCATTAAGGGAATAGCTCAAGGGAATTTTTTCAAATTTAGCCGGACTTAAACTGTAGTTTCTAAATGCAACTTTTCTTTTGTTTATTTGCTTCTTTGTTTTAGCTATTGGATACTTTGTAGTATTATGAACAAGACGAAATGATACTTACAGGATCAATTTTCTGATCAAGAAAATCATTCTGCACAAATATGCAGTAATATGCCAATAACAATATCGAACAATAAGAAAAATACGCATGCAAATTTTTTGAAGTAAAAGTAGATATAAATACCAATACAATTTAGGGAGAACCAGTTGGCTGGACAACAGCCAAGATCAACTCTTTTAATAACAGAAACAACCATTTAATAACACTAGTAATTTACACGTGCGATGCATGTCTTAATAAATATAGTTTTTTAAAATAAAAATTTAGACATTATCTGAATTTGAACTTAGAACCTCCTTTATAATACTTATGCACGTGTATTGCACGGGTTGGTAGATTGACAAAATATTTACAAATGACACTAAAGCCTTCTCCCATTATCATTTTATTTTCATCCTATGTGTGCATGCAAGAGGGTGTCAATGTTGTTCATTACTATGTGTGACTAATTCTAAGAGCATCTACAGTGGTTTCTTATATTGGCAAATTGCCATTTTATAGCAAACAGATCGTTGCAGTGGTTTTCTATTTTGCCATTTTTTAGCAAATATGCTATATTCGTTTCTTATATATGAAAAACAGAATAGCGATTCTCAAATTATAAAGGACGGGATATCATATACCGTCGCTCCCATTTTAATATATTTTAATCGCGTCAGACGGGGTATCATATACCGTCCCTCCGATTTTTATTTATTTATTTATTTTAAACAACTCCTCAGACAAAAGATCATATCCCGTCTGAATCAGACAAGAGATCATATACCGTCTGAGAGGTTTTCTTTTTTGTGCGACGGTATATCATATACCGTCCCACTGATTTTTTTTTATAAAAAGCGCATAATATAGCAAACTTAGAACCTCCTTTATAATACTTATGCACGTGTATTGCATGGGTTGGTAGATTGACAAAATATTTACAAATGACACTAAGGCCTTCTCCCATTATAATATTAGAGATAGAGGTATTACTTAGTTTTTAAAATAGTGGGGGTATATGCTAGTTTTCACATTTTAAATGGGGGCATTTGCTAAATATCTCTTTTTTAGGGGTTGCAAGTGCATCACACGAGTATGTTTGGTGGATTTAGTTTGGCCGTATATTTCTTTTTTAGGGGTATATTTGTTTGTTTACTACCTCAACTCTCCCATTAAAATAGTAGAGATTATATTATATCATTTTTTAGTGTTAATTTTACAAACCATATCTTCACTCAGATCGATCAGAACAAAGAATCACAACAAATACACCAGGGAACAAAAGAAAAGGAGAGGAGGAAGAAAAAAAAACAGTTATTGGTTAATAGACTCATCGCATGGCGGAGAAAATGGAGATGATCTAAAATTTACAACCGCCACGATCTTTTGTCACCTGTACATACAACTGAAAGAATTTCTGGGGCTCATCTTCGGTGTGAAGCTAAGTCCAAACAACTCCTTAGGCACGGGCCCAGGCTCTATAAGTCCGAAAAGCTTGGCAACAAGCATCGCGCTCTCTTTCGCGTGCTCCATGTCGATGGTGTCATTCCACAAGCGTCTGCAGAGTTGATTCCGCCTCTGTTTGGAGTCCAGAGCGATGTCCCACTTGGTGTAGAGGCTTTCTCTTTCAGCGACTGGTAGTCGTTTCATCAACCTGGATAACTTCTCCCTCTCACGTCGGAGATTCTTCAGACTGTTCAACGAAGATATACAATTTCATACAGTTATCTTATTATTATAACCAATAATAACCAAAGGAAGGTGTGTGACAGTCAAAACCTCTCTGGGTTTGTAAGCAAAGCTACAAGTGCAATACACTTCATTCTTTTCAATCTGCAATACTCTATATGAGGCTGACTTTTCTCATATATATATATATATATATATATATATATATAACACAAGACAATTTAAAAAAAAACTATCAAGTGGTTTTCCTTCAATTGAAATAAAATCGACGGTTTAGATTCACCCTCTCAAAAAATATTTTCCCCACAAAAAGTCCCCCCCCCAAACCAATTTTTTCCCCTCCAAAACTAAAAAAACTCGTTACTTTATTACTATTTCTCTCTTCTCTCTTTACTTTTTCATTCTCTCTCTCTCTCTCTCTCTCTCTCTCTCTCATTCTCTCTCTATTTACTATTTCTCTCTTCTCTCTTTACTTTTTCATACTCTCTCTCTCTCTCTCTCTCTCTCTCTCTCTCTCATTCTCTCTCTATTTACTCGGAAATTTAGATTTTCAGACTTCAGGTTTGTAAATTTTCAAATTTTTTATGTTTTTTTTATTGCTCATGTTACATTGAAAATAACAAATATCTCTTCAACAGTTAAATTTCATCATTTTCCACCCTCAAAATTCTAAAAAGTTGGATTTTACACCCTCATTTATAATTATTTTTCAACATATACTAATGGAAACATGGACTTTTATTTACAACTAATTATTGTCATATTATTCAAACTTGAGCTACATATGTATCGTTTTGAAGACGTGCCGTAGGCACGTGCCCACGGGCAAATCTAGTGTATATATATATATAGGATAAAGTGAACTTCAATTAATTGCTCCGCATCCAAATATGGGTAAGCAATTTCCTATATTAGATGAAAATAGTGAAAGCAAACAAGTGCAGCGCAAGTCCAAAAAGATCAATCTTTTTGTCGTGCTTACTTCACTGCAGGTGCTTGATGTCGGTTAAAACACGTTCGAATGAAATATGAATCTAATAACAATAAATCCCTGTGCAAATGTTTGAGATTGCACCTACTGGTCTGCTTACTGCGAAACTGTTTGATTAAATTGGGAAATTGGACATTTTTCAATAAAACAAGCTAAAATGGAGATGAAACCATTATCTTCTAATGATTTTGTTGTCTTTATTTTGTTCAGGCCTATGAAGTACCCTCAAATGTTAAAGTGTGCACCTCAGTACATTAAATAACCTAAATTCGAGTTGTTTTGCATTTTATTTATTTATTTGATGATCTGCTTCAAAATACCATATGGTATTTGACCCTGAGTGGTTCTGATACCTGTGATATGTCTCCACCAACCTATCACTGCACAAGAACTCTGAAGCTGTGGTGAGGGTTTAGGAATTAATATATATAACAGTCGGCAAGGGTTCAAGGAAGAGTTCTTATTTTTTTTGTTTTGGAAGGGCGTAAGTAGGATTTTTACTGTTAAAGAAGTTGAAATTCATAATATGATCCTTTTGACTCGGACAGGTCCAAACCCATTTACTAATCCCCAGTCCTGGATATGGACCATGTTCTAACACAAAAAACAGAAATATTTAGAAGCCAGTGCATCTAGGGTTAAACATGCCTACTTAATATGGAAAGCATTGCTGATTTTGGGTAATTTCGAGTATTGTATATCATGAATCAAGAGTTGTATGGTTATCCATCTTCCATTATCAACATCAATTCAACATAAGCTGACTAAAACAGTAAAACCAGTGATTATCGCATAAGAGAAAGGTATAGCACTAAAAGAAGTCATACCTCAACTCACGGTTAGCATTCTCTTCAAGACTTCCTTGGGATGAAGAGTTTCTTAGGAAGTTTAGCCTCCTGTGCTCTACTTCCATATATATGGCATCTGCAGGTTCCCCTTTTATAAGAAGAAAGAAGTAGCTCCTGTGGATCAATGAGACATTGCACGTGTTCCAAAGCTCAACTATTTCTCGTTGCTTCTTCTCGAATTCCAATTTCCATCTCATAGGAGATTCTGCAGATTCAAGAACTGGGTCCAGGCATACATCCTTGACGGTTATCTTAATTCCACAATCCTGGAAAAACCATGCAGCATATACTACTTAGTTTGCTAATGTAGTTTAACCAACTCATTATCTGTTGCAAATAAGATGCAAGTATCAGTGAGGTAATGAGAAATAAAGCCGAAATAATTAAAACTTATTTCATGTTGTTTTTTGTGAAGCATTGAGAAATACTGCCTCTGATTTATGCACAGAATGGAAATGTCGTATATGGTGGCATAAGAAACAAGGGAAGAGTCATTGATTTAGTTCATAAATCCATATAACTAACTTCTAATAGAAATCTTGCACTTGTTCTTATTAGGGCTGTTCATTGATTTCGATTTGACCCTCATCCCACCTGCCCAACCCAAAACATCGACTTTGAGATTTAAATAATCTCAACCTGCACGAATTCAATTAGGCTTGATGTCTACTTTCCTAGAACATGCCTGACCAGCACCCAACCCGGAAAACAAGAAATCTGACTTACAAATAACAACTGACCTTATCCAAAAACCTAATTCTTTAAATAATATATTTATACATTCTATTCAAAAATAATAATTATCCAAGTACAGATTTATGTCATAAATGTATGTATAGAAGGATAGAAAATGTGTCTTTTTAGACAACTTCAGATTTATATAGTTTCAAGAAAGAAGAAATGGGAAAAAAATATAGAATTTTAAACACGGACAACCACCGAATATAAGAAATTCAGGTCGGAACTCAGAACCAAACTGGAGGGTTTTAAAACTCTTAAAAACCTGCCCATAGTTTTGCATAGGATAGAAATTTACTCAGAAGCCTGCACGCCTAGCCACCCTGGTCCTTAAACAAATTTGTTAACGACGGAATGCCGAACCTTAAAGAGCTCATATTTCACTAGCTATTATTATATATCAAATAGCTTGAAATTGGGATAGTGAAGAAAAACATTACAAAGATGAACAAAATGAAAAATGAGAAAAATAAATAAAATTACTTGAAGTAAAAAAATCGTTTTGCACCTGATCATCAGCAAGTTCTTTCTGATACTGAATATGAGCCACTTCCTTCAATCCATCGACTGACATAGATAATCTCATGGTATTTCCATCAGGGGAATTCTTGGTATTCTTTTGTTTAAGAACATCATCATTAGCATTCTCTTCTTCTTTCTCCAACCCATATCCCGATAATCTCATTGTGTTTCCATCAGGGGGATTCTTGGTATTCTTTGGTTTAAGAACATCATCATTAGTATCCGCTTCGTTATTGTCCGACCCATGTCCCGATTGTTCGTATCTAACTGGGGCAATCGTCTTCCTAAGCCCTCTGGGAAGTTTTGATAAATCTTTCAATAATTTACTAGGCGGCGTATTTTCAATTTCTTCCAATTCTTCAAACCAGGGAGAAGATGTGCCAGTAGTCATTAAACTTGCCCTGCAACTTCTACTCTTTCTTAGCTTCGTGCTTTTGGCCAAAGCTACTCGTTCACGTAGGAAGCCTCTGCCTTGGGCATCAATAATCAGAGGCTTTTGATTTTCTCTCTCCAGTGTCAATAAAAGAGGAGGTTCTTGGTCAGAATGCTTGTGGGAATTGACAGCAGGAGGAAGACGACTGTCGCTATCCTCTGTTTGTAAGAGACTGAAATCTTCGATGCTGTTTAAACTAGGCTCTATCATCTCAATGCACCGGACTTCCTCACAGTTTTCATCTAAACTTGGAGCCTCGCTAAAAGGACTTTGGTAAGTACCACCTGATTCCTGTTCATCAAAACTGGGAGTCTCATTAACAGAAATTTGGTTCACAGCACCTGATTCATTTTCATCAAAACTTGGAGTCTCATTAACAGGAATTTGGTAAGTAATTCCTGATTCCTCGGATATTGACAATGTGTCTTCGTATGAATGAGATGCATGAGAAATTGAGGATTGGCAGAATTCCTAAGGAAAGAATGAGCGAGTTAGAGAATGCAAAAGCTTGTGTACTGAAATCTCATTAGATTCTTAAGCAGCAAAAGCAAAAAATAAAAAAAAGGGATAAATACCAATTGCCCTGAATGTTGATCATTCTCTACAACCCTAAGCAAATCATCAAGTCGAGATTGAGCAAGATCTCGTTGTTGCAATATTTCCTTCATCTCATTCTCCATCTGCAAATAGCAAAGTTACAGTAATCAACATAAACCATCTTTACAAAATCTAAAATAGAAACGGGCATGGCTTTCTCGCCTACCCGATCCAATATTTGTCTAAGAACTCAACCAAGAACACTATTGTAGTTGAACAGAGAAATAACCAAAAAACATCCAATAGCAGGCGATTGAAACCCTAGATAATCGAGCCTATATATTGTATGGTATTCCAGACGACAAATACAGACAACACAGATGAGGGAAAGTGCAAGAGATACAACACAAATGAGAGAAAAAGCGAGAGGATTGGGAAGCAAGATAAAGAAAAACCTAATCTTAAATTTTAAAAAAATTTATAAAGTATGTTCTCTATAGCTTTAGAAAATGTATATTATAATAACTAGTAATTTGCACGTGCTATGCACGTCCTAATAAATATTTTTTTAAAAGAATATCTATGTCTATATATAATGAGAGAGTTGCAGTTGCACATGCGATACACTTAAGTTGGAGTTGTCCATGCGATGCACGTTTTAATAAAGAGGTGGAGTTGTACGTGCTATACACATAAGTTGGAGTTGCCCGTGCGAAGTACGTTTTAATAAATATATTACGCAGGATACACATAAGTTGGAGTTGTCCGTGCGATGCACGTTTTAATAAAGAGTTGGAGTTGTACGTGTAATGCACATTTTAATAAATATATATTTTTAATGTAAAGAATACAATGGAAGAGTTGTAGTTGCACGTGCAATGCACGAGTTTGTAACCAAACAAACCTCATTTGTAACAAAATGTAGTTGCACGTGCAATGCACGAGTTTGTTTTGTTTTGTTTTTTAAGGAAAATGTGGAATATGGCCACCCTGTTTCATTAATAAGAAATTAATGAAATAAACCCGGAGTACTAGACCAAGTTACAACCTACAGACAGAAAATAAAACATACATGAAGCAACATAACCCGTACAAACAAAAAATCCCTCCAACAATCCTGGAGGGTGGGCCGACAAACATGCTCGGTCAATCAAAATTGTATGTACGTCAGTTTAGCTTCGTACACTGCCTCCACGGCACATGCACACCCACCTGAAACTAGTCTGGCTAGGATTTTATAACCCATCGAGCCCTGCCTTCTCCTCGCTGGGGGACCCCATCTTTGGGCCCAAGCCCCGCATGCCGAATTTTGACAACTGCCGAGCTCAGTCTACTCTCTGGGGGACCCCATCTTTGGGCCCTAAGCCCCGTAGGCAGAGTTTTGACAACCGCCAAGCTCAGTCTACACCTCCTATCCTCCCACAATCTTGCTATTATTACTCCCCCACCAAAAACCGCAGTCAAGAAGAGAGTCGTAACGAGGATACCTTCACCTCTCTCACGCCCTTACTATCTCCAGTGATTTCTCACAAATACAGACCACCACCAACATAGAGTAGTGAGGAGCAACATCTTCACTCACTCTCTCTCTCTCTCAATTAGAAAATCAATACAAGACTCAGCTGATTGAAGTATCACCTTCTCTCGCCACAACGGGTAATGGCGTTGGACGTCAGCTTCCATTATGAGGGCATAGTGGTGGTGGTGCCCCGTCGACTGTGGTCATCAGGTGAAGCAGCCCGAATGCAGCCCCCGCCCATCTAGATCACACCCCAACAGAACGGGGTACAAGCTCCAGCCACTATCTTTGGCGCTGCCATCATCACAAACCCTGACTAGTTCGCCCACTACACCAACCCCAGAGGCCCAAATCATGGCTGCAGATCACCGTAATCGGCACCGTTCCGGCACCGCTGAAGGAGACGGACGACGGCACCGGTAGAAGGCATAGGGCACAGGCGAATGCCTGCGCTGCAGCTCGCTCCCGAAGGAAAAGTTTCCCAATGATCAACCTCATCGAAAAGCTTCCTCGCAGCATCAAAACATATGGGGCAAGCAGACCGTTCCATGAAATTGAATTCTTCTCCGGCCTTTCATCAAACACTTTCTTTGCCATCTCAACATGCCCACTGTCCGCATACGCAGAAAACGTCGCGGTGTGGCATGGAGAGGAAGGTTTGGAGGGCGAGGTGGAAGAGGACGCCGAAGAGATGGCCAGGCGCTGATATCGAAGAGACGGCCGCTACCACCGCGAAGCCAGTCCCCGTCTGGGACAAGGCGAACTGAAGAGCATTGGAAAGAAGAAGGGGAGGAGGGACGACCCACCATCTTCTCGAGAGCGACAACCCACCATCTCCTCGCGGAAGGATAGCGGCGGATAGAAGAAGGGGAGCGGAAGAAGGGCTGGAGGTGGAGCGATGGGCTGGAGGGACGGCGGGAGGGGAGGAGCGGGGCGACAACGACGAACCCTAGCCGCCGCCCCCACAAACTCAGATCAAGGATTTTTTGTTTAGGGGTTTTCTTGGGGGAGAGTTTCTCTCTCTAGAACTTCTAGAGAGAGAAACTCCTGAAAATAGTTTACGAGTTTGTTTTGTTACAAATGGGGTTTGTTTGGTGACAAACTCTCCCATTAAAATAGTAGAGATATGTATTTTTATTTCATGAATTATTCTTTAATATTATATTCTTATAACAAAAGGATAAATTTCACAAAACCCTACTAAGTTTTCACGAATTTGCACCCCACCCTGCCCAACTTTTTTTTACAACTTACCTTTCTATTGTATGAATTCTTTGGCACTTTAGTGAAAACTAACTGACACCATCTGTATTAGTGTGAAATATCCATTTTATCTTTCAAAATTCAGTAGGGTTTTTTTGCAAAAAAATTCTTCTCTTTCTTCTCCATTCTCTTCTTCTTTCCTTCTCAAATACAATTCATACCCAAATCTAAATCCAAACTCAAATGCAAATTTATCCTCAAAACTACGCATCACCTTCTTATGAAACCCAATTTAAACCCAAATCCAAATCAAAACCCAAACCCAGATGTATTCTTTTCTCTCTCCCCCCTTCTCAACCCAACCCAAACCATCAAGACTCATTCCCCTCTAGTTCTCTTTCCTCTCTATCCCCTTTTCTTTCTCTCACAAACTGATCCTTCTCAACCCAACCCAAATCCATCAAGACCCATTCCTCTCTAGTTCTCTATCCTCTCTATCCCCTTTTTTCTTTTTCACAAACTAACCCTGGTTTTGATTATACAGCCTATAATTTTGATTATATAGCCTAATTTTAAAGTCTCTCCTAAGCCCGCTCCCCCTGTAATGAAGCCCGTTCCTCTTGGACCTCAAAAGTGCTTATTCTCAAGCCCAAAACTCAAGCAGCTCTTCTTTCTCCTTTCTAACTCTTCTTTCTCCTTTCTGTCTTTTCTTTCTCCCTCCCTGGTTACTCTCTCCCAAGCCCGAAACCCTAGCTCCCATCTCCCAATCCCAAATCTTCTATCATCTTTTCAATCCCACGACCTCTACCCCTTGTAACATCGCGTACTTAAGCGGGTATATATATAATATTATATATAGGAATATATATAATAATATATATATATATATAATAAATAAAAAGAGATGGTTGGTATTAGGTGGTGGCCTATAGAAGATCTTATGGGTATGATCAAGGATTGATGAAGAGGTGGGCCTATAGGATTGCCTATGGAGCTTAGGCATTAATGTGTGCATGTGGATTAAATGAAAGAATTCATGCATGCATGGTGAAAGTGACGTTTG
The DNA here is from genome assembly GCA_017893485.1 of Hemerocallis citrina. Classification (NCBI taxonomy): domain Eukaryota; kingdom Viridiplantae; phylum Streptophyta; class Magnoliopsida; order Asparagales; family Asphodelaceae; genus Hemerocallis; species Hemerocallis citrina. The sequence continues at coordinate 180,843,180 of CM030366.1, read as the reverse complement.
GCTTGGCTTGGGGTAAAGTCTCATATCGGAAGTGAAAAGGAGTAATTGTGTGTGTATATTAGGAACCATGTGATAAAAGGTCACCAACGGTTAACCACCTTTTTGATGGTGCCTGTGGTGGGCGTGGCTAGAGTTTTGTGTACGTTATTTCGGGTGCGTGCACGTGTAGCCGCATGCGCAGCTGAGCCGAGCTCGGGACATTACAAATATTATCAGAGCCGACTTTCGACACCGAGTGTGTGCAAAATGTACGCCAGAGAGGGAGCTAGGTTGGGACAGGTCGCCCGGGTAGGGGACTGTACAACTAGCAGAATCAGGGCAATCCTCTCCACATCGGCTAGAAAGGGATCCTGAATTATGTTGCAAGTCCCTGGCTCAGCGAGGACGCTGAGTTCTTAAGAAGGGGTGTGTGTAACACCCCGTACTTAAGTGGGTATATATATAATATTATATATAGGAATATATATAATAATATATATATATATATAAATAAAAAGAGATGGTTGGTATTAGGTGGTGGCCTATAGAAGATCTTATGGGTATGATCAAGGATTGATGAAGAGATGGGCCTATAGGATTGCCTATGGAGCTTAGGCATTAATGTGCGCATGTGGATTAAATGAAAGAATTCATGCATGCATGGTGAAAGTGATGTTTGGCTTGGCTTGTGGTAAAGTCCCATATCGGAAGTGAAAAGGAGTAATTGTGTGTGTGTATTAGGAACCATGTGATAAAAGGTAACCAACGGTTAACCACCTTTTTGATGGTGCCTGTGGTGGGCGTGGTTAGAGTTTTGTGTCCGTTCTTTCGCGTGCACGCACGTGTAGCCGCTTGCGCAGCTGAGCCGGGCTTGGGGCGTTACACCCCTCTCCTGGCTCTCCATCTCCATCTTGACATCTTCCCGAGCTTCCTCCACCGACGCCGAAGACTCTCCATCTCCCCCTTCCTCCACCATCGTCCATCGCTATGCCACGACCTCCATGGCTCCAACCCCTCTCCTAGCTCTCCATCTGGACCTTAGCAATTGACATCTTCCTGAGCTTCCTCCACCTTCCTGAACTTTCTCCAACTTGGCACAATTTTGAGGTATATATATTTCCATTAATTCCAGAAAACATATTTTATGACATTTTGCTGATTGGTATGAATTAGGGGTTAGAGACATCAAAAATTATGTTTCTGTTTGGAGGTTAGGGGCAAAAGAAATTAATAGAAATAGAAAATAGGTTTCTGTTTATAAATTAGGGGTTTATAAATTAGTTCTGATGTTATTGATTGAATATTGATATTAAATTAGGGGTTTATAAATTAGGTTATAAAGTTGTTGATTGACTGATTATTGATACTAAATTAGGGGTTAATAAATTAGGTTTTGGTTTGATACAATTTTAATTTTAGTTCAATTTTCAAACAGTTACGAAAATTTTTTGAAAAGAAAACCAAGGGAGGATGTTGATTAAGGTGTTCAACCTCCTCGTCCTCGTGTAGAGCTTAACGTTGATGAAGTTGCATCTGATCTTGGCAAAAGGAAAAATATTTATTCCTTTGAAGCTAATGATAGGGAGATAGTTTGAAGGCATTATTGGCAAAAAGGTCTGTGTCAACCAAAGTCTCATGTTTTTCCTTCCAGGGATTTTGGTAACAAAAAATGAAAGTTTCTTCCTAATTTGTTTAAAGAACACCCTATTAGTACTTGGTTGAGAGCATAGTGTGTCTAAAGATGCTGCATTCTGTTTATGTTGTTATTTATTAAAGTTCGAATGTGGTTCTCAAAGTGGCGGAGACTAATTTGTTGGTGAAGGAATCACAATTTGAAAAAAAGGGCCATACAAATTCAAAGAGCATGTCGGGGGTCATAATAGCATTCATAATATATCCATGAAGAAGTCTTCATTTAATGAATCAAAAACAATATATAGATGTTCAATTGGCAAAGTAATCAGACAAAGTACAAATGAAGTATCGTACAAGTAACTTGCTACAATTAAAATTATTAAATTGCTTTTGCATCAAGAACATAATGAATGTGACGAATCAGATAATCGGGGTAACTTTCTTGAAGTTCTAGAGTTTTATGTTGAAGACAATAAGTTAGTAAAAAAAAGTTGTTCTGAAAAATGCCCCAGAGAATAATAAGCTAACATCCCCAATGATTCAAAGGATATTGTGAAAGCAATAGTAGTTCAGATCACAAATATTATCAGTGACGATCTAAGGGGTGATTTATTCTCTATTTTAGTTGACGAGTCTAGACACATATCCGTAAAAGAACAAAGGGTTGTATGCCTTCGTTATTTGAATAAATAAGGTTGTGTCGTTGAATGGATTCTTGGAGAGGTACATATTTCTTCTACCACTGCTATGTCTTAAGTAGGCAATTGATAGTTTTTTTGCAAACCATGAGTTGAGTATCTCACATTTGCATGGACAGGTTATGATGGAGCTAGCAACATGAAGGATGAATACAGTGGTCTCAAGACCTTGATTATGAGAGAAAATCAATCAGCCTTATATGTTCATTGTTTTGCTCATAAATGACAATTAGCACTTGTGAGTGTTGTTCATAAGCATAGGACTCTTGCCACATTCTTCAATTTAATTACAAAATTGTGCAATATTGTTAGAGCTTCAGCAAAACGCCATGACATTTTTCGGGATAAACAGTTTGAAATATTGGTGGCGGGAATAAGTAGTGTTGAAATTGAAACGGGGTGAGAATTGAATCAAGCAGCTACCTTAAAATGCTCCGGAGACACATTAAGGATCTCACTTTAATACTCTTTTGAGTTTAATTCACTCGTTTTCCTCAATAGTTGAGGTACTTTAAGTTATTGATGAGGATGACCTACATGGAGATGCAAATATGCTATTGAAGGTATCTGATTTTTAAAATTTCTATTCATCTTGCATTATCACTAATGAGTTGTCTCGAGCGTTACAGAGAAGGGACCAAGACATTCTAAATGCGATAAATATTGTTAATGTAACTAAAAGGCAATTGAAAAAATTGAGGCAAAGCGAAAGAGTTTTTCTGAGCAGAAGTTGGTGAGTTTTGTAGGAATAGTGAAATTTCATACCCTAACATGGATGAAACTTTTGTAGCACCTGGGAGATCACGTCGTCGAGCCAAGGAATTGAAAAACCTTCATCATTACCATGTTGAAATATTTTATGTGGTGATCGACTTACAACTTCAAGAGTTGAATAACCGCTTTGATGAAGTGAATACCCAATTGGACTTGTGCATTGCTTGTCTTGATCCAAGAGATTCATTCTTTGCTTTTGATAAGGTAAAACTACTACAATTTGCAAAGTTTTATCCAGTTGAATTTTCTCCCCTTGATTTGATGGCTTTAAGTTTCCAACTTGATACATACTATGGAGATGTCACATGTGTCGATGAGTTTTCTAATCTGAATGGGATTAATGACTTGGCTAAAAAAACGGTTGAAACTAGAAGACATATTGTTCATTCATTGGTGTATTCACTTATGAAGTTGGCATTACTCATACCAGTGGCAACGGCGACCTATGAAAAAGCATTTTCAGCTATGAAGCTTGTAAAGATTTTGCTTCACCACCACATGAGAGATGAAAAATCTAATGATTGTTTGATTGCATATGTCGAGAAAATGACATAGAAGTCAATCAAAAATGAGGATATCATGAAAATATTTCAAAATATGAAGTTGCGTAGGGGAGTTTTGTAATATAACAATGATTGTTTAATTGCTTTTGTAAGCTAACTGTGGATGTTTGAAGACTTTTATGAATTTTTAGTTCTTGTGATTTCGCTCCCAGTGGATGAAAATCATGGCTCCGCCACCGTCCAAAACCATCCCCCTCCTTACCTTCCTCCTTTCTCTCTTCTTCACACTCAATTCTCATGCCTAAAATATAACCCAAAGCAGAATCTGTATCCAAACCCTACTCACATAAACCCAATCCTCTCTCTCCTCTGCTCTCCTTGCCCTCTCAAATCCAACTCCAAACCCACCCAAACTAATTCCCCACTTCTCTCAATCCATCCAATACATTATGAATCTTAAAACTAAGTTACTATTAAAATTATTTTTTGATATTAAAGTTAATAAGGAAATATAAAGGAAATTATAGGAGGGGTATTTTAGGCATTAGAAGAAAAAAATCAGGTGTCACATGACGTCACATATTAGGAAAATAAACGGAGTAAGGCAGAGCGCCTAACGAAACCTAACTGTGGTAGGGTAAGTTGCCAAAAGTTTTGGGTAGGATGGGGTGCAAATTCATGAAAACTCGGTAGGGTTATGTGAAATTAAACCATAACAAAATAAACCTATAAAAAAAATTATTTACTAAATTAAATTGAATAAATAAGCACAAACCCATTATAGTATATTGTTATAAGCTAAAAAATGCAGTGGCTATATGCTTTAATATTAAAATAATTTAACTATATTAAGAATTTCTACATGATTTATGTAAACATTCAAGAAGCTGATATTAGAATTTTGCGTGCATCGAGTGGATAAGGCCAATATTATGAGAATGCAACCAAAATCAGCAGGTTATACCGAGTATTAACCATAATTCTTGCGTAGCATATTCATTTTTATCATTTGAATACCTTCTTAATTTGTGCATCTTTCTCCCTTAATATGTCAGAAGGAACTGTGGAGGAGGCAGACCCCATATATCTCAGTTCTTCCTCAAGTCGAGCAAGTTCTCTGCGCAATTTCTTCACCAATGCCTTATCAGACATCACTATATTAACGTGTGCATTTGTAGCAACTTCTTTTGCGCAGCTTGCAAACTGAAGAGTATTCTTTGATTGCTCAATGTGGCTTCGGGCTGGGCTCATCGTGCAAATAATCGCAGTTCTCGCATTTCCTCCTAAAGATGACTGTAATATACGTGTCAGCTTGGAATCTCTATATGGGACGTGCCCATTTCTTCCCTTGCTGTATACAGTAAGAAAAAGAAGAAAAAAATTCTTAGTAAAAAAAATAGAGAACGTTTTATTCATGACACTGTAATATGATGGAGGTGCATCGATTTCACAAAATAAGGCTATAATGACATAAATCAATCAAGAGTATTGATGAAGTCAAACTACAGTATGGTCATATCATCACAGATAATCCTAATAAACTTGATATCTACCCAGTTTTCTCAATCTATTTATATTAATTAGCAAAAGACAATTGCCTCCCCTAAACTTCTCGTTGGAGGAGCATTAAGAAATACTCTAACTCAAGTCCACAACTTCAAAGAAAACTCCACCTCATTACTCAAGTTCTTCTCAATGTGGTTTATTGGGTATGGCAACTATGATGGGAAGAGGTACATGTTTGCTGTTATACGTTTCTCCAACGTGTGGGCATGCCTTTATATGTCTTACCTTATTTATCATAGACTAAAAAAATAATATCTTAGGTGACCTTCTTAACATAAATCCAGCGAATTTTCTGCCAAAAAATTTCAAATGTTAACATTGTTCAGTCGGTAATTCACATACTTGATAGAGTAGCGGATCGTTCTGGTTATATTTATACCCGTTTTATGTTTGCTAGCACATAAAGGAAGTTAGCCCAAAAGGCACATCTATTCAATGTTGAAACCGTGTTTTTATAGAAATCCTATTTTTAAAGTTCCTATTTATATCTTGAAGGCTTTTGGAAATATGTGGATGGTTATCAAGAAACTTGTTCCTATACAGTACAGAATTTTCCTAAGCAAACTATTGTGGATTGGAAGCGAAGTAAAATTGATTGAAGAGTCCAAATATTAAACTAAGAGTGGTTAGAGTTATAAATATGCCTACTTGAAGAGCTTCGTATGACAAAGAAAATAGGAGTCGAAGAATTTTAGAGTTAATTCGCCGAGAGCCCATTTCTCTTTAAGGCATACAGGGGGTGTCTGTGAAAATGAGATGGCCTCATCTCATTCAAAGTCGAACATTTGACTTCACTAATTAAATAAGAAAAAAAATGAACTGCGATAAAAGTTTTAACAAAATAACCAAAAATAGGGGAAAGTAGAGGAGACCATCAACTAAGCACGTAATCAATTGCAACAGCACCTAGCCTTATATAATGAACTACATTACATGTGAGAAGATAGACAAGTTATACAAGGCAAAAATTTGGCAAAAAGATGGCTCAGATCTTACAGTCATGGATTCAAAACTCAAATCTGGACTCACTATCGGTGTTTTATTTATCAATTAGATTACATTTTGGAAGTCGCATAGGCTCAATCATGATCCAATACAGCTGGTGCGCTCCGTATCAACCAATATTTTAAACCGAGGGTATGATGCTTTCATGAGTAAACGAAAGGCTTTTAAAAGCACTCAATTGGTGAACCATGATCACGAAAGTACTACTGTAGATCAATATCACAGGGAAAATATTTTTAAGTGGTGTAATTCATATAAATTATAGTGAGTAGAATATGTAGGCAAGTCATTAGGTGTGTGTGCATGCATATGCGGAATCCCAGTTTTTTTAATTTTCTTTAATTTTTATTTTTATTTTACCTTAGCTTCCGGATAACAGTTCCGAGGGTAAGCAGACTGCGATTGATGTGACAACCTTCCTTCAGCCTTGAACCAGCAGTTAGTGCTTGAGATGCGCGCTCACTCCCAGCAAGATCAACAAAATTCTATAACCCGAAAGGTCAGTCAATTTCCATTAATTTCCCTTAAACTTTAGAAAAATAAATGAATCAAGGTCATCCATTGATGAAGATTCATACCACACTGGCGGAAAGAGTGCTGAAGTTGTCCTTCCCATAGAACTCTTTGGCAGAACTTTCAATACTCTGCAATAAAACATCCCAGAATTAAATCAATAAAGATGTTCCCTAGTTTTAACATCTACAATTATGAACCTCAGTAAATGAGGACAAACCAGTCTCAGTATTTGATGAGATCTGGAGCTCAATTCATTTAAATATGTTTCTCCAATCTGTCGTTCAGCTGTAAGAAATAATAGGAGGTTAAATTGAATTTAGAAAAAAAAATACGAAAGAAAATTTACATTATGACTATACAAACTCTAATTTTGCACCTTCACAAAAAGAAAGAAGCTCTCTGAGGTGCTCCTCATCCCTTAGTGTTTCCTCTGTGAGCTTGTCAACAACAGTCCCTTTCTATTCAAATGAGATAAGTCAGAGCAACAAATAGCCACAACATCTAGGGTTTGTATTAAATTTAAAGAGTTTTGGGTGCGATATTGAAAAATGAAACTTTTTTTGTTTTGTTTTTGGAAATAGATATGGAGACGATTAATGGGTAGAATCTCTTACCTCTGGATCATCAAGAAGTCTAAGAGGTCCAATGTCAGGATTGAGAAGGTCTTTTACAGATTCATTGTATATCTCCATTGCTGAGAATTTTAACACAAATTCTCTTTCCTCATGCTGTAAAAAGGGTAAATTAAAATTTTCAATTAATGGGAAGAAAAATGGGAGTAAAAAGTGAATTTGAAAATAAAATATATATAGAGTCGATATTTGAAATACCTTATGTATATACTCGTAAATTTCTGACACACTGTACTCAGTTATTCCACTCATCGTGTAAGTTTTCCCACTGCTTGTTTGTCCATATGCAAATATACTTGCTGGAAAAGGTAGAATTCTATGTTTAGTTTACAATAGTCAGAGACAGAGACAGAGAGAAGAAGATAACTCACAATTGATACCGCTGACAACTGAAAGTGCAACTTCCTTGGCTCCCTCTTCATACACTTCTTTGGTGGAGCTATCACACCCAAATACTCTATCTATGATCCATACCACAAAAAATGAAAATGTAAGATAAAGAGAGTAGGGAATCTGCTGCACTTCTAAGTCATTGCTTCCATTTTTTTAAAAATAATCTGAGAAGACAATTCAGTCAGTGATTTGGGTTTTATATTGAAATGCACAATGTTCTCCTTCATTCTTTGAATACTATTTCTTGCTAAGATCAAAGTTAAAAGTAGAATGCAAGAGAAAAATTAGGGAATCTAGCATTCTACTTATATTTATTTATATAAAACAAGTTGGATTCTGAAAAGAAAAAAAAATAAGAAGTTCCTTTTTCGATGTAATGTGCGTTGAAATCTTCAGGATTCTAAAATATTAATTCTAAGACACCACTTTTCAGTTATTCATTATAGTCCGAGTAAATTATAAAAAGAAGGCAATTAATGTAACAAGACCCTTCAAAACAGAATGATAGAAGTAATCTATAGCTCTCCACACAATGATGTAGTTTAGAATTTAGATTAATTATACACAACGCAGTTGTATAATTATACACCCATTTGCAAACTAGAGTATGAGAGCATCTATATGAGAACACAATTATGGAGGGGGAAATCAAAATCCTCCAATATGCAATGCAGTGCAAAGCAATCTTCCACTAGAAAACAAATAAATTACTAAACAATATTAGACATCTCTTTCATGTAGAGAATGCAAGAAAAGTTTTAAAAGTCAGCTATGGTAATAACCAAAACGAGTATGTTTTCAGACTTCTAAGTTATTCATGAAAAGGAACACCCATTCACCTACTAATGGCATTTTAATCAGATATTGAATTTCACCTTCTGAGAATCATTAAATGTTACACTCGAATTTCCATCAGAATTCATAACAAGATATAAGTAGGATAAAATATAAGAAGAACGGATATACATATAATTATAGATCCACATTGCAATTATCTTCAATCATAAAAAATTGAGGTTGAACCATAATAAACTACCTAATGCATAAAAAAATTCAACAGTCATTTTCTTTTCAAAGAAAAAACCAATCTGCACTCTATGAATCTCTTAACATGTTGAACAATGTTCTGCAAAAACTGTTTCCAAATATTTTAATTCCTTAGTATACTAGTATACAAAAATAATCTCGTTCAACCCATCACAACTTACTAACTAAAATTCATTTAACGATTAACAAAGAGGCAATTGATTAATTGACTTACCAAACGTGAATGCCGACGGATTCACACTATTCTTGAAGATTAAGGTGTTGCTATTGATGCATTCCCAATCTGATACTTCACTTCTCTCAATCTCCTTCACATTCAACGGCCGAACCCTCACCGAAACCAATATCCTCTCCTCCTCCTTCCCACCACCACCACCACCACCTACATCATCTCCGGCAATCGAGCCCATTCTCTCCCTCCTCTCCCTTCTCCCTGCACCATCAACCAAAAACCCACAAAAAATTCAATAAACAAACAACCACCCACAATGAATTAAACTACTCATCAATTAAAACCCATAATTTCTACCACATTGCTTTGAATTACCATTAAAAAGGGGTGGGGAGTAGCTGTAGTTGTTAAGGTGGAGGTCGTTGAGAGACAACATTCTACCCTAATAAGTTGAGAGATTTTGTCATCAAAATTTCGTTTTACCTACAAGTTTACAATGAATACATACATCCAATATATTTCATTTTATCAATTAAACAAGTCAATGCGCCGCCCTGTATATTGTATTTTTCTCCATGTTTGCATGGACCCGCCATTACCCATTAGTCCCCACCTCCATAATTTTCCATCACATGGGTATCTTAGTTTTCTAGAGAGAGAAAATGGGTATGAAAGAGAAGAGAGAAACAATGTACCTGTGAATCCAAATTCCAAAGATTGCTGCAATTACACCCAAAAAAATTTCTCTTTAAGAAAAGAAGAGAAATGGGTATTTAATTACACCATTATAAAATTAAGAGACGTAATTAAAATAGATATATATTCGGAAAAAAAAGGAGAAAAGAAGGAAGGAGGAGGAGAGAGAGAATGAAGAAGAAGAGACCCTCTCTCTTCTCTTTCTCTCTCTAAAAGAAAAAGGCACAACCGCTACCAAAAATTTTTATTTTCTTTGTTGGCTCTTGTCTTGTTTGAGATATTTGTTATTTATGACAGATAGATTAACTTAACTTTATTAATTTATTAATTGACTGGCCACACTTTTTTCTATTTGGATTAGGATATGGATTAAGGTGTGCGTACGATGAGGGAAATCATGCACCTTACTAAATGGTAATATGGTAATATGAAGAAGGAAATCAAATGCCATAGGTGGCTGAGGTGGGAAGATCCGTTGTCATCCCTTCTTTTTATCCTTATAGCGGACAGGCTTGCAAAAATAGTCAAAAAGGATAGGGAAGAGCAAGTCATAAATAGAGATTAACGGAACTCCGGACACAATTTCAATTTTTCAATAAGCAGACAAAACTTTAATGTTCGGGATAGCAAATGAGAATGAAATCATTGCGATCGGTATCGTTCTTAAGTGCTTTGAAGCATGGGCTGAGCTAAAAGTGAATCTGAACAAAAGCTGTATTATCCCACTTAGCGAAAGTCTATCCACCCCGATCGCGAACATTAGGATGTGTCTTGGATGTGAGATTGGATAGTTCCAATTTTTATATCTTGGAACACCTATTAGACCAGATATGATGTAAAGAGATGATTGTCAACCTCCAATAGAGAGAGTGGAGAAGAGATTGACATGATGGAAGGGACGATTGCTCTCGATGGGGAAAAGAATCACTTTACTAAACTCAATGCTCATCATTCTTCCAGTATACCTAATGTCCATTTACGAGCTACCTAAATGGGTTATTAACAGAATTGATAAGAGCATGCGGAGATTCTTGTGGAAAGGAGCAAACGGGTTAATAAAGGCTTTAACCTAGTCAAATGGGAAAGGGTGTGTAAAAGAAAAGAATTTGGAGGACTAGGCATCATTGATCTTCGGGATATGAACATAGCATTGATAAGTGAGTGGTGGTGGAAAATGCGGAGAAGAGGTAACAATTTGTGGTGTAAACAGTTTGCAAGTTACAGGGAAATGAAAAAATTCGGATTTGGAGGAAGAAGTGAACATGTAAAGCTTCCTACCTTTGGAAAGGGGTGGCAAGGGTAGGGGAGATGTTTCACACGAATACAAAATACATGAATAAGAACAGGAAAGATACCAGATTTTGGAAGGATAAATGGTGTGGAAACAATAATCTTTTAAGCTTATTCCCAGAGGCTGCAAGGACGACAGTTAACACTGATACATTAGTCGTTGATGTGTGGATTAGAAATAGACAACGAATTCACGTTGTAGACCATTTGCCACAAGAAAGTATTATTCAGTTGCAAAATCTCAATAATTTCATTAGGATCGAAGGCCAATACACCACCGAGTCGGATGACATAAGAAGTTGGAACTTAACACCGAACGATAATTTATCAGTGTCAGATATATATAAGTGACTGAATGATGGCGGACTACGGAGCAGGGAGGCAAAAATTTTATGGAATATCTACGCGCCACTGAAGGTGAAAGCTTTTCTTTGACTAGTGTGGAACGACATTATCCTTTCAAAGGTTAACTTGCAGAAATGCAATATGCAAATTGATGTTAGATGCATTAGATGTGCAAATATAGATGAAGACACAAATCACATTTTATTCATATGTCCTAGGGACATGTTAGCATGGGAGGTGCTGTGTCTAGGGTTTGGGAGTGTAGACGTTCCGAAGTCAGTCACTAAGGTATGGGTTTTATGGAGGGATAGCATTGTTAGGAAGGAGGATAGAGTAGCATGGGATATGTCTGTTGCTGCTACTATATGAGGCCTCTGGCTAGATTGCAACGAGCTCTGTTTCTGCAATATAGATTATAGACTTCATGTTATGATGCATAAAATATTCACGTTTATTCATGCTTGGACAGGTCAGGTAGGAGCAAAGAAGTGACTGGGAATGGAGGAAGAGGAGTAGGTCACGGCAAAACAGGAGGCGATGAGATGTTGCGATGGATGTCATGCATTACCTGTATCTTACTTTCCGCTGTCAATGTATTAGTATTTCCTTGTCGTTCTGATTTTGGTTAGATTTTGATTATCAGTTTTGCAAACTGTTCTTCTATGTTACGTTAATCTTTCATTAATGAAGCGATGACGATGTCATCTTTTTTATAAAAAAAAACATTTTTTTCCTTTTCTTTTTGCATAAGAGATTAATTATTTTCATTTGCATGGTTGGATTTGTTTGTATATCTATGCTACGTTTTTTTGTTAGGAATTGAGGTGGAATGAGATATTTGAAATAGACTACATTTATAATTTTGAGGGATATGGTAATATACACTCTTGCAGCTGGGCTGTAGTATGTAGGTCAAAATGGATCTCCTAACCTCCTGCAATTCGCCCATTGCAGAGGTGGGTGAGTGCGTGGGTGACCATGCGTATGTGTGCTACTTTTTTATTATTATTATAGAAAATGTGGAATATAGTCACTATGTTTTATTAATAAGTAATACAACGAAACTAGCCCATAAATTATAAGAAAATGAAGCAATAAAAAAGAGTACAAAGTAGCATTGTCAAGCTCCGTTTTTCAAAAATACAGAATACGAGTACATGACATTGGTCCAGCGAATGACTAACGTCACCCATAAGCTGTTTATCCGTTCAACTTAACAATATAATCAATAAAGACAATTGTGCATGCAATAATAATAATCTCATAAACAATAATACTTGGAATGAAGCAAAATAAATATCCAAATACAATAATAATCCAATGTCTGGAAACAAATAGCAATATTCGGAACATAAGCCCAATACAATAATAATCCAATCACAAATAGATAATAAGTTTCAATACATTAAATTCGATAAAATAATAAGCAACTAGTAAGCATTAAGTCTTCAGAATGTTTGTTCTCCCATCCGAGCAGGCAATTCTCCTTCATTACCTGTTAACACTTCATCTAAAAAAAGGGAAAAAATTGTCCTTAGAACAAGTCATAGACAGCAAATAGAGAAAGCAGAGAACAATGGAATAACGGTATAGCAATGAATCAATGGATCAATAGGAATCAATAACATGGCATGATAATTAATAATCAACATCACGGTAATCGATACAATGACTATAAACAATGATGCAATATTTGGTAACAATAATCAATAATCAATTCGATATCAATAGGAACAATAAGGAACAATATGCAGTGTCGATGTTGTGTGATCCTTAAGTCTATTAATCATTTTTATCCTAACTAATGCATGTACTACTGCATCCCATACTATAGGTTCAGTGCATACAATCAATGTCATTTTAGAATTAAGTGAAAGATTCTATAGATCATGTACTCAGCAACGAAAATTAATATTCACCTTTCGGTGCATGGTACCGTCATCAGCAACAATACAATACACGATAGATTGGGTTACAGCCGTAATCCACAATCACACGATAAAACAATAGCCGGAACAATATTTAGGAAAACACGGGCCCCTCCTCCGAGTACAATCACTATATCATCAACTACTCCAGTCAATCCCTTAAACCTCGGCTTATTAATTATTTTATTAATGCAACAATACAATATGCAACTTGAGACATGAGATGAACAATAGTATCAATAGGGAAACAATAGGATGATAACTTGAATTGGACAATTAGAGCAATGAAAATAAGACATTAGGATCATGCAATGCAATATAAACACTTCGATTCATGCAATACTACCACATAGAAACAATTACTAGAAGATCAAATTTTGGACAGCAAGAGCAGTATGTACAAAAATGCAATTTTCCGTTGTTCCAGAAATTGAAAAGTGAATTCGTTAGAAGTTATAGAAACTAGGCTTCCACACGGTTCCAATGTATATTTAAAGTTCAAAATCCGACAAAAGTAGCTAGGTCAATCACATTGTTCTTTACAGATTTCATGTTCAGGCAGAATTTTGACATTATGTAATTTTTTTTTAGTTACAGCAAAAACTCAATATTAAATTTAGTTAAAAAAAATTCTGGACTCCTAAACATGTTAAGCAACAATCTGGAAATTTTCAGAATTTTTTTATATTATTTGATCAGCATTTTTATTGTTTAAGTGCGAAAGATACAAGAATCTGAAAATCTGAAAGTAAAAACACAGCTGTAATAAAACGGGCATAACTTTTGCCACATAACTCGGAATTAAGAAATTCAAGATGTTCTGGAAACTAGAAAGATAAAGCTACAATTCTCATTCAGAAAGTAATTCATTTTAAGATCGTTTACTAGTTCGAAAATAACAGTCAACATACAGGCCCGCAAGCGATATACAGGTTTTAGGGTATTTTTCTTGAAAATAAATTAATTAGCATGATGAGCATCGATTATTTAGTCAATAAATTGTGTAATCAACATGATGGGTGTCAAAACATGATAAACAAAATTAGAACACGCTCATATATTAATTTATCATCAATCAATCATCAATCGATCAAACAACATACAACCTATCAATTGTCTCTACAATAATTTATTTGTGTGACGATTATATGAACAACCATATTATCAATTCTATATGCACTCAAGAAAGATCCAAACTTTAGATTCAAAAGTGGCATGATGTCAAGAATATTGGGATTAGCTTGTGTAAACCCTCAATAGACCCAACGAAGAGATATATAATGGATAATACGATAACAAACAGATTTACTTGCAAGAGTTTCAACAAAACTTGAATTTAATATAATTAATAATTCAAGTGGATGGTGACTTGCCATATAAACGGTGAAATTGAATACCAAGAATAACTGGATAAGGATCCCGAAGCAATGAACCCATGAACTAGCAAATAATAACATGTGCAATATACATGTAAAGCAAGGAGCCAAGCAATATAGCACACAAAGAGACAGCAGCGACAAAGCAAGAGAGAGAGCACAGCCAAGGGGGGCGACGACATCGTTGGGTCGTCGGCGAGCGGCATCGACAGTCGAGGTCGACGCAGTGGCAGCGTTGGAGGTCCTGGTCAGCGATCGAAACAGGGGGAGCAGGGTGTTGGGGTTTTGGCTGTCGATCGAAACAGAGGGGGAAGACAGGGGGTTTGCGGGGTGGCTTGGCTAGCGGCGCTAGGGTAGTAGCGCCGGGAGGGGGTTGATGATGACGGGGGGTGACGTGGGAGTGGTTGCCGGAGAACGGCCGGAGAAGGAGGTCCAACAGTGGGTTTCGGTGGGGAAGATGAACAATGTTGCTTGGCTGTTTGGGCGGGAATTCGAGGAGAGAGAAATACAGAGGAGAGAGAAATATAATAGGCAGCTAGGGTTTCAGAATTGTGCCATTTTTTAGGATTTACATTAGGGTTGTATTTATAGGGTACAATTAGGGTATTGGGTTAGTGGTTTGGGGTCCAATAAAAGCGGTTTTGGGTCAAGAACACATGAAATTGGGATTTACGGTTCAATTAAGAAATAGATCAAAATCAATAGGGTTCCAATAAAAATACCCATAATTAAATAAAAGATAATAGGTTCAACAAGAAAAGCTCAACCAAGAAAAACGGAAATTTTTCATGAACAAATTTAATCAAAAAGAAAATAATCAAGAAAGAACGATAAGGTATTATATATATACACACACACACACACACACACACACACACACACACACACACACACACACACACATTAAATCAAATAGTGAAATGCATATAAAATTCAGCATGTTCGGCCTTAAAACAAAATAATAATAATAATAATAATAATAATAATAATAATAATAATAATACTAATAATTACAATAATAATAGTAACAAAAATATTAATATTAATAACAATATCAATAATAATAATAATAATAATAATAATAATAATAATAATAATAATAATAATAATAATAATAAAGAAGATAATAACCGCAATTAAAGTAATAACAATAATAATAAGATTAAAATAATCAAATAATAATAATATATATGCTTTAGACTCAAATATAAATATCCGATCAATAAGAAATATGAAGTAAGATCAAAACACACCATCATTCGAAATAAATAAAAATTTTGTTTAGAAAATACTTTAAAAGATCCTAACAGAATTTAGCACAAACAAATTTATAAAAATCAAATTATCGAAAATACACGAAAAATACTTATTGGCGGGAATGAGGGTTACAAGCATAATCCTCCAACATCCATAGGAGTTTAGGAATGACATGGAAAGAAAATAACATAACAGCACCATAAAGCAACAAGTAAATAGTCCCCACCAACAACCTTGGGGGACAGGCAACTAGTCTAAAGTTTGGCCGATTTCTATCTCTTCATCCTCGTACCTGTGCTCAGAAAAAACGCTGGTAATGTGATCCTTAGTCATGTCGTAGTGTGTTACTATGTTGTTGTTGGGGAGGAGAGGAATATAACATAGGACATATAGATTTTCTAGAGAGAGAAACTTTCCAAAAAAACAAAAAAAAAAGAAAGAAAATGGATAAAAGGCATCTGGGGAGGGGGGAGGACTCCCTCGTCACCTCCTCCTCCTCTTCCCCCCTAATCCGTCACCCCGCCTCTGGTGCGGCTGTGAGCTCGTCGAATTTTCCGATTTGGAGTTCAGATGTGGGTTCTCACGGATCTATGGTGGATAGAGATGGATGGCGCGGCAGAGAGCATCAGCGACATGGTGGCTGACGTCGAAGGTGTGGCTGCGCCTTCGGGAGTGGTGGAGGCTACGCATGAGTTAGAATTGAGGCCATCGGCAGAAAATGAAGACATCGGGGATGGTCGACGCCTCGGGGCTGCCGTAAAGGTGCAGGCTTTTGGGGGGTGCATCTATTAGACGAAGATGCGGTCAGCTAGATGGTTCATAGACTAATAGGTGATGCAAACTTGGAAGGAATGGTTTGCTCTTGTAAGGTTTCTTGTTGGTGCATACGAGATGATGAAGATGTGTGGCCATCAATGGGGCATGTAGTCAAGATGTGTTTGCTCTATTGTGGCATAACCTTCTTTCTGCATTTTGGAGATAAGTGAAGAAGTTCTCTTCACCTTTGCTTTTCATTTGGTGTAAAGCTAGCATGGCATTCTTTTTTTCAGTTGTAAAAGAGGGGGGAAAGAAAGAAGAAAGATAATCCTTTCTGGAACTATTTTTCTCATCTTGTCACAAGGTTTCTAGCATGCCTCCTATTCCGAGAGGATTTGGCATAGTTTGTGTGCAGCGTCTACAGCGTCAGAAGCGTCAAAGCTACTGCTGAGGGCCAGATTTGATGTCATCGGAGGATGGTGTCACTGTGGGGTTCGTTTAGCGGATGAGTATGACGACAACGTCGTTGGGATGAGAGAAAGGGGTGCTAGCAGGAGATGGTGACTGTGTTGTTGTCGAGTGGAGTTTTAGGAACATGGAAGGAGATTATGGGAAGAATTTCGAATTTTGAATTTCAAATTAGGGTTTTGAAATTCAAAATAGATTTGGGGGATGGAGGGGGAGAATGGTGTATTTTGAATTTCAAATAAGGGTTTTGAAATTCAAAAAATTGGGGATGTGAAGGAGAATGGTATTGAGTTCTGAATTTCAAATTAGGATTTTGAAATTCAAAATAGATTTGCTGGTTGAATTTCAAATTTGGGTTTTGAAATTCAAATTCGATTTGACAGTGTGGAGGGGAAGATTTTCATAAACTTTGAATTTCATATTATTTTTTTGAAATTCAAATTATAGTTGAGGAGTGTGGAGAGGAAATTTTGATGGAATTTGAATTTCTAATTAGATTAGTTTGAAATTCAAATTACATCTGAGAGTGATGGGTGGGAGAACATGTTGCAGCTGTCTTCGTCTACAAATTTAGCTAGGGAAGGGACTAGTTAATGTTGTAGGCATAGCTGTGTAATTATTTTCTGTTGTTCCATTTTAGGAATAGACTAATGTAATTTATTTATAATACTTGTTTTGTTAATTATTTATTAATGAAGCGGTGACGCTGTCACCTTTTTCTCAAAAAACATAGGACATACAGTGGCGCCCGAAAGAGGTTGCTGATCATCAACACAGAAGAAAGAGAAGATGCAACATAACGTTTCCATCAACAAATGTTTAAAACAACCATGACTCATCGTTTGAGGTTGATCAACAACAATGATGTAAGAGCCTTGGGAAAGGGCAGAGAGAGAGAGAGAGAGAGAGAGAGAGAGAGAGAGGTGTTTGTCGTTGGTTGGTTGAAAAGAGAAGTTAGTTGAATTTCTAAAGAAGGATTGTAATTTGAAATGTTTATCATATTCTTTGAGATTCGTGTCTCTTGTGGATTTTCCTATTTTGCAATTGGTAGGGTGCAATGTGCAATGTACTATATCACCCCCGCTTGCACAAATTTTCAATTATAGGGTGAGAATGTTTGCGAACATGTGTAGGGTGGGTGTGTGGCTTCAACCTAGTTAAAAAGAGAGAGAATATATATATATATATATATATATATATATATATATATATATATATATATATATATATATATATATATATATTTGATATGTACGTTATCTGTCTATAATCACCAAAAAAGTAAATAAAAACATTTGCGTGCATACCATCTGTTACAAGTTTAATCAAGTCTCACTATTTCGGATGCAAAGCATTTGTCCATGAGCCTTTCTCCTATTAGAAAATTAGATTTTTCATATAGGTCCCTTAGAGCCTCTATAGTCGTTAGAGCATCTATAGTCGTTTAAGTTAAAAAATGGGTATATGGATATTTTGGAAATAGCAAATAGCTCAGACGCTGCGGCCGTCTATACTAAAAAATTAGTTTTTTTTGGATGAAACGAAAGATCATATACCGTTTGAAGATCTGTGTATATTTTTTTTAAATAGTGTGAAGGACGACAGATGATCTGCCGTCTCGTAATTATAAATAAATTTAAAAAAAAGGTGAAGGACGGCACAAGATGTGTCGTCCAACACAAAGACACTTTTTTTTCTCTCTTCCCCAAACGGAAGATGATCTTCCTTGTTGTTTTTTTTAATAATTCAAACGGAAGATCATATGCCGTCCGACACTTTTCAAGTTAAAAAAGTTGTCTCAGACGACAAATCATCTACCGTCCAACTATAAAACGATAAATCATCTCCCGATTTCTAAAATATGGATAAAGCTATTTCCTCTGCCAAATATAGCCGTCGCCTATTCATTCGAAACCCCAAAAATGGGTATATAAACGACGACTACAGATGTTTTTCTCTCTTCAAAATATCCATTTTTTGGATATATAGCCAACAGCTACAGATACTCTTAATAGTTAAAATTTTGGTATTTGGCATATAGGAATAGAAAATTTGGAAATTAGTTGTAGTTGTCTAAACCCAAAATTTGGCTTTTCAAAGATGGACGAAAGATCATTTCATGTGGGTTTAATTCCAAAATTTCTGGACGGGATACCATATCTCGTCTGAGAAAAAAAAATCTGAATTAAAGAGTGAATGGACACATAATATGGAGTATATGCCTAATGTATAGGATTTAAAAAATTAAAAAATGAGAATTAAATCTCTCGGACGGTGTATGATTTCGTTTCTTTTGGTTTTTTTTTTTTTTTTTTTGTTTTTACAAATCGAGCAGACGGAATTTAATTAAAAAATAATAATAAAATTGTCGACGGACGGGATATGATATTCTGATTTCCAAATTTTGGCTTTTGACATATCTTCTCTCAAATTTGGTTGTTCACCTCGAACCCAAATTTTGGGTTGTTGCAACTTATTTTTTGCCAAATTTTTCAAAATTTGAAAATTTGGCCAACGACTACATATTCTCTTAGAGCATCCACAGTCGTTTGCTATATTACCTTTTTGCCATTTTATAGCAAAAAAGTTGTTGCAGTCTTTTGCTATTTTGCCATTTTTGACATTTTTGCTACAATAGATTGCTATATTTGATAAATGATTTGGTAAAATACATATTATAGGAGACGAAACATTATATTTTGTCTCAAATATTTTATTATATTTTTAATTCATCGTACGAAACAAGATATTTCGTCTAATGAGATTAGAGAATTTTTATAAAAAAAATAATATCGGACGAAACATGACAAAATTGAATTTTTAGTTTTAATTAGTTATGTATTTAGTTAGATAATTAATTAGTTTAATTAGATAATTAGTTAAATAATTACTTAAATTATTAGTTACATAATTAAGTTTAGTTAGATAATTAGTTAGTTAATTATCCCAAAACAATGAGACGCAGACGAAACACCATGTTACTCTCGTTGTGGATCCCACAAAAAATATTGAAAATATTAAAAAATTAAAAATATACATTTAAATATTGAAAAACCTGTAAAAAATTGCAAAATTTAGACATAACTAATTACACATCATGTTTTGTTCGTTGAATTTTTCATCGAATTTGCTATAATTTGGTTATTCGTGACTGCAGCAAATCAACAAAATACTAATTATATGTAAAAAATTGCAAAATATACATCATGTTTTGTTCGTTGAATTTTTCATCGAATTTGCTATAATTTGGTTATTCGTGACTGCAGCAAATCAACAAAATACTAATTATATTTTTCCATTTTGCCATTTTTTAACATATACGACTATGGATGCTCTTATTAAGATAACTCGTGAATTGCTATACCTAGCGTGCATTCAAAAGTTTTAAATGTTGGTTAAGTTTCTTTGGTGCATTCAAAAGTTTTAAATGTTGGTTAAGTTTCTTTGATCCAACTTCTGAAAGAAAATATCAAATAGTAGGCATAGTACAAAATAAAATTACATGTGTGGAAGGACTGTTTTGAGATAATGAAAACCCCTCCACTTAATACTTTCTCTCCAAACATAATTTCATGCGGAAAGTTTGATCTTGCACGTCGACATACGCTTGATCATTTTTGAAGTAGATCAGAAACTAATATGAAAATAGCAACTTGCAAAAGACCTTTATGGATTTTGATATTTTTGTGGAGAATTTATGTGGATAAAAATCATAAGAAATTTATTTTATACTTTTAAGAAAATATTTCTGAACAATTATAAATCAATTATTTACATGAAAAGTACTACCGAAGAGATTTCATGAAAGCTTGCAATTTTCATGTTACAAATTTAGATATGAGAATTGATCTTTTTGCAAATTTAAACCGATGATGAATGGGTGAAAATGTCGGCACCCTGCAGCTGTATCGGGACCTCCACCTTTTAAGGCGTTGGGACTTCTTTCACGATCCATTGCAATCTTTTTCACTTTTGACTTTCCCCTTTAACAAAGCCTGACAATCTGCAGAATAACCCTTACTTTTACACTTTTTCTATTTTCCCTTTAACAAAGCCTACAAATGTGCAGATTAACCCTCAAATTTACATTTTCTTTATACTTGGAAATTTGAAATTATATTTTGAGGACAAAAGTAAAAGCTTTTGATAGAATCACGACAAATTATCCTTCGTCACGCGGTTTCTGTCCGAGAAAGGAGGGGACAAGCATTGCCCTCCAAGCAATGAGTTGGTCTCCCAATTTTACACCGGGCTTATTTGTAAATATTATTTTTTTTAAAAATGACACTCGTCCGAAAATATATGCTTTTGGGAGTACTACTGTTGACTAAATGCTTGACATGATTAGAGAACAAGTTAATTTACTTATTAAGTACTAGTGTTATCCCGTGCAAATTGCACAGACTAAAATAATTTTAATGCACTCATAAAATTATATAGAGTTTTAAACAAGCGTGAGATAATTGAGAGAAATTAACTCTTCAAGTATATATTTTAGCAAAATTTATCCTAAAACATACGCTCACAGTCCGGCCTTACATCCTGACTGACAACACCCAGATCTTGACCTGCCTCATCTCAACCCTCCCCTTCCTCCCCCATCCATCCCAAATTCACACCCTATCACATGCCTTATCCCTCATCTTCCACGTCTCCGCTGTCTTTGACCACAGTGATGTCCCATTCTCCAACATCCTCCTCCACCTCTTCGTTCACCTCGACCTACTCTCTGCCACCTACCTCCTTACTAAATTTCATTCTTGGACCTGATACCACAGTCATCCCCATCTTTAATTCGTACTCTTCCCCAAATTCAAATTTCAGGATTTCAAAAAAACAAATTAGAAATTGAAAATAAAATGAGGTAGTAAATTAGGGTTTCAGAAATTAAGACATACACCATACAGAGATTCAATTGATTTAATTAATCAAAGGTTTTCAAAACCAGTTTTTCACAAACACATTTCGTGCTACATAGGCATTTTATCGAATACTTAATGAACAAAGAACAGTTCTAGTAATTAAGTTCTAGATTTATAGGTTTGGGGCTTCTATATTTTTTTTAATGAAAATGTGCATATTGCACATGTTAATAAATGTGAATTCATACTTTTCCTTTCATTTCTTTATTTCAAAATAGAGAAATGAGAGAGGTTGATACTCTCTCCTATTAGTATAATATATAGATATAATAATAAAGAATGCTAATAAAAAGTTGTTTTTCCTTAAGATTTCATGGAGTTTGAGGGAGCAATTTTTGCATTATAGATTGTAAACTCATATGTGAAGAATATTAGGCAGATGAACACATTTTGAATTCGAATCCGAATCCGAATCCGAATCCGAATTCGAATCCGAATTCAAATTTTTGATTTAAAATATACATCCAAATTTGAATTTTTGATTACAAAAAAATCCGGTGTGTTCTATGAAATTTTCTCCTAGCAGGCTCAAATTCCAATATAATATGACGATATTCACACCATAAAATATAATATGGCGTAAAATCACTAAATTTGAGTATGCCTTATCTATTTATTGTTGTTTTCGGTGTGAAAGCTATCGGATGATGAGTTTATTATTGAGGAGAAATGTAGTGTTCCGATTTCCGTACACTGAAAACTCGTGACACATACCCAAAATCTTTACTTCAAATGAATACACACGAAATTACAGGAAATTAAAAACAAACTATGTACTACAAACAACACTATTACAATGTACATTGTAGTCTTAAATAAAATATACATCATGGATTACACAATAATTCACATTGTACAAGGAATTATAACAAAAGTGAATATACGTCTAGAGTTAATCATTGCACAAGGAAACGTTATCCTCCACTGGATGCTTTACAATGCGAAATCCTGTTGCTGCTCCCACGATCAGGCAGTCCTGCAATCAAGCTGTGGGCACGTCAGTTGAATGCAAGTGACGCAATACGGATAAAACCTGCATTTTCCATATTCTCAATAATCAATATTCATGCAACAAAAAAATGTGCCAGTCATACAAACAGAAGTGTCAGTGTATGCCATGACCTAGAATCTAATGCACAACTCAAATGCACACGTTGCTCTTATTCTAATGCACACTTGATTGGAAACATATGCACCTTATACTACATACCCCCCAATCAAGCTGAACGTACTTTCGATTATCGAGTTCAATCCCTCGCAAAGCAAACCTACTCTTGTACTCTTCCCTGTTTCTGACATTTATCCAGCGACTAATAGAGCTTGCGGTTGGTGCAGTCCATTCCTGCTAATGCAGTCGGTCTGGTGGTCCTTCGGCCTTCGGCCACTCCAAACGACAGTGATCAATCTGTCCGCTCAGATCTGTCTTTCTCCACCCTGCCAGGATCTGTGGTGTTTCCCACTCCTGGTCAGGCCGGTGATCATTCAGCCGTGCCGCGGCTTTGCCAGAATCTACAGGTAGAGCCACTCCCGACCCTACCAAAAGTTATCATGAACACATGGCGAACCTGCAGGACCTGTCCCCTACTCTGTCATAAGACTCAGAGTTAAACTCTTGCTTCCCGTTTGTACTGATAACTCAGAACATAGACGTATTCTAGGGGTCCATCTCCTAGATTTCGACATGACTGTGTCACGTTCTTATCACTAGATCCCAGAAATAAACAATCGAGACAACGCCGCACGTGTCCCAGATAAGATGACGTCGCACGTATCTCCTTGACAGGTGAGTACATGCCCATCTAGTGTCTATCCTTACAAACAATACTCATACAACCTAGAGCTAGTGTACCTCACTGGTCTTATGGAATAACTCCCTTATACAGGTGCTATGGAACTTGCCTTACTCTAAAATCATCATCCTAGATTGTCCTTCTTGTTACGGGCTTACCTCTATCATTGCCCTAATGCAGAATTTGCCTATGGTCATCTGGTAGGAAATTTGCCTTCCTAGACATGCAAGATTGCAAGATTTAGGGATAAAAACACACTATAGGCCTATATGATAACACAAGTCTAAGGAGCACTAGAGTTAGCGAATGTGGTTAATTCTATGATTATTAGGTCAGTTCATTAATCAACCATCTTACCCGATTCTAATAGCTCTATTATCACTGTTAATTAAATTGTGCTCCTAGTTTTCGCTTTTATCATTTTTCAAGTTCTCTTAACTAGGTTAACTTAATAGTTGAACATTAAGCAACTCCAACCCAGTTTACTTAGTCAATTTATCAAGTCTCGATTTGATGTAATTATGGTTCAACTTGGCTACCTAAATCATGCACAAAATTGGCCCAAACTCGGCCAAATCTGGCCCAAAAGAACAACAGCGAATCAACCCTTCTGATCGACAATCACCTTATGACCAACTATCACAGATAAATATTTCTTGAACCCGTTCCAAAGGTCATTCGGACCAAAACTGTAGCGCCCCAAATCCCCATACGGAAAATCTGAGACCATACTCCAGGAGTCGAATTTCAAAATAGCCACAATCACAGAAAAGTACAGGAAAACTAAAAACTTTTATTCCATATAAATGTTACATTTACAAGTGTTACAATATCTAAATAAATTTACAAGATTTAGAAATAATACAATAACACTTGAATATGTCCCTTGGATGCTTGGACCAACCCAGCTCTATTGTACCTGTGAATCGGCTCCAGATACCTACAAGGTGGGGAACGTCAGTACTTCGACCGAAACAATGCTGATAATAATAGAGATCTCCAATCTAACAATCACAACCATAATTTTATGCAAAAGAGAAAAGTGATGTGACAAACTAGGGGTTAATGGATTCAGGTTATAGTGCTGTTGTATGCCATGATTCTACAGCTAAATGCATCAATCACATGCCTACTGCTAATGCAAGCAAGACTTTAGAAACGAATGCTTCTCATACTACATACGTCCCAAGATCTAGCCGTCTTTCTCCACATTTAGGGATTCAAACCATCGCCATGCATTCTCAACTAGTTCCCAATAGATTTTCGTTGTCTGATGAGATTGCAGTCATTCGGTCTAGTTCCGCACTGCAGTCCCTAAAGTGGTGGTCATGTTTTCCACTTAGTACCTGCATACGGACCTCACTCAAAAAGTCGTGAAAACTTTCCAGTACGAAACCATGTACCCAGTAACCTTCCGGTACAGGCCATGCACCTAATGACGTCAATGATAGAATAAACCACGCGCATAGGAACATGACGGCTTCGAGGGTCAAATCCCCCTATCCGACAGGAGTACCTCCCGTTCCTTACTTCGACTCTTTGGGAATTAACAGATCGAGATACGAGACCGTGAACTCAAAACCTGAGAACCAAAATCGTATCCCTACGACAGGAAAAGTACAACACCTGACTTTGGTCTGCTAGTACTAATGCAATGTACAATACCCCTAATACATCCCTCTAATCCAAGACTCACTCTAAACATTCAGGTAAAAGGTGATTGCTCCTAACTCTGCCCATCGACTACTGTCCCTGGCGACACAAGTCCCGCTCGCCACCTCCCCTAGCTCGGAGTCGTCCCTTACCATGGCCCGTGTTCATCCTTAATCGGTCTGAAATGCAACTTGACGACACCACTAGGACGTCCAACGCCTTGGTGGGAGTTTATATCTAGGTTCGATAGGCATAGGGCATCACCCTATCCTAGTGACTAACTCGAGTCACAACAATCCTCCACAGGAGTCCCACCAACAAGACCAGCAAAAGATACAATTCATCCCTAAATAGTGAGTTATCAACTCTTAGGAACACAAGGGGAAAGGTTCTACCCAACACTGAGCTAAAACCTTGACTAAACCCAACTAAATGGTGTTTTGTCTGAAACTTAAAAAGATCATAACTCCCACAATACAACTCAGATTTGGGTCTTCAATCCCAATATGGAAAGGTAAAGACCTAGGCTACAACTTTCTAGTTGATCATTACCTTAGATCCAGTCATCTAAATCCTCAAATTGGCTTCACAAGTCTCAGCCTGTGTACTTCCTGTACACTGACTGCACCTTACCGACAGCATAAAACACTACCTACTCATCGAAATGATACAAATCTAAATTATGTAGAAAGGTGTGAATGTCCTATACAACTTCCTAGTTGATCACCAATCCAAATTATGTTATTTGATCACCCTAAAATATGCATTACTCTCAGGTGTACAGAACCACACACTAAGCCTTACTCAAACAGTGCCTTCAGCTCAAAACCTGGTTTCTGTCCAGTCTTGTAAAAATCATATTTAATAATCCAATCTCAGGAATTTCCTAAAATAAGGCTTTTTGGAAAGCTCTAGATGTCTACTACAATTCCCTAACAGAACACTTGCTCAAAATCTGCTCTAACAGAGCCTCAAATGTATCATCTTATCAAGGTGTCCATTCTGACTAAGTTATGCACAATACATGCTAAAATATTCATCATAAATCACATTCTGATCAAATGGTCACCAAATTTGCATTACAGAAACTATACATCATCATGAACAACAGGAAAAAAGATTCATATCCAAATTCCAAATATTCACTGAGTTCTATATGTTTTAAACATGTATAAAAATCCTACTGTTCTTTAGTTACAATCTCAACTACTGTTGATAGATTAATTTTAAACATGCAAGAAACTTCATCCAATTAATTTCATGATTTTTCTGTAGAGTCTATATAAATGTAAGAAATCATGGTAAAAGTTTCAGCCATAGATCATGTGCCAATTAATTATAAGGATTCCCACAAGTTCAGTTATCATATAAACAGATCTTGTTCCTGCCTTACGGCTCAGTCTACAAATTGGATTTTATTAAAATATTAATATCAGAAAAATCCAAAATAATTCATGCATCTTCTGGACATGTATGAGATCAATTTGTAAAAGTTTCATCATCAAATTCCAAGTAGTTTATTCTCGGGAAAATCAAGAAAATGACATCCAGATCATGGTTTCTGTTCTAGTTTCAGATTACTAACAATCTACTTTTAAATCAACCATCCACAACTACTACTACTCATGCATACAAGAAAAATCATCAAGAATGACAAGATTAGAGAACTCCCCATCCTGAGTTGGCTTGAGAGGTGGTGGTTGTCTTGAGCTTGCTCCCCCAAAGAACCTATTCCAACTTGAGAACTTCTCTTCACTTTGGCTCCTTTCTTTCTCTCCTTCTCTTTCTCTTTTTTCTTTCTTTTTCTTCTGAACATTCCTGTCACGCCCCGTTTCCCACCATACGGAAATACAGGCACGCAACTGAGGTCCAGCGAATGATATGCATCATCCATAAGTTGTACAATTATAAGCTCAACAAGATATTTATAACACATTCACGTAGGAAAATATAATGATCACATGAGCTGGAAATAGAATAACTATCATCTGGATAATACATCAACATCGGGTCAAGATGCTCGGGAATACAAGGTGCCTGATGCGGTTTATTTTTGGGAGACGTGTGGATGCACCAGGTGTGAGTTCGGACTCAATTTGTATTTGAAGGAGAATGCTGCTCGTCTGACGACCCTTGGCTGACCGGGGCGGAACCTGTGGCGACCTCAGGGTGATTCGGAGATCTGGGCTCGGATCAGAAGATTCGGATCCGAGGTCTTGTGTACCTGCAGACGGTCCTGAAACACCGGGGTTTGTCCCGGTGGCGGACCCTCCGACGATCTAGTCAGTCTCTGTGAGAGAGTAGCAATAACTAGGTGAATTTAAGTGGAAAAAGATTGATTACCTCCAAAAGGTGGGTGAGGGTCTAGTATTTATAGAGAACCTCAACCGGGTTTGGTTCCGTTTGGGAGCCGGGTCTGGACCCGAAAGCCCATGGGCCTGACGTGGCAGAAGGCCCAGGGGGTTTAGGGCTGACGTGGCAATACCAGGAGTGGTATAGGGCTGATGTGGCAAAGCCCTTAGTGGTATTTGGGGCTGACAGGGCAGATCATGGGGCTCCTGTGCTCCTGGGAGGATCTGAGGGCCTGGGCTGCGCCAAGTCATCTTCCTTGTACACCAGGATGGTAGGACGGCTTGGAAGGCTGTTGTGGATCGGAGGCCGAGGGCCATAGTCGCTCATCGGATACGAGGAGTCCGGATCTGTGGGGGTAAACTGGAGACTCGGCGCCGACCCTGTAGTGGAGGTTCGGTGCCGAACTGGAGGTTCGGCGCCGATCTGGACCACTGTTTTCACCATTCCTGAGTGAGAGTTGTATTGGGCCCTGGTTGGGCCCTAGGCCTTTCTTACCCCACCACACAAGCCCCCCACTCCTACGGGGGTGCGGGAGCTAGCCGTGGAGGAGTGTCTACGGGTGTAAAAAATGGGATGGCGAACCCCTGGGTCTTCCTGAGGGGGGCGTCCTGATTGTCTAGAGCGATCCTCGATCCGGCGAGAGCCTGTTAGGCGGTAAGGTTGATGGCGAGCCGTTGCTTCCTCCTGAGAAGAGTACCTCGGCGCTCAACCAAACCTCGAGAAGACGAGGGATTATGTGTCGGTGAGGGGGATGGCGAACTGGTATTTCTTCCTGAGAAGAGGGCCCTGGTGCTCGACCAAACCTCGAGATGACGAGGAATTACGTGTCGGCAAGGGTGATGGCGAGCCGTTGTTTCTTTCTGAGAAGAGTACCCTGGTGCTCGACCGCACCTCGAGAAGACGAGGGATTATGTGTCGGCAAGGGTGATGGCAAGCCGGTGATTCTTCCTGAGAAGAAGGCCCTGGTGCTGGACCCGACCTCGAGCTGGCGAGGGACTTATGGGCCAACAAGGGAGATGGCCAGCCGTTGGCCTTCCTGAGAAGACCACCCTGGTGTCAGACCTGGCCTCGAGCTTGGCGAGGGATTACGGGTCGGCAAGGGTGATGGCGAGCCGGTGATTCTTCCTTAGAAGAAGGCCCTGGTGCTCGACCGAACCTCGAGAGGATGAGGGATTATGTGTCGGCAAGGGTGATGGCGAGCCGTTGTTTCTTCCTGAGAAGAGTACCCTGGGCACGACCGAACCTCGAGAAGACGAGGGATTATGTGTCGGCAAGAGTGATGGCGAGCCGGTGATTCTTCCTGAGAAGAAGGCCCTGGTGCTCGACCGAACCTCGAGAAGACGAGGGATTACGTGTCGGCAAGGGTGATGGCGAGCCGTTGTTTCTTCCTGAGAAGAGTACCCTGGTGCTCGACCGAACCTCGAGAAGACGAGGGATTATGTGTCGGCAAGGGTGATGGCGAGCCGGTGATTCTTCCTGAGAAGAAGGCCTTGGTGCTCGACCGAACCTCGAGAAGACGAGGGATTATGTGTCGGCAAGGGTGATGGCGAGCCGGTGATTCTTCCTGAGAAGAAGGTTTGAGCAGCGTGGCCTGTCGTCTTTAGCGGAGTCTTGATGGCGCTTCCGGGATCCGTGTGATGTTCCAATTTTCTAGGGGCATTAAATGACGCCACCAGCCTGAACGCAGGTGGCGCATGGGCTTCCGGCAATTGGCCTTCCCAATGTCATAAAGGCTGGTCTTTGGGAGAGGCTATAAATACATCTCCCCCCCCCTAGTGGGCTTGATCACAGCGAAGGGTGGTTCAATGGCCATCTGAGGTGTCTGCTTCGGCGGGCGTCTCTCTTCTGATAAACTTTGTAGCGCCGATGGACCTTGAATCGGTGGCGACTCTGCTGTCCGGATCCTTTCTCGGGTCAGACGACCCCTATACGGTTGCCTGGCCCGAGAAAGATCAGGACGGGAGGGGTATCCACCGTGTCCTGGATCTGGGGGTGAAGAACCTCGGATATGTGGGTCAATCTTCTTTTTGTTAGGGTTCTAGGCGATGGTGGCTTTCCTCCCACTCGCGGACAATTCGGGGTTTCGGCTGACTTGGCCTTAAGCCCCGAGTTGTTCGAGGGTGAGAGAGGAGTCGACCGATCTCTGGAACCCAGGGCGCAGGCGGCGGTAGCTTTCCTGCCACCCGGGAACAATTTGGGGTTTTCGGCTGCCGAGGCTGTAAGCCCCAAGTTGTTCGCAGGTGAGAGGGGAGCTGACCGAGCCCTGTAGCCTTAAATCTTTTAAAGAGAAAATTTTTCGCCGAGTACTTTATCCGGTCCGACCCCTGGGTCTGGGTGCCAGCCTGGCATCGGATGACGTCAGCGGCCCACGTTTCGAGGATGTGGCGTGGTTTTCCAGGCACCCGCTACACGTCAATCGGTGAACAGTGATTGCAGAAATCGAGGAGTCGTTTCTCCCTTCTATAAATGTTCCCTCCTCTCCCCCTATCGTTCCCTTCATATTCGCCTCTTCCTTTTTCTAAAAAATTTCCCAATACCTCAGTCTTCGTCTCTACCGTTCGCTGTACCAGGATCGTTCTTCCGAAGCGACCCCCGGTTTGTTGGTAAGTTTGATTTAGTATAGGCACAGATGGATAGGGCTCAGTCTGGCTCGTCGGCGTCGACTTCTGGGGGGAACGCAAAACCCGCCTCTAAACCGACTTCGTGGGAGGAGTCCGATCTCGAGGGGGAGTCTGTAGGCGACGATCAGCCCGTGTATGAGGTGAAGCCGCTGCGGTCTCGAAGGTTTCTTGTTGTGGAGAGTAGTGATTCTGAGGAGGGGGACGGCAGTTCCGCCGCAGATCAGATTCTAGGGCAGGTTCCTGGAGAGGAGGAGGGAGTCGAGGGGGCCCAGGTAGGAGGTCAGGGCGGGGGTTCGAGCTCCCTGCCGACGGGTCTGGGGCGATTATCTACCCCCTCCCCGGAACGGGCCAAGAAGAAAAAGAGGGCTTCGAAGATAGGGGGATCGAGTCAGGTGCCTGCTAACTTAAGGACAGGGTCATCTGTACAGCCTAAGTCGTTCCGTTGGTATCCCGACGATCTTTCTGATAAGGAGGCATGTGGGGTCCAACCGTCGTCGCCAAGCTGGAAGAGGGTGATCGTGGACGCACTTCCGACCGTTCTGGAGGCAGGTAATTTGGAGGCTTTGCGTTCGGCGTACCATATTGGGTCCAGCTACGAGCTCATGCTGCCGAGCTCCACTCTTCGACCGACCGACCCTCTGCCGGATCGGTATTGCGTCTTCCCCGTGGATGCCTTTGTCTCCGGTCTGAGGTTGCCTGTTCATCCCTTCGTCCGCGAGGTGTTGAACTGGGCGACCTTGGCGCCGATGCAGTACGGACCCAATTCTTGAAAGCAGATCATCTACTTCGTGTTGCTGTGCGAGGAGCAGAGGGTACCTCTACGGTTGAATGTCTTCCGAGCGATGATGATGATCGGCTCGTCGGCTGAGGGTATCTACTACATTTCGCCTCGGGGAAAGGGGAAAGTTGTCCACGGTCATTCGGACTCCATTAAGGAGTGGAAGAAGAAGTATCTGGTGATTCGGAGCGAGGAATCCTGGGACATCCCCACTCGGTGGAACCACTTTAAGCCGAGCTATAAAACGCCGAAGCCGAGGGACCTGACCGCCGAGGAATGGGGGTTCGTTGAGCGCCTCCGTTTGTCATATAGCGTCGACTGGGCGAAGGTGACCGAGGGCCACTTGGTGAATGCCGGACTGAGCCTGGCCGATCTACGTATGTAGTTGTTTCTTTCTTTTTGTCCTCATTGTTCCTCTGTGCTCATTGCCCTTACTGGATCTTTTTGCAGGTATGGATCCTGAGTCGATTAAGGCGAAAAGGCTCGAAATGAAGAAGGAGGAGGCCAGGAAGAAGATGAAGACGAAGGGGTCGTCCTCGGGGGTTTCTGAGGCCCCTGTTCAGCCGCGGATCAAAAGGGCTCGTTCGGAGACGGTCAAGGACGCGGTGGTTCAGAGTGGTCCGGACCAGGGCAAGGTTACCGATCTTGATAAGGAAAAGGGATCTCTGGCGGATCCGGAGATAGAGGAGAGGCTTCGGCGACCGTGGGTGCCGAGTTGGTCGATCCGTGAGGGAGACTGTTTGACCCGAGGGCGGCAAGCTGTCGAGGTGGCGAGTAAGTTGGCGACCCCCCGGGATCGTTCGGAGATGAAGACTGAGACCCTGGATGAGGCGTATACTCTCCTCGCGCAGGCCAATGTGCTGGTAAGTCTGTCAACCTCTTTTGTCCCGTGATTACTGTGTAGAGGAGGTTCCCTTAGTTGTGTTTGGTGGCTGCAGGCGACCGTGCAGGGGGCCCACGTGAGGGACCTTTACGAGGCTGCTTTGAAGCGGGAGCGTGATCGGGCGGACAAGGCCGAGCAGGCAACGAAGGAAGTGAAGACAGAGCTCGAAGGCTCTCAGAAGAGGGAGCAAGAGATGAAGACGGCCTTCGACAAGGAGAAGGGGGAATGGGCTGAGAAGATGGCGGCTCAGGAGAAGGAGTTTGCCAAGGAGCGGAAAGAGCTGACAGAGACGAGTCAGCTCCTGGTGATCAATGCTCAAGATTCATGTTATGCGAGGGCAATCAACCATGTGAGGCACTTCTTCCCGACCCTTGATTTGTCCAATTTCGAGTATGACATGGAGGTCGAGGGGACACCGAAGACCCCTGTCGAAGAAGGGCCTGCTCCTGACCCGCCCGTCGACCCCCTCGTGGAACCGCCTGCTGATGCCGAGGTGGGAAAACACGCTGTGTAACTTTTTGCTTTTCTATTTCTCTCTTCCGATTGTATTTGCCTCCCGCGGACTGGCCACCGCATTTTTTGTAAGAAGAGACTTGATTTATAGAAATGGATTTTTTTGACCAGCCAAGTGTTCTGACTCCGGGTGTTTCCAGTCCTCCTTGCTTATGCGTTTTGAGTTGGCTGGTTTTCTTGTAGGTTGTGGCTCCTCTTCCCGAGGTGGACCCCCATCGCTCCGACGTGGCGTGGCTCCGGAGCAAAGTTGAGTCCCTGGAGGCCACGTTGGTTCGCTACCGAAAGGGGGCTCGTGATACTGACGCGGCTTTTAACTATTACCGGAATAAGTCTGAGGCCTTGAGTGAGGAGGCGAGCCGGTTGAGGAGGGCGATGGTGGACCGGAACCTCGGAGGCATCGGTTTTGGACATACCATGTCGAACGCCTCGGTGCAGAGGCCTCCATCCGAGAGGTTACTTCGCGATGTCATAGTGGAGAAGGAGATGGAGATATACCGCTACAAGACGATGTTGGGCATTTCGTCCTCTTCCTCCGTGGGTCGGCGAGCGGAGGGAGTCCCTTCTGCGCTGCTCCTGCTGGAGCGCATGCGACCAGTGGATGCCCAGAACTCCGTGGCTGGTGCGTCTACCGTGGCTGAGCCGATGGACCGTCATGATGGGGAGAGGGCTCCTAGCCGTTCGGTCGGAGTGGTCCCGCCCTTTGTTGGACCCGAGGGGCCCTAAGATGGTAGCTTCCTTCGGCTTGAGATGAGTGGAGCGGTCCTGTAACGGTCATTGTTTGTTTTCTCATAATCGACCAAAGGTATGAATAAAGAATTCTTTTTCCCCTTTGCTTTGTTTAGGGATGTAGTGAATGTCGGCGGAGGCGTGGTTCGGCTCCGTCGATCCGTGAGGGATCAACGCGGAGCCTTAGTATGAGCCCCTGGCTCGAAGCTGGGTTGGGCCTACCGAGGCACTGGGGATGATACCGGAGTGAGGGTTCGGGGGCCTATCCCGATGTTCGGCGTTTAAGTCGGGTCTGCCGAATCGTTTGGAGTTCGACAAAAAGGAGATTCCTTTCATACCAGATGGGGGGGGGGGGGGTCATCGAAACCGCCCTTTACACATGAGGGTTTTTCATACATGAGCCAAGTTTAGACCCTATGTACGCTTTTCTAGCAACTTCATCAGGTGCTCGGTGTCGATTAAGAATCTTCGGATGGGGATGGTCCAGGGCCGGTATCGTCTTGTACACATATCGCCTCCGGCTCCTGGTCTTCGATACTTGGCTTCAAGAGAACTTCTATGAGCACTGTCTGATCGAGACCCTCGAAGGAGGAAGGGGCGAGTTTGGACAGCGCGTCTGTTTGAGCGTTCTGTTCCCGGGGGACTCTGATAACTGTGGCGCAGCTGAAGGACGCCAGGAGTCGCCTGACTGCCGCCAAGTACCTAGTCATGCGATCATCGCGGGCCTCGTATTCTCCGATGATCTGGTTGACCATGGGCTGAGAATCGCTGTAGAGATCCCTGGTAGGTCGGAAGGCTTCCAAGCGAAGAGATCATCGTTGCGACGGACGCAGGCGATGATGCAGGTTTTCAAGTCCTGGGTGAGCGAGCGGTTTATCCGGAACCACTTTGATTCATCCTTGGCGTCGAACGGGACCTCTTCTAGTTCGTCGACAGGCTCGGGAGCTGGGCCATCTTTCTCGGGTATGAGTTTAGCGGCGTCGAGAGGGAACACACCCTCTCCGACGGTAGTCATATAGCACGACTGCGCGACTTCGCGGCTACCTCAGACGATGCCCACCCCTTGGGGGGTGGGGAATTTGAGTTTTAGATGGTAGGCCGAAGGTACCGCTTGGAGGGAGCTCAGTCCGGGTCGGCCGAGAACGGCGTTGTAGGCTGCCTTGATGTTGACAATCATGAAGTCCATGGATTCGGTCCTCTCGACAGGAGCCGACCCTGCGGTGACCTCGAGGGTAACAATCCCTTCTATTGCGACAGGGGCGCCGGAGAATCCATGGAGCGGGTATCCGGGGGGTTTGAGCTTCCCACCGGGTAATTCGAGGATCTCGAAGGTTTTGAGGAAAAGAATATTAACTGGGCTACCGTTGTCAACGAGGATTCGGCGCACCTCACAGTTAGCCATGCGGAGGCCAATGACGAGGGCATCGCAGTGGGGTAGGTAAACGCCTTCGAGGTCTTCTTCTGAGAAGCTGACTGGCCCCGGCTGTGGCTCGGACGAGGGGTTGTCTTGGACAACGTTCGCCTCTTGGAGGAGGGCTTTTCGGGGTGTATTTGGCCCTCCTCCCATCGGCCCCCCGTGGACATAGTGCAAGATGAATGGCGTATCCATGGTTCCTTTGGACCCGAGATCCTGTTCACGGAGGTGGGTCGACGTATGGTTCGGAGGCGAAAGCCTCCGGCTTCTATCATCTCGCCGATCCCGTTGGCCTTCTCGGGTGAACTGTCGGAGGAACCCTTGTGAGACGAGTTCCTCAATTTCGTCTTTCAGGGCTCGGCATTGATCGGTATCGTGCCCACGACTTCTGTGGAAGCGACAGTAGAAGCGCTGGTCTTGATTCCTGTTGCTATTAGGTCGGGGAGGTAGTCGGACGATGCCTTTGTCTTCGATTTCTAAGAGGATGGCGGATATATTATGGGTCAAGGGAGTGTATCTTTCGAAGTGGGGGACCGGCGGGACCTTCTTCGTGGCCCCCGCGTCCCTCGGAGCTTTCTTTAATGATTCGACTTCTTCGACCTTCCTCTTTCCCTTCCCGATGGCCTCCCGGGTATCTTTGGGGTTAAGGGCCTCTTCCGCTCTAATGTACTTCTCGGCCCTTTTGAGGAGGTCGGGAAAGTCGATGGGGGGTTTCTTCGCCAGAGAAGCTTTCAGCTGTCCCTGACGGACGTTGTCCCGAAAAGCCGCCGAGGCGATGCCTGGATCAAGGGAGGAGACCGCCCTCGCTTCCGTGGTAAACCTCTGGACGAACCCTCTGAGGGACTCACCGTCTATCTGTCTGAGCCCAAGTAAAGAGGCGCTGGTCCTTTCCGCCTTCCGGCTGGTGACGAAGTGAGCAAGAAAATTGCCTTCTAGTTGGTCGAAGGAGTGAATGGAGCCGGGGGTGAGCTTTGAGAACCATTCACGAGCCGGACCTCGAAGGGTGGCCGGGAAGGCTCGGCACAGCAGGGGATCCGAGGCGCTGTGAATCATCATGAGGGTTTTGAAGCCCTCTATGTGATCAGCAGGATCTCCCTCGCCGTCGTAGGTCTCGAATTGAGGAGGTCGGAAGTTCCGGAGTATTCCTGCCTGGAGGATGGGGGCGGAGAAGGGAGGTCGGACAGGTCTGTACCCCTGGGCTGCCCGTCGGTCGCCGTCTTCCATATGATCGAGGCGGTCCTCCATTTCTTGGAGGCATCTTAGGAGTATGCCATCGTCTTCTGGCTGGTTCGTTGAAGGGCATGATGCGCTGGTCTCGACATCCGACCCTGTTTGGGAGTGGAGGGTTTCCTTCTCGGGGGTCCGTCGGAGGGCCCCGAGAATTTCTCTCCGGAAGTCTTGGAACTCCTCGTGAGTGGCGGGGGCTCCCTCGATCCGATGTGGTTGGTCTGGAGGCTGCCTTCCGATGCGGCTGAGTGCCGATCTCCGTCCCTCGGGCGACGGTCTCGGATGGTTCGGGGTCGGGTTGGAAACGGCCCTTCGCCTATTGCGGATAACCTGTCGGTTGACGATTACTCCCCGTAGGTCAGGCTGGACTGTACGGGTGGCGCTCCACTGGGATCCCTGATGGGAATCTTCATGCCTTGATGCGCGTGGCCCGGCATTGGTGTTTGGTGGGGGTGTGTCCCATCGGTTGACGGAGGACGCAGCCCCCTGGCCTCTGGAGGCCATAGGAGTTCGGCTGTCGAGGTCGCTCGATGGTCGGGCTCGGGTCGGTTTCTGAAGCAGTGTTCCCACAGACGGTGCCAACCTGATGCGGTTTATTTTTGGGAGACGTGTGGATGCACCAGGTGTGAGTTCGGACTCAATTTGTATTTGAAGGAGAATGCTGCTCGTCTGACGACCCTTGGCTGACCGGGCGGAACCTGTGGCGACCTCAGGGTGATTCGGAGATCTGGGCTCGGATCAGAAGATTCGGATCCGAGGTCTTGTGTACCTGCAGACGGTCCTGAAACACCGGGGTTTGTCCCGGTGGCGGACCCTCCGACGATCTAGTCAGTCTCTGTGAGAGAGTAGCAATAACTAGGTGAATTTAAGTGGAAAAAGATTGATTACCTCCAAAAGGTGGGTGAGGGTCTAGTATTTATAGAGAACCTCAACCGGGTTTGGTTCCGTTTGGGAGCCGGGTCTGGACTCGAAAGCCCATGGGCCTGACGTGGCAGAAGGCCCAGGGGGTTTAGGGCTGACGTGGCAATACCAGGAGTGGTATAGGGCTGATGTGGCAAAGCCCTTAGTGGTATTTGGGGCTGACAGGGCAGATCATGGGGCTCCTGTGCTCCTGGGAGGATCTGAGGGCCTGGGCTGCGCCAAGTCATCTTCCTTGTACACCAGGATGGTAGGACGGCTTGGAGGGCTGTCGTGGATCGGAGGCCGAGGGCCATAGTCGCTCATCGGATACGAGGAGTCCGGATCTGTGGGGGTGAACTGGAGACTCGGCGCCGACCCTGTAGTGGAGGTTCGGTGCCGAACTGGAGGTTCGGCGCCGATCTGGACCACTGTTTTCACCATTCCTGAGTGAGAGTTGTATTGGGCCCTGGTTGGGCCCTAGGCCTTTTTTACCCCACCACGGTGCCAAAATTAAAATAGTACGATAAGCAGTTTGCTATAACAACTAGATAAAATAGAGACTGAAAGAAAAACAACATGAAGTAGTAAGAAAGCAACAACGTTCGTCTAGAGAGTTTGCTCGTCGGGTCCATTAATACCTGTATAATTATTAACTCAAAAAAAATGAAAAAGTACCCGTTAGAGCAAGCTTCGGGCAGCAAGTAGCAACAAGCAGTAAAAAGGGGTAATATAACAAGATATAACATGGAAGAAACAAGAAGTAGCAGTGCAAATACAATATGGAAGGAAGCAAGAACTGGGACAATATGATCATGTAACTAATTACCGTAAACTAGTGTAATCAAGACTTCAAAATATAATCAATTGATAACCAAGTCGCAGTTAATCAATTATCATGTAATCAAGAATCGAGTCATGTAATCGAGAATCATGTGATCAAGAATCAAGAGTTATGTAATCAAGGATCATGCTTAGTGGAAATCTCAAGTTTATCTGTTTTATTAACTTATCTAATGCACGCAATCCTGTATCCCATACCACAAGTTCGGTACATATCAATCATGTGACGTTTAGACTTAAGTAGTGAATTCTATAGGTTTATGTACTTGGGTCTTCTAGTGATAGTATCAAGACATATAATCATGAATCATGTAATCGAGAATTATGTAATCAAGAATTGTGTAATCAAGAATCACTATTTCGAAAAATATGGGCCCCCTTCCGAGTATACTCTCCTATATTGTCCACTATTAAGTCGTACCCTTATAACTTCGGCTTGTTATTCTTTTATAATTAATTATGAATATGCAGTTGGTACGACTAGTAGAACAGTGTAATCAAGACAGTTAATCTAGAAAAATATCAAGGGCAGTAATCATGTTATGAGATATAATGGGTACATGTATCGAGAGTAGTTATTTAAATTATCAAGTGGTATAAAATGCATGCTATCAACCTATTATATCTATGCAAGTTATTATTACAAGAACAATAATACACTCAGTTCATTAATTATGAAAAATAACGGGTTTATATGCAAAAACGTAGAGATGAATTTTTAGACAACTTGACATATCTGCATTCAAATTCACTTTCCCGTTGTTGCAGAAAAGCAAATCCAATTCCGTCAGAGATTCTAAAAAGTAGACTCTCTTTCGGTTCCAACGCATTTTCACACGATACATTCTAGAGACAGTAGCTATACGTAAAATTTATTCTTCATTGGATTCGATGTTTCGCGCGCATTCTGAAAATTCAGTGTCACAATACTAGAATTGCGATATCGAACAATCTATACATCGGATTGAGAAATTGTAAGATGTTCTGGATATCTAGAC
Source organism: Hemerocallis citrina (assembly GCA_017893485.1). NCBI lineage: Eukaryota > Viridiplantae > Streptophyta > Magnoliopsida > Asparagales > Asphodelaceae > Hemerocallis > Hemerocallis citrina. The sequence continues at coordinate 180,804,527 of CM030366.1, read as the reverse complement.
TCGAAGGGCTACTATTTTCATGTAGAAAGTTTTTCGATCCAGTATCGGGATCATGGTCAAATTCTCAGTACAAGAGACCGGTTAGTGATCCTGTGCAAGTTCAGAAATTCACGATATGACAGTACTAAAATCGAGATATCTCACAATCTATACATCCGATTGAGAAACCGTAAGATGTTCTGGATTCGGAACTTGATGGGCTACGATTTCCACATAGGAAATTTTCAATCCAGTATTGAGAACATGGTCGAATTCTTAGTGCAAGGTCAAAAAATTTAGAGATAGTAAGGTTGAATATTCGATATTCGATAACACGATTCGAAATGTGTTAACGGTTCAATCTTGAGTTGATATAGCATGAAACGAGTCAGTAGAATGGAATTTTACAATAAAACATGATGATAACTAGACTAATTGCCACGAGTCCATGAAAAATACTTGTACGAGAACAAAAACAGTGTACAAGATACTTGCCTTATAACATGACGATTATGGTGGTGGTGTTAATCACGGAAAGAAGAATCGACGTCGGCAACGGACGAAGGCACAACGGCGGTAAGAATGGTGGCAAGACGGTAGCGAGCGAGCAACGATAGCAACGGTGAGCGACGGTGATGAGCGACAACAACAACAAGGTGGCGTGGCGTGAGGAGACGGAGTGAGTTCGGGTTGTTCTTCGAGGTTCGTGGGACCGTAGAAGCGCATTCGTCGGCTCGAATGTGGAGGATAAAGTGGAGCTCGGGGGTTGGCTTGGGCTCTCGGGTGTGAAGAAGGCAGAGGAAGATGATGGCGGGAGGAGGAGAAGCAAAGAAGAAAAGAAGAATATGTAGTGAGAATGTTGCATGTATGTGTGCATATATATAGAAAGAAAGTGAGATGACAGCATGCTAATGCATGCATGGTGCATGCAACGTGTATATTATATATATAATATAATATATGGTATAGGTTAGGAGGAGGTGTAGAAAAATGTGGTTGGCTAAAATGTGGTTGGCTGTCGAAAAATGTAAAAGAAGACAGAAGAGGGGGTTGACGGAAGAGGGGGTTAGGAGTAGTAGGGTGGTGGAGGTAGAGTAGAGTAGGAGAAAAATAAGAAAGTTAGGCGTAGAATTAGGCAGGGTGGTTTGGCTTTGAGTAAGTGATTAGTGGGAGCGGGTTAGGTTTTAGGATTTGGATTAGGATTATGATTAATAAGGGTTTAAAATTTGTATTTAAACACCGATCGAAAAATCACAAAATTATGGAATTGATCAAAAAAATATTCTGGCTCTAGATAAAGAGTCCAAAGAGAAAATAAAATTGATCTAAAGATTGAAGTACAAAAATTCACGTAATAAAATACATACAACTGAAATAGGGAGTTACAGTTCCAGAGCTTGGGACGGGAAAAGAAGGGGTTTTAATGAAAAAGGGAGTGAGGAAAGAGGGAGGAAAGCGTGCGCGGGGGGGGGGGGGGGGGGGGGGGGGGTAGGGTGTAGGCTAGGTGGTTTTGTACAAAACCTTGTCTTAGCTCTTAGTTTTGAGTTGGAGTTTGGCTAAAATTATTTGGTCTTGATCAAGCCCTAAATGAGACATAAGAGGTTAGATTTGAGTGTATGCAAAGTATACTCATTGTTGCTTCATACAATTGCGTATTTGCATACGTACAACACATAAAACTAGTGCATATACTAGTATCGGTCCGTCACATTTTCGCACATTGTTAAGAAAGCAACCATCCACACTAACCGCCCCGCAAACAAAAAAACGCACCTCACATCAATCATACGTTCGTTCTGTCCCCAGAATGACGTTAGTGGGAGAAAAGAAAAGAAAGACAAACAACACCTAAAACAAAACTGGATACAAAGCCTTTATACGACTCTCCGGCTCCCAGGTGGCTTCTTCCATGAACTAGTTTTTCCAGAGAACCTTGATCATCGGGATGAACTTGTTCCTCAGTACCTTGTTCTGATGACCAAGTATCCTGACTAGTTGCTCCTTGTAGGTAAGATTAATCTGCAAATCTTTCGGAACCTTTGGTAACTGATGGCTCGAATCCGACACATACTTCCGTAGCATAGAGACGTGGAACACGTCATGGACTTGAGATAACTCGGCCGGTAACTCCAACTTATAAGCCATCCTTTCAATCCTCTTCAGAATTTTTTATGGTCTAATGTACCTCGGGGCTAACTTTCTGCCCTTTCCGATCTGATAACTCCCTTCGTCGACAACACCTTGAGAAATACGGAATCACCTTCCTCAAATTCCAGCTCTCTTCGGCGATTGTCTGCATAGCTCTTCTGCTTGCTCTGTGCTCCCTGTAGTCTCTTCTGAATAAGCTCGATCTTTTCTGACGTTTGTTGTACGATTTCTGGCCCATACATTTGCCGCTCTCCTACCTCGAACCAACAAACGGGTGTTCGACATCTTATGCCATACAAAGCTTCATAAGAGGCCATGCCAATGCTTGCCTGATAACTGTTATTGTAAGCAAATTCTACCAAGGATAAGTATTTCTCTCAACTTCTTCCAAAGTCCAAAATGCATGCCCTCAACATGTCTTCAAGAATCCTGTTGACCCTCTCTGTCTGTCCATCGGTCTGTGGATGAAAAGCTGGGCTGAAATCTGTTCTGGTCCCCAATGCTAACTGTAGACTTTGCCAAAATCGAGATGTAAGTCTTGCATCTCGGTTGGATACTATCGACACTGACACTCCATGTAGCTTCACTATGTTCTCAATGTAGATATCAGCCAACTTCTCGACTGACCAAGTCGTCTTTACTAAAAGAAAATGTGCCGATTTTTTCAATCAATCCACAATCACCCATATTGAGTCATTTCCTTTAGGGCTCCTGAGTAATCCAGTAATAAAATCCATACTGATGTTCTCTCATTTTCACTCTGGAATGGATAGAGGCGATAGCAATCATCCTGGTTTCTGATTCTCGGCTTTAACCTGTTGGCACGTCAGACATTTGGCCACAAACTCTACTACGTCTCACTTCATTCCTGACCACCAATAGTACTGTTTTATATCACGATACATCTTGGTGCTTCCGGGGTGAATCGCAAGCAAAGTGGAGTGAGCTTCCTTCATGATGTCTTCTCTTAACTCCTTGTCCTTTGGTACACACTGTTTGTTACCAGACCATAGTGAACCTTCTCTTATACTGAATTCGGGCAGTTCTCGGTCGTGCACTTGCTTCTTCATGGCTTCCATCTTCGGGTCTTCAGTTTGAGCCTTCTTCACCTGCTCATTCAAGCTTGGCTGTAATACCAACTGCGCCAAAATTGCACTTAAGTGTTGAGCGACTACTTCGATGCTTGCCTACCGGATCTCCTCATCTAGCTCCTTCCGGGTCACTACCAGTGTAGCCATACTCCTTTTCCTGCTAAGCGCATCTGCTACCACGTTGGCCTTTCCTGGGTGATAAATAGTTTCCGGCCTGATGTCTTCGAGTACTTCCAACCATCTCATCTGCCTCAAATTAAGGTCCTTCTGCCGGTAGATATACTTCAAGCTCTTGTGGTTAGTGTATATCTCCACCTTTGCTTCGTAGATATAATGCCTCAATGATTTTAAAGCAAAGATTATGGCTACAAGTTCCAGGTCGTGAGTCAGGTAGTATTTCTCGTGTGGTCGTAGTTGTCTTGATCCATAAGCTATAACCTTGTCTTCCTGTATCAGCACACATCCGAATCCCAAATACGATGCATCACTGTAGATGACATAGTCCTTGTCCTCCTGAGGTAAAACCAATATAGGTGCAGAGATCAATCGACTCTTTAGTTCTTAGAAACTATCTTCACACTTCTCTGTCCAGTCAAAATTTTGGTTCTTCTTGGTCAAAGCTATAACGGGTACAACTATCCTTGCATACTTTTGGATAAACTTTCGGTAATACTGTAATGCCCTAGAATAAAGTGAAATATTTTCTATATATTACTTGTTCTAAACTAAGTTAAGATTTGAATGGATCGATGTATGATTATTGAATTAAATAACCATGCATGTGTATACACTAGGGTTAGGGTATGGTAACCTAGGGTTAATAACCTAGGGTTAAGGCTAACCCTCATCCTAATCAAACCCTAGCACAAATCTTGATGAAGATCTAAAGGTTGGAATTGCACATGAAGAGTTCTTTATGAAGACTTCTAGTTGACTTCGGAAACTTCTAGTCTTGTGTGCTGGCATTAAATCTCACCCTCCACCTCCACTCAAATAATCCTAGCTCATCCCCTCCCTCCATATCCATTTTTGGCCGGCCCTAGCTCAAAGAAACCCTAGATCCCTTCCTCTTCTATAAATGACCCCTTCACTCACCTTCTCATTCTCTTCTCATTTACCTTGTTTTGTTTCAAAAAAAAAAGGAGGAAGAAAGAAGGAAAAAAAGGAAAAGGTGAAGTTCTCTTGTTGTAGTAGAAGAGTAGTAAAGAAGGAGAAGAGTTGGAAGCAAGGAGCATCTCAAGGAGCAAGGAGCAAAAGACCAAGGAGTTCTCTTGCAAAACCAAGAGTGGGTGATTCTCTTAAACTCAAAAAAAAAAAAAATTTAGTTTTTTCCTTGCGTGTGTGATTCTATCACGTAGTAGGAACTAAGAGAATCTTATTTTACATATGTGATCATTTACATGATAAGAGAAAATAATTTGTATGGTAGAACTCTCTTTTCATAATATCTTGTTAAATAACCATGTATGACTAGGTGGGTTTGGGAATTTCTAACTCATAAACAGTGTGGAATTTTGAACTCAAACTTTGGGGGTTTGTTTTTCTTTATGTCTAGAGCTTACATGATTTTTTTTAAAAATATTTGGAAGTTGTTTGATAGCCCAAACACTAGCTCAAAATTCGGACAGCAACTACAAGCAGAAACTGCTGCTTTGGAAAATTTTCTCGTAACTTCAAAAAATCATAACTAAACATTGGTTGGGTATTTTTAGCTGAAATTTTTTTTGGATGTTATTGTATGTGTCTACAATCATAATCCCAAAATTTACATTTTTCTGAAGTTGTTTGATACCTCAAAAAAATTGCTAAGTCCCACTGGTCTGAGAAGCCCAAGCTGAAGATTCCTGCTTAGGGACTGAAGTTCACCTATGCATAACTACTTTTGTGTATGTGATATTGCTATGAAGTTTTGTAATTAGCTTTTGGTATGAGTCTATTTTATGATCCCAAAATTTTAGAATTTTTAGATGAAATTTGATAAGGTTTCAAAAATAAATCGTGAATAGAAGCAAAAACCTTGTCTGAAAAGCAGTGGAGATTTTGTGTCATATTTGTAGAGTCATAACTCTCCGCGTAGTAAGAGTTTGGATACAATTGTTGGATACATTGTAATGGTATATGTCTAGTGATGGATTCTTAAATTTCATGACCTTTGGCCAAGGGGTTGATTTTATATGGAATTTTGACTAGACTGTGTTTAATACTTAGTGCTGATTACACAGTATGTACGTTTGTGATTTTCTGGAAAGATGGGTTTGGAATTTGCCAAAATGATGAACTAAGTACTTATAGTAGAGACCTTAAGCTTTTCAAAAAAACCTAGGAACTTGTGATTCCGAGTTATGTAGTAATTGATATGATTTTTTGAAGGCACTGGACTGATCCATCCACCCTTAGAAGTCATCACTTTGCATACGTGTGACTTGTTCTCAACTCTCAAGTGTTAAATTGAGAAGTTGGGGGTATTTCTATACCACAATCCTTGGAAAATTTTGTTTCTTAGGTAGATTAAGATATGGGTAGAGGCTTGGATGACATTTGAGTCGTTGACCTTGTCTAAGTTAGATGCCTACACTGATCAACCATTAGGCCAACTTGGAGACTTCCGCCCTAACATTTGAAAGTGACTAACTCGGGCGCCGGCGACTTCGTAGGAGATGATCACGGGCCGAGTTGAGGACAAGACTAAATGGGGGAGCGGCGAGCAAGTGATTGCATCGCCAAGGCCGCAGGTTGATATACCAGAACGAGGGTTTCTAGTAGGGAAATCACTTGAGACTAGGAATAACTTAGACTAGGAGATCATTTGGTGACCATGCTCTTGTTACGTGTCTAGGTGGACTTGTTGTCTATTAGATTTTTTCGTCACCTATGAACTGCAGTAGTTTCTAGCAAATGGTAGTCATGTGTTGTACTCTCCTGTCATTAGGGATACGTGCAGCGGTGCGTATCTTGTACTGTTGATTCCTGAAGTACCGTGGTAAGAACGAGATGAGATTTCCTGGCGGATAGGGGGAAATAGACCTTCGAGGCCGTCAAGTTCTATGCTGGTGGACACGAACGGGTTATATGGGCTGCGGTCCTGTGAATCTTCGGTGCCATAGGTATGCTGCAGTATATCTGTAAGTTCGTCACGGCTTTTGAGTGGGATCCGAGAGTCGGGCACTAGTGGCAAACCGAGACACCACTAAGTGACTACAGAAACGGATGTGACCGATTAATCTTCAACCTTATCAACCACGATCTATCTATCAGGAACAGGACGAATACATGAGTAGGATGCATGGCGAGGGTTCAAAACCCTGAGTTTGGAGACAACGACTTGATTTGAAAAATATATAGTATGGGATGCATATATTTCCAAAGTCTTGCTTGCATTAGATTTAGTGCATTTTGGCTTGTGTATTAGAGTACTAGGGCATTGTCATACACGGACACCTTGAACCCATCTCCACCTTCCTTCTTTTGTAACTTTTCTATTTAATCTTGATTTGTCTAGTTTGGAGATCGCTGCTTTTATCAGCCTCACGTCAGTAGAATTACTGACGTGCCCACTCTTTTAGGTGCTAGATTGCCGACCCAGGGAGCCCAGGAAGCCCAAGACAGATGATGTGCCCAAGTGACAGTATCGAGTGTTCATCCTTTACATTTTTGTAAATTTTTGTAAACTCTGATTTGTAAATTTCTGAAATAGTGTAAAATTGTAACACTCGAACTTGTACATCATGGAATAAAATTTTTTAAATTTTTCTGCATTTTCCTATATTGTGATTGTTTGAATGAAAGATTCTGGTTTGTGTCACGAATTAATAGTGTGGGGATTCGGGGCGCTACAAATACCCAGTCATACCCAGAAAACTCCTTACTTTCTTCACTATCTTCAGTTGTGGCCATTCCTTAACTGCTTCAATCTTCTGAGGATTCATTGCTACTCCCTCCTTAGAAAGGATATGGCCTAGAAATGCAACTTCTGTTTTCTAGAACTCACACTTGGACAATTTGACGTATAACTGATGCTCTTGTAACTTGCTCAGGACTGTTGTAGATGTTCAACATGATCATCTTCCGTCCTTGAGTACACAAAAATGTCGTCAATGAAGACCACAACAAACGAGTCAATAAACGGACGTAGAATTCTGTTCATCAAGTTCATGAAGATTGTTGGAGCATTAGTCACTTCAAACGGCATAACCAAGAATTCATAATGTCCATGCCGAGTCCGAAAAGCTATCTTAGGTACATCCTCTTCCTTGACTCGCACTTGATGATATCTGGAACGTAGATCAATCTTGGAAAATACTGCTGCTCCGTGAAGCTGATCGAACAAATCATCGATCCTAGAAATTGGGTACTTGTTCCGAATAGTGATCTTGTTCAATTCCTGATAATCAATACACATCTTGGCTGATCCGTCATTCTTTTTAACAAGCAATACTGGTGCTCCCCAAGGTGATGCACTTGGTCTGATGAATTTCTTCTGCAAGAATTCCTCAATTTGCTTCTTGACCTCATTCTGCTCTACTGGCGCCATTCTATAGGGTGCTTTGGATACTAGAGTGCTACCTGGCTGAACTGTGATGCTAAACTCGACATCTCGGTGTGGGGAAAGTCCAGGTATATCCTCCAAAAATACAAGTGGAAAATTTCTCACCACAGGTATCTTGTTCACCTCTTCAGGTACTCGCACTTCACTAGTAGCTGCAATGATCGTTGCTCCCGATCTCTTCTCTCCGTAGAATACAAGTTCCACTCCTTCAGCTGAGATGACTACCTCTTTCTTAGAGTCGATGCTAGCCTTATGCCTCGACATCCAATCCATACCAATAATGACATCTGTTCCGGCAAAGCTCAATTCTAACAAGTCGATGCTTAAGGTTTTCCTGTTAATCTGGAGTTTACATCCCCTATAGCATAGATTTGTAGTGGGGGTTGCCCCTGATGGCGTAGCCACCATCAAAGCTAAATCTGGAATTGCCTCTTGTGTGCATCTTAATTTTCTTGAAAAAGATTTTGACACAAAAGAATGAGTCGATCCACTACCGAACAAGACTGTAGCCAAAATTCCATTTATATAAATATTTCCTGCTACAAAAGTTCATCCTTCATCAACTTCCAAAAACCCAAAATACAACTTAGAACTTCATTACATCATTTCCTTACATACCAGTAATTACCCCCTTCATCTTCTTCAGCATCCTTCTTGGTTAAGGAGAACACCATTCCTTGACGCATAGGCTTCTTTCCTTTGTCGGTTGCTCCCGACCCTGCCCTGTTGTTGTTCCTTGAGTTTTGGGGACAATTCGGCTTAATATGCTCTTCTAGCCCGCACTGGAAACATCTCTGTGCAGTCCTCCTGGGGCATTGATCCTTGAAGTGTCCCTGCTCTCCATAGTGGAAGCAGCCTTCGGGCTTGAATCCTTCCATCTTGGCACTGGTTTTCTGGAATTCTGACTCTTGCCCTGTTTCTTGAATTTGGTTGTTGGGGTGGATCTCTTCCCTTTGTTCCAAAACTCCGTTCTTCCTTGACTCTGATTCATGTCTGCCTCTGTCACCACAACTCGCCTCACCAGCTTGTCGAATCGGCGAATGCCCAACGAAACTATCCTCGACCTCAGTCTAGGCCTAAGCCCTTACTCAAACCTCTGGGCCTTCTTCGATTCCTCCTGGACCATCTCCGGTGCATACCGAGACAGCTGAGAAAACTTCGTCTCATACTCCCTGACAGACATATTTCCCTCATTCAAATTGTGGAACTCCATTGCCTTCTCTTCTTGCACATCCAGGGAAAAATAGTGCTGTCGGAATTCCTCGAAGAAATCTTCCCAAGTGATCTGACCTTCTCCAAAACCACGCTTCACGGACTGCCACCAAACTCCAGCATCCTTCTCCACCAAGATTGTGGCTAAACGAACATTGCTGTCCTCTGGAGTGACCAACACTTCGAATACCATCTCCACCTGACGTATCCAGTCATCAGCAGTGGTGGGATTGGCATGTCCTTCGAAGACTGGCGGTTTCATCCTCTTGAACAATTCCACCATCTTCATTGGATCTGCATTAACAGAAACTCCTGGTGCTCCTTGTGGTGGCGCTTGGTTCCTACTAGTCTCTACAAAAGCTCCAATCATCTGATATACCCGAGCGAATTCTTCCCTCACATCAAGGCCAGTACCATTGGCTCCACTTCCTTCGGCTTCAGTCTGATCGCTCCGGTTGCTTCTGGTCCTTCCTGCCATCTGAAAGCTAATACCGACATCATCAACCAGCAATAGTAATGCAAAATCCATAACACACTAGCATTGGTCAGAAAACATACTAGTTCCATTCATTCAAAAAGGGTTTACAATGATATTGCCATCAATACAATCATGTCATCATCAAATGGGTTCATACTACACCCATAAAAAAATAGCAAGTCAACCTAGCTATTCAAAAAGATTGTCATCTATACACATTAAAAAAATCCCATACCACTAAGAGAGATCACTGCTCTCCCGCCCCTAGCGAGTCGCCAGCCTCAGAGCTACCCTCGGCGGTCATCCTGTCCAGCAGATGTTGCATATCGCAGACCTGTGACCTCAATGCCAGATATCAGCTCTGCAACTGTCCCAACCTCTCCTCATACCGGTGCTTCAACAGTATCACCCTCGTCTTCCATTTTCGCTTTGCCCTTTCCAGCTTGGCCACCATCCTCTCGGCGGTTATCAATGCCTGTGCGAGATTCTCAAAGCGATCCTCCAACTGCCCGTGGCTTCATTTATAGGCGACCAGCTCCTGGAACAACATAGTGATGGCCTGCACTACAACTGTGGGCTGTGGGGTGGTGGTGGGAGTGGGTGTGCAGGACCATTTTCATCGGTCCAACCGTTCGAGTATCCATTGTCCATGCTCATGCCGGGCATGTGCAAGAGAAAATATGGGAATCAATCCAGATACAGAAAAATTATAAACCATAAGTTGTAAGAGCAACATTATGAATTATAATCATCAACTATCTGACTAAACCTAACTCTTGCAATGCATCCAAGTCTAATTTTCTTGCTGTGTTGGACTAATGTTTGAAATTTGCTCTGATACCAACTTCTGTAGCGCCCCAAATCCCCATACTGGAAATCTGAGACCCTACTCCGGGAGTCGAACTTCAAAATAGCCACAATCACAGAAAAGTACAGGAAAATTAAAAACTTTTATTCCATATAAATGTTACATTTACAAGTGTTACAATATCTAAATAAATTTATAAGATTTACAAATAATATAATAACACTTGAATATGTCCCTTGGATGCTTGGACCAACCCGAGCTCTGTTGTACCTGTGAATCGGCTCCGAATACCTACAAGGTGGGGAACGTCAGTACTTCGGCTGAAGCAATGCTGATAATAACAGCGATCTCCAAACTAACAATCACAACCATAATTTTATGCAAAAGAGAAAAGTGATGTGACAAACTAGGGGTTAATGGATTTGGGTTATAGTGTTGTTGTATGCCATGATTCTACAACTAGATGCATCAATCACATTCCTACTTCTAATGCAATCAAGACTTTGGAAACCAATGCATACCATACTACATACGCCCCAAAATCTAGCTGTCTTTCTCCACATTTCGGGGATTCAAACCCTCGCCATACATCCTACTCTTGTACTCAGCCAGTTCCCAATAGATTTCCATTGTCTGATGAGGTTGCAGTCATTCGGTCTAGTTCCGCGCTGCAGTCCCGAAAGTGGTGGTCGTGTTTTCCACTTAGTACCCGCGTACGGACCTCACTCAAAAAACCGTGAAAACTTTTCGGTACAAAACCATGTACCCAATATCCTTCCGGTACAGGCCATGCACCTAATGACATCAGTGATAGAATAAATCATGCACATAGGAACATGACAGCTTCGAGGGTCAAATCTCTCTATCCGACAGGAGTACCTCCCGTTCCTTACTCCGGCTCTTTAGGAGTTAACAGATCGAGATACGAGACCGTGAACTCAAAACCTGAGAACCAAAACCGTATCCCTACGACAGGAAAAGTACAACACCCGACTATGGTCTGGTAGTACTAATGCAATGTACAATATCCCTAATACATCCCTCTAATCCAAGACTCACTCTAACTATTCAGGTAAAAGATGATTGCTCCCAACTCTGCCCATCGACTACTGGCCCTGGCGACACAAGTCCCGCTCGCCACCTCCCTTAGCTCGGAATCATCCCTTACCATGGCCCGCATTCATCCTTAACCGGCCTGAAATGCAACTTGACGGCACCATTAGGACGTCCAACGCCTCAGTTGAATTTTATATCTAGGGTCGACAGGCGTAGGGCATCACCCTACCCTAGTGACTAACTCGAGTCATAACAATCCTCCACAGGAGTCACACCAACAAGACTAGCAAAAAACACCATTTATCTCCAAATAATGAGTTATCAACTCTTAGGAACACAAGGGGAATGGTTCTACCCAACACTTAGCCAAAACCATGACTAAACCCAACTAAATGGTGTTCTGCCTGAAACTTAAAAAGATCACAACTCTCACAATACAACCTAGATTTGGATGTTCAAGCCCAATCTGGAAAGGTAAAGACCTGGGCTACAACTCTCTAGTTGATCATCTCTTCAGATTCAGTCATCTAAATCCTCAAATTGGCCTTACAAGCCTCAGCCTGTATACTTCCTGTACACTGACTGCACCTTACTGGTAGCATAAAATACTACCTACTCATCGGAATGATACAAATATAGGTTCTGTGAAAATGTGTGAATGTCCTCTACAAATTCCTAGTTGATCACCAATCCAAATTATATCATTTGATCACCCTAAAACTGGCATTACTCTCAGGTGTACAGAACCACACACTAAGCCTTACTCAAACAGAGCCTTCAGCTCAAAACTTGGTTTCTGTCCAGTCTTGCAAAAATCATATTTAATAATCCACCCACAGGAATTTCCTCAAATAAGGCTTGTTGGAAAGCTCTATATGTTTACTAAAATCCCCTAACAGAACACTTCCTCAAAATATGCTCTAACAGAGCCTCAAATGTATCATCTTATCAAGGTATCCATTCCGACTGAGTTATGCACAATACATGCTAAAATATTCATCATAAATCACATTCTGATCAAATGGTCACCAAATTTGCATTACAGAAACTAGACATCATCATGAACAACATGAAAAAGATTCATATCCAAATTCCAAGTATTCACTGATTTCTATTTGTTTTAAACATGCATAAAAATCTTGCTGTTCTTCAGTTACAGTCTCAACTACTATTGGTAGATTAATTTTAAACATGCATGAAGCTTCATCCAATTAATTTCATGATTTTTCCTTAGAGTCTAGATACTTGTAAGAAATAATGGTAAAAGTTTCAGTCATAGATCATGTGCCAATTAATTATAAGGATTCCAACAAGTTCAGTTATCATATAAACAGATCCTGTTCCTTCCTTACGACTCAGTCTACAAATTGGATTTTATTAAAATATCAAATATCATCATAAAATTCCGAAATAATTCATACATCTTCTGGACATGTATGAGATCAATCTGTGAAAGTTTCATCATCAAATTCCAAGTAGTTTGTTCTCGGGAAAATCAAAAAAATAATATGCAGATCATGGTTTCTGTTCTAGTTTCAGATTACTAACAATCTACTCTTAAATCAACCATCCACAACAACTACTACTCATGCATGCAAGAAAAATAATCAAGAATGATCAAGACAAGGTTAGAGAACTCCCCACCCTGAGTTGGCTTGAGAGGTGGTGGTTGTCTTGAGCTTGCTCCTCCAAAGAACCTACTTCAAGTTGAGAACTCCTCTTCACTTTGGCTCCTTTCTTTCTCTCCTTCTCCTTCTCTTTTTCCTTTCTTTTTCTTCTAAAAATTCCAGAGTTTGAGAGGGGAAAAGAAGGGATTTTTATGAGAAGGGGAGTGAGGAAAGAGGGAGGAAGAGGAGGGGGGGGGGGGGGGGGGGGGGGGTTAGGCCAGCCCATGGGGTGGGGGTAGGAGTGTGGCTAGGTGGTTATGCACAAAACTATGTCTTGCTCTTGGTTTTGAGTTGGAGTTGGGCTAAAATTATTTGGTCTTGATCAAGCCCTAAATGAGACATGAGATGTTAGATTTGAGTGTATGCAAAGTATTCCCACTATAGCTTCATACAATTGCGTATTTGCATACGTACAACACTCAAAACTAGTGCATGTACTAGTATCGGTCCGTCTCATTCTCGCGCATTGTCAAGAATGCAACCATCCACACGAACCATCCCGCAAACAAAAAATGCACCTCACATCAATCATACGTATACAATCAAACAACACCTGCAATATCTACATACATACAGACAAACAATATATATCTATATAATAAAACACAAAGAAAGCTATTAAGTGGCTCTCCTTCAATCTCCCCAAAATCAAAGGCCCAGATCTAACCTCACAAAACACATCCCCCCCCCCTCCTCCAAAGTTTCCCCCCAAAACTCAAATTCAAATTTACCCCCCAAAACAACTCATTTATTTATTTAATTTTCTCTCTCTCTCTCTCTCTCTCTCTCTCTCTCTCTCTCTCTCTCTATATATATATATATATATATATATATAAATATATATATATATATATGGAAATATGGACTTTTATAATTCAATGTATAATTATTTTTCACCATATACTAATGGAAACATGGACTTTTATTTCCAACTAATTATTGTCATACTATTCAAACTTCAATTACATAATTGTTGATTTACTGTTTACATGGCTTTTCATATGCTGTTTCGTTCTGAAGACGTGCTATAGGCACGTGGCCATGGGCAAATCTAGTATATATATATAAAAATATTATATTATCTGGGGTATTACAAAAACAAGTATCAATTCGTACACCCAACATAGAACACTATTATGCATGAATTTGGATATTACTTTACATTTCCTACACCGCATATACATTATAATTTCTTCCCACTCATATACAGTGTCTAATTACATTATATATATGAACCCACACATATGCACATTTTATCGAACACTTTGTAGACAACTTATACTTCTTAATTTTGTTATTTCACACGTGTAAATGTACTAATTCACATCCACATAATGACCAAGATCTCAATTGCAGCTCATTTTCATAGCTTGTTTATTAATCTACTATACTTTTCATTCATTTATATACATATTTTAATTTAGACATTTCATTAAACACCTTATGTGCAACATATATGTACAAATCCTCATTTTATACATTTCATCAAACACCTCATGTGCATCTTTCTATGCATAAACTCTACAACAAAAATCCTAATATACATATGTATTTTCACACAACTGTTCTATGCAATTATTCTTAATCACAAGATTATATGCAAAACATAAAACTTAACATAGCGGTTGGAATTTAATCTTGGTTATGAACTTCAACATACAACATACACACAACAAAACCCTAATACAATTGTGTATTCTCACACAATTCTCCTATGCAAATATTTTAATGTCATTCACTAGCAATTTCCTGCAACTTAGTGTTATTAAACATAAACTATAAGCTAACTACAATTCAATTTACTAGCAATTTTTCCACTCCACATGAGCTACATCATCAAACAAGCAACTAAACATCATCAAACAAACAACTAAACAATCATGAAATTAACATTCATGGTTAGGAGAACACCCACCTTAAAGTGTAGACAAGAATAAAATCTCTAAGCTCCAAGCTTCTCCTAGTATGCTCTTCTCCCCCTTACTACTTTTTGCTCTTTGGCCCTTCTTCTCCTTGCTCCAACTAGCCAAATAAAGCTTTAGGGAAACTAAAAGAATGTTGAAATTGAAATATGGAAGTATAAAATGAAGTCTGGAAGTATGGAATGAAGTGAGAAATGAACTAGGGAAAGTAGTATGGAAAATAAACTAGGGAGTAAAAATGAGTTCGGGTTTCTTCATACTCACTCATATATATAGAGGGAGATGGTATGGGGAGTGGCCGACCAACTATGGAGATAGGGTTAGGGGTGTGTGGACATGTGTGGGTGTGTGTAGAGTATTTTAGGGCTTGCTTAGTCATCCATATTTTTACACATAACCCCCCTAAGTTAAAATAATTATTTCCAAGTCAAAATTGTAGGCTCATTTTGTCCATTTTTGTAGGTATATATATGTTCATGAAACATAATTTGCATGGTTGGGCTATTGGGCTTAATTCGTGTGATTTTAATTGGGTTAGGCCAAAACCATACAAATTATGTGTATATGACAACATACACAAGAGTGTGCACAATTCAGGTGCAACAACATTCATATGCCAAATATTGTTGTACAGAATAATGCAACAATATTCCTATAATGCAACAATATTTATATACAAAATATTATTGTACAAAATAATTGTTAATTATTTTGAGGATATTACAAGAAAGCTCTAATATGGACCGTCAATCAGAATTTGATTCCGGCTAGCTGATGATCGCCTGAATCTGGATGTGGATGGCTGCAAATGTCTGCATCTTGATCTGGACATCTAAAAATGCCCATTGACCTGTAAAAAGTCTTTACACCGAAGGTAGCTCGGGCGAAGGACCCTTCTGCGCTTCAATCGGCAGCCTATAATAAATATTAGAATTTTTAGTAGAGAAAGATTGATTACCTTTGACTGATGGAGGATTGTATTTATAAACTAGGTATTACGCATATGACATAGACCTGAAAATGTATCTTTCTAGATTCGGTTGGAGATTCCTCTAGTTAAGGGACAAGAATAGGGGATTTGACTGAAAATTATAATTAGTTGGAAATCTCTCATTCTTAGGTTGTAAGCCATATTTGTAGATCTGGTTGAGTTAATGGGCCTAGAGGCAGCCCATGTTATTCTTGTAGGCATGTTGATGATGTGAAATTATTGTTATGCCCTTGAGAAACTTCGGGATGCGTGCTGATCCGATTATTTATAGTGATCTGATTTTAAAATAAATAAATAAATAAATAAAGGTGACCCCGTCACTACTTCATTAATGTGAATTAAAGAAACAGAGTAGTACATATTACAACACCGAACTACAACACTCTAACAATGAACCAAAACATCCACTACTACCAATACTACAATATAAACTGAAAAAAAGATACACATACACATAAATAGATATCAAACCCTTAGATACTTGCATCCCTCCCATCCTGGTCTACTCTTCCTCCTCTGCCCGCAATCTTTTTTTTGTACCCTGATCTGCCCAAGCATGAATGAAGACAAAAATTTTATGCATTTTACAAGAAATATACAGTGATTATGACGGAAGCACAAATAATTTCGATCTAGTCACAGATTCCATAACGTAGCAACAACAGAAATATCTCATGCTACCCTATTTCCTTTCCTGACTAAATTCGCACCCATTGGCCCCTAATATCATAGTGATCCAATTTTACCCACATCATTTATGATGTTGCAAAATAAATGATTGTTCGTATTTGAACAATTGCATATACTTAATGTATCGACAAAATATATTAAACTTTGAATATACTTTATACTCTTACATATTGAACACGCTGAACACTTTCAGCAGTATGAAATATGCATTTAAGAGAAGAGGATATGATCGTTGAGGTGTCACGCCATAGAACACCCCGTTTTCTCTTGAAATGTTAGTTAAATCCTAAGATGGTTTGTTCTTTTTTCTAATAATTTGTTGGTTCCTTAAACAACTTTACATTTATGCACAATTACTCTGGATTTTCAAATGAACTCGATCTTTTAGGAATTTCTATGTAAATCTTATAAGATAAAGCCGGTTTCCAAATCACAACCCAGGAATGAACGTTGAGTTTTAGAATGAAGTACTTGTTCTTGCATAATATTAACTTCAAGTTAATTTCAACTGAAATGTGTTAGAAATGGGCCGACAAGCGCGTGTATAGAAGCAGCATAGGTCCACAAGCTCCACACCTACCACACCCAGATCTAACTTTTGAGATAGATCTGTTGTGAGATCAACAACAACCCCCCCTGCGATTTTTTTTGCCGTTGATGCGGTTTGTTTTTGGAAGGCGTATGGATGCACCAGGTGTGAGTTCTTATTCGATTTGTATTTGATGGAGGAAGCTCCGGTGCGGCCGACCCTCAGCTGGGCGAACGGTACGGAAGTAGGCGAGAGTGCGGTGGAGGCTGGATGCTCGGCTCGGATCAGAGGTCTCGTGTACCTGCAGATGGCCTAGGAGCACCGGGGTTGGTCCCGGTGCTAGACCCTCCGACGATCTAGTCAGCTACTGAGAGAGAATAACAGTAACTAGGGTTTGATTGGCAAAAGATTGATTACCTTAGTAAGGCGTAGAGGGTCTGGTATTTATAGGAGAAGTCAACCGGGTCTGGACCCGTTTGGGGCTGGGTCTGGACCCAGTTGCCCGTGGACCTGAAGCGGTGGAAATCTGAGCGGTATAGGACTGACGTGGCAGAGATCCGGGCTGTTTCCAGGCTGACGTGGCAGAGGTCCAGGCGGTTTTCTGATGCTAACGTGGCGGATCTGGATGATCCGGCGATGCACGCTTCCTGAGGGGATCCTGTGGCCCAGGAGGGGCCACGTCATCCGACCCATATCACAAGCCCCCCACTCCTGGAGGGCTGGGTGATCCAGCCGTGTCGGAGTGGCTACTTGCCTCTGTAGGAAGAGCAGGGTGGTGTGTGCGACGAGAAAATAGGATCTATTACTTCCAGAAGAGGCCAGGGGGTAGGAGGAAGGGATCCCCTATCGGAGTCACGCAGGGTGCCAAGCGTAGAAGAGTCGGAGTAACGTTTGCCGAGCTTTAGGGGCAGCAGGCGAGCCTCAACGCTCATCCCCCGACCATGGACGCTCGCCTGCTGACCCCCAGTATGACGGTCCCCTTCGCTAGTTAGAAGAGCGAGGGGATGACGAGGTCCGTCGGGTTGGAGCTCGGTTTGTCGAGCGTTGGGGCTGGCAGGCGATCCTCTCGCTAGTTGGAAGAGCGAGGGGACGTCGAGGTCTATGGATTTGGAGCTCGGTTTGTCGAGCATTGGAGTCGGCAGACGAACTCCGAAGGTCGGCAGACGATCCTCTCGCTAGTTGGAAGAGCGAGGGTACGTCGAGGTCTGTCGGTTTGGAGCTCAGTTTGTCGAGCGTTGGAGTCGGCAGACGAGCTCCGAGGGTCGGCAGATGATCCTCTCGCTAGTTGGAAGAGCGAGGGGACGTCAGGGTCTATCGGTTTGGAGATCGGTTTGTCGAGCATTGGGGTCGACAGACGAGCTCCAAGGGTCGACAGACGATCCTCTCGCTAGTTGGAAGAGCGAGGGGATGTCGAGGTCCATCGATTTGGAGCCCGCTTTGTCGAGCATTGGGGTCGGCAGACGAGCTCCGAGGGTCGGCAGACGATCCTCTCGCTAGTTGGAAGAGCGAGGGGACGTCGAGGTCTATGGATTTGGAGCTCGGTTTGTCGAGCATTGGAGTTGGCAGACGAACTCCGAAGGTCGGTAGACGATCCTCTCGCTAGTTGGAAGAGCGATGGGACGTCGAGGTCTGTCGGTTTGGAGCTCAGTTTGTCGAGCATTGGGGTCGGCAGACAAGCTCCGAGGGTCGGCAGATGATCCTCTCGCTAGTTGGAAGAGCGAGGGGACGTCGAGGTCTGTCAGTTTGGAGATCGGTTTGTCGAGCATTGGGGTCGGCAAACGAGCTCCAAGGGTCGGCAGACGATCCTCTCGCTAGTTGGAAGAGCGAGGGGATGTCAAGGTCTGTCGGTTTGGAGATCGGTTTGTCGAGCGTTGGGATCGGTAGACGAGCTCCTCGCTTGTGGGATAGAGGAGGGTTTTGGGGTTCGCGATTCCATCCGAGCTCCGAGCCTCCTGTGAATAGGGGAGGGCTTCTGGGGCTCGCAGTGTCATCCGAGCTCTGAGCCCCCTTGAGTAGAGGAGGGTGCTTGGGCTCGCGGTGTTATCCGAGCTCCGAGCCCCCTTGAGTAGAGGAGGGTGCTTGGGGTTCACGGTGTTATCCGAGCTCCGAGCCCCCTGTGAGTGGTGGATGACTTTGGGGCTCGTGTTTTCATCCGAGGTCCGAGCCCCTATACTTGGCAGAAGTTTTGACGACTGGCATTGATATCCTGTCTCTGAGCCTTCTGTGAAATATGAGATGACGTTTGTGTCTCGCGATGCCATCCAAGCGGCGACCCTCTTGTTTAATAGAAGAGGAAGTTGCGGCTCGTGATGGCATCCGAGCTCCGAGCTTCATGCCTAATAGGGAAGGAGTGTGTGGCTCGCAATGCCATCCGAGCGTAAACCCTTCTGTTGAATAGAAGAGGAAGTTGTGGCTTGTGATGCCATCCGAGCTCCGAGCTTCATGTGTAATAGGGAAGGTGTTTGTGGCTCGCGATGCCATCCGAGCGGCGACCCTCTTGTTGAATAGAAGAGGAAGTTGCGGCTCGTGATGCCATCTGAGCTCCGAGCTTCATGCCTAATAGGGAAGGAGTGTGTGGCTCGCGATGCCATCCGAGCGTCGACCCTTCTGTTGAATAGAAGAGGAAGTTGTGCCTCACGATGCCATCCGATCTCCGAGCTTCATGCGTAATAGGGAAGGTGTTTGTTGCTCACGATGCCATCCGATCGTCGACCCTTCTGTTGAATAGAAGAGGAAGTTGTGGCTCGTGATGCCATCCGAGCTTCATGCCTAATAGGGAAGGAGTGTGTGGCTTGCGATGCCATTCGAGCGTCGACCCTTCGGTTGAATAAAAGAGGAAGTTGTGGCTCACGATGCCATCCGATCTCCGAGCTTCATGCGTAATATGGAAGGAGTGTGTGGCTCGCAATGCCATCCGAGCGTCGACCCTTCTGTTGAATAGAAGAAGAAGTTGTGGCTCGCGATGCCATCCGATCTCCGAGCTTCATGCGTAATAGGGAAGGAGTGTGTGGCTCGCGATGCCATCCGAACGTCGACCCTTCTGTTGAATAGAAGAGGAAGTTGTGGCTCGCGATGCCATCCGAGCTTCGAGCTTTATGCATAATAGGGAGGGAGTGTGTGGCTCGCGATGCCATCCGAGCTCCGAGCTTCATGCATAATAGGGAAGGTGTTTGTGGCTCGCTATGCCATCCGAGCGTCGACCCTTCTGTTGAATAGAAGAGGAAGTTGTGGCTCGCGATGCCATCCGAGCGTCGACCCTTCTTGACTTGTTTAAAAATTCTGTTTGTTGGAAAAATGCCTGGGGGTAGTTGGGTAATTTCTCGCCCACTGCTGACGTCATGAGCGCAAGAATTGAAGCGACTCCAAATCTTAGCGGCCGTTGGATCTTGATGATTAAGATCCAATGGCCAGATCTGATTGCGGAAATTGAGGAGTCGATTTCTCCGCTATAAACTTCCCCCTTTCCCCACTTTTCTTTTCTTCATTTCTTTACGATTACTTCCCAATTTCATACGAACAGGGTCCCACTTGTCGTCGGCGACATTTTTCGGTGATCGCGTGGTATACATCTCAGGTTAGTATTTTTGCTTAGTAATGTCGCGCTCTCAGTCCGGTTCCGATGCTAGCTCGTCGGGCCGCTCCGCGAAGGAAACCGAGTCAGAGACGTCTTCATCCCTTAGCAAATATAAGGTTAAGGAGGAAGTCCTGACAGACCCTGGGTCAGACGGTGGTGATGATGTAGTCTTCGTAGTGTCGCCGTTGAGATCCCGAAGGCCGGGGAAGGAGCCCGTGGACGAGGGCGAGGAGGTGGAAGACGAAGAGGGGGATGCCGAGGATGACGAGGATGAGGTGGAAGAGGAAGAGGATCAGGATGCCGAGGGTCAGGGCACCATTGATGATGATGAGGATGATGGAGATGAAGGAGAGGGCGCTCAAGAAGATGCTGGCAAAGGCACAGCAGGAGGGGCGATCAAGGTCGGAGACGACCTTCCGCCTCTACCACCTTTATCGATGCCGTCTCCCGAGAGGAAGGCTCATCCTTGTCGGAAGAAGAGGAAGTTAAGCCTTCAGGACAGTCCCCCACCTCTGGATAAATATGCCCCTAGACCGGGGTTCGAGTTTCCCCCGGTCTCCTTTAAGAATTCGGGGTCGATCAGGATGTACCCCGACGATATCAAAGATATCGACCCTCTTCCTCCTGTACCGGGCGAGGAGAGCCGCGTGAAGATTCGGATGGACGACATTCCGTGTGCCTTGAAGGCAGACTATCTTCATATCCTGAGGGCGGCCTATTTCATTCCTCCGGAGTTTTAAGTCTTCATTCCAAGCCCCAGCATTCGACCCACCACAACTCTCACACCGGGCTATTGCATCTTTCCTGAGGACGCCTTCGTCTCGGGCCTAAGGCTGCCATTGCATCCCTTCGTCAAGAGGGTTTTAAATTGGGCGAAACTAAGCCCGATGTAGTATGGCCCAAACTCTTGGAAGCACTTGATTTGTTTTATTTTTAAGTGCCAAGAGAAGGGCGTGAAACCGAGGTTGACCTACTTCCGAGCCATCTTAGGAATCAGCTCGCTTGGCGATGCAGAGGGGATATTTTACTTCTCGCCTAGGCCGCATAAAAAGATGATGCACGGCCATCCGGATTCTATCAAAGGGTGGAAGGAGAAATACTTCGTGGTCCGGAACGAGAGGCCTTGGGGGATTCCGACCTCGTGGAATTTCTTCAAGCCGAACCACAAACCTCCGAAGCGCAGCGACTTGACGGAAAAGGAGTGGAAGAAGGTTGAGAAAATCATTGGGGGGCACAACATAGCGTGGCCTCGAGTGACGGAGCTACACCTGGCCCTGGCCGGACTGAGCCCAGCTGACCCTAGTATGTTTTCGTTCTGAATTTTTGTATCTTTCTGCCTTCGTATTAACGTTAGCCTCTCTTCTTTTATTTTTGCAGAGATGACTTCCCAGCAGGTCGATGATAGGCCTGTCTTGCTAGCCGTCGCCGAGAAGGCGAGAGCAGAAAAGAGGAAGAAGGCGTAGCAGGAGAAGCTGGCCGCCCAAGCTGGGGGGTCCGGTAAGGGACCAGTAGCCGAGGAGCCCTCTCCCGCGAAGAAGGCCAAGAGGCATCACTCCCATACGCCGAGGGCGCCTCGGGATGCGGGGGGCAGTTCGGGCAAAACTGTCGAGACCCCAGAGAAGAGGCTTCCCCTACCTCGGCCCTCTGCCGAGCAGATGGTGGGGCAACAGGGGCTGCTGCCCTTCGTTCCTGACTGGTCGATCGTACAGGGTGACACTCTGCTCGAAGGTCTCGTGGCCGTCGAGTTCGTCACGAAAGCCACCACCGAGCGGGATCGGATGGCCCTGGCGGTGTAGACGTCGGACCAAGCCTTCATGCGGTGGTCCCAGGCGCAGGTCTCGGTGAGTTAGTTCGAGACTTTGTATTTGGTTTTGGATTTTGTGATGATTTTTCCAGACCTTTTCTCCATCGGACAGGCAATGCTTCACGGGCAGCACTTCCAAAAGTGCTTGGAGAAGGAGGTCATCGTGGAGAGGAGGAACGCGGAGAAGTATCTCCGCGAGCTGAACAAGGTGACCGACGAGCTGAAGGAGGCTCAGAGCATGGCGCTCTTCCACAAGACCCAGATGGCCTCGATCTTCGAGCATCACAAGAAGGACGTTGATCGCCTTAAGGAAAGGATTGAAGAGGAGGCGGTGAAGGGGCGGAAGGCCCTAGAGAGGATGGAGGTTGCCTCGGCAGAAGCCCTGATCATGGCGTAGGACGGGGCATACGACCTGGCCAAGGAGCACTTCCGGAGGATTTATCCGGGGCAGAACGTGGATCACCTCCACTACGGTTGGCAGCCGGACCTTCCGCCGACTCCCGGTGGCGAGGAGATAGAGGGCGACCATGCTGACGATGAGGTGCCACCCCCCTTCAAGTATAGGCTAGGTTTTCTTTCTTTTTTAAATGTATATGTCTCGTGCGGACTGACCACTGCAATTTTGTAACACATTTTTGAAAGTAATGAAATATACTTTTTGGCCAAGGCTTCGTAACTTGCATATTTTTTAGTCCCCCTTTGTGATGTTTGTTCCCTCGTCTTTTGATAGACACATGAGGTCTTGGGCGCCGACCCGGTTTCTGCCGAGGAATCCTTGGTCCGAGTAGGGAAGGAGACCATGGAGGCCGCTCTAGCTCGCCAGCAAAAACAGGCTCAGGACTGAGCAGCCGTATTTTATGAATAAGTCTAGGGACTCGGCCTGGAGGTGGCTCGTCTGAAGAAAGCCATAGCCGACCGGGACTGGTGGGTAATCGAGATGGATTAGTCAATCTCGGATGCCTCGAGCGGGCGATCGGCTTCGGAGTCTTTCCTTCGCGAGGCCGTTGTTGAGAAAGAGTTGGAGGTCCGCAGGTTGAAGCTGGTGTTGGGAGCGGGTTTGATCGAGGAGGTGAGCAACTCTACCCCGGGGCGGTCTCCGATATTTTTATTGGAGGGGGCCCAGCCTGAAGATGCGGGAAGCTCGGTGGCAGGGGTCTCTTCCCTAGTTGGTCTGGTGGAGCGTGAGAGGAGCCCCGAAGGGAGCGCCGAATTCGAGTTTTAAGCCGGATGTGAGTGAGTTGTAAGCTTGAGTCTTGTCTTTGTACCGACATTCATCGAGTTGTAAGCAATGAGTAATAATAAGAGCATTCGATTTCCTGAACCTTGAGTCTTATTTGGCGAGACTGGTTGCCGAGCTCGGTACGCAGGAGGTAGCCACCGAGGTGACTTGGTGCAATAGGCGCATACACAGTGGTGTTTCGCCTTTCGATAAGTCATTAACGGCGACGTTTCGCCTCCCCATGAGTATTTATGGCAACGTTTTGCCTTCCGCCATTTGGCATTCCCATACGCAATAACTGCACGCCTCAGGGGGCTGTATAACCCCCACTCTCCCT
This sequence comes from Hemerocallis citrina, assembly GCA_017893485.1. Classification (NCBI taxonomy): domain Eukaryota; kingdom Viridiplantae; phylum Streptophyta; class Magnoliopsida; order Asparagales; family Asphodelaceae; genus Hemerocallis; species Hemerocallis citrina. Next base: position 180,780,476 of record CM030366.1, on the reverse strand, counting down.
TGTTGGTTGTCAAGAAGTGAGAGTGGCTGATCCGCCACTCGACTTGGGTGCTTACCGATGGCGGGCACCCCAAAATTAATACTTTTCCGAGGGCTCTGGATTGGAGGCACACCAATCACCCTCGAACAATTCGGGGTTTGGGCCTTGAGGGCCGTAAGACCCCGGGTTGTTCGTTGGTGAGTGGTGGGCCGATCAATTGGTTTGGAGGTTCGGAGAGAGCCGAGGGTCGGTGGCTCCCCTGCCGTCCTCGAACAATTCGGAGTTTTGGCTTGTGAAAGCTGTAAACCCTGAGTTATTCGTGGGCGAGAGGAGGGTCAACTAATCGACTCGAAGCTCGGGGCATCTGACAAAGGCGGATGCTTTAAACCTTAATGAAAATTTTGCTAAAGCAATCGAGGCGGTATGTCATCGCCGAGCATATCGGTCGAGTGGCTTTGAAGAAAACCGTTGCCTTGCTCAGGGTCGACGACGAGCCCCCACACGTGTTCTCAGGAAGACGGTATGGGCGTGGCTGGCGGTTGCCGTCTTGCACGTGGGTTGATCGGCTTGAAGAAGCCCAACCCATGCCAGGGACAGATGCCGAGCTCCCTCACCGGGGAGAAAGCCAGTAATGGGTGTGGCCAAAGGTTGCCACCGAGTGTATCGGCTGAGTGGCTTTGAAGACAGCCACTGCCTTGCTCGGGGTCGACGACGAGCCCCCACACTTATTCTCAAAAAGACGGTATGGGCGTGGCTGGCGGTTGCTGCAGTGCGCATGGGTTGATCGGCTTGAAGAAGCCCAATCCATGACAGGGGCAGATGCCGAGCCCCCTCACCGGGGAGAAAGCCAGTAATGGGCATGGCCGAAGGTCACCTCCGAGCGTATCGGCTGAGTGGCTTTGAAGAAAGCCACTGCCTTGCTTGGGGTTGACAACGAGCCCCCACACTTGTTTTTAGGAAGACGGTATGGGCGTGGCTGGCGGTTGCCGCCGTGCACGTGGGTTGATCGGCTTGAAGAAGCCCAACCCATGCCAGGGGCAGATGCCGAGCCCCCTCACCGGGGAGAAAGCTAGTATTGGGTGTGGCCGAAGGTCGCCACCGAGCGTATTGGCCGAGTGGCTTTGAAGAAAGCCACGGCCTTGCTCGGGGTCGACGACGAGCCCCCACACTTGTTCTCAGGAAGACGGTATGGGCGTGGCTGGCGGTTGCCGCCGTGCACGTGGGTTGATCGGCGTGAAGAAGCCCAACCCATGCCAGGGGCAGATGCCGAGCCCCCTCACCGGGGAGAAAGCCAGTAATGGGCGTGGCCAAAGGTTGCCACCGAGCGTATCGGCCGAGTGGCTTTGAAGAAAGCCACTGCCTTGCTCGGGGTCGATGACGAGCCCCCACACTTGTTCTTAGGAAGACGGCCATGGAAGTTTTTCCAGCTTGCGATGTTATCCGAGCGCCGAGCCGTAAGCTTGTAAGGGAAGCTTTTACTAGCTCGCGATATTATTTGAGGGCCGAGCCGTAAGCTTGTAAGGGAAGCTTTTTCTGGCTCGCGATGCTATCCGAGCATCGAGCCGTAAGCGTGTAAGGGAAGCTTTTTCTGGCTCGCGATGCTATCCGAGCCCCGAGCCGTAAGCTTGTAAGGGAAGCTTTTTCTGGCTCGCGTTGCTATCCGAGGGCCGCGCCGTAAACTTGTAAGGGAAGCTTTTTCTGGCTCGCGATATTATCCGAGCCCCGAGCCGTAAGCTTGTAAGGGAAGCTTTTTCTGACTCGCGATGCTATCCGAGCGCCGAGCCGTAATCTTGTAAGGGAAGCTTTTTCTGGCTCGCGATGCTATCCGAGCGCCGAGCCGTAAGCTTGTAAGGGAAGCTTTTTCTGGCTCGCGATATTATCCGAGGGCCGAGCCGTAAGCTTGTAAGGGAAGCTTTTTCTGGCTCGCGATATTATCCGAGGGCCGAGACGTACGCTTGTAAGGGAGGCTTTTTCTGGCTCGCGACACTATCTGAGCCCCGAGCCGTAAGCTTGTAAGGAAAGCTTTTTCTGGCCGCGATGCTGTCCGAGGGCCGAGCCGTAAGCTTGTAAGGGTAGCTTTTTCTCGCTGGCGATGCTATCCGAGCACCGAGCCCGCGGTACGCTCTTTAATGGGAACCAATATGAAGCAAAAACTTGTTTTAAGAAAGTTGGCATATTTACAATATCTTGGAATTTTACAAAAAAAACAAGGCACAACGTGCCGATTACGTTTCTTCATAATTTACATGGGGCAGAGGCTAATCCCTTCCTCCCAGGAACTTGATGAGGTGCCGCATTCTAGGGTCTTTTGATGGCCTTGCCTTCTGAATTGGTTAGGCGGTACATCCCCGGACGCAGGACCTCAGATACTTTGTAAGGGCCCTCCCAGTTTGGGGCCAATTTCCTTTTCTGGCCGGGATTGGATACCGCCAACATGCGGAGGACGAGGTCTCCGAGTTTGATGTCAGTGGGACGCACCTTCTTGTTGTAGAACCTTTCAATCCTTTGCTAGTAGATGCTCCTTCTGATAGCGGACTTTTTCCTGACCTCGTCTATGAGGTCCAGGTCGGCTCGCAGCTGTGCAGAGTTGCTTGCCTCATCGAAGGCCATAATCCGGGGCGAAAGGATCCCTATTTCCAGGGGAATGACGGCCTCCGTGCCGTAGGTCAGATTGAATGGCGACTCTCTCGTGGGGATTCTCTTTGTCGTCCGGTGGGCTCAGAGGACGCTTGGCAGCTCATCGACCCATAACCCCTTGGATGAGTTATCGAGTCGCTTCTTGAGGCCGTCGAGGATTTGGTGGTTCACGTTCTCGACCTGACCATTGGACTGGGGGTGGCATATTGAGGAGAAGCACTGCTGGATCCCGAGATCTTCGCAAAACTTGCGAAAATGCTTACCCGCAAATTGAGTCCCATTGTCCGTGATGAGTACTTGTGGGATCCCGAATCGGTAGACGATGTGTTTCCAGAAAAAACTGTTGGGTCTGTTGTTCGGTGATCGTAGCTAATGGCTCTGTCTCGATCCACTTTGTGAAGTAGTCGATCACCACTATGAGGAACTTTCGTTGGCCCGTTGCTTTTGGAAATGGGCCTACCAGATCCATCCCCCACATTGCAAAGGGGGTCGAACTGGCCATGGAACGGAGATTTGCTTGCGGAGTCCTCTTCTCGGGGGAGAACTGTTGACAGGGACCACACTTCTTCACTAGGGAGAGGGCATATTGCAGCTTAGTGGGCCAGTAGTACCCGTGATTCAATGCCTTTCGTGCTAGCGATTGGCTTCCCATGTGGCACCCGCTGATCCCCTCGTGCAACTCCTTGAGGGAGTACTTCGCTTCATCAGGGGCTAGGCAGCGGAGGTAGGGTCTGCCATCCGTTGTTGTGTAGGACTTTTTAAAGAGGGTTGTGTCGATTATGGCGAACCTTTCTGAACAGACCCTGACCCGCCTTGCTTCAGCCCGATCTTCGGGGAGCTCTCCCTTGGTTAGAAATTTCTTGATAAGAGTAGTCCAGTCGTCGGGAGAAGCTCTGTCTTCAACGCATAGAGCCTCAGGGAAGTCTGTGCTGGGCTTCAACAGAACTTCAATCAGGACGGTGCGGTCGAGGCCTTCAAAGGATGAGGAAGTTAACTTTGACAGGGCATCGGCCTGGGCGTTCTGCTCCCTGGGGATCCTTAGGACGACTGACTAGTTGAAGGACGTTAATAGCCAGTGGACTACGGCCAGGTATCTGATCATCCGATCGTCACGGGCCTCGTACTCCCTAGTGATCTGGTTGACCACAAGCTGAGAGTCACTAAAGGCCCTGATCTGTCTGGCACCGGCTTGATGAGCCAGGGTGAGCCCGACGGTCATGGCCTCGTACTCAGCCTCGTTATTAGAGGCCAGGAAGTTGAGGTGGAGGCAGTATTGAAGGAGGAAACTATCTGGACCTCGCAGAATGATGCCCGCACCGCTCTCCGCTTCGCAAGAGGAACCTTAGACGTAAACTTCCCACGTCTAGTCGGCCTCCTTGCTTATCGGCTGCTCAGAGATGGTGCATTCCGTGATGAACTCAGCGAGGGCCCGCCCTTTGATGGTCGTCCTTAGCTGATAGCCGATGTCGTACTGATTGAGCTCGATCGACCACTTGACTAGTCGTCCCGAGCTCTCGGGCTTATAGAGCACGGCCTTCAGGGGTTGATCCGTGAGCACCTGGATTGAATGCGCCTGAAAATATGGGCGGAGCTTTCATGCGGCCATGACCAAGGCGTATGCTACTTTCTCCATCCTGAAATATCTGGTCTCGGCGTCGAGCAGGACCTTGCTCACATAGTACAGAGGCTTTTGGACTCCTTCCTCTTCTCGGACGAGGACGGCGCCGAGCACGTTCTCCGAAGCCGAAAGGTAGAGCTAGAGTGGCTCACCCGGTTCGGGCTTACTGAGAAGAGGAGAGTTGGCGAGGTACTCTTTTAATTGGGCGAAGGCCTCTTGTTGCTGAGTATCCCACTCGAACCCTCCGGTGCCACGCAGTGCCTTAAAGAACGGAAGAGACTTCTCTCCGGACTTGGAGAGGAAACGACCGATGGCCGCCAGTCTCCCTGTTAGCCTCTGGACTTCTTTTGTGTTCCTGGGAGGGGCCATGTCTATTATGGCCTGGATTTTTTCGGGGTTCGCCTCGATGCCGCGTTGGCTAACGATGAACCCTAAGAACTTTTCCGAAGAGACGCCGAATGCACACTTCGCCAGATTGAGCCTTATGTTGTTGGTTCGAAGGACCCCAAAGGCCTCTTCCAGGTCGGCGACGTGATTCTGTCCCTGTTGGCTTTTGACGAGCATGTTGTCGACGTATACCTCCATGTTACACCCGATTTGATCTTTGAAGACTCGGTTAACGAGCCTCTAGTAAGTAGCACCGGCGTTCTTCAGCCCGAAAGGCATAACCCGGTAGCAGTAGAGTCCTTGGTCCATGACGAAGGACGTCTTCGCGATGTCAGGAGGAAACATCTAGATCTGGTTATAGCCTGAGAAGGCATCCATGAAGGATAGGATCTCGTGACCCGATGTGGCGTCGATAAGAGCATCGATGCTGGGGAGGGGAAACGGATCCTTGGGGCACGCCTTGTTGAGGTCAGTGAAATCTATGCAGATCCTCCAGCTCCTATTCGCTTTCTTGACCATGATGACGTTCGCCAGCCACTCAGGGTAGCTGGCCTCTTGTATGAAACTCACAGACAAGAGCTTGTCCACTTCCGCATTTACCGCCTGCTACCGCTCCGGAGCGAACTTGCATCGCTTTTGGACAACCGGCTTCGACCCGGGGATCACGCTGAGTTTGTGCATGATGAGATCCTTGGAGATACAGGGCATGTCAGAAGGCTTCCATGCGAAGAGGTAGACAGTGCGGCGGATGTAGTCGATCAGGGCAGACTTGAGGTTGGGGGCAAGGGAGTAGCTCACTCGGAAGCACTTTGACGCGTCCCCGGTCTCGAACGAGACATCTTCTAGCTCATCTGCCGGCTCCGGCTTTGACTGGGTTCTTTCAGGTTGTAGCTCGACGGTATCGAGGGGAAATACACCGCCCTCGATCGCCATCATGTAGCACGAGCGTGCTACTTCTTCATTACCTCGAACAACTCCGACACCAGTGTTGGTAGGAAACTTCATCTTCTGGTGGTAGGCTGAGGGAACCGCCTGGAGCAAGCAGAGCCCGAGGCGATCGAGTATAGCGTTGTAGGCTGCCTTGACGTTCACAACCATGAAGTCCATGAACTTGGTCCTTCCGTTTGGGGTTGTACCCGCCGTGACGTCTAAGGTGACGATAGCCTCTATTGTCACCGGGATGCCGGAGAACCCGTGCAAGGTGTATCCGGCTGGCTTTAGTTTATCACGGGAGAGCTTCAAGTTCTTGAATGCTTCCAGGAATAGGATGTTGACCGAGCTCCCGTTGTCAACAAGGATTCGCCGGGCCTCGAAGTTAGCCATGCTGAGGCTGATGACGAGCGCATCACAGTGCGGGAGCCGGACTCCCTCCAGGTCCTCCCCCGAGAAGGAGACAGGGAGTTGCTAGATCTGGGGGGAGAGAGGGCCCTGGACAGTGTTGACATCTCAGACGAATGCCTTGCGGGAAGTGTTGGACTCCCCTCCCATAGGCCCTCCGTGGACGCAATGTAAGATGGCCTGACCTTCGGGCTCTTCGAGTTCCTGTTCCCGCTCGGGGCGCTGTCGGGGTGCTCGAGGAGGAGGGGAAGCCATCCTGTTTCTGGTATCCCTCTGTTCCCGAGCATCTTCCAGTTTGAATTCTAGGAGGTACCCTCGTTGGATGAGGGCCTCAATTTTGTCCCTCAGGGCACGACAATGATTTGTGTCGTGCCCGTTGTCCCGGTGGAAGCAGTAGTAGAACCGCTGATCTCTCTTCTTGCTGGTGTTGTTGGACGGTCGAGGGGGGAACTGCACGAGGTCCCTGTCTTCGATGGCTAAGAGAATGGTGGACACATTCTATGTCAGAGGAGTGTACCTCTCGAAGCGAGGGACCGGCGGGACCTTTTTCGTGGTGCTCCTGTCTCTCAGAGCTTTCTTTGCGGGCTTGACCTCGTCGGCCTTGCCTTTTCCCTTCCCGGGAACTTCTTTTGATTCATCTGGATTTAGGGCCTCTTTGGCCCGGATGTACTTCTCGACCCGATTGAGGAGGTCGGGAAAGTCTACCGGCGGCTTCTTCGCCAGAGAGGCCTTTAGCTGTCCGTGCCGGACGTTGTACCGGAAAGCTGCCGAGGCAATGCCAGGGTCGAGGGAGGAGACCGACCTCGCCTTGGCGGTGAACCTTCGGACGAACACCTGGAGCGACTCCCCTTCCTTCTGCCAGAGGCCAAGTAGGGATGCACTTGTCCTTTCGGCCTTTCGGCTAGTCACAAAGTGGGCAAGAAAGTTGCGCTCCAATTGGTCGAAAGAATAGATGGAGCCGGGGGTGAGCTTGGAGAACCATTCCCGAGCCGGACCCTGGAGGGTGGCGGGGAAGGCACTGCACAGGAGGGGATCCGATGCGCTGTGAATCATCATGAGGGTTTTGAAGCCCTCCATGTGATCAGCAGGATCACCCTCGCCGTCATAGGTCTTGAATTGAGGTGGACGGAAGTTCCTGGGAATCTCTGCTTGCAGGATGAGGGTGGAGAAAGGAGGTTGGACCGGCCTGTATCCCTGAGCCGGCCTTGGGCCGCCATCACCGAAGTGGTCGAGGTGGTCTTCCATTTCTTGGAGGCGCCTCAAGAGGTCATCGTCATACTCCGGCTGGATTGTTGCGGTGTGAGACTCGCTGGCCTCGGCATCCGAACGGGTGTGAGAACGGCGGACGTTCTCATCGATGGGGGTCCCCCGGATGGCTTCCATAATTTCTTTTCGAAAGTCTTGGAACTCCTGGTGAGTGACTGGGGCCCGCTCGGCCCGATTTGCTTGAGCCGGCTGTCGCCGGCTGACGCGGCTGAGTGCCGGCCCCCATCCTTGGGACGGAGGCTTTGGATGGTTTGGGGTCGAGTTGGAAGCGGCCCCTCCCCTGCTCCGGCTTGCCTGTCGATTCAGGATTACCCCCCGCAGGTCGGGTGGGACCGGACGGGAGACACCCGGTTGGCATGTGTGACTGACCCCCGGGTTGTTGGATCCATGAGCGTCAGCGGCGATGCCCTGTGGAGGCACGTCCTGCCGACGCACTGAGGTAACAGCTCTCGTGGCTTTGGGCGCCATGTGAGCTCGGGTTGACGAGGTACCATTGACGGTTGAGCTCGGGCCGGCGTCTACAATAGAGAGGTTCCCACAGACGACGCCAACCTGATGCGGTTTGTTTTTGGGAGGCGCGTGGATGCACCAGGTGTGAGTTCTTACTTGATTTGTATTTGGTGGAGGAAGCTCCGGTGCGGCCGACCCTCAGCTGGGTGAACGGTACGGAAGTAGGCGAGAGTGCGATGGAGGCTGGATGCTTGTCTCGGATCGGGAGGCTCGGATCCGAGGTCTCGTGTACCTGCAAACGGTCTAGGAACACCGGGGTTGGTCCCGGTGGCAGACCCTCCGATGATCTAGTCAGCTACTGAGAGAGAATAACATTAACTAGGGTTTGAGAGGCAAAAGATTGATTACCTTATTAAGGGGTAGAGGGTCTAGTATTTATAGGAGAAGTCAACCGGTTATGGACCCGTTTGGGGCCGGTTCTGGACTCGGTTGCCCATGGGCCTGAGCGGTGGAAACCCGAGAGGTATAAGGTTGATGTGGCAGAGGCCCGGGCTATTTCCAGGCTGACGTGGCAGAGACCCGGGCGGTTTCCAGGCTGACGTGGCAGAGGCCCGGGCGGTTTTCTGATGCTGACTTGGCGGATCTGGATGATCCGGCGATGCACGCTTTCTGAGGGGATCCTGTGGCCCAGGAGGGGCCACGTCATCCGACCCATATCAGCCGTCATAGGCCACTTTTTGAAAATATTTGTGTTTTTGGGTCAGTTCTCCAACTATTAGCGCTTTTGGGCTACTTTGTGCCACGTTAGCAGCGGCCGCTATTCTCAATAGCGGCCTCTTCATTTAGAGGTCGTTAATGGGAATAACGACCTATGTTTTAATTTTTTTTTTGAATTTTTTATTTGCCGTTGCTATTCCCACTAGTGACCTTAGTATAATGAGATTAGTGAGCTCGAATGAATGTATTGAGACACTTAGCGATTCCTAAAAAGCTTTTCCAAAAAATTTAAAACTGAGGTTGCTAGTATACTAAGGTCGCTATTTCTAATAGCGACCTCAGTAGGAAACACAATCTTCCCAGCGACCTCATTATACTAAGGTCGCTAGTGGGAATAGCGACGACAAATAATAAATTCGGAAAAAATAAAAACATAGGTCGCTATTTCCATTAGCGACCTCTAAATGAAGATGCTGCTATTGGGAATATCGGCCGCTACTTACGTGGCACAAAGTAGCCAAAAACGCTAATAGTTTGGTAACTGGCCCAAAAACACAAATATTTTCAAAAAGTGGCCTATGTAGGCTAAGAAAACTCCCCCAAAGCAAGGGGCTTCAGCCCGAGTAGATTGGAACTAGCTTAGCCTGCCAAACATTTATTAAGAATGTTGATTTCTAATTGGGTTTGGGTATTGGGCCAAGTCTGACAGTTTGATTAAATTAGTAAAGGCCTAGTGGGCTTTGTTATGATTATATGAACCTGCCCCCCTCAGCTGCTGCTTTGTTCAAGGATCCAAAACAAGACATCGCCCATCGAGATCGAGAAAGAGAGAGAGAGATGAGCTTCTTGAACAGTGCGGGGTACGTAGCTCGGCGTGCGGCGCAGAAGGAGCGGGTTCGGATCCTGTACCGGAAAGCCCTCAAAGACACCCTCAACTGGGCTGTCCACCGTCACATCTTCTACCAAGATGTATGTATGAGTATGAGATCATCATTTTTCTTAATTTTAGGTTCAAATTTGGGTTTCAATTTTTTCTTGTTATTGTTGCTGGGTGTCGACGAACACCGGTGGCTCAGCGGAATAGATTAGAGGAATGAGAATGTCGAGGTAGATGAGACGAATCAATTGAACACCCAAACAAGTAGATCTATCAATCCAACACAAACACACGATGATTTATTCCGGTTAGCTTTCGCTTAATCCGGAGTAAAATATAGAGATATATAATATTCAACTGGAGAAAATTACAAGGAATTACAAATTCACTCAATACAAGGAATCAAACTCACTCATTCAGCTGTAAATCGGACCGAACGGGATCGGACAGCCATATGTTCAAGCTCGGACCGAAATTCTACTTGGACGGGCTTATGTCCGGCTCGGTCTAGTTGGACAAAAAATTTATAGTTCGGACTTTGTCCAGTCGGACAAAAAATTTATAGTCCGGACTCGCCGACTCGGTTCAGTAAAACATCGGACCGCAATAATACTCGGATAGACTTATGTCTGGCTCGAGCTCGGTAAAACATTGCACCTAATAATTTGTTCAAGTTCGGTTCGTATAACAATTCAGACGGTCCACGGTCGGGTTATTTTTCGAGCCAGACTTAGACGGAAGACAGACCGTCCTGTTCATTTTACACCCATACTCACCAAGAACTATATTTCAAGACTCTCTTTGTAATGGAAAAATAAATCAATGAAGTATTTCACCTCTCATATTGGAGACTATAACAATATATAGAAGAAGAATAGAGCCCTAGGTTAGTCTTGATATCTCAGTTGTCCGATATATCAATTATTTGATAGAATAAAGCATATACTTTTCTCCGTTTGAGGGTGCTTCGTCTGTGGGTGCCCATGGATTATGTGTAGTGCCCAAGATCACCCACAAGACCTAGTTGTACCAATAACAAGATTCCACCACAAATACAAGAACACAACGATATGGAGAGGTAACCAATAATTCTTATAACTCAAGAAATACAAAGATACAAAGATATCTATCTCTAATCCATCTCTCATCTTTGGTAGCGCTTGGCATAGATTTATCTTGAGGTTGTTTCAGTTATGATTGACACTCCTAAACCCTAGAGTTGACATCTATTTTTATAGCCCCAAGTAAACCCTAAAAGATATAAACAAATACAGCCCATTTGGATCCAAACCCGCAACCCAAATAATAGCTAGCCGCTCGGTGCAGTCGATTGCACTTTATGTCGGTCAATTGCAAGAAGACTTTGCCAAAACAGAGAGTGTGCGCGGTCGACTGCTTTCTTTCTACATTTGATAGTCGACTGTCCTCAAAATCTTTCTGCTGTGTGCTGCTTCTTTGTGTCATCTCTTTCTTCAACTTCAATCTTGTGCTTTGTGTTAGAGTCCACAAATCCTAACATTATGGATTGTCCGTCTACCCTAGATTCTCAAGTAACACCTATGCCACTCCCCTGATATTAGTGAAATTAGTGTTTGGTGTTTTGTTCTTGACATTATTGCCTGTGCTTCCGAAATGGAGGAGGCCCTTTTCCCCATGGGTGCTCAAGTTGGCCCTAGTTCTTGTTTTTTTGGGGAACAACTGTAGTTATCCTACTATGTTAACCATGCTATTGTAGGTTTTGTACATTCTAAAAGAAAACTTGATCATTGTAGGTTTTATAGCATTATAAACTCTACATAGTCCTTGGTTTTACAGCAATTCAGCTTTATTGGTTAGTTGTAATGTTGCAAAATTATTTATTGGAACAATTTTCTACGACTTTATCATAGTAATCCTACTTAGTGGTGTTGTAAATTATAGCTTAAAAATTGCAGAGTTGCTGGTTCTGCCTTTGTTAAATAAACAGAAACACCTAGCCAAATATCAGCAAGGTAGCCGCTCTGCTAGATATTTCAGCAAGTTATATTTTTCTTGTTTATTTCTTAATTTGCATGATTAATTAGGCAGAAAGGACTATGTTACTGTGAGCAACCCTCAAATCTCACTAGGAAATATCAACACTGGAAGAGGGATATCATACAGCAAAACTAGCATTTTTCTAGTGCTTTTAGGTGCAGTGGTTTCTTTCCTGCACTTTTTCTCTCTCTAGAATATAATTTTTTTGTTGCTGGGATTTTAATTTTTTACTTTTTCCCCAATAGCCCTTAATGCAAATTTATCAATTATGTACGAGTTGATGTAAAGGAAGAACAATTAAAAATATTAAAGACACTTAAAAAGTTTGTAGATCTAATGCAGCCTTCACCTTTGTGTGTCATACCTATATTTTACTTTGTAATATTACTAATGTTGGGTTTAGTATAGGAGTTTCAAATTCAATAACAATTTTCTCGCTGTTAGTTGTGTCTCAACTCTCAATTGATCACTCACTATTTCATGTCAATTATATCTTTTATCTTAACTGTCAACATAACTCTTCTGTCTTTTCTATTTTTGTAGGCATCAGAACTGAGAGAAAAATTTGAAACCAACAAACATGTGGTATGTTTTTCTATCGTGTCAAAGAACCATAGGCTAATTGCCAAACTTTACGTCATTATTTTATCCTGCAAATACCAATTCTTTTCTATTTGTGTTGTTCTTCTTTTACCCAGTGTCAGAAATTTGGTCTACTCCTCAATAATAAGTAGAGAAAGAGCTGCCCCAAATGTTTAACATGAGATCTTTTCCACAGCGATTTACCCCAAATAAGATGGTTTAAGAATGAGAAAATGTGCAGTATCAACCAGTCAAGTATGCTGACGGGATCACCCAACTGAATGACACTCAAGATGATCCCATATCACCAATAATTGGGTTCGAATTTGGACTTGGACCTTATAGCATGAACCTTTGGCACGATGAAGCACACGAGATTAGTGACAGTGAATACCAGGAAAACCTGGAAATTGATATACTGTTTTAAATTTCCTCCGATATGGCCAAAATTTGGCCGAAATTTCGTTTCGGCTAGCTTGCCGATATGAAATGACATATTTTATACTCTATTTCATTTTGGACCGAAATGTGTAGATTTCAGCTGAAATTACCGAATTATCGGCCGAAATATTGCCGAAATTGGCGAAATATCAGCCGAAATAGACACAAATGTTATTGTGAATATATTAAAAAAATTTGTTTTACTTTTTGCATATATGTCTTTCAATATAGGACCGTAAGGTAAAATAATGTGAAAATTTCGTATCGATATTGTTTGTATATATGCAAAGTCAAGTAAGTTTATTAACTAATACATTTTTTCTAATCAATGTAAATTCAATTTACTTATATACTTATTCTATATTATTGTTAAATTATGCGAAGATTTTCCGTAATTGATTCATGTAATTAGTTACATTATACAGTATTTGATATGCTAAATGACATGTAGGACATATAATATCTTATTTAGTAACAAAAATAAATATTTATTGAAGGAAATGAACATCCGATATGATCACATTTTTTCAAGATCTCCTCCGATATCTCTTATCTGAGACGAAACACTCCTTGTCGAGACGAGTCCGAAATCCGAGATTTAAAACCATGTATGATAATTTTGGTAGAAGTTGGTAGACATTGGGTAAAGGATTGTCATTGGACAAGGGGTCTAGTAACAGTCTGTGAATATTTAAGCTGTAATTGTTTCCTCATATAAATTCAATCAAACTTATATAAGTTTGTATTCCCTGGAAAAAGTGAGTTTTGTTGAATTTGGGCTCCATTAAGTAGCCAACTAGCCATAAAAGTTTATTTCTGGTCATTTTTGGTCAGTTTCAAGAACCACTTTAGCGTATTTCTAAAAGGTTCAACACTTTTATTTATTTAAATTCCATCAATGTTCTAGATATCGGCCTAGGTGGCCACCTAGGCACTAAGCGGTTCCCAGGTGACTCGCCTAGACCCTGGGCATTTGGAAAAATCGGTCTGGTAGGCGACTAGTTTGGGTGGTGTCTAGGCAGGCTAGGCGGGCTTTAGGCGGTTTATGGGTTGGGCAGTCTAGGCGGATTTGTAAAAACTATTTTGTTTTCTTTGTTATTCACACACCATAGTGAGAGATCGGTGGTTGATCCATGAAAAGAAGAGGACTGAGAAGAGGACTGTTAGCACTGCTGTCGTCCATTCCATTGAGATCTTGATATTGGGCATTACCAGATAAATAGTTTTCTAAGTTTCGTAATGAGATATTGAGCATGCATAATAAGTTTTATTTTAGTATTATTTATTGGGATCTTGATATTGGGCAATACGCAAAACGAGTGCTCTACCATTGAGCTGATTCCCATTTATGAATTTTTGAGTTTTTTTAGTATTATATATATCTTGTACTTTGTGCAATATTATATTTCTTATAAATATATTAAAAAAACCCGCCTGGTGCCTAACCCCCTAGGCCACGTTTACAAGGTCTAGGCGCTAGGCGGCCTTCGGCTGCCCGACTATCGCCTAGCAACTTTTAGAACGTTGAATTCGATTATTGTAAACATTCATCTAAAGCATTAAAAATGGAATATGTAAATGGTTTGATGTCCAAAATTATATAAGACTATATCATGAATATGTGCCTTAGCTTAAGTAAGAGGGTTGGTTCAAGGACAATAACGAACGAACATGATGATTTTTTTTAGATGTGGTAAAGTTTACATATAAACCTACAGAAGCAACAACAACAACAACAAAGCCTTTTTCCCAACTAGTTGGGGTCGGCTATGTTAGTGAAATATTCTAAGTATATATATATGATTATTTGAGGACAAAGAAGCACTTCATAATGTAATATATGTGTTCCATGCTTTGTCACTTGAGCAGGAGACAACACGACATTCAGGAATGAGTAAAAAATCAAAGATTAGGAAACAAAAATCATTACTAATATTGTTTGACATGCACAATGAACATCCTATGGATTTTTTTTGAGAAGATCTCACACAATTTGGGAAGAAACTCGGGCGATGTACTTATAATATGCTTGGGCTAGCAAAGAATATATCCAAAACAACTAACAAGAAATAAGTTGCACTCAAAAACATATTTGGTCATATCAGTGTTGACTGCAACTGGTTGAATACTTGCTATTACAACTTGGTCTCAGCCATATCCGTCTATACCACCATTGTTTTGGCTAGATCTCCTCCATATCGTCTGTTCAACTATGCATCTGTTAGTTCTGGCTAAAACAAGTTCTAATTTACTTAAACTCAAAAACATCAGTAACAATATGTTCCAAAGAATTTCCAAATATTAATATATTCTCTTGTTTGAAAGTAAAATATACCTGACAAAATAGGAAAAAGTGGCAACAGTTAAGGACAAGAATCAAGATAATAGGTTTGTAGATGTATGCTGATTGATCAAGGACGCTCCAGTGGTAGGGTACTCTGATACTCAGCTATAGTTTTAGTATTTTCCTTTTGATGCGTTGGATACCATAAGATGTTGATTCAGGTTCTCGCTCACATGTCACCCGTCTTCTCCCTTTCTGGTAATCTCACATCTTTAAAAAGAAATTCAAAAAAAAAAAAAAAAAAAATCTTCTTCTTCTTCTCCTTCTTCTACTTCTTTTCTAATGCCAATACTAGACATCACTGTTCTGTATGTTGTGTCCACTGGTAACAGCTACAAGCTTTATGAAAAATGAAGAGTCCTACATTGCACATTGTACTAGCCTATCTCTGTATTTTGACTTTTGGATTGCCTTAAAGATACACTTATTATTTTAAGGTTTACTTCATCTGATCTCGCTTTGATAATTTCTGTTTGGGGTTATGATTCCATTTATACTTTGATATATGTTGCGCTTTGGAGGTGGGTTTTCTTTTCTCAATTTTCATTTGTTTCTTCATCTAGATTGTTAGTTTGGGTTATATGGAGGACTGATCCTAGTCGAGATGAATTTAATTTGACAGATAAAAGCAGGTTACTTATTCAAACTTCTAGAGTACTAGGTTTACATGGTAAATAACTTTTGGTCGACAAAATGATATTTTGGATATAAAATTGGCATGTATCATGAAGGGTTAAGTCATGGTGAGAACCAGACATAATTCTGCTAGCTTCTTTTAATTTAAGCTTAGGAATCTTGGTGTGAATGGTGTACTCCCCTTCCCTTTTTAGTTTATTCTTCAAACCCCAAGATAAGGTAGATGAGTTTTAAATGTTTCAATGCATGTTCATTTTGATCTGAATATTATACATATTTCCAAATAACATTTGAGGAAATGAAATTTTTTGATATTATTTGTTTGCCTGATTTTGTTTATTCGAGAGGCCCACATCTGTGTTTTTGTTGTTTATGCTGCTAATCATGAATATTTTTCTGATAATAAAAATTTCGTGAGGCATACAAAGATGACTATATGAGATCTATAAGGAAAAGAAATATTAAATATAATAAAACCCGTTAAATTAAAACCATATTAATAAACTTTTGGATTTAAGTGATTCCGTTTATTTGCAGGAGGATCTGGATACTATTGATAGACTGATTGATCAGGCGGAAGCAACTTATGAGAAATTTCAGCACCCTGACCCTTACATTGGTAATTACTACTGAAAATACTGACAGAACACTGTCTTTATTTTTTATTTACTTAAAATTAGTTAATTATTGGCTTACTTGTGCTTTAGAGTAGGAATTACATTCCCTGTAGCAAATTTACCATCTTTCTCCTCCAAGTTGTCTTTCTAGAACTATGGTAAACCCTTATTATCATAGTTTTGGATTTTTGGTATCAAGTAATTAGATAGGGTTCATGTCTGGTTGACGGCTGGTCATAAAACTTCATCACATCTAGTAGGAGTCTTGACTCCTTAGCCGACCCCGTCTTTGAATGGGATAAGGCTTAGATGATCATGATGACAATTAGTTATTTCTTCCTAGATTACACATGCATGGTAAATATTTTTATTATTTTTTTGTTTGAGGATATCAATCAGTTTGTTAACACTTACTTAAAACTTTGCTTTTTCTAATACAATCAAATTGGCAATTTATCTAATATAAATCAAAATCCTTTATTGCTATCATCGATACCTGTTAAGCCACGATATGAAATATAGATTTTCGATTTTTTTTCCCCATTAAGGTTTATTTCGGTTTGTTCTTTGATGCATTCCATCTGTTCTTTAAACAGTGTAACAAGTGTAGTCTGATATCTATGTTATGAAAATTGATCCTTCTTATTGATATGCAGTTCCTTGGGCTCCTGGTGGTAGCAAATTCACACGGAATCCACCACCACCACAAGGGGTAAGATAGTGTATATATCTGTTATTAGCATTTTTTAAATTTATTTGATTTGACCATCACATTTATCGTTCAAACGACTTGTTGGTTTTCTCTAAAATTAGAATTCGTACTCTAGATTTCATCTAAAAATAATTGCAGAGTTTGTAAATCTCCATTTGACAACCAAAAAGTAACAAGCGCAGTTATTTTAGCAAAAATATAAGCTTTGATATTGAAGCCAAGAAAAATGGTATACCTTATGTACATCAGTCATTTGTTCAGGTCAAGTATATAAATGACCATGGAACTCAATTAACTCTTGTTTAGCATTTGAGAGTTAATCAAATCAAGAGAGTTACCTGAGAGATGGGGAAAAGTGGTACACATTTTGAGAACCATTGTGCCCTGTACGGTAAAATATTTGTCTCGCAAGAGTATAGCTCTGTACTTCCTCCAAAACAAAAAACAGAGAATCTATGATTCTATACATCAAATGGTTGCCAAAATTGGATGCTCTAGAGAGAAATACACAGGCTGTGCACTTCATTTCTTAATTTCTGCACAGTACGTTTTGGCTTTGTAATCTATTTTCCATTCAGGTGGAAGAAGTTGAACAATGCATGAAATTTTAAGGGTATTGAATGTATTTTTGATGTAAGGGGTATTGAATGTATTAAGCACTAAAATAAAGCTCATAGTCTCTTTAATTTGTTATTAATGAATCATCATTAGGCTTTAAGACTTGTAAGGTTATACTTACATCCAATCGTTTTTCTCTAAGAATCTAAAGCTAACGTAGTTACACCGTAATTACACATACACACATCCCACCGCCGTCACCGCAACCAAACTAAGGCTAAAGCTTAGGTCAAAGCCCTCAAGGTGTAGATCGAACTGGGTTTGACCAAAATCTGCAGCCTAACTAGCTTGAACACTGGAATCTTGTTAATGCATAGTACATAATATCATCTATAAACTCTTCCCTCAAGAAAATCAATTTAAAAAATGGAAAAAATGAAAAAGGAAAAAAAAGGAAAACTACGGCACAAAAGAGAAGTTGTGATCTTATACATATATAGCGCAAAATAAAATTTTACATTTTGAATGGGATAATATAACTTCAAGCATTTAATTATTGAGTCCCCTTCGGTTGCTCACTACTTTTGGTGAGCACTCCGCGAGCACTCATGAAATAAAGACCCTATGAGAAATCCGAATCGCTCATATTGTTCTATATGCCTAAGAAAGCCTAACAATAAAAAATTAAGTAATTTGAAGTTCATTTGCCCATCCATCATGCTGTTAGAATTTTCAGCCATCATGGATAAATGAATTTCAAATTAATTGATTTTTTATTGTTAGGCTATCTTAGGCATATAGAACAATATGAGCCGTTCGGATTTGTCATAGGTGTTCTATTCGTGAGTGCTCACGGAGTTCTCACCAAATTAGTGAGCAACCGAAGATTTCTTTTTAATTATTTACTGGTGGAGAACCATTTTCCCCCTTAAATATTGAATTTTAATATAAACCCCATATATACACACACACACACTTCAAGAGAGCTCTGAGCTCCCGATATGGTGTGAGAGCTCCTTTCCATTATGGATACATTCTATGACTGACCCGAACCGTTGATTTTGTTAGAAATGTTTAAACTAGTTTAAGAATGCGGAATCAAATCTTTTAAAGTCCGTTTGCCCTTGCAACTAAAGCGTTGAAAAATTGTACGCTGAAATATCTTTATTTTTTTATAATGATATGATGCAAGGGAGAACGAACTTCAAATGACTTGATCTCACATGATTGGACTATGTTACATATTTCGAATAAGATGAACGGTTTAGATCATTTATAGGTGGTCCCACCATGGTTACCTCTCCCACCAAAGGAGAGATCCAAGCTCTTTTGAAGACCTCCATATATATATATATATAGAGAGGTGCTGCAAGATTCAGCCACGTTGACGGCTGCGGTTCAACCAGTCCATTCAATTGGATAATGACATGTCTATGCAGAATTTAATACACCGGCATGCCCTTTGTAGGATTTTGGTGTAGTTGTCACTTCGTAATATTTTTTATTAAACTTTTTAAATATTTATATTTAAAAATATTTAATAGCTTTATCTTTCCCCCCTTCCACCTCTTTTTTCAAACTAAAACCATCTCCCACTTTCCTTCCATCTGCAACCACCATCACCTCATTTCTTATCTGCAAGACTGCAACAACCACCGCCACTTCCCTGTCCTTCTCTTCACCCTTCCTCCACCACCTTCTCCTGAACTGCCACCATTTCCTCCAGTCCTAAAACGAAAAAGGAAAAAAAATTCCACTAGAATCAATGAACCCAAACAATATGAAATGTACAAAAGTTGAAATTATATCCTTAACATAATCATATAATGAATTTACTTTTGAGTGAGAAAAGAACAAGGTCATAGGATTTTGAAAATGGCAAGGGCAAAAGCAAGCAAAAAACTTGACCGAAGTTTTAGGTGAGATTCTAGGAACCACGGACTCTTTACGGAGGCTCTCACACCCGAGTCGGACTCGTATCGGACTCGGGTGCGGCGGGGTGCGTGTCCCATTATTTTATTTTAAAAAATTTAATGGGTGCGGCTATGGTGCGGTTCGGGTGGGGCTAGAGTGCGGCTAGGGTGCGGCAAGGGTGCGGGTTTGGGCTTTTGCTATAATAATAATAATAAAAAATCCCTAAACTCCACTCTTTTTCTCTCTATATGTTGTTCTCTCCCCCTTCACTCTCAAGAACCCTAAATCCCCAAATCCTGATCAAAATCCTAATCCTCTCTTTTGCCGTCGTCGACTCCTCATCTCTTCGTTGGCTTCTCCACTCTTCGCCGTCAACTCTGCTTCTCCACTCGTCGCCATTAATTCCTCACTTTCTCCGCCGTTGACTTTGCCGATTCCTCCACCGTCGACTCCTCCACTCTTTGATGTCGCCGCCTTCTCTCTTCAGTAATCCACAATTAAACTTTGTTGTTTTCTGTTGCCAATATCCACCATTAAACTTGCTTTCAGATTGGTGCACATACTTCACTCATGATGAAGTTATAAATATAGTTTTTGCTTCCTGTTGTGATTGTATCACCATAATTAATCCTTTATTGTTTCATGTTGTGATTGTATGACCCCACAAAAGTCCGTACAACCTTAATTAATCCTTTTTGCTTTTTTTTTTGCTTGCTTGTTTGCTTTTTGCTGTGATTGTATGAACTTAAATATACACAATAATATAATATGTTTGTTTGTTGTGATTGTATGAACTCAAATATACATAATATGCTTGTTTGTTGTGATTGTATGAACTGAAATCTCGTGGTTAATGTATGATTATTAACAATGATTTTGGTTTTTATACAAAAATATAAATATTAATATAAATATATAATATATAAATAATTATTTAAATATTGGCCGACTCCCAGTCGCACCTGCATCCTACTGTTTTTTGAAATTGCCGCATCCTTGCTCCCGCATCCCCGCACCTGAATCGGTGCTTCCTAGGTGAATTTAGGGCAATCAAAAGCAAGAAGCGAGAGGTAAAATTATTAATTGGACTTATTGTGGGACCCACCACTTGTGCAATCACTCATACCAACTGGTTACAACCACTTCTTGTTTCGATCAAAATAAATTACTTTTTCTATGCCCTAACATTTATCCACCTTTACTGCTAAATATCTTCATACAAAAAACTTTACCGTAAAATATCTTGACTTTTTTTTTTGACCTCATGCTACCTAACTTTAATGACAGAAAAAGTGAAAGGACACTAATACTCCTCTACTTAATTGTCTTATTCCTGTATTGTCCGACAGTTGTGATACTTTAAACCTCCCTTGAGTCCTTGATTAAGTTTGCCCTCATTTCTACACCACTTTTTTAGGCACTATTTTTGCCTTTTTTTTGTTTGGGGGGGGGGGGGGGGTGGGGGTGCAAAGATATCCTAAAATTATAATATGCTTATAGCATAGGAATACACCGTCCATTATTTAATGGGATGGTAACATGAGGTGGCAGAAGGTGAAGTTGGGGAAACCTTGGGTATTTAAAGGTAAAGTGTTTCACATGGAGGTATTTAAAGATCAAGGTGGGTAAACATTTGGGCATATACAGGTATTTAGCATTTCTGTACCATTCATAGGTAAATTTATTTTTATTAAATGTATGAATATTACTGTAGTATATCTTAATCTAAAAAATTACAATAGATGTCTGGAAATTCTACAACATACTACACTGTAAACTTGAATTAACTGTCTTATCATATAAAATTTCTTTATTATATAAAATATTGTAAGTTTATGATTTGAAAATATCAAAATTGTGCATGACAAAATATAATTGTTTAATTCTTTTATTTTTATTTTTATAACAAGCCAATACCATAAAATTCGAGACAATGAGACGATACACTTGGTATATCCAAGATTTCTGAAATCAACACCAAAATTGGAAGTCGATACGATACCGGGGACCGAGTTTTAATACCATGCCCCAGTCACAGGCAAAACCAAGCCTGAACGCTACCCTCACTAAACCTGATGGACATGTTTCAATATTATCAAATTAATGCCAATAATTTTATTTTCCAGGTATATGTTAATAAAAGACCTGCATGAACCTGCATGTGCATGCCCCCACTCAACCCATCCTCCACGAGGAACAAAAGAGAAATAATATTGATTTTATATTTAAATTCTTTCTTATTGTTCCAATTGAATTCCATGATTTTTTTTTTAATTTAGTGTCTTCTATCATCTAGTTGCATTTTTTAATCTTCTAACTGTATTTGACCTTCTAAAAATTTGTAAATGATAGAATAAAGGTTTGATATTTTACTTTTTTTGTCCAAAGTGCATTGTCCTTTGTTTCCAACATATGCGGGTAGTTAACAGTTCATGGGAAAGACCTGAGCTTATTATTGTTCTAAGTGATACATTACTGGTTGGCTTTTGGTTTGGTGATTATTATAAGTTTAATACCCGTATCTGTAATACCGCCTAGGTGGGCTTAGGAATTATTAATTAGTGGGCTATATAAATATTTGGACTTGGGCTTGTCTTGTAGGATGGGCCTAATATATGTGCATGGCTTGTATGAGTGTAGATTTAGTTCCACATCGGATGAAGGGAATGAGTGAGCTTTAAATAGAAAGCCAAGAATCCAAGAATCCCCAAGGTACCTATAATCTAGATCGTTTAAGTGAGGCAAAGTCCTGTGGTGGGGCCGTGGTTAGGGTCTTAGGCGTGTAGACAAGTTGGTGTGTGAGCAGTTGAGCGGACCTA
Source organism: Hemerocallis citrina (assembly GCA_017893485.1). Taxonomy (NCBI): domain Eukaryota; kingdom Viridiplantae; phylum Streptophyta; class Magnoliopsida; order Asparagales; family Asphodelaceae; genus Hemerocallis; species Hemerocallis citrina. The sequence continues at coordinate 180,758,568 of CM030366.1, read as the reverse complement.
GGACATTGCAAATGGTATCAGAGCCAACTTTCACTCCGATGGTGGGGCCATATTTGGTGTACACTGATAGGGTCAGGGACAGTTTTCTGGTAGAAAGACCAGGACAGTATGCTGGTGAAATCAGGGTAGCGGCATCCATGTGGACCACATCGGATAGAAAGGAGGTCCTGAGTTGGATGTGGGTCCGAGCTTAGCGAGGAAGCTAAGTCCATAATAAGGGGTGATTGTAATATCCCTAAAAGGTGGTAGACTTAGATTTAATATATGGACTCATAGGAATTATAAATGAGCTTGGCTTAATTGGTGGATTGAATATGTGCTTGTAGAATGAGCCTAGTTAGCTTGGATATAAAAATAGAAAAGTGAAATAGGTTGGATGAAAAGTGTAGCGAGTGCGTTGAGTGGTCGTTATATAATAAAGTCAATGAACCCAAGTTGCCTTCCATCTAGCTAGATTTTTGGGTGAGACTTTAGCCCTGTGGTAGGGCCGTGAAAATACTGGTTATGAATATTGGCATGGGCGGACCGGGGGGGGGGGGGGGGACTGAGGTATGCTACAACCCCCCAAACATTTTGGGGTTCCCCTTATTTATTTATTTATTTATTTTTGGAATATTATGGTGGACTAAAGCTTCAGCCCCCCTAAAAATATTTTGCAGCCCACCCCACCCTCATTTATAGTTGGGCCCAAGCCCAACTCCCCCAAGCACCAATCCAAACTCATACTATTTTGTGTATCTTGTGTGAAATTTTTGCATGTTATCTTGTGTAATTTTTTTTTCTCTAGCCCCCTACTTTTCATTCATGGATTCGCTCCTAAATATTGGAATGGCTCGGGATTACTGGTCTAGTAGGTGAGCGAATCCGGGACATTATAAATGGTATCAAAGCCAACTTTTGACACCGATGGTGGTGCCACAATGGATATATACATTGATAGGTTAGAGACAGTACACTGGCAGTAAGGCTATGGTAGTACGCTGGTGGGATTCAGGGTAGTGGCATCCAGGTGGACTATATTGGCTAGAAAGGAGGCCTGGCGTAGATGAGGGTCCTATCTTAGTGAGGACGATAAGTCCATAAAGGAGGGGTAATTGTAATACCCCATAGATGGGCTTAGGAATTATTCATTCGTGTGCTATATAAATGTTTAGAGTTGAGCTTGGCCTTGGCTCGTAGGATGGGCCTACTCTATTGAGTGGCCTTGGTAGTATTTAGGTGGGCTTGTAGTATAATATAAGTGCATGGCTTGTATGATTGTATGAACCACATCTGATAAATTAAGGGAATGAGTGAGCTTTAAATAGAAAGCTAAGGATCCCAAAGGTACCTATAATCTAGCTCTTTTGGGTGAGGCAAAGCCTTGTGGTGGGGGCTGTGGTTCGGGTTTTAGAGACTTAGGCACGTAGGCATGCAGGTGTGTGAGCAGTTGAGCGGACCCGACGTATTGCAGCAGTATCAGTATAGTTGGCCATATACCAAGCATAGTTCGATGCTTAAAGAATTTTGATTCCATTGGGATAAAGACCTGAAAAGAAATTAAAAAAATGATTCTGGAAGTAGAGGTGCAAGCAGTGTTGTGAATGTCTGCGACAAAGACTATGTTACTTGTCATGTTTTTATTTTGAGGGCAACGGGCAACCAATACGAATTAAAAAAAATTCACGTTTTTTTACTTGAAGTTGACATTGTGGCCAATATCCCCTTTTATGACTTGTAAATGTCGTCCTGCATTGCATATATCTATATTGTGTTGGATAAAACAACTGTTGGGTTTACGTTAAGTTGAGTTGGGCTATCGGTTTTCAAAATGCAGCCCAGCTCAAAAGTATAATTCCTAATATAAATTGGGGAGATGATTAGTTGTTGAATTGGAAATGACTCTTAATTTTATGATTTGTAAATGTCGTCGTGTTCTTTTTCTTGCCCCTGTTTATGTATGCAAAATTATATTATTTTACAACTTTAATCCTTTCGTGCAGATTGAAATCATTTATGATTATGGAAGGGAAGAAGCTGAGGCCTAGACTTCTTGGCAGATGAAGCGTGACAACATCTGTAGTTCTGAACTATTGTTTCTCGGTAGTTTCTGATCAAATATTGAGTGAATGAATAAGGAAGTACTTCGAATGTTGTACTATACATTTAGTGACTGTTCAAGATACCAGTCCATTCTGCTCGTTCCATCAACACAGTTTAATACTGTTGCACTTATATGCATAAGTGATGTTTCTACTGACATGTTGAATTTTCTCAAGTATAAGATATTTGGATCATGTTTTACATGAACGTTTTGTTACCATCTGCAGCTCTTCATATTGATTGGATTCTCGCATTGTGATATTTGTTGGAAACCCTTTACCATGTTAGACTGGATTTTTTTTTGCCGTTCTAGGCCACTTTTTGAAACTATTTGTGATTTTTGGTCACTTTCTAAACTATTAGCGCTAGTTGTTGCCACATCAGTAGCGGTCGCTATTCCTATTAGCAGCCTCTTTCTTTTGGAGGTCGCTAATTGGAATAACGACATCTGTTTTGATTTTTTTTTTTTTTGTTGAAATTTTTGTTTTCTATCGCTATTCCTATTAATGACGAAAATATATTTAAAGTCGTTTATCGGATTAACGACCATAAATAAACTGTATTGAGACACTTGGCGAAACCTAGAAAGCTTTTGCTCTCTGGTGTGTGTGTGTATATATATATATATATACTGTGGTTGCTACTGGGAATAGCTACCTCATTAAACTGTGGTCGCTATTCCTAATAGCGACCACAAGTTGAGGCAGGAGCAATAAGAAAAAGAGAAGGGTTAAGAGTTGATAGTGTACTAGTTGGTGGCCCTACCTGCTAAAATTTGGCACACCATCAATTTAGAAAATATTGCAAAATAAAAAAACACAAAGCATTTGTTACCCGGGATTTGGTTGCTGTTAGGAATAGCGATCACAGTTGAATGAGGTCGCTGCTCTCAGTAGCGATCCGACCACAGTTTAAAAAAATTGGTTTTTTTTTTCGGAGAGCAAAAATTTTCTAGATTTCGTTAAGTGCTTCAATACATTCATTTAAGGTCTTTAATCTGATTTGCAACTTTATATATGCTTGAGTCGCTAATAGGAATAACATCAAACAAAAATTTCAAAAAAAATATAAAAGATAGACCGTTATTCCCATTAGCGACCTCCTAAAGGAAGATGTTGCTAACAGGATAGCGGCTGCTGCTGACGTGACAATAACTAGCCCACAAACGCTAATAGTTTTGGAAGTCGCCGAAAAATACATACTTTCAAAAAGTGGCCTGGTACGGCAAAAAAATCGTTAGACTGATCAGTAATGTGAATGTTTGTCATAGAAACCTAAGGTAGATTTTGAACTGCAACAAATCTTCAAGGCAGATTTACTTTTGTTTTTGGATAATCTTGGATGCATATTGATTTTGTTTTATTTTATATATTTTAAATCATCGTGAAATGCAGTTGTGCAACACTTGAAGATAAGTATTGTCTAAAAATCTACAATTTTGCTTAATACAGTGGACAAGTTCTGCCCCTTTTTTTTCCTTTGTTGTAATCTTATAATAAGTTGGTTCTTGTCCAAAGCTGTGATCATGTATAAAAATGTTTCATGAATATCTGTTGATTCATAAACAAAGTGCATCAGATTCCAGAAAAGGAAAATGAAAAAGGAAAAACTAAAACAAAGCGCATTGTTAACTGATGACCAAATTTCATTTTCGCCAATTCTAGACAACATTTTGGTCAGATTATAGGCAAACTTTCCATCTGCCAAGAGAGATTTTCTTGCCACAATATTTTTCTTTTCATTCTAATTGGATCGTTATTTAGACTATGTTCCCTGCATGTTTTTTTTAATACCATTTCTAACACTGAGGAACAGTAATCATTATTGAGCTTTGCTCATTTTATGATGAATTTACTAATTTCTATTATATATGATATATATAATAGAAATATAGTACATATATGCTAAAGGTAGCTCCAATCCAAGATAAGTTAAGAGAGAATCGCCTTAGGTGGTTTGAACATGTCACACGTAGACCTAGTACTGCCCCCGTTAGGTGGTTTGAATATGTCACACGTAGACCTAGTACTGCCCCCGTTAAAAAGAGTGATTTGATAAGTGTTGAAGGTAGAGTTAGGGGTAGAGGAAGACCTAAAATAACTTGGGTGAAAGCGGTGTAAAAAAGATATAATAGCTTATGACGTTAAAGAAGATATTGCGCTAAACCGAGCAGAATGGAAAATCATGATTTATGTAGCTGACCCAACTAGTTGGGAAAAAGGCTTGTTGTTGTTGTTTTTTTTTGATAAAAGATGACTCATCGTTTCATTAACGATAATTAAGGATGTTGTTGTTGTATATGATATATCTGAGGGGAAAAAATAATTTGGTGCATTTGATACAAATATAGTATTGTATTGTAAGAAGTAAGCATCATTTAAATATATGTTAGGAGCTCCACCTGGTCCTTGCTTAGAACGCGCCATTAGAGTGCTGAGAAGAAATTTGGGAAGATGAAGGAAGAGGATTTTAGAGGGGAATTCTTGAATCTGTCAATTGATGATTCATTTCATTACAACCAGCATATTTATAGGCTATTACAAGACCCACGTGCTCTAACAAGCTCTAACAAACTCCTAACCAACTCCTTAACAGCCTAACAACTTTCCTGCCAAACTCAAATTGAAACTGAAACAGTGCGCATAGCACGTACAGACTCTATACAAACAGAACACAGACTCTATACAAACAGAACTAGCAACAACTGATACACTGACACAAAGCAACACTGATATATCAACACTGATACCACCACAATACTGATACAACTATACTCAGCTTCCCTCTTCTTCTCCACAGCAACCATTACAGCCATTGTTAATGCCTCAGCCCTTAACAATTCCCCCCTTCTTACCCTGAACTTGTCCCAAGTTCAAAAGAAGGATACTTCTCCCTTAGTTCATCTACATCCACCCAAGTGGCATTTTCAACTCCTGTATCAGTCCACTTTACCAACAGCTGTATACCCATACGATTTCCTTTTTTAAAGACCCGTCTATCCATCACACTCTCAGGCTGTCTGTCCTCTGCTTCAACCCAATAACTGGGTATGTCTTCTGCTAACACAGGTTGAAAATCTCCATGACATTTCTTCAATTTAGAAACATGGAAGACTGGATGAATGCGTGCTTTTGCAGGCAACTTCAACTTATAAGCGACCATTCCAATCTTCTCAAGCACCAGATAGGGACCAAAGAACTTAGGAGATAATTTGTGAGGCAAGGATCCCCTCACAGTTGATTGCTTATAGGGTTGGATTTTAAGGAAAACCCAATATCCGACTTCAAACTGTCTATCAACCCTTCTTTTGTCATACACTTGCTTCATTCTATCCTGTGCCAACTTAATGTTATCTTTGAGTAGTTGAAGCACTGTATCCCTATCACACAAAGCTTCTTCCACAGCTTGAGCTGCTGCTGTTCCAGTGACATACAATGTCGGACAAGGAGGCTTGCGTCCATAAACAGCTTCAAACGGAGTGACCCCCGTAGTGGCATGCCAATTCGTATTATACCAGAACTCTGCCCAGCACAACCACTTAGCCCAATCCTTCTGCCGTTGGCTACACATACACCTTAAGTACATTTCCAAAGACTTGTTTACAATTTCCGTTTGCCCATCCGACTGTGGATGATAAGCTGTTGTATATTTCAACTTGCTTCCTTGCAATTGAAAGAATTCCTTCCAAAAAGCACTAAGAAAAATTGTGTCCCGGTCACTCACTATGGTCGAAGGCATGCCATGTAATTTGAAGACATTCTCAACAAAGAGTTGTGCAACTGTGTGGGCAGTATAGGGATGGCCAAGGCTCATAAAATGTGCATATTTTGTGAGTCGATCTACCACCACAAAGATCACTGTTTTACCCATACTCTTGGGTAGAGCTTCTATGAAGTCCATAGAGATGTCGTTCCAAACTAATTCTGGAATCGGTAAAGGAGATAATAACCCAGCAGGATTCACATTTTCTCCTTTGTGTCTTTGACAGACTAGACACTCCCTTACAAAAGCTTTGATATCCTTATTCATTCCGAACCACTTAAAAGATCTTTTTATTCGATGAAGAGTCTTATGATACCCCGCATGTCCTCCCATATTTGTTGAATGGCAATCCAAGAAAATCTCCTTCCGAAACTCAGCCTGTGGACTTAATAAAATTTTGCCTTTCCAAAACCAAACACCATCTTGAAGTCTGTACAGATTTGCAGGAACTTCACCATTTGAAACCTTCCTCTCTAATTCACTAAAGAATGGATCATTCAATACCAAAGCTTTTATCTCATCTAACCATTGAGGCATTACCATTGAGATAGTAAATTGAGTAGCTTGCTCCTCTTCTTTTCTTGAAAGACCATCAGCCACAACATTTTCTTTACCTTTTTTGTACTCCACCCTATAATTGAACCCCAAAAGCTTCCATAACCACTTCTCCTGCATATCAGTATTTATTTTTTGATCAAGGATATGCTTAATACTCTGGTGATCTGTTTTTATAACAAACAATTTCCCCAACAAATATTGTCGCCAATGCTTAACTGCAGTAAGAATGGCAAGGACTTCTTTTTCATATGTCGAAAGACAAAGTGTTTTTCCCTTCAATTTTTGGCTCATATATGCTATGGGGTGGTCTTCCTGTGTCAACACAGCTCCTATTCCCACCATTGATGCATCAGTTTCAACCGAAAAAGGTAATGAAAAATTTGGTAATCTTAACACAGGGGTGGTAGTCATGGCAATTTTGAGTGCTTCAAAAGCCTCTGTAGCAACTTCCGACCACTTAAAGCTATTCTTTTTTAGGAGCTGAGTAAGAGGGGCTGCTATACTTCCATACCCTTTCACAAACTTTCTATAATACCCCGTCAACCCAAGGAATCCCCTAAGTTGTTTGATGGTTCTTGGCTCTGGCCACTCCACTACTGCCGCAATTTTGCCTGGATCCACTGCAATTCCCTTTGAGCTTACTATGTGACCAAGATACCCCACCTTGTCCTGCCCAAAACTACACTTGCTAGCCTTTGCCACCAACTGGTGCTTCTTTAAGACTTCCAAAACTAAGCTTAGATGCTTCACATGACTGTTCAAATCTGAGCTGTATATAAGAATGTCATCAAAGAAGACTAAAACAAATTTCCTCAAATAGTCTTTAAAAATATCATTCATTAAGCTCTGAAATGTGGCGGGGGCATTAGTGAGGCCAAAAGGCATGACAACAAACTCGTAGTGGCCTTGGTGTGTTCTGAAAGCAGTTTTATGTATATCGGATTCCTTAACCCGAATCTGATGATAACCCGACCTTAGATCAATTTTGGAGAAGAACTGTGCTCCATATAGCTCATCTAGAAGCTCATCAATAACTGGTATAGGGAACTTAGCTTTAACAGTTTGAGAATTAAGAGCTCTGTAATCTACACAAAGTCTCCAACTTCCGTCAGATTTCTTCACAAGGATGACTGGTGAAGCGTAAGAACTACTGCTATGCCTGATCAATCCAGACTCAAGCATCTCCCTTACTTGTTTCTCTATCTCATTCTTGTGGTAGTAGGGATGTTTATAGGGTCGGATACAGATGGGTTTAGCCTCGTCAACAAGTGGGATTTGATGATCGACTTCTCTTTTTGGGGGCATCCCAATATTAGAGGAGAACACCTCAGGATACTGTTGCAAAACCACTTGAATCTGCTTGTGTACTGAGTTCGGAAGAACAAACTCAGCTGCTTCAGTGCTTTCTTGGTTGCATTGCAGCTGTAAGAAAAACATTTGATTAGAGAGCTCCAGTGCCTTAGGCAATTCTTCAGCATCAATAACTTGTAATTTACCCTCAACAACCCCTTGCAACACCTTCTTCACCCCTTGCACTTCAAACTCCATCGTCAAGAGAGCGAAATCCATGGTGACTCTACCTATCGACTTCAACCACTGTGCACCCAATACCATCTGAGAAGGTCCCAATGGTAGAATCAACAACTCTGCTGACAAAGGAACCCCTTGTATATTAAAGTTTGCCTTCTCAATTTTTCCCTGGCTGTGCATGATTTCCCCATTAGCAACCTTTACATTATATCTGTGCTCACTCAACACCTTTAACCCAGCCTTACACGCAGTGTGAGGATCTAGATAATTGTGAGTGGATCTTGTGTCAATCAGAATATTCACTTCTCTACCCCCAATGGTGCCTTTCATTCTCAAAGTGTGGGGGTAACATGAGGATCCAAATAACGCATGGCAGGATATTTGCATAGCCTTTCCTTCCTCAATTTTGTCTACAGCCTGAGCTTCTTCTTCACTATCACTTTCTTCCTTCTCCTCATCATCAAACCTTTCTAAGAAATAGAACTTCTGAGTTTTGCAACGATGCCCCCTGACATATTTTTCGTCACAATTAAAGCATAATCCCTTCGTCTTTCTCTCCTCCAATTCCATCGGAGTTAACCTCTTGGGAACAAAAGAATGGGAGACTGCAGTTTCATTGCCTTTAGGAGTCACCGGATTTGAAGAATTGACAGTGTTTTTGGGTACAAACGCAGGTTTATTCCACTTCTTTGTGAGTTGTAGTTTCTCCTCATATCCTCTAGCTAGACCCACTGCCTCATTTACCTTCTTTGGCTTCTGCGCCTTAACATCCCATCGGATTTCATCTCGTAGCCCACTTACAAATGTGCTCAAGAAATGCTTCTCCGACCAATCTTCCACAAAATTAGACAATCTATCAAACTCCTGTATATAACCTTCTAAATCACCCTTCTGACTAAGCTTGGTTAAGTTTCCTTCATAATCTTGAAACTCCGATGGCCCAAACCTAGTCATAATCTCACTGACAAACTCCTGCCATGAGATCTCTTCTCTTCTCTGCCTAATGTGCCTTCTATACCACTGAGACGCCTTGCCTCTCAGATTAAGCGCAGCAAACTTAAGCTTCTGTTTCTCCTCAATCTCAAAAAACTCCATGAACTGTTCAGCTCCACACACCCACTCAGTAGGGTCTCCTTCTTGAAAAATAGGGAACTCCATTTTGAAAGGAGTTCTTGGAAAATTCATTGAATCTGATCTCCCTCGTCCACCAAAACTAACAGGGTGATGTGGATGGAAAGTGTTTGCTGGTTGAAAAGGATTTGGAAGAATTGGATTTGAGTTATGACTTGAGTTAGGAATTTCTACCTCACGACGCGACTGAGACTGAGGGTTTCCACTTTGACTCCTCACCATTAGCTCCTTAACTTGTTCTCCCAAGGTATTCACCACACCTGGTAATGTCGCCATAATCTCCAAGGCTTCAGCGAACTTAGCCACAGCTGACTTGAGCTCCTGGACTTCCACTTCGATCGGCGAGGTACTACCGACATCCCTTGAGTCGGAATCGTCACTCGCTAGCTCTGATACCACTGTGTTAGGAGCTCCACCTGGTCCTTGCTTAGAACGCGCCATTAGAGTGCTGAGAAGAAATTTGGGAAGATGAAGGAAGAGGATTTTAGAGGGGAATTCTTGAATCTGTCAATTGATGATTCATTTCATTACAACCAGCATATTTATAGGCTATTACAAGACCCACGTGCTCTAACAAGCTCTAACAAACTCCTAACCAACTCCTTAATAGCCTAACAACTTTCCCGCCAAACTCAAATTGAAACTGAAACAGTGCGCATAGCACGTACAGACTCTATACAAACAGAACACAGACTCTATACAAACAGAACTAGCAACAACTGATACACTGACACAAAGCAACACTGATATATCAACACTGATACCACCACAATACTGATACAACTATACTCAGCTTCCCTCTTCTTCTCCACAGCAACCATTACAGCCATTGTTAATGCCTCAGCCCTTAACAATATAATAGTATAATATGTAGCCGTAAAATACAGGAATACCTTGGGCATTACAAATTTACAATCATGCTCAAAGGAACAGTACCTCACTTAAACATCACGCTTGATAGTTGACACACATAAACAAAGTACAGAAACAACTATTTTAAGAACAGAATCATCAAAACCCTACACTAAAAGGTCCTTGCACTATATTTCTTCTTCTTCTAAGGACTGAAACACTCAACCATCAGTGACACACCAGCCTCGGAACAAAGTGTTGTTGGCGCCCGCTTCTTGAGCGTCAACGTCTCGCTCAGACCCGGGTATCCAACAACACCAACAGTACTAGTACTATCATCCTTGTTCTCACTACTCTGTCGACTCTGTTCAGTACTTGAAGCGACTGAACTGACCTTATCTCGAATCTTTGTGAATTCTGATTTGAACATCTCGACCAAGCTAGCCATTGTGATGTAGATGTATTGAACTAAAAGAAGAAGAAGAAGAAAGGGAGAAGTTGAGGATAGTATGCAGCTGTGGAGTGTGGGGATGTAGATATATATATTGAACAAAAATTAGAAGGAAGGGAGAAGTTGAGGATATTATGTTGTGGGGTTGTCTAAATATAAGCAAACCTGGGGCTTATCCATTTCAAAAACTTGGGGCGCGGCCCACTGATTGGATGAAAGAAAGCAGGCTGATTTATTTATTTATTTAACTGGGTACTCACTGATTCTTTGGTGCATCTCTGTGTGATTTTCATTTTCAGCTGGTTTTTTACATTTTACTTTATAATTATTTTAATCTGATCAAGTATCAAGTATTCAAGTACCTTCTTCTCCTCAATGTGGGAAGGCTACGGCAGTATACCATATAGATAGAAAGAGAGTGTCTCATATTTATATGGATTTTTTTTTCTCATACAAAGTGAGGTGTCAAAATAAGAACTCTTAGATTATAGATTTGTTAACTTGTAAACAAGTCATTTGATCAAACCTATGATCTAAGGGTTATTGTTTTGACACCTCATTTTGTATAAGAATTTTTTTCCATACAAATGAGGCTCACTTTTCTCATGCTAGTAACTTTGGATTTCCTCGCACTAGATAGGATATGTTGCATTCACACAAGAGAGAACCGAAGGGAGAAATAGATATATACAATTTTATCTTTAGAACTGAAAGTATCTTTAGAAACTTGCATTTCTCTCGAGCCGTAAACTCAAACAAACTGCATAGTGATAAGACCCATTTTGTGTGTGTGTGTGTGTGAGTTGCTGATGTGTAGAAAAATGCTTTAAAAAGTATGGAATAACAATTTGATTGAAGGGTTAGGAGAGGTTTTGACGGTTTTCAGGGTGTTCTTAATTTATAGTATGCTGATGATACCATAATATAATTTTTAAAGAATAAAGGTGACTGTGTCATCGCTTCATTAATGATGAATTAACGAAACAAGGTAGGACTAATTACAAGGATCTAGACTAATACTACATCTACTACTCAAAAGAAGGTATAGATACAATCAGAACTCTAACTCGCCCCTCACCACAACTCATGCTCTGCCTACACCCCCTCCTTCGTGTGTACTCTTCTCTTCGAATTTGCTTGACTTTCCCAAGCATGAATGGACGAAATTTTTTTATGTATCATGACCGAAAATCTGCTGGTGCGATTACGAAAACTTAACTCGTTGTGATCTAGCCATAGACTTCATAACGTAGCATCTGCAGAGACATTCCAAGCTTCTTTAAGCTCCTTCCTGACTACCCTCGCTCTTCACTTACCCCAAATCTCCAATGTCGACCTCCGACACTCAAATATTCTAATGCCTAAGCACACTACTTCCCAAGCTAACATTGCCCTAGGACAAGTCAATAAAATGTGATTAGTGTCCTCATCTTCTACCGGGCATCTCGAGCACCTAACATCCACCTGCAGGTTACATTTGCGAAGGTTGACTTTTGAAAGAATTGCGAAGGTTACGTTTATAACAAGTCAAAAGAAAGCTTTCACTTTCATTGGTGCATGAGTTCTCTAGATTGAACTGGCTTCCTTTCTTCTAATCCCTCCATCATTTAGCCACTTGTACATAGAGGACACCGTGAATGTATCATTAGGCTCTAAATTCTAATTTCTCTCATCGTCCGCTCCGTTAAGGTACCGACCTTTTGCACTAATGAAGTCCTTCAGTATCTGCAGGTGAAGAAGACATTCCTAAGTTGGCTGATCATGTAATTGAATCCTGAGTCTACCATTTCTCCAAACCTCATTGATAAGCGTATCAATGTTCACTGATTCTCCGATGACCTCCAGCAAAAGGGATTGAAGTGTGTTTCTCCCACACCCTTTATCTTTCCAGAATCGTGTATCTTTCCCATTGCCAACCACACATCTTGTATTAGCATGAAAAATATCCCCCACCTCTACGATCCCTTTCCAGAGCAATGATGCCTTACCATGCTCATTTCTCTCTCCGAGTCTGTACTTCTTCCTTCTTTGATACAACATGAAAGATTTGTACCACCAATTGTTGCGTCTTTTCCGAACATCAATGCTTTGTTCATGTCGCCCAGATCTATGATTCCTAATCATTTTTTCTCCTGCAAACTCACCCCAATTAACCAGGTGAATACCTTTATTGTCCTCGTTTGCTCCTTTCCACAAGAATTTTCTCCCACATTTGTCAATTCTACCAATAACCCATTTTGAAAGTTCGTAGATTGACATAAGATACGTTGGCAAATTATTTATGACTGAATTAATAAGCATAATTCTTCCACCTAGCGATAGAAAATGTCTCTTCCATCCGGCCAATCTCTTTTCTACCTTCTCTATCAGATGTTGCCAATCCTTCTTTTGCATCGATCTTGGCCTAATGGGCGTAGCAAGATACTTTAAGGGACATTCTCATATCTCACATCCTAAGTAGTTCTTGATTGCACCAATCAGGATGAACAAATTTTTGCTAAGAGGGGAGGTTCACTTTCAGACATGCCCAAGACTCAAAACAGTTGAGAACAATCTTCAAAGCCAAAATTTCTTCTTCTTTTGCTGGACCAAACAATAAGGTGTTGTCCACGTATTGTAGTATCGATATGGTCTCAGGTATACCTTTGATTGTAAGACCCTAAATAACATGCTCTTCTCTACCCCTCTTAATCATTTCTGTTAACCCGTCTACAATCAAGGTGAACAAAATAGAAGACAAAGGGTCCCCTGTCTGAGTCCCTTACGACATCTACTTTCCTTTCCCGATTTCCTGTTGATCTGAATAAAAGAATTTTCACCTCTAACGCACTTCCTAATCCACAATCTACACTTCGGACTAAATCCTTTGAACTGTAGGACCTCATTCACATAATCCCATTCTATTGAGTCGTACGCTTTTCGAAATCTAGTTTTAGCAGAAAGTCGTCTGATTTTTTTTGCATCCTCTGATGACAATTTCATGGGCAGATGCAAGACTGTCCATGATATCTCTCCCCTTGATGAAGTCACTATGCGCTTCCCTTACCACATCATTTAAGTGAGGAGACAGCCATTGTGCCAGGACTTTGGTAATGTTCATAAATGACCCGTTCAGTAGGCTAATCGGTCTTAAATCCGCCACCGTTAAGACCTTTGATTTTTTGGGATTATAATAATGTGTACATAATTTAATCTAACAATTTCAGTGTAACCGTGATAGAAATCCCCAAAAATAGCAATCAAATCCCCCTTGATGATATTCCAATATAATCTGTAGAAGAAAATTGGGAAACCATCCAGACCTGGCGCCTTATCCTGCCCTTGGCACTTGATTGTTTATAAGACCTCTTCTTCTGTGAAGATGCTCTCATTCCCTTCGCTTCGATCAATTCTTGAGGTATCCCACATGTCCAGTATCATACAGCATTTTTTCACTTCTTTGTTGCCAAATAGCTCTCTAAATTTACCATCTATATGATGTATCACTAATTCTTCATCCTCGCACAAATTTTCTCCTAGATACCATTATCTTTGCAAAACCTAATGGTCCAACCCTTAGAAATCTTAAACTTTTGCTTTATTTGTTTGAAGGTGCCTTAACTTTGCTAAAACTTCAATTATTTGGCTTCGTGGTGATAATGCTAGACAATTTGAGATTGCTCAATTTTTTAACTGCAACTCTAGTGCATTTCTTGTCTGGCTCACTTCTTGTCAAATATCTAGGTATTCTACTTAGATGGGGTAAGCTTCATTTTTCTGATTGGTTACCCATGATTTATAAGATGGAATCTAGATTAAATTCTTTGTTTGGTAGACAACTGTCTATGGGATGTAAATTAATTCTGGTTAGTTCAATTCTTTCCTCTATTTCTTTATATATGATTTATTTTTACATTCTTTATTGGGTGATTAAAAGAATTGATAAGAAGGAACTTCTTTTGGTCTAGGAAATCCACTTATACAAGGGGTAACAATCTTTATAATTGGAACTATATTTGTAAGTTTAAAGAAGAAGGTGGTTTAGGCATTATTAATCTCAAAAATCAAAACTTGGCTTTTCTTGGTAAATATAGTTGGAAAGCTATTAAGTTTGATGAGCTTTCTTGGATTTGTCTTGTCAGAAAAAATATCATAAGAGTGTTAGGAATTCGTGCTGAGTTTTGCAACATGATCACTACGAACAAACTACCAAGCAAATAGTACACCAAACCAAACACACCAAAACACACAATTTTGACCCCGGTTGGTCGAACACTAATCCGGGGAGAAATAACTGAGATGATATTCAACTAGAGAAAGATACAACAGTTAGAGCCACTCTCACCATGAACCTATCAATATCTAAAGCCTCACTAGAAGATACTTGATGTTTACAATGAAAAACTCTCAAACTCTCTGTAATGAAATACTCTCTCTTTCTTACTCTTCTTGGAGCTGTTACAATGATAAATATTGATATATAAAGAAATCCTAGTTTGCTGTCTTAATACAGTAACCATCTGATGTATCTTGAAGAGATAATCATACGATGAGTGTCGTTCGATCTAACTTGGAAAGGAATTGTGCTTAAATTTAATTACCCAAACATGGTCCATAAACAGCCGCTGCCCCGATGAGGTCGACTACCCTCAGGGGCAGTCAATTGCAATGCCTTGACTCAAAATAGAGGGCAGAAGCAGTCAACTGTCTGTCTTCTAGTTGCTACTCTTTTCTATCTTGCTACTGCTCTTCCTTATTCGTAGAATGTCGATTCGAATCTCTTTCGCATCACTGTCTTCTCCTCACATCGAACTAGTATGAAAGACATAAACCCAACAATCTCTATCTTGGATTGCATACTCGTTCTTCAACACTTATGTGATTAAACTCTTCTAGAGTGCTTCAGTTTCCTCTACCAAACAACTCAGTTCAATGGCTTCTTTTGCTAGTTGAATCTATCTTCACCTGTTATTTCTTCAACTGGTATGTCCCTCAAGGGCACACCCCAGTAGGTGTTAACACGAAGGCACCACCCTCCGAATGAACCCCACCTAACCCAAGACACTCTCCACCTTTCGATGATATTCGAATATCACAGTCTAGCTTCGATGATTCTAGTGGTGGCAAACTAGATTATGCTTTAGGAACGCATAGCTTCAAATCACTTGTACAAGATTTTCTGTCCTCACAAAGCTGAAAAAGCTTGTGCTAACCTTACAACAACTTTCCCAAACTAATAGAACTTCACATTAAGTTCTATACCTGCAACACTGTGCTTCGAGAGTTCTCCCGCATATCAGGCTCTGTTTCAACAAAGGAATATGCATGCCATTTTTTAGTGTGTATCCCTTTTCGTCTGGCATTTTTTTACTTCACTATTTCCTCACCCACTATGTCACAAATCTCACCAATCCTAGTTCTCACACAATTACCTGGTTGTAGACTTTTAAGTAGAAACCATCTTCCTCTCGGAGCAATTATGAGAAGAAATACCCCAATCAAATGGCCACCTAGAATCCACATCTAATGAACTTGAAACAAGAAGGCAGTATAAGTTATCACCTGATTCAACGGCGTGACTACAATGCCACCCATCTTACTCAATCACTTGTAACAGTCTCTCTTGTTATGCCCAATCCTTCTGCATAGGTGGCAACAGACCCCACCCTTACGTGCACTTTTTCTTCCAATCGAAGTACCATCCACCGCCAAGCAACTTACAGAAGTAGACGTCGATTTCTGACTCTCATTCCTAAGTGCATCATCCTCTAAACCCTCGACCACACTTGCTACTGAAAACTTCTCCTTGGTAGATTTCTCGTCTAGCATGGTGTTTAATAAATTGGATAAATTTGGTAGTAAATATTTCAAGTTGGAAACTTTAAAATCTTTGGCGCTCATCACCCTCAGTTTAGATAACTCCGTATTGAACTCCACTACATGATCTTAAAGAGCGGTATCTTCCTTCATTGAGAAACACCACAACTTTCTCTTTTAGTGCATCCGATCATGTGACGACAATTTCCTGTATTCAGTTTTGAGTCTCGCCCAATGACTTGCCGTGCTTCTCTCCTCTACAGGTTCGCACCTGACGATACTTGTCAATGACAGCCAGATTAGAACTACGGCTTCTGAATAAATCTCCTCTTAATTCTTCTGCTTTGTGCCGATTGGTCTCCCTTTATCTCCTTCTAGGGATATATCCAAGCCTCGCTGAACCGATGTATTATGCATGTCTACCTTCCAGATATCAAAGTTGATCTTATTGTCAAACCGCTTGATCTTCGTGAATTGATCAATCATCTCCAAGGAACTTGAGCAACTCCTAAACTGCAAAAAAATATGACCTGATGCTCTGATACCAATTGTCAGTAATTCGTGCTGAGTTTTGCGACACGTTCACTACGAACAAACCACTAAGCAAATAGTAAACCAAACTAAACACACCAAAGCACACAATTTTGTCCTGGTTTGGGCGAACCCTAATCCGGTGGAGAAGTAACCGAGATGATATTCAACTAGAGAAAAATACGAGAGTTATCGTCAGGTGATACTTGATGCTTACAATGGAAAACTCTAAAACTCTCTATAATAAAATACTTTCTCTCTTACTCTTCTTGGAGCCGTTACTATGATATATATTGGGATATAGAGAAACCCTAGTTTGCTATTTTGATACAATAACCATCTGATTTATCTTGAAGTGATAACCATACGATGAGAGCCGTATAATCTAACTTGAAAAGGAATTGAGATTCAATCAAATTAACCAAACCTGGCCCATAAACACCATTGCTCCGATGCGATCGACTGCCCTCAAAATAGAAGGCAAGATCGACTGTCTACCAGTTGTGCTCTTTCCTGTCTTGATGCTCTTCTTTCTTAGACCAGCATCGCTTCAAAACTCTCTCGTATCACCGTCTTCTCTTCACATCAAACTAGTATGTAAGACATAAACCCAACAAAGAGGAATATAATTTGGGAACTTAATCCTAAACTTGTTGCTAATGCTTCTGCTTTTTAGAAGGGTATTTGGAAAGTGGTGGAACCTTTCATATGTGGCTTATAAAAATATGTGGAGATGGCACTACTGTGAGATTCGATTTCTGGATCGGTAATAATAAATTATCAGTTATATTCCCTAATCATTATGCCATTGCTAATATTCCTACAGCAACTATCTCATCTCTATTTACTACTGTCAACAATGAAAGAGTTTGGAACATTACGTTTTGCAGAAATATGTCGAATGTTTTGTTCTCTGATTATATTCAACTCATGGCATTACTTCATTCCTATCAATGGCAAAATAGAGATGATATTAGATGGAGGTGGACTAACTCAGGTACATTTACTATTAAAACTTTCTATAGATTTCTATACTTTGGAGGAGTTCTATCTCTTTCTTATAAATATGTTTTGCAAAATAATGCACCTTTAAGAGTAAGAATACTAGTTTGGCTTGCTGTTCATAATAGATTACCTATTGCCGATAATCTTCACAAGAGAAACCTTGCTGTTGGTCAAAAATGTATTTTTTGTGTAACGCCTTGGGTCAGCCATTCATGAGCATGATTTGGAGGCCTTAACTAGCGTGCTATGCGCCGCAAGTGCCTAGTATTTTTACTAGTCTTCCTACAAGGTGGTAAGAATCTTACCACATGCATGTATCACCTAACCATGGCCCCACCACATGACATAGTCTCTCCAAATAAAATCATTCTTATAATGAAACTGCGGCTCAACACTTGTTTATTCATTGTAATTTTGTGGAACCTGTTAGATATTATAGTCCCATATTGGGTATTGGGTTAATTTTGTATTTGGTTCACTCCATTATATAGGAGATATTGTACTCAGTTAATTCTCAATTTAATATTCAGTATTGTTTTCATCTCTCTGATTTATCTTAACATGGTATCAGTGCCAGTTATACAAAATTTTCCTCCTTTGAGTTTCTCCATCAAACCCTAAAATTCCAACAGCAAAAAAAAAAAATCGTCAGAAAACACGTCAGCAACCCCAAATCAACATCGAAGTCCAACATCGTCAATTCATCGTCAGTAACCCCAAATCAACACCGAAGTCCAACATCGTCAACAACTGCCGTCGTCCTCTCTCTTCAATCAACATACCAAGATTATCGTCAACAACCTCATCCTCCCCCGTCGTCCTCTCTCGTCGGAACCCATCGGCAACCCATCAACTGCCGTCGTCCTCGCTTGGCTCAGCCACCCACCGACATCCAACTCCACCGCCGTCCAACAACACCGAAGTCCAACATCCCGCCGCCCCCCTCCCCCCTCCCCCCACCACCCCATCCTCCTCGACCTCCTCCAATCTTCACCTCCCCCATCCCCCCCCCAATCTCTGAAACCCTAATTTTTTTTTTCTTTCTTTTCCTCCTACTACCCATAACTCGAAACCCAATTTTTTTTTCTTTTTAACCGAACCCATATTATATATCTCCTAACCCTAAACCCACAAACCCATATTTTTTTTCCTGTAAAAAAAAATAAAAATAATTTTTTTTACAGGTACTACAACTACCACTAGATGGAATCTCAGTCTCTTCCACATATTTCCGCCTCCGACTTCCCCGCTGCAACCGCCTCTCGTTCCTTCTCCAGATTCAAACAGCACCTCCACCACCTTCAGTTTTCCTCCGGCCTCCTACCTTCTCCCAACATCATTCCTCACCTTACCCCACCTCTACTTCCGCGACCGGTAGCACCGCCCAACTCCCTACCTCGATCCAGACACCAACAGCATCTCCCTCCACATTGTGCTCTCAGTCACAGCAGCGCTAGTCTTATTTCTCCTCGCAGTGCTTCTTCCCTCACATCCTCGGCCATGCCCGTCACTCCAGCTTTGCCGTCTCCTGCTGATTGGGCTAATCTTCAGCAATGCCTCACTCAGCTGGAACTACAGCTCATGGATTAGTCTATCAATGCTGACTCCTCTACTCCTGCACTTTCTGCCACTCCCGGTATGAATTCGTTCTGAATTTTAGATTCTGGTGCATCACATCATCTCACTAGTAATCAGACACTGTTCACCACCTGCACAACACTTCTCTCTCACTCTCCATCTCTACACGCAGCTGATGGCTCACCACTTCTTATTATACACTCAGGGACAATTAGCTCACCCACTCTCACATTACCATATGTTCTCTATGCTCCTCATTTATCAATAAACCTTATCTCTATTAGTGCGTTGTGTGATAGTAGTCTTGTCGTTAGTTTTGATTCTTTAGGTTATTCTATTACTGATTCCTCCACCGGTGAGGAGTTTGGGCGTGCTAGTCATCAGGGTCGTTTATATTATCTAGATTTTATTCGTGCACATCACTCTCCTTCTAGTTTTGCCAGTATTGTTTCATCTGATGCTGATCTGTGGCACAGACGTTTAGGTCATATTAGCACATCACGACTCCAGACTATAGCTCGCAGTAGTGCCCTTGGTTCTCTCACTTTTAAACATTTATCTGATTGTCAGGGTTGTCATTTGGCCAAACACATTGCCCTACCCTTTAGTCACAAAAGAACATCTGAAACCACTCATCCTTTTCAACTTGTTCATTCTGACATATGGGGACCCTCTCCCATACCTTTGTGGAAAGACTATCTCTACTATGTTGCCATCATCGATGACTTCACTAGACATACATGAGTTTTTCTTATGCGTCAGCGATCTGAGATACCTAATATTTATTGGTTCTTTACAACTATGATTCACACTCAGTTCGGTGTGCGCATTAAGAATTTTTGATCAGATGGTGCACGTGAGTATACTTCCACCACTATGAGATCGATCCTTCAGTCTCACGGCACCATTTTTAGCAATCATGCCCTCACACACATGAGCAGAATGATATAGCTGAATGCAAGCATCGTCACATCCTTGAGACGGCTCGCGCTCTTTTACTCTCCTCTTCTGCTCCTTGTTCTTTCTGGGCTAAAGCTATCATGACTTCTGTTAGTCTCATCAACATTAATCTCTCGTCTGTCCTAGCTGGTACGACGCCTTATGAGGCTCTTTATCACTCACCTCCCGACTACAGTATGCTCCGTACATTTGGGTGCACCTGTTATGTCCTTTTCCCTCCTACTGAGCGCACGAAGCTCTTTTATCGTGCTACTAAGTGCGTTCACCTAGGTCTCAGTTCCGAACACAAAGGTTATCATTGTTTTGATCCATCAGCGGGTCGCGTCTGCATTTCTCGAAATGTATCATTTGTGGAAGACTCTCCTTACTACCTGACTCCCCCCGAGGATACTAGATTTCTCGATTTTCCAGTTGTTGCTAGCCCCCTAACTTTATCTTCCCGCATTCCTTTTGATCCCACTCCCCTGGCTCCATTCACATCTCCTGTAGTCTTTACACCTGTTGTTCCCCCTACCGAAACACCATCTGCATCCTCATAGCAGCCAACACCCACCCTACCTACTTCCCCATCGACACATGCACCTACTCCACCGTCCTCACCCCCACACCCTGTCAGTCCACCACCTCTTCATCAGTCTACTCGTTCCATTTCTGGTATTCCTCCGGCACGTTATATACCTGATGCCACTGGTCCTTCTGACCGGTTTGGTTTTCCCACCCTAGCTTCCTACTCACCACAGTTTCACGCATATCTCACTGCTATACACTCTACACGTGAGCCCAGAACCTATCAAGACGCAATCTAATATCCTGAATGGAGGAGAGCTATTGCAGAGGAATTCAGTGCATTTGATCAGACTGGCACTTGAGATGTTGTTCCTCTGCCAGAGGGCGTTCAACCTATTAGCTACAAGTGGATCTTTAAGGTCAAATATCAACATGACGGATTTATTGAGCGACACAAGGCTCGTCTAATAGCCCGATGATTTACTCAGGAGCATGGCATTGATTATGATGAGATCTTTGCTCCCGTTGCACAGATGACTACTATTCGCACTCTTCTTGCTGTTACAGCCGTCCGCCAATGGCCGTTATACCAGATGGAAGTGAAGAACGCTTTTCTTCATGGTACCTTATCCGAGGTTATTTATATGGATCCTCCTCTTAGCCTCCCTACTCCTCCTCATCATGTTTGCTGGTTGCGTCGGGCTATATATGGTTTGAAGCAGGTCCCTCGAGCCTGGTTTGAGTGTTTTTGCCTTTTCATCATCAAGGCTAGTTTTACTCAGAGTTCTCAGTACCATTCTATGTTTATGCAGTCATCACCGCAGGGAAAGGTACTTCTTCTACTCTATGTTGACGATATGATCATTACTGGGGATGACTCTGCGGGCATTACATCCACCCAGAAATACCTTCATCAGCAGTTCCATATGAAAGATCTTGGTATACTATGTTATTTTCTGGGTCTAGAGATTGCTCATGGATCTCGGGGATACTCATATCTCAACAGAAATACACATCAGATATTATCTCCGTTGCATGACTTTCTGATAGTCGATCAGCCGATACACCCTTAGAGCTTCATGTGAAGCTTCGTCCCACTGATGGTGAGCTCCTTCCTGATCCCACTAGATACAGACAGATTGTTGGACAGCTTGTCTACTTATGCATGACCAGACCCGATATTGCTCATGCAGTCAGTGTTGTCAGTTAGTTTGTTTTTGCTCAGTTCACTACGGTGCTCTTCTTCAGATTCTCAGACATTTTTGGAGCACTATTACTCGCTCATTATTCATGCCTGCTACATCCAAACTAGAGCTGAGTGCATATTCTGATTCGGATTGGGCAGGTGATCCTATTACCAGACGGTCTACCATCGGGTTCTGTCTATTTCTTGGTGATTCTCTGATCTCATGGCGAAGTAAGAAATAGGCAGTTGTTGCATGTTCTTCGATTGAAGCTGAGTACAGAGCAATGGCAGCTACTACTAGAGAGATTGTTCATGTTCGTTGGCTTTTATCAGATATGGGTGTCACTCTTTCAAGACTTACTCCTCTTCATTGTGATAACCGGAGTGCACTACACATTGCAAGCAACCCGGTCTTTCATGAGCGAACAAAACATATAGAGATTGATTGTCATTATGTTCGTGAGGGCTTTGAAGCAGGGACCATTTCTCTTCATTCTATTACCTTATCACAGCAGACGGCAGACTTCTTCACCAAATTCCATACTATTCAGAGATTTCGATATTTAGTAGGCAAACTCACACTGTTTGACCCACCATGAGTTTGAGAGGGGGTGTTAGATATTATAGTCTCATATTGGATATTGGGCTAATTTTGTATTTGGTTCACTCCTATATATAGGAGATATTGTACTCAGTTATTTCTCAATTCAATAGTCAGTATTGTTTTCATCTCTCTGATTTATCTTAACACCTTTATGGATGATTTGTGAGAGTGCTTGGAATTTCAACTGTAAACCTGGTTCTATGAGTTCTTGGTGAAGTTGCTAGAGAAAAAAAGGGTAAAATTGAATTGCCTGGGACCTTACTATGATGATTATTATTTGTTTTATTTGGAAAGAATGGAATTCTAGTATCTTTGTTAAGAATATTTTATCCTATTAACTCTATTATTGATAGTTTCTTGTTTTACTTTCGCTTTTGGTCTGAACCGATTCCTCCAGCAAAGAGAGCTAAATTGAATTTGAATGCTGTAGATGATTGGGTGGTGTCTTTTCTCCAAACTGGAACAATTCCTTAAACTGTTTAATTTTCTAATTTTTGTTTACATTGTAGATGCTATTATCATTGATTAATGCAGATGCAGTTCTCCAATAGCTCTTCAGTGATTCGGTTTTAATGTCTTTTCAAGTCTTACTTTGAGTTTTGATCTTGAAGCTTCAAAATATTTTGATGCCCTTTGTTTTGGTATTTTGGTTTGTAACTTTTTTTTTGGAGAAAAAGGTGGCACCGTCACCGCTTGATTAATAAATAATTAACGAAACAAGTACTACAAATAATATACATCTATCTATTCCTAAAACGAAATAGTGGAAAACAATTACATAGCTAAGTGTACAACATAAACTAATCCCACCCCTAGCTAAACTTGTAGGCGAACGCATCTGCACCCTATTCTCCCACCCATCCGTACCATATGTAATTTGAATTTCAAAAAAATATAGTTCGAAATTCGAATTCCATCCAAAATTCCTCTCCATCCCAGAAACTCCCTCCACCTCCCCCCAAAGGTCCACCTTGGCAACAACCACAACCACCATCTCAAGGAGGGTATGCATCCTCGTCACCCAGAGAATCCACCAATCTAACCCCACCGCGACGCCATCTTCCGGTTGTGTCAAATTCAGCCTTCAACCATAGCTATTGTTCTCAACCAATAAGTCGACGGTCCCGACGAATTCCCCTGCCGACGAACACCTCTGCCGTGGCAGCTCATCATTGGGGATCCCACAGGTAATCCCATCGCTCCCCAATCATAATTTGAATTTCAAAAAAATTATTTGAAATTCAAAAGTCATCCAAATTTCCTCTCACCAATCTCCGAATATATTTTGAATTTCAAAAATTTAAATTGAAATTCAATATTCAAAATAATCCCCCCCTCCACACATATTTGAAATTCAAAAATCTACATTGAAATTCACAAGAAAACCAAATCACCTCCTCCATATATGTTTTGAATTTCAAAAATCATCCAAATCTTCCCAACTCTAATTTAGAAAATAAAAAAAAATTCCATTTTGAAATTCAAAATTCGAATTTCAACCCAATCTCCTCCTCCACACTCCCAACTCAAATTTGAATTATAATTTTAAACCCTAAATTGAAATTCAAAATTCAAAATTCCAATACTCTCCTATTGTAATTTGAATTTCAAACAAAATCTACTTTGAAATTTAAATTACAGCCAACTATTCCCCCTTCACCCCCCAACTAATTTTTGAATTTCAAAAGTCTAAATTGAAATTCAAAAATCGAACAAATCTCCCGCTCCACACTTCAAATTCAAATTTGTATTTCAAAACCTTAATTCGAAATTCAAAATATGAAAATCAATCCGGCTCCTCTTCTCCACACTGGCGTCTACCTCGGCAAGTGTCACTTTCCTGCACATCTCCACCCATCCCGTTGCTTTCGTCATGCACATCCGTCTCTCCAACCCCGACACCACTTCACCATCAACTGATGGTAACCACATAATCAACCCCAAATTCCCCTTCGTTAGCCCCGCTTGCCGCTTCGATGAGCCCCCCCCCTGCGACACAGTAGCGCTCTCTGCCAAGCCAGGCCTTGCACTGGACCTCGTTGATGTAGCGCTCTGAATTTCTATTAAATAAAATTAGAAATACGTGGCCCAAATTTCAGAATCGACTTCAATTGTGATCATAAATATCCAAATACAGGGAAAATTTGGGCCCGTTTGGATAGCTTTTTGGGGGGGTTTTTTTTTCGTTTTCGTTTTTATAAAAGGCATTTGGATAGCTTCTCTCAACCCTGTTTTGGGATCTTTTTTTCAGAAAAGACCCAAAGGGGTCTTTTCTATCTATCTCTCTCTCTCTCTCTCTCTCTCTCTTTGGGTTACCCCTTCCTCTCTATTTTTTTTGAGCTTGGCCATGGACGGGGTTGGCGAACGTTCGGCTTGGAGCTTTGCTTGGGGGGGGGGGGGGGGGGGAGCACGAGGCTTTGGAGGTTGAAGGAGGCGAGGCTTTGGAGGTTGAAGGAGCTCCTGTGGAGCTTGGTCACGAGCTCGTTAATGGCGGTGATGGGTTCGATGAAGGAGGGAGGTCGAAACTTGTGAGCTCGGTGGATTGGCGAATGCGGTTGAGGTCGAGCTCGGTTTTGGAGAAGCTCGACGACGGGTTCGGACGTGGAGGTCAGGAGCTCGACGAAGAGGGAGTGGAGCTTGGGGGTTCATCACTGAGCTTGAGCTTGGCGTTGGGTTTTGGCGAAGGTGGAAGGAGGTTCGGCGACGCTCGATGAGTGGAGCTCGGGAAGAGGAGCTTGACGACGGAGGGGTTTGGCGACGTGGAGCTCGACAATGGCAGTTTGGAAGAAGCGTCGACGTTGAAGAGTCGAGGTCGAGCTACGAATTCTAGGAGGTTGGCGAAGGAGCTGTCGATGGGTTTTTGGCGGGAAAAACTGAAGAAGAAGAAGAGTAAGGGTAACAGGGTGTGGGTCACTAACAGGTCCGACCCGTTAACCCGTTAATTCTTTTCTCTTTATTTGTTTGTTTGTTCGGGAAATCTCATCCGTCGATCTTGATTACCCGACTCTTACACAATTCAGGATAAAACTTTGCATAGTCGAAAGCTTGCAAGTGATGGGGAAATACGAAGAAGAAAAAAAAAAATTAAAGCGAAGAAAACTTTGCATAGTCGCACGTTGCTTGTTCGTATACTTGTAGAACTTTGCTCTGTAACTGCAAAGAAAAAAAAATTTCATAAGAAAACTAATGCAAATTGATTAAACATACACCGTTGATAAGCTCCTCGGTCACAAAAACTGCAAAAAAAATATTTTTACAATTTAATTTTAAACCCAAATGCCATTTCTAACCACATTATCTAATGACTTTTTTTAAAATAAAATTTCAGATTATTTGGTATATCCAACCGCATTTTATACATTCCTTTTAAAAAAAAATTTTTTCAAAAAAAAATTAAATTATTACCAAACAACATTTTACAGTCTAGTTTTAAGAAAACAGGTTTCAGAAAATTTTTTTAACCAAACAGGTTTTACAATCTCATTTTCAGAAAATAGTTTTCAGAAAACTATCCAAACAGCTTTTACACTCTCATTTTCAGAAAACAGTTTTCACAAAACAGTTTTCACAAAACTCTTTTCAGAACAACTATCCAAATGCAACCTTAAATACTCTTTATTACATCAACTCTTTTACAAAGCACATTGGAATTTAGACACATTCATTACAACTTTAATTACAACATATTACATTTTCATCTTTTGTTTATACTCTAAGCTTTACTTGAACCAATGCTATCCATAACTGAAAATTCTGCAAAAGATATACGAAAAGTGGGCATGCAACTGACGTCAACTGTAGTAATAGTGATACTTCTAGATCTCACAACCACAAACTTGATGCATAATAATATAGCAATAATAAATGATGCTTAAACAATAATAAATAGAACATAGAACAACAATGAAAGAAGCGTAAAACAACAAATGAAGCTAGACTAAGTGTCAAGTGTCTGAAAAACAAAAAAAACAAGCATGCATAAAACAAGTCAAGAAACACAAACGCATATGATGATTACTAATGCATACTTGTCGGATTCTATGCATCTCATTCTACATAAGTCCGGTGCAAGTCCTTATCGTTCTCCACTTTGCAGAGTTCAATCCCTCGTTATGCAATTAACCTACTACAGTGATTACTTTAAGATTTAGAGTATTCTGTGAGTATCTAGTGCCATGCCCCGGTAATCCCTGAGAATCAACGTCCCATCGTCCGTGATTTTGGGTACACACCCTCACACCCCGATAATTAAGGGAAATTGAAACCCACACCGTCCGCCAATGGTACCTCATCACACCAATATCCCATGAGCATCGCCCCGAACCCCGGTAATCCCAAAGACACATCCCAAACCGTCCGTGATCACACCCCGGTAACTCCATAGATTATCTTCCACTGTCTGGTCATATGAGGCCCTCTACCTATGTTTGCTTTTATTTCATCACAACTCCAGCTATTGTCTGTCCTTAGGTTTATTATTATTAGTTATGTCACAATTTTCCTTAGATTTGGTGTACCCTGCTGGACTTAACTCAACTAAATCAACAACAAGGCCCCGATGGCCAATATCCACAAAAGTCTCATCTGCCGGCATGCTAGGGTCCCACCCAACCTCTAGAATCATCACAATTAAAACATTACCACATTCCTTCTCTAGGGTATCCCACATTAACCCTAAACTCAAAAATAACCCTCAACAGTTCATTCATAATCTTCTCAATCTTCACAAAAATACGATTTTCCACAAAACCACATTAATCTCAATTTAATGCATCTCTATTTTTTTCACATTCAACTCGTAAATCATTAATTTCAGCAAACAAATAGCTCGTTATATAATATTATTTCCTCATTTTAAAAAAACAACCACTTCCATAATTATTCAACTTCATTCATAGAAACAAATCCAAAATCACCAAAAATATTCTCTTCTCATCTTATAACATTTCTTTCCATATTCGACACTTCAATAATTAAATTCTGGGATTCTAATCAACAAAAAACTAAAATAACTCATTTAGAAATTTGGAATTATATGCCTTCAAAATATGAAATTAAATTCTCAAAAGTTGAAGTCTTAGAATTAATAATCTATAACATTGAAATTTATTAAATAAGTTTTCAACCCAACACATTTTTTTCTTTTTTATTTTAAAACTTTAAAACTGAAGGAAAAACTCAACAGAAAAATTAAAAACAAAACAAAGCTTTAAAAACAAAACTCAACAGTAAGGAAAAGAAAAACAAAACAAGAAAAAACAAGAAAAAAAAAACCGAAACTGTGTCCATCCGGGTTTGAACCCGTGCGACCAGCAAGAGGCCCAAGGCCCACATCCTCCTGGGCTAGCCGACTACCCCAAAGCCACTCGCTGACATAAGAAGGCATTTGAAACACCCGAAATCCTATAAATCCAATTCAACCATACAACAATTATTCAAACCCTAATGTAAAACTTTAATTTCTAAAACTTTAAAACAACACATAAACATGGAAAATCTCAACTTCAAAAATCAATCCAAACATGAATTTAAGGGCATACAATAAGTTCTAATTATCTCTACAAATCTCCATCATCTACAAGTTAAATCCATGACCATCAATCAATTTTATAGATCCCAAACTAAATCTTTATCAATTAAAAATTTATATTTGAATGTTCATGATAATCTCTAAGTTATAATATTAACACCCAATATTTAATACACAATCCATCATCATACAACTATCAAAACTCTAGAATCTAAAACATAAAATTTATTCTAATTAAAACAACGGATTCTCTACAAAAATTGTAACTTTTTAATCAATCAAGCAATAAATTTGTGTGTATTCAACAGTCTATAAATTTCATAACAAATACCCATCAACTATTATAAACTCTATGATCATACCAGTTTTTTTTTGTGTGAATCAAAACAAGTTCTTTTATGCATCACCAATCTCTAATATTAATAAACAATTTATACATGATAATCACATCTCAATTAGGGTTCTTATTCATGAAGATGTTATATGACTACTTTTTCATTAAGATTTATCCTCTAATAGATCTATAACAAGTTTTATAATCGTACAAGATATATCATATTTGATCAACCATCATCATATTGTACAAGCATAAAACAATCAAGAGATGAGAAGTACCACCCACCTCAAAGGAGATCAATGAAGAACATTATTAACAAGAAAAAAAGCCCTCCTCCTCCTTGTGAAAATCCAAGAATCCAAGCCTCCAACTCCAAGAAAATAGGGATAAAAATATTAAAAAGGATGATATTTTTGTGTGTGTGTTCCAAAACATAGAGATGACTGCTCTCTATTATAGGCCGGTTGCACATCTAGGGTTTTATCTCAGTTTTGCAATTTATTCCCCCAACAATCTCAAAATTGCATAAATACATATTTATTTAGTTAAATCAGTTAAAATCAACTAAATATGGATAAATTCTAATTCATTAGAGCCTTATACTGATTAGCCGGCCCTAAATGCAGTCCATCAATCTTTTTTCCAAATTTCACCTCCAAACAACATTTGACAAAAACCCATTTTCTTTCGAAAATTTACAAAAGTAGTTTCCTTTATTCAGAAAAATCCAGAAAATTTAGAATTATTATCTAATAATAAAAATTAGATTTTTCAAATAAATTTTCTGACTTTTTATTCTCTAGAAAGAATATTTTCAATAAAGTCCCCAACAATCTCAAAATTGTGTAAATATATATATACTCAATAAATTAAAATCAAATCAATTTAGAGGGATAAAATCTCTCCCCCAATCTCCCCACTGCCAGACCAACCTACCAAAACATCAAAAAAATTTAAATTCGAATTTTACCCTCAATCGACATTTTGCACAAAAACCCTTTTCTTTCAAGGTATTTACAAAATTAGTTCCTTTATTCAGAAAAATCTCAAAATTTATAATATACTCAATTATAAATAGGAAAATTTATTCAGAATTTTAAAAGTGGAAATATGCACCTAAAAAGTATTTGCACGTGTGAAAATGTCAATTTTACAAAATTAAAAATAATTAAATAAATTGATTAAAAAATATTTATTAAATAAAAATAAAATATTCGAAATTCTGGGGTGTTACATCACTCCCCCTTAGAATAGTTCTGTCCTCAGAACTACTACTAGTAGGGACAAGAACAATTTCTAATAACAAGAAAATATTACACGAAAAGTTCAGGAAAATCATTCTATCTTTTTTTATCTAATTACATTGGGTCGCTAACTTAAGAAACTAATGTATGATAAGAACAACGAAGTAAATATGAAAACTGACAGGAGAACAACTATAAGCAAAAACCCGTTAGGCATAAAACTAATCCCAAAAAGATATATAAAATGTATTAAAAAAAAATATATAACTATGCAATAACTTGTTGGAAGCAACTAGATAATCAATTAATGCATACAAATTTCTACAGCATAATTATCATAACTAATATAAATTAGTCAATAATACTTTAAAGTACATAAGGAATCAAAAGCTTCCTTAAAACTCGATGCAACGGGCTCCGAGCCCAGCTCTGTTGCGCATGCAGCTACACGTGCGGGTAATACGTGAACAAATAAATTCTAACAACTGCCTATCATAGGTGTGCCTCACAAAAGGTATCCAAACCGATAGGTACCTTTTGATCTTTGACAATTCTATATATGCACTCATTCTCCCTCCTTCCCAACGATATGGATAATACCCCACGCCACACACCACCAAATAGCCCCTCTCTTCTTCTCGTTATTTTTGTCCTTTTGCGCAATTAAATGCCATTGCCCCATACTTATTCTATAGGCTCATTATTAATCCCATTAATCCAATAGCCTATAGAAGTCCTATAGGCCAACCACTTCTTACCATATATATAGAAATTTTGTTGTCATTCAGTTCACGATGAAATTTAGAAATAAACGAAATAATTTAAGTAATTGATTAGTTTGTTAATATAATTAAAACGTCAAAATTAATCATCATATATTCCCCTCTCCCTTATATACAGATTAATTTCTTCATAAGAATTAAACAACAGCAATGAATAACATTACTATATATGGCTATGTAAGTATCTTTTTTTTTGAACAAAATTAAGAAGGAAGGGAGAAGTTGAGGATATTATGTTGTGGGGATGTAGATATATATATTGAACAAAATTAAGAAGGGAGAAGTTGAGGATATTATGTTGTGGGGTTGTCTAAATTTAAGCAAACCTGGGGCTTATCCATTTGAAAAACTTGGGGCGCGGCCCACTAATTGGATGAATGAAAGCAGGCTGATTTATTTATTTATTTACAAGGGATAGTGACTGGGTACTCACTGATTCTTTAGTGCATCTCTGTGTGCTTTTCATTTTCAGCTGGTTTGTCATGTTTTACTTTATATTTATTTTAATCTGATCAAGTATCAAGTTATTCAAGTCCCTTTTCTCCTCAATGTGGAAGGCTAGGCAGTATGCCATATAGATAGAGAGAGAGAGTGCCTTAAATTTATATGATTTTTTTTCTTCATATAAAGTGAGGTGTCAAAATAAGAACCTATAGATTATAGATTTGTTAACTTGTACATGAGTCATTTGATCAAACCTATGATCTAAGGGTTATTGTTTTGACACCTCACTTTGTATGAGAATTTTTTTTCATACAAATGAGGCTCACTTTTCTCATACTAGTAACTTTGGATTTCCTCGCACTAGATAGGATATGTTGCATTCACACAAGAGAGAACCGAGTGGAGAAATGGATATATACAATTTTATCTTTAGAAACTGCATTTCTCTCAAGACGTAAACTCAAACAAACAGCAAAGTGATACCCCCCCCCCCCCCCCCAAAAAAAGTATGGAATAACAATTTGATTGAAGGGTTGGGAGGTTTTGATGGTTTTCAGGGTGTTTTTCATTTATAGTAGGTTGATGATACCATTTTTTTTTAGAATAATTAAAGGTGACCACGTTATCGCTTCATTAATGATGAATTAACAAAACAAGGTAGAACTAATTACATGGATCTAGACTAATACTACATCTACTACTCAAAAGAAGGTATATATACAATCACAACTCTAACTCGCCCCCCACCACAACTCATGCTCTGCCTACACCCCCTCCTTTGTGCGTACTCTACTCTTCATATTTGCTTGACTTGGCCAACCATGAATGGACGAATTTTTTTTATGCATCATGATCGAAAATCTACTGTTGCGATTACGAAAACATAACTCGTTGTGATCTAGCAATTGACCCCATAACATAGCAGTTGCAGAGATATTCCAAGCTTCTTTAAGCTCCTTCCTGACTGCCCTCGCTCTCCACTTACTCCAAATCTCCAATGTCGAGTTTGGACACTCAAATATCCCAAAGCCTAAGCAGACTACTTCCCAAGCTAACCTTGCCCTAAGACAAGTGAATAAAATGTGATTAATGTCCTCATCTTCTACCAAGCATCTGGAGCACCTAACGTCCACCTGCAGGTTGCGTTTGCGAAGGTTGACTTTTGAAAGAATTGCATCGCTTACAACAAGCCAAAGGAAAGCTTTCACTTTCATTGGTGCATGAGTTCTCCAGATTGAACTGGCTTCCTTTCTTCTAATCCCTCCATCATTTAGCCACTTGTACATGAGGACACCGTGAATGTATCATTAGGCTCTAAATTCCAACTTCTCTCATTATCCGCTCTGTTAAGGTACTGACCCTTTGTACTAATGAAGTCCTTCAGTATCCGCAGTTGAAGAAGATAATCCCGAGTCTACCATTTCTCCAAACATCATTGATAAGCGTATCAATGTTCACCGATTCTCCGACGACCTCCAGTAAAAGGGACTGAAGTATGTTTCTCCCACACCTTTTATCTTTCCAGAATCGTGTATCTTTTCCGTTGCCAACCACACATCTTGTATTAGCATGAAAAGTATCCCCCACCTCCGCGACCCCTTTCCAGAGCAATAAAGCCTTACCATGCTCATTTCTCCCTCCGAGCCTGTACTCCTTCCTTCTCTGATACAACATGAAAGATTTGTACCACCATTTGTTGTGTCTTTTCCGAACATTAATGTTTTGTTCATGTCATCCAGATCTGTGATTCCTAATCCCCAAATTTCTTTCTCTTGCAAACTCACCCCGATTAACCAGGTGAATACCTTTATTGTCCTCGTTTGCTCATTTCCACAAGAATCTTCTCCTACATTTGTCAATTCTACCAATAACCCATTTTGGAAGTTCATAGATTGACATAAGGTACGTTGGCATATTTATTTAGGACTGAATTAATAAGCGTAGTTCTTCCACTTAGCGATAGAAAATGCCACTTCCATTCGGCTAATCTCTTTTCTACCTTCTCTATCAGTTGTTGCCAATCCTCTCTTCGCATCGATCCTGGCCTAATGGGTGTACCAAGATACTTAAAGAAAAATTCTCATATCTCACATCCTAAGTAGTTCTTGATTGCACCAATCAGGATGGGAATTTTTTGTCTAAGAGGGATAACACAACTCTTGTGGAGGTTCACTTTCAAACATGCCCAAGACTTAAAATAGTTAAGAACAATCTTTAAAGCCAAAATATCTTCTTCTTTCGCTGCACTGAACAATAAGGTGTCGTCCACGTATTGTAGTATCGATATTGTCTCCAGTATACCTTTGATTGCAAGACCCTAAATAGCATGCTCTTCTCTACCTCTCTTAATCATTTCTGTCAACCCGTTCAGAATTAAGGTGAACAAAAGATAAGACAAAGGGTCCCCTTTCCGAGTCCCCAATGATATCGAATTTCCTTTCCCTGATTTCCTGTTGATCTGAATAAATTTTTTTCCCACCTTTAACCCACTTCCTAATCCACAATCTACACTTCGGACCAAATCCTTTGAGCTGTAGGACCTCATCCACACTATTCTACTGAGTCATACACTTTTTTGAAATCTAGTTTTAGCAGAAAGTCATCTGATTTTTCCTTGCATCCTCTGAAGACAATTTCATGGGCAGACGCAACTGTTAGAATACAAGTGCAATTTTCCTCAACCCTTCTACAACTTCAAAGTTTTAGCTTAGGGGCAGGGACTTTCACATGGTATCAGAGTAACCCAGGTTTGAATCCCACTGGCTAAGCAATTTAAATGCAGATTTAAAAAAAATGCCATTTCTCGACCTATAATTTGTTGGGTATTTATCTCGTTTCTTGGTCCCATAAAAAAATGGGCTCTCGACCTGGAGGGGGCATGTTTGTAACACCTTGCAAAATTGAAAATGACTATTTTGCCCTCATGTGTTACGCACGTGTATTTTGTACCGTTACTGGTAATATTTGTAACGTGTTTCACTACGTATTTTGGATTCCGACTATTTATGTATTTCCAGTATTCTTAAAATCCTATTTGTTCAACTCAAATATAAAATTTCAATATCTGTATTTTTACGTATTTTATACGTGTTATCGATGCACGTATCGATTATGTAATTTCCACCGCAACGTGTAATATTTTCTATGTATTAAAATTATTTATTTTATGACTCCTTCAAATTCTTTTTATAAACGGAAGTTCATTTTTCTCCTATTTCGATTTAACTATTATTATACGTGCGGTGCACGTGTTTTCTATGTACGTAGTGATTACGTTGTGGAATATATAAAAATTAATAAATATATTTCTTATGTTGTATTTAGATTATCTTTAAATATTTTTTTGTTGATAAAGTTGATTTCGTATTTTGATATTTTACGTGCGATGCACGTGTTTGCAATGCACGTGTTAGTTGCCTTCTTTTCAAAATGAAAATTTGAAGTGTGTATGTGTCTATTTTATTCATGAATGAAAACTATAATTTTTTGATTAAACTAATTTTATACACATCTCACATATATTTATACACATGTTTTAAATTAAATAAATAATGAATTTTGTGAAGTGTACACAAAGCACGTGCACGTGCACACGTGTAATGTGCACACTCAAAAATGAGGCCGGCTGTTTTTAAGCAAGGAGGGAAGAATAAATTTTGAATTGAATGAGTGGAGTTAGTGGTTTAAGTGGGGAGTAGTTAATATAACCACCTAATTAAATTCTATAAAAATCCAAACCTATTCACTTCTCCTCCTTCCCCTTCCTTCTTTCTTCTCGGCCGAAACCAAATCCACCAACCAATCCAACATTCATTTCTGTTTCCTCCACCACCCACATACAATCTATAATATTTCCTATTATATATATATACATATGTGAGAGATTGGTGTTGTTCTTGTGCACTGCCGAAACGGGTTGCTGTGCATTTCGGGAGGAATTGCTGGAGATGGAAGTTTTGCCTTAGTGGTTTAAGTAGGGAGTAGTTAATATACCCACCTAATTAAATTCTATAAAAATCTAAACCTATTCACTTCTCCTCCTTCCCCTTCCTTCTTTCTTCTCTGCCGAAACCAAATCCACCAACCAATCCAGCATTCATTTCTGCTTCCTCCACCACTATTTTATATGTATGTATGTATATGTGTGTGTGTGTGTGTGTGTGTGTGTGTGTGTGTGTGTGTGTGTGATTGGTGTTGTTCTTGTGCACTGCCGAAATGGGTTGCTATGCATTTCGGGAGGAGTTGATGGAGATGGAAGTTTTGCCTTGGTGCATGGATTTCGAGGCGGGGTGAGACTCCGTTTGGAGTTCAATTGCTAAGAAATCATATTTTTTGGGTGGGTGTTTCTTAAATTCTTTCTAATTTTAGGAGTAGATTGTATGGTAGATAATATATAATTTAATTGTTAAATTTTGATTGGTATGTTAAATGTAGATTGCATACTTTATCAAATTGTGTTATGATTTGTTGAAATAATATTGTGAATCATTGAAATGGCTAGAACTCTTGTTGAATTAGAAAGAGAAATATTTATTGTTGGAATGAAAATTTATACATGGTAAAATGTTTTTACAATAGTCACAATAATGTAACATGTATGAAAATGGTTTTAAAATGCTATTATAATAGAGAAATGTGGAAATAGCCTCATTAATATATATTTTGTAAGTATAAGAAATTTTATAAAGGAGTCTTGAGAGGCTCTCTTATAATTGAATTTGATTTTTCCCGAAACACAGTACATCACAAACATAAAGTTCTTAGGCGAAACCATATCAGTTAGTCACTCTTGGAAATCTGGTCTTCGGATGCGCTTTGGGTCTGTTACTGTTCATGGGCGGAGGCTCTGGTCTTGGGTTCAAGTCTTGTTAGAGGCTTTGTTTTTCAAAAAATTGATTTTTCCCAAATGCAGTACAGTTGACATATAAAGTAAATAAACAATATCATATCAGTTAGTCACTCTTGGACTTCTGTTCTTTGGGTGCGCTTTGGGTCGGTTACTGTTCATTGGCGGGGGTGTTGGTCTGGGTTCGAATCCGACCCTCTGCCTTTTGTTTGGGCTTTTATATTTTTTTGATATAAATTCGATTTTGTGGGTTTATTTAGAGTTTTAAAATTGGGAAAAATTATATTATTCTTCTAAAATTGTTTAGACCTTGTATAAATCATTTCTACAATATTTTGATATATTTTGTGAAAATTGAAAGGAAAATTTACATTAAATAATGTTGAAGAACTCAATTTTATCGATTAAAATGTGACTCTTGTTTAATTTAAGAAAGATGAAAATTTGGAATGCACTTAGATTCTTCTCAATGAGATTTTATGGTTATTAACATTTGATTAAGAGAGTATTTGAATTGTACACAATTCTATAAGTGATTAAATTGATAAAAGATGTTGAATTGAATTATTTCATGTTATGAGATTATAAAAGAAATGTTTTCTTTGAGAAAGAGATTGTGAATAAAGAAATTGAAATATTATTTTGAGAATGAATGTAACATATTGTTGATATCTAGAATGAGATAGTTGTTGGAATCTAGAGCCTAGGCGAGACCCTAGTGACCGGCAGTGTTTATTAATGAATGTGAGAGCTAACCAGTGTGGGCTGAGCATCTCTAGAGAAGTAGTCAGTTGGGCTGACTGTCTCTTTTTGTTTGGTTTAAGTCCGGTAGGGTAAGCTAGTTTTAGGTTGTGATGATTTTCTTCTAAAACAAACTAAAAATCTAAGGATTAGACACATAGTGAAGATGTGATGAAAGTAAGAGAAAAACACAAGTTTGAGGGCCTCAGATCTACGATGTGAGAGTGTTCACAGACTGTCTGCATGATGCGTCATGTCATGACGTGAATACATATCCAGAATTATCGGGACCGTGGCGACGCTTGTGGGGTACTTGGTGACTACGTAGTGCCATCGTTTCATGACGGAGGCGAATTGTCCATAGGTAGTCTGCATGATGCGTCATGTTATGACGTGGGATTTTCCTCCAGGCTATCTGGACATGAGCTCGTAACTCATAGAACATCTAAGATACTTACCGTAGTACCGTAGTAGTTAAACCCATAACGAGACATTCAACCCTACAAGATGAAGAACGGTTAAGGGCTTGCCCTCGGATTTATGTAGAATGGGATGCATAAGTTCGAACAAGTGTGCATTAGTGTCATTTAATATAAATAACTGCATTAAGGATTAAGTGCACAGCACCCACGACATCAATAGGATAGTCCCTCTTTAGCTTTGTTTGTGATCAAGTTTGTGTTTGTTAAAGTATTAAAAAATCGTTATATTTTCGGCATAGCGAGGATGGCCGTGTATAATATTTCGTCAGTTGTAAGCAACTGACGTGCACACAGATTGATATGCAGGACTTAGAATTCAGAAGAAGATATCAAGATGAATTTGTTGCTGATGATTACTTAAATGCTAAAGTTGTTACAATTGTACATTTATTATTGTTGTATTTTATTTATTCCGTTGCCTTTTGATGTAAAAGACTCTGATGTAAACAAAAGTTTTAAATTCCTTGTAAAGTTGTACGAAGTGAAGTGTAAAGATCCTGTGGAACTTCGAATTCAGACTTATTTGGAATTCGGGGTGTTATAGTGTTAGAATACAAGTGCAATTTTTCTCAACCCTTATACAACTTCAAAGTTTTAGCTTAGTGATAGGGACATTTACAGCAACACTATCCATGATATCTCTCCTCATGATGAAGCCACTATACGCTTCCCCCACCACATCGATTAAGTGAGGAGACATCCTTTGTGCCAGGACTTTGGTAGTGATCATAAATGACCCATTCAGTAGGCTAATCAGTCTTAAATCCTCCACCCTTAAGACCTCTACTTTTTTTTGGTATTATAATAACATTTAGCGTAATTTAATCTAACAATTTCAGCACAAACATGATAGAAATACCCAAAAATTGCAATCAAATCATCCTTGATGATGATCCAATATAATCTGTAGAAGAAAATTGGGAAACCATCCAGACCCGGCACCTTATCTTGCCCTAGGCACTTGATTGTCCCTCTTCTTCTGTGAAGATGCTCTCAAACCCTTTGCTTCCGTCAATTCTCGAGGTATTCTACATCTCCAGTTGTAACCCCTGTTTTCCCAAATACATATTTTTTGAATATTTTTCGTATTTTGATTATTTATGAATTCATTATTATTTTAAACTCGATTTGGGCCTTCTATTAAAATCTTTTCAAACCGAAAATTGTATTTTATTCGAATAGTAGTATATTCTAACTTTAATGTTTATTTTCTAAGTGATCAGCTATTTGTATCTTATTTTATTACTATTTGGATTTTAATAAACTTGTTTATCTCAAATCTCATTTTGATATGTATATCAAAATTATTATTGTTGTTATTAATATTATTATCTTGATTGTTGATTTAAAAATCTATTTCAATTGATTTTTGTATTTGTAGTGATTTCAAATAATTTTCATATTGTAGTACAGTATATATCTTGATATATAATCCTACATTTTATTGGTTATTTTATTTTCCTATTGTATTTTTAAACCCAAATACCCATTTGACTAAATCCTATTCCTATTGGTTTTTATAAACCTCAAAACCCATTTCTATACCCTGTTAACTTAACCCAAACCCAAACCCAGACCCTATAAACTATCCTATACCCACTCACACCCAAACCTGTTACCCTAATAACCCTACCCAATACCCAAATAAAACCTATACCCGTTAACCTACTCTACCTTACCAATATTTACCCTATTTCCCCTAACCCTAACGCATGTTCACCTTCTTCCCCTAAACCATAGCTGCTGCTATAACCCATCCCTGCTTCCACCCTCTGCTTCATCCCACCCGCCCTGTGCTTCCCTAGTGCTCAGCCAGAAACCGCACCTCCCCCTCCTTCCTTTCTCCTCCCTGCCCTCGCCTCGATGCGACTCCGATAGCGACGCTGCAACCCCTAGGCCGCTGTCCCTGTGTGCACCTCCTGTAGTGTTGCGACACTGCCCTATCGCTCTCTTGTTGTGCTGCGCCCCTGCCAGCCGACCCCCCTCATCGTGCTGCCACTGCAGTGCTAGACCCGACGTCAGCCCCTTCCCTGTGTGCCTCACCCCGACGCTAGCACTGCACTGTGGTGCCGACTCTCCACCCCTTACCTCCTCCCGTCAGCCAGCAACCGAGACAGTAGAGTCGACAACAGCAGCCAGTAGGTGTGCCATTGATGGGTTGTTTTAATCGTGGGTTTGATCATGATGGATGTGATCTATCCGTTTCATCGCGATCATGATTATCTTGATTGATTGATTCCTAGCCGTCTATTGATTTGATCTTGATCATCACCATCAGGGCGATCTTGGCCGTCCATTGGATCTTGATCATCATGCTTGATTGGATGTGGGCCGTCGATCTCCTCTTGATCATCTGATTAGATTCTAGCCGTCTGATATCTTCTTGATCATCACGATAATGATGATCATCAACTTCCTTTGATCGCAGCCGTTCGATCGATCGATCTTGATCTTCATCATTATCTTCATCATCAGGGAAATCTGACCATCCGATTTGATCCGATCATCTTGATCTTGATCTTCGATCTCAGCCGTCCGATTGTGTTCGTGATCTCGATCGTCTTCATCTTGTTTGTGATTGTGTGTTCGTGATTGGTTCGTGATCCGTTCGTTGTGTTTATGTTCGTGCCCGGAAATCCGTTCCCATTATTCTTGATCATCGTCATTTTCGTCGTCGGTTAAGGCAAGTAATTTGTACTCAATTCCTTTGTATGATACAAGTAATAAATTTCTCTTGTAGTGTAGTTGGGTTCTAGTAACAACTCGTGTGTGCTGTATTTTGATGAGCATTGTCTCTATAGTGCTATTTGACTATAGTTGCCTCATGACACAAATTTGACATGAAACAACTTAGGTTTTGACCGTTCTTGGTGTGATTATATTTGTAGAGTAATTGTGAGAAATTGTGTGTTTGTTTGGATCAATGTGATATACTTGTGTGGACATGCTATATACCCTACTTCATGATGTTTGGACACTTAGTAGACTCTATAACATGTTTGGTTGTGTTTGGAACGAGTTTCGCATGTTGTATGTTGATTTGTTGTTAAAAGAAAAATCTGTATTTTGTCAGTGATCAGTTTTGATTGGTATTTTAGACCATATTAATGTCAGAATCTTAATTTCAGTATTAAATATGATTTTTAGAGAAATCCGTCTTCTTTCCAAACTCTCTGACCTTGATCGATTTCATTTCGTATGTGTGAGATATGATTGTTTTACTACAGAGGTGTATTTCATTTCCAGATTTCGTTTCTTGATGATTTCGATGACTAAACTATTTTGATACTAGTGCTAAACATATTATTTTGATTTGAAATTTTGGTCAGTATTTCTATATCTATTTAGGGATTACCCAGAATTTTGGTGGATTTTATTGATGAGTTTTATATGCCGTTTCATGCTTGTTTATAAAGACTATACTTGCTGGATTTTGCTCGCTGTTCTGAAAAGATTTGTATTTTCACCCTAATTCATTTTCCTATATGAAAAATATTTATGAAATATGAAGTTAGATTATTTTGTCTATTTTCATCTCCCTTTGGCGGATTTGGATTTCGTTTCATGGTTTGCGAGATATTACAGTTTTCGTACAGCAGTGTTGGGAATTCCAGATTTGCCAAACTATCAGTTCTTGATGTTTTTTGATTTTTTTTGGCTAAAACAATCTTACTAGAAAATTATAAAACTTTATATTCTGATACTAAAAATATAGGGGAATACCCCAGATTTTTCCTGGATTTATTTGAGGTGTTTTGATGCTGTTTTCCTAACTGTTAATTCGATTTACTGATTTCTGGCTGAACGTATTTTCTGGATTCAAATCTGTTTTGAGTTGTGATTTTTTGAAAAACTATATGACTTATATGTACCCACTAGATTTGGTTGGAATTCTATTTTCGATCTCCGAAGGATTCAGGTTTCGATTTTTGTGGAAACGGGAATCGCTGTTTTAGTACTGTACTGTCTTGCTGTCCTGAATTAGAACTTACACTGTTTCACTCTTTTATATGACTGTCTATCATCTGTACCTGTTTATTTGTCACCCTGAACCTGTTACATGTTTATACCATGCTATTATCACTCTGTTTTCTGCACATACATGTCTGTCTGCTAATAATAATAAATAACCAAGCTTGGGTTTAATGGAAAGATCTAGTAGTGAAAAATTATAGAAATGTGTACTCGGAGGAGGACCTATAGGTTCTGACTGTCTGGTTACTGTTACTGATTACCTGACTGCACACTTCCCTATAGGAAGGTGTACTCGGAGGAGGACCATTAGGTTCTGACTGTTACTGCTACTGTTACTAATTACCTGACTGCACACTTCTCTATAGGAAGGTGTAATCGAAGAAGGACCACTAGGTTTTGACTGTTACTATTACTGTTACTGTTACTGATACCTGAGTACATTGCCCTATATGACCCCCTACAAAATCTAAAGCGAAATTGTTTTAAATGTAGCAACCATGCGATAAAAGGATGGCACATGAAGTACTACCTAGTTAGTATTAGACACAATACTGTAAGTACATAACACTGATACTGTTACACCGATACTGTTATACTGTTATACTGTCATACTGTTATACTGTTATACTATTACACTGATACACTGAACATACTGCTACTGATACTGTTATCTGATACTGTTACTGAACACTGTTAGTTGCCATATGACACTATTACTTGACACATGTTACTTATACCTGTTAGTATACCATGCTAGTTGACTTTGCTTTACTGATTTATGATAGATATTACTGTTGATGTGTTTTACCATGCTACATTTGTTTCTGCTGTTATTTAGATTTGTTTCCCATGTACTTGCATCTTGCACTACAAGCGGCCCGTAACTTGCATTGATGGGAATCTTGTTTCTTTTTTCTTCTTCCTGCAATTTCAAATTGCAGATTTTGGTGATCCGCTGCCCGATGGAGTATGTGATCTAAAGTTCTAGTTGGCTGGAGCTTTTGCTATCTTCATTTACCTCTGAGTTGGCTAGAAATTATGCTCAGCCAAAAAATCCAAAAATCTGGTGTTTTTTACTTCAAGTGGTGATTTTGCACAAAAACTCCTCTTTTTGTAATATTTGCAAATTTGCCGAATAAATATCATAAAAATCCAGAAAATTCATAAATAATACATACAAATAAATAATAGGTTTCCCCAAAATAATTTTTGACTTTGAACTTCCAAAGAAAATATTTGCACGTGTAAAAAGATAAATTTCAGAAAAATATTTATTAAATCACCAAAAATCATTTTAATTTATTTATTAATCTCAAAAGCATTATTTAAAATCTAGGGTATTACATATCAGGCTCTGTTTCAACAAAAGAATATGCATGACATTTTCTAGTGTGTATCCCTTTCCGTCTGATATTTTTTGACTTCACTATTTCCTCACCCACTGCGTCAAAAATCTCACCAATCCCAGTTCTCACACAATGACCTAGTTGTAGACTTGTAAGTAGAAACCATCTTCCTCTCGGAGCAAATATGAGAAGAACTACCATAATCAGATGACCACCTGGAATCCACATCTAACGAACTTGAAACCAGAAGATAGTCTAAGTTATCACCTGATTCAACGATGTGACTACGTGGCCTCCCATCTTACTCAATCAGTTGTAACAGTCTCTCTTTTTATGCCCAATCCCTCTGCTCCGGTGGCAACAGACCCCACCCTAATGTGTACTTTTCATTCCAATCGAAGTAACATCCACCGCCAAGCAACTGACAGAAGTAGACATCGATTTCTGACTCTCATTCCTAAGTGCATCATTCTCTAAACCCTCGACCACACATGCTACTGAATACTTCTCTTTGGTAGATTTCTCGTCTAGCATGGTGTTTAACAAATTGGATAAATTTTGTAGTAAATAT
Organism: Hemerocallis citrina; assembly: GCA_017893485.1. Lineage (NCBI taxonomy): Eukaryota > Viridiplantae > Streptophyta > Magnoliopsida > Asparagales > Asphodelaceae > Hemerocallis > Hemerocallis citrina. The sequence goes on along the minus strand of CM030366.1, from coordinate 180,715,737 downwards.
TTCAAGTTGGAACTTTAAGATCATTGGCGCTCATCACCATCAGCTCAGATAACTCCATATTGAACCCCACTACATGATCTTGAAATGCGGTTTCTTCCATCATTGAGAAACACCACAACTTTCTCTTTTAGTGCATTCAATCATGTGACGACAATTCTGTGTAGTCAGTTTTAAGTCTCGCCCAAAGACTTGTCGTGCTTCTTTCCCTCTACAGGTTCGCACGTGACGATACTCATCAATGAAAGCTGGATTAGAACTAAAGCTTCTGAATAAATCTCCTCCCAATTCTTCTGCTTTGTGCCAATTGGTCTCCCTTTGTCTCCTTCTAGGGATATATCCAAGCCCCGCTGAACCAATGTATTGTGCATGTCTACCTTCCAGAGATCAAAGTTGATCTTACCGTCAAACCGCTTGATCTTTGTGAATTGATCAGTCATCTCCAAGGAACTTGAGCAACTCCTGAACTGCGAAAATTTACGACATGATGATCTGATACCACTTGTTAGTAATTCGTGTTGAGTTTTGTGACACGTTCACTACGAACAAACCACCAAGCAAATAGTAAACCAAACAAAACACGCCAAAGCATACAATTTTGTCCCGATTTGGGCGAATCCTAATTCGGGGGAGAAGTAACCGAGATGATATTCAACTAGAGAAAAACACAAGAGTTATCGTCAGGCGATATTTGCTGCTTACAATGGAAAACTCTTAAACTCTCTATAATGAAATACTATATCCCTCTTACTCTTCTTGGAGCCGTTACAATGATATATTTTGTGATAAAGAGAAACCATAGTTTGCTATTTGATACAATTATCATCTGATTTATCCTGAAGAGATAACCATACGATGAGAGTCACACAATCCAACTTGGAAAGGAATTGAGATTCAATCAAATTAACCAAACCTGGCCCATAAACACCACTGCCCTGAAGCGATTGAATGCCCTCAAAATAGAGGGCAAGATTGATTGTCTTCCAGTTGCTGCTCTTTCCTGTCCTGATGCTCTTCCTTCTTATACCAGCGTCGCTTTAAACCTCTGTCGCATCACTGTCTTCTCTTCACATCAAACTAGTATGCAAGACATGAACCCAACAAAGAGGAATAAAATTTGGGAAATTAATCCTAAACTTGTTGCTAATGCTTCTTGCTAATGCATCTGCTTTTTAGAAGGGTATTTGGAAAGTGGTGGAACCATTCAAATGTGGCTTACAAAAATATGTGGATATGGCACTACTGTGAGATTCGATTTCTGGATTGGTAATAATAAATTATCGGTTATATTCCCTAATCTTTATGCCATTGCTAATAATCCTACAACAACTATCTCTTCTCTAATTACTATTGTCAACAATGAAAGAGTTTGGAGCATCACTTTTCACAAAAATTTGTCGAATGTTTTGTTCTCTGATTATATTCAACTCATGGCATTACTTCATTCCTATCAATGGCAAAATAGAGATTATAATAAATGGAGGTGGACTAACTGAGGCACATTTTCTATTAAAACTTTCTATAAATTTCTAAACTTTGGAGGAGTAACTTTGGAGGAGTTCTATGTCCTTCTTATAAATATATTTGGCAAAATAATGCACCTTTCAGAGTTAGAATACTAGTTTAGCTTGCTGTTCATAATAGATTGCCTGTTGTCGATAATCTTCACAAGAGAAACCTTGCTTTTGGTCAAAAAAGTGTTTTTTGTGTAACGCCCTGGGCCCGCCATTCGTGAGCATGATTTGGAGGCCTTAACTAGCATGCTTTGCGCCGTACGTGCCTAGTATTTTTACTAGTCTTCCTACATGGTCATAAGAATCTAACCACATGCATATATCACCTAACCACGGCTCCACCACAGGGCATAGTCTCACCAAAAGAAATCATTCTCATGATGAAACTGTTGGATGATTTGTGCAACCTTTATGGATGATTTGTGATAGTGCTTGGAATTTCAACGGTAAACCTGGTTCTATGAGTTCTTGGTGAAGTTGCTGGAGAAAAAAAGGGTAAAATTTAATTGCCTGGGACCTTGCTATGATGATTATTATTTGGTTTATTTGGAATGAATGGAATTCGAGTATCTTTGTTAAGAACATTTCTCCTGTTAACTCTATTATTGATAATTTCTTATATTACTTTCGCTTTTGGTCTGAACCGATTCCTCCAGCAAAGAGGGGTAAATTGAATTTGAATGTTGTAGATGATTGGGTGGTGTCTTTTCTCCAAACTGGAACAATTCCTTAAACTGTTTAATTTTCTAATTTTTGTTTAGTTTGCAGATGCTATTATCATTGATTAATGAAGATGCAGTTCTCCAACAGCTCTTCAGTGATTCAGTTTTAATTTCTTTTCAAGTCTAACTTTGAGTTCTGATCCTAAAGCTTCAAAATATTTTGATGCCCTTTGTTTTGGTATTTTGGTTTGTTATTATTTTATTTTTTTTGGAGAAAAAGGTGATCCCGTCACCGCTTTATTAATAAATAATTAACTAAACAAGTATTACAAATAATATAAATCTATCTGTTTCTAAAACAGAACAATGAAAAATATTTACATAGCTAAGCATACAACACAAATTAGTCCCTCCCCTCGCTAAACTTGTAGACGAAAGCATTTGCACCCGAGTTCTCCCACCCATCCATACCATATGTAATTTGAATTTCAAAAAAAATATAGTTTGAAATTCGAATTCCATCCAAATTTCATCTCCATCCCCGAAACTCCCTCCGCTTTTCCCCAAACATCCACCTTGGCCACAACCACAGCCACCATCTCAAGACGGGTATGCATTCTCGTCAACTGGCGAATCCATCAATCCAACCCCACCATGCGTCATCTTTCGATTGCGTCAAATCCTGCCTTCAACAGTAGCCATTGTTCTCAACCGACAAGCCGATGGTCCCGACGAACTCCCCCGCCGACAAACACCTCCGCCGTTGAAGCTCATCATTGGGGATCCCACAGTTAAGCCCATCACTCCCCAATAATAATTTGAATTTCATAAAAAAATTATTTGAAATTCAAAAGTCAACCAAATTTCCTCTCACCACTCTCCGAATATGTTTTGAATTTCAAATATCTAAATTGAAATTCATAAATCAAAATAATCTCCCCCTCCACATATATTTGAAATTCAAAAATCTACATTGAATTTTACAAGAGAACCAAATCCCCCCCTCCATATATGTTTTGAATTTCAAAATCTAAATTGAAATTCAAAAATCATCCAAATCTTCCCCTACTCTAATTTTGAAATTCAAAATTTGAATTTCAACCCAATCTCTCCCTCTACACTCCCAACTCAAATTTGAATTATAATTTTAAAACCCTAAATTGAAATTCAAAATTCTAATACTCTCCTATTGTAATTTGAATTTCAAACAAAATCTACTTTGATATTTAAATTACATCCAACTACCCCCCCACACTCCCCAACTAATTTTTGAACTTCAAAAATCAAACAAATCTCCCCTTCCACACTTCCAATTCAAATTTGAATTTCGTAACCCTAATTCGAAATTCAAAATTTGAAATTCAATCCCGGCTCCTCTTCTCCACTCCGATGTCTACCTCGGCCACTGTCACTCTCCTGCACATCTCCACTCCTCCTTTCGCTCCCGTCATGCACATCCGTCCCTCCAACCCCGACACCGCTTCGCCATCAGCTGATGGCAACCACCTAATCAACCCCAAATTCCTCTTCGTCAGCCCCACCTATTGCTCCGATGATGCCCCACAACCCTTACCGAGATGAACCCCCCCGACACAGTAGCGCTCTCTGTGCCCTCCGCCGAGCCAGGCCCTGCACTAGACCTCATCGAGCTATACCCTAATTGGATACTCAACAATCAAAGCCCTCCTCCACCGGTGAGCCACGATCCTTGTGCTCCTCCGACGAGCTCTAGATGGAGTCTCGATGAGCCCAACCCCAACGATACCGTCCGATCCTTCCAGTTCCCTCATCGACAGATGTCAGTGCTGTCGACGAGGGACAAACCCCACACGAAGCTGATGACCCATCACTGCCCCCGTTCACCTCTCCCTTTTCTTCTTTTCCTCTACGGGAGGCGCCGCTCCCGCCATCGTCCTAGTCCTTATAGAGACGACCCTCCACGTTGCGCCGTTCACTCCACTCCGAATCTACTCGACCAATTATTGGCCAACCTCAATAACAACACCACACCAACACACCTCAAGTTGGTGGGGGGGGGGGGGGGGGGGGAGGGGGAGGAGGCTGAGGAGGACAAGGGAGTCCTCCCTCCCTGATCGGGGTTCGATTTCTTCTTTTTTTTGGGGGTTTTTGGGGAGAGCTTCACTCTCTAGGTTTTCTAGAGAGAAAAACCCTTTCGTTTATATCTTTGATTTTGTCGGATTTGGTCTCTCTCTCTCTCTCTCTCTCTCTCTCTCTCTCTCTCTCTCTCTCTCTCTCTCTCTCTCTCTCTATATATATATATATATATATATATATATATATATATATATATATATAAAAGCAATGCTCCATTACAAACGGATCTGTTTGCACAGATCTGCTGGCCGTTGGATCAGATCGATCAAGATCCAAAGATTGTGATCGAACCCGCCCATCACCCCATCTCACTTAAGTTGTGAAGGGTAATTTGGAAATTTTGTCCCAAATAACTCTTCGCCTTATTCGCTCTTTCACTCACTTCCACTTTTGAACATAGGCCGTTGTTTGGAAACAACAACCTAGGTTATAAAACCTAGGGCGTTGTTCCCAACAACGACCTAGGCTATAAAATGCCGTTGTTTCAAACAACCTAGGCCGTTGTTTGGAACAACGCCGTTGTTTGGAACAACGGCCTAGGCTCATTCAACTGGCGGGGCTTGATCACGGTCTTTGAATCATGATGAACTTGATCCAACGGCCAACAGGTCCGTTTGAACGGGTCTGTGCAAACAGACCCCGTTTGCAACGGAGCATTGTTCTCTCTCTCTCTCTCTCTATATATATATATTAACTGGGTGAAACTCTTTCGAGCTTCATCCTTTATGTCAAAAAATAAAAAGGTCAGATACGAGACATGTGCACACTGTGATAAACTAGGAGCAGACCACCATGATGGAAAGTATTCATGCAATGAGATTGACATAGAAGAAAAATGGAAAGAAATATATATATATATATATTAACTGGGTGAAACTCTTTCGAGCTTCATCCTTTATGTCAAAAAATGAAAAGGTCAGATACGAGACATGTGCACACTGTGATAAACTAGGAGCAGACCACCACGATCGAAAGTATTCATGCAATGAGATTGACACAGAAGAAATATGCAACTTACAATCAAGTACGCCAAAAATTAGCGGAAGAAAAAAGTACTCATAAACCGCCATCTTAGGCTTACACGTACTCTCGCCATTCATAGTGGCTACCCATTTACGGTCATAATTTTTTCCTACCCAAAGGAATCTGCTTCAAATTAAGGTGGTCAATCCTATCACCCAGTTAGAGAGCTTAAAGAAGAATTCATAATAGATAAATAAAGTAGATGGCAGAGTTAATGAGAACTACACTTCCTCCTATTGAAAGCATTCCCCCTTTCAAGTTCAGAGCCTGTTCTGTAATTTTATAAAAAAATGATCAAATTCATTTTGTCTTTCTTAGCTTTCCTTTCGAAAGTGATAGTCCCGATGTTTTTAAGAGGCAAGTCTTCCTCAATAGTAAAGATTTCTTTCTTTCTTTTTTTTTATAATAAAAGATGACTACTGTCATCGCTTCATTAATGATTAATTAACGAAACATTGTACATCGTGGAACTATAGTTGCTCCTAATGACTGGTACCTACATTCAAAAGTATGAAGTGCATCCATCAACATTTTTAACATTTGCAATCCAAATAATCAAATGGATACGTATTTTGCAGGTGTATGATTACTAGGCTTCTGTTCTAAACCATGTAAAAAGAAACCGACATACTAATCTCCATCTGAAGATAAATTTTCATTCAAGTGGAGTGAATTAACTTGCTGTTCATTTTTTGGACAAAAACTATTGCTATGTATATACTATGAGAAGACCCCTTTGGAAAGCAATGCCCAAGGGAGATATTCTTACACCCTAAGTCAAATTCGGCTAGTGTTTCTAATTTCTAAAGTTAAGCTACATATTGTAACAATCTCAGCCTACAGACTTAGGGTTCCAAAATGGTAAACGACAATAATAACAAACAACAAATTAAACATAGTGCAACTCATACAACTTAAAAACAATACCTAAGTACATCTAGCAATAACTAAAATTTACCTTCATAATTATTGATATTAGTAAAAATAGCAACAAATTAGGGCCGTACGATTCGGGCATGCACCTCAATGCTTTCAGGTGTAGAACGGTAATTTTACAGTAGCTATAGGCTCCAATAGGAGTGAGCTCTCCTAATGGAATAAACGAAGAAGTGAGTATATGGAGGGGCCTAAGAAGTCCCAGAATGATTGGTCCGGTCAGCGTTGCCCTCCTCCGATCCCTCGCTTCGATAAGTTCACCTCTCCTAATGCAAGCATATCGGCAGTATTCATGGAAATCGAAGGAGACGGGATACTCTACCCCCTCCCTAAGATGAACCCAGCAAAAAGGAAAAGAAGGGATTAAAACCGGTGGTGCTGATTCCACTAGGACAACGACCATGACATGGATGAATGTTGGGACCTCAAAGAAGAGATCGAATCTATTATTTGTGCCGGTTACCTCTCCAAGTACAAGCTCGAGCCACCCCCAGCTCGGGGGGCTAGCAAACACATGGAAAAATATACCGAGTTCCAGGATTTCGAACCTTTAGCCATCCCCCATTCCATCCATGGAGGTCCTGTGGGTGGAGAGTCCAAGTCCTCTAGGAAGGCGTTTATCCGAGATGTCAATTCAGTGCACAACTTCCCCCCCACCAGGAGCTCAAAAGCCCCAGTAACTTTCTCAGACAAAGATCTAGAAGGTGTCCGAACACCTCATTCTGATGCACTAGTAATCAGTCTCTCCATGACAAACCATACCGCATCTTGGTGGACAACGACAGCTCGGTGAACATCGTCTTCTTGGAAGCTTTCGAAGGCCTCAACCTATCCAAGGACCGTTTGAAACCCGCCGGGTACATCCTCCATGGGTTCTCTGGGGACCCGGTCCAAATCGAATGAATTTTCACCCTCGACGTGATTGAAGAAAAATCCCCAGCTACCCGAACCGAAACCATGGACTTCATGATCATTGATGTGAAAGCCGCTTACAATGCCACCCTCAGCCGTCCCGGCCTAGATGCTCTTCACACTATGGCTTCAACCTTATACATGAAGATGAAGTTCTCTACACCAGTTGGGGTAGGATAAGTTAATGGAAGGCAAGAAGCGGCTTGCACATGTCACACATCCAGAATGGGGGGCTCAGTCCTCCTCTTCGATGCCATAGAATTCCCCCAAGAGAGGAGTCAAGTTAACTGTGAGCCCGTTGATGAACTAGAGGAGATTCCCCTCTCTAAAAAAGATCCAACCAAGTGCTTTTGGGTAAGCAAAGGTCTCCCCCACCAAGTCTGAGGATAACTTGTTACAGGGTTCCTAAAGTCGTCTGCCCAAGAGCTTACACACTTGAAGATGTGGGGGGCTATAAAGTATCAAGAGAGCATTTGAGGAAGTTCACTGAGGGTGCTTAACACCCTCCACTAGATAGTAGTAGATTTTCAATTCTCAAAAAGACCAATCACACAACGGTTAGTGCATGTAATAAAGAGTAGCCACGAAGGCAGCCTCTTAGATTGATTTTTCAATAAATTTTAGCATTTCCTTCCCAAATTCTTGCACTACCTTTTTGATGCAAACAGTTGTTGGGTTTATGTTTTGCATACTTGAGTTCGATGTGAAGAGAAGGCGATGAAACGAGAAGAGGTCGAAGCATCGTTGGAAGCGAGAAGGATTAGCAACATGCAAGAGTAATCAACTGCCATATGGGCAGTCGACCGTCATTGCTCTCTGGAATGGACTCGGGTTCATTGCACTCAACTGCCACTTTTGGTAGTCGATCCCTGAAGGTGGCTAGCAGTTTATTGGGCTGATTCTTGGGAAATCTTTCGGGACCAACTTCTCCTATATGTTAGATCGTATTACTCCTGTCGTGTAGCTTCTTCTTCAGGATATATCAGACGATAATTGTATCAAGAATACAACCTAGATTTCTCTAGATCTCTATAAATTATTGTATTGGCCTCCTTTGAGAGGCAAGAGGGAGTACTTCATTGTAAAGTGCAATAGAGAGAGTTCTCCATTGTAAATAACAAATTATATTCTAGTAAGGCTTGAGAGATAAATATGTTCTTGATGAGAATATTGTATCTCTCGTTGAATAGCATTTCCCTTATTTCTCCCCCAAATTAGGCATAGCCAAACAGGGACCATGCTTCGTGTTCTTGGTTTGATCTACTTGTTTGACTGTTCATTGGATTGGTTTTAGCTAAACTCATCAACAATTTCTAACAACAATGAGTTTTGTGCTTAGATCTTCTCATGACCTACACCAGTTACTCACAACTCACCAGTAAGTTCAGAGTCCAGCTAGAGCTGCTCCCAAAACTCACTAACTCCAAAGACAAGTTCGGAGTCTAGCTAGAGTTGCTCCCATAACTCGCTAACTCCAGTGACAAGTTCGGAGTTCACCTATTCTCTAGAACCACTCCCTTAAACTCACTGGCTCAATTCAGTGGGTGGCAACACAAACAAGATAAAGACACAAGAGAAGATCTCTATTTCACGTCAACACTCTAGTACAAAGTTTGAAAGCTAACTGCACATCGACGCCACTAAGCACCTCGGTGCCACAACGCTCCTCGGCTCCACTAATCTCCTTGATAGCAGTGTTCCTCTTCTCAACTCCTCGGTGGCACTTTCGTAGGTGGCAAAGCTCCTTGGCACCACTAATCTTCTTGGTAGCAGAGCTCCTTTTCTCAGCTCCTCGGTGGCACTTTCGTCGTCTGAGGAGTTCGACAATTTTGACCAATTAGCACCGCACATCTACCTCATGATTCGCTCCTATCAATTGGAGTCGTTCGTCTGTTCTAACTTTCGTGCCCACCGCATCGGCACACAAGAAGAAGAAGAAGAAGAGGAGGAGGAGGAAGAAGAAGAAAAAGAAAAAAAAAAGTAAAAATACGTCCAAATTGCAAAAAAATATGCGTAATCACATAAAAGTAGGTGTGTCGTTCAAAAATATGCGTAATAGCATAAAAAAACCACACGTAACTGCGTTTGTTGACATGGCGAGGCCCAGTTGACATGGCGAGCTAATCCCATCCAAATTTATGCTAATGTGGTGGGGCCCAGCCGAGGTGGCAAGCTGACCTTACCGAATTTTTGCTGACGTGGCATGCCAATGTGGCGGGCCCAGCCGAGGTGGCGAGCTGACCTTACTGACTTTTTGCTGACGTGGCGAGTTGATCCACCGACTTTGTGCGCACACTTACGTGGCAGGGTCCAACTTCCGTGGCGACTTGGCCCCACCGACTTTGTGCTGATATGGTATGTTGGAGTGACAGGGTGTAACACCTCGCAAAATTGAGTAATGACAATTTTGCCCTCGTGTGTTACACACGTGTATTTTGTACCGTTACGAGTAATATTCGTAACGTATTTTTATATAAATATCATACGTATTTTATATTCCTATTATTTATATGTTTTTCATTTTCTCAAAACTCATTTCAATCCTATTTTTAGCCAACTCAAAATATTTATTTTAATCTTTGTGTTTTACGTACATTGCACGTTCTTTCAATACATGTGTCAATTACGTATATATTCCGTTACGTCAAATATCCTTAACTTTATTAAATAAACATGTTTTGTATTTTTGACTGCTTTTTGTTCTATCAAATTAATTTTTAATATTTGGCATGTGCATTGCACGTAAAATTTTATGTGCACTTTATTTCTAAAATTTTCTAAGATGTCATGGACACTTTTCTTCTAATTTTGTTTATTTATTTTTAATAGAAACCCAAAGGCCTAAAGATCATCTTAAAGTCCATTAGAAAAATTATTTAAAAGAAAAGCCCATTAGTTAATCTATATTTTAATAAACACTTTTAAATCCTACACTTGTCATGTAACAAGTTTATACATTTAGGCTATAAACAAATAACTGAACAAATGAATGAGAGAGGGTGCACACGTGGGAAATCCAAGGGTTGGCCAATTCATGAAGGAATGAGAAGAGGTGGGGGTTTGTGTAGTAATGGTGAGTGGGTGATTAATTTTGTTAATGACTATTTATTTTTGGATAATGAGTGTCTCTTCATTCATCCATTTAACCCTATAAATACCACCCCCTTTTCATCATAATCTTGGACCAAAGATCAAAAGAAACAAAAGATAAGAAAGAGAGGAAAAGAAAAAGAGAGTTGTTTGAGTTCTTGCTTGCAGGAAGGAGAGCTTGCTAGGAGGAAAAGGGAGTCCCATTCTTGGAGTGAGGAGCAACTTCTAGGAGTCTTCTTCTACATTAGAATCTTTATTGAGGTGGGTGTCTTCTTGAACTTTATAAAATTTTAGTATCATGCATGTGTAGGAAAATTGATATTTAAAATTGTTTATACATATGAGTAGTGAAAAAAATGAAATTCGGGGTGTTTTAATTTATATTTTCACTTTCATCTAATACTTTACCCAATGTTATTTTTATGAAAATTTCTCTCAATCTATCCTATCTTTTATCGTCACATTTATTTTCTTATGCTATTTTTTCTAGTTTTCTTGCTCTGTTCTTATAAATTTTTGATACTCATAGTTTTCTTGTATAAGTTTATCTTGTTACATATTTATATACTACATTTATTTTCTTAATAGTTGCAAGTTTTCCGTATACAATAAATGATATTTTTTGGGCGTGTACGAAATACGACTTCTACCCTAATAAGTTCTGAGGACATAAATGTTCTGAGGGGGGGGGGGGGGGGGGGGAGGGGGGAGAGAGTGTAACACCCTGCAAAATTGAGTAATGACAATTTTGCCCTCGTGTGTTATGCACGTGTATTTTGTACCGTTACGAGTAATATTCGTAACGTATTTTTATATAAATGTCATATTCTGATTATTTATATGTTTTTTGTTTTCTCAAAACTCATTTCAATCCTATCTTTAGCCTAACTCAAACATTTATTTTAATCCTTGTGTTTTTACGTACATTGCACGTGTTTTCAATACACGTGTTGATTACATAAATTTTCCATTACGTGAAATATCCGTAACATTATTACATATACAAGTTTTGTATTTTGACTGTTTTCACTCTCCTAAATTAATTTTAACATATTTATGTGCATTGCACGTAAATTTTTATGTGCATTTTATTTCTAAAATTTTCTAAGATGTCATGCACATTTCTTTCTCATTTTATTTTACATTTTGTTATTTTTATCTTATTAAAAACCCATAGGTCCTAAAGTTTATTTTAAAGCCCACTAAATTAATTAAAAGAGAAGCCACTAATTAAAAGAAAACCCCATTAGTTAGTCTACATTTTTTTTAATAAACACTTTTATCCTATACTTGTCATGTAACAACATGGACAATCAAATAAATAACAACTAAATAAATGAGAAGCGTGCACATGTAGGAAATTCAAGGGTTGGCCAATTCATGAAGGAAGAAGAAGAGGTGGGGGTTTGTGTAGTAATGGTGAGTGGGTGATTAATTTTGATAATGGATATTTATTTTTGGGTAGTGGGTGTCTCTTCATGCACCCATATAGCCCTATAAATATCTCCTTCTAATTCATGAACAAATGCACCAAGAATCAAAAGAAAATAAACAAAAGATAAGAAAGAGAATAAAAGAAAGAGAGGCTTGAGTTGTTGCTTGGAGGAAAGAAAGGCTTGGCTTTGCTAGGAGGAGAAGGCTAGCATCTTGTTGGAGATAGGAGCAACATCCAAGGAGTCTTCTTCCATTTTTCTTTCTTCAACTAAGGTGGGTGTCTTCTTGAACTTTCTAAAATTTTAGGATCATGCATGTGTAGATAAATTGATATTTAAATTTTTTTATACATATGAGTAGTGATTAATTTGTGATGATGATATTTAGAACCAAAATGTATGATAACTGAAAGATTATCTTGTAGATAAGTTGAAATGATGTTGTTTGGGTGCATAGTAATACATTATATGAATTTAATATGAATTTGTACACAAAGTTGCTAATTCAAGCAAAGAAAAGTTATTGTTTTGAATATTGTCTGCACATCAGAAAATTGTATCAAATAAAATAGTTGAAATCTAGAACTAAAACTTTTTTGGGAGCATCTTGTATGTGTCAGGAACATCCCTTTTAAAATTCCATAAGATTTGGAAGTCGTTTACTATTTTAATAAAATCTAAACTCAGAACTGGTTAGTAGTTGACTCGTTGCTGGAAATTTGTACACATTTCGGTTTTTGATCAATTCAGCATTGTAGATGAAATAATTTGAGAAAAGTCAGAACTAAGAAATTGTAGTAGACTCGTTAAAATTTCTAAAAATTCTAAAAAAAAATCAAATTTTCACAAAGAATTGAATTTTATACGAATTTTACAAGACTGTACAGTGGCAATATTTCAGTATTTCGACCCTACTGTATATTTCGAAGAGTTCAGGTTTATAGATACAGTATTTTGAGAAAACTTATAACTAAGAAATTGTAGTAGACTTATACATCTTTATTTTTATGTAAATAACGCAGTGTTTCATGAAGTATATAATTTTCTATGATTTTTACAAATAACATGAAATGCAGTTTCTGATTTTGAATTTACTATTTTGCAAATAATACTTAAACGAGGTGATTGGAAATATGTTCTCGCTGTTTCGAGTTATATTTTGGGAAAATAAAGATCATATTCATGCTTAGATCAGATGTGAACTCAAGAAAAATATATATATGGTTAATGATGTTTGGAATTAGTTCAAAATAAATCAAAGGAAAATGATGAGATGAGTTTTCAAAGATGAATTTTTAAGAGATTATGTTTTAATCTTAATTAACTTGTATCAAGAAATTTTTGAAGAATATGAAAATTGTATTGTGAAAATGAATAGGTTGAGATTGTACTTATTGATGAATAAATAAGAATGAATGAAAGAATTTGAATGAATTATGAATACATGAACATGAGTTATAAGGGTATGAGTACCCCAAGTTGTTGAACATGGAAAGATGTTGATTCTAGAGGCTTAGTGATACCCAGGTACTGGTAAAAGTGATGGAAATGAGTAATTAATTTTTGAGAAGTGGCCAATATGGGCTGTCGTTTTTCGGTATTTTTGTGTAAGACCGGTAGGAGGGTAAACTAGCTCTAGGTGGTATTATTTATTCATTTCAAACCTAAGAATTAGGCACTAAGTGAAGATATAGTAAACTTGGGTAAACGTGAGTGGATGGCCTCTATATAGTCGAGCGGTGGATTCCGAGACTATATACCCAGTCGGGCGGTGGATTCCGGGGCTGTGGTTGCTTGCGATGAAGACGAGCCTTAATTAAATTTGAGGTTATGATTGATCAGGGCGGTGGATTCCGAGATCATGATTAGTCAGGCGGATAGTAGGTCAACCTCTAGTGTATATGCATATACCGGGGCTAGAGGGACACTTGCGGGATGTTCGCATGACGAGGATTCTGTATAGTCGTGCGGTGGATCTCCGGAACTAGAATCTGTACTCGTGAAATGTCTAAACTTTGTTTTATTACTGAGTAGTTATCATGGCGAGGGATTAAACCCTTTAATGTGGAGTACGTAGGTGCTTGCCCTCGGACCTATGTAGTATGGGATGCTTAGAATCCGAACAAGTATGCATTAGTGTCATTGTAGTATAACATCTGTATTAGGCATTAAGTCATATCATACACTCACATGTTTAGGATAGTCACTCTTTACACTTTTATATGCATTCAAGTTTGTGATTGTTAAAGTAAGAGATTTCATTATAATACAACATAGAGAGGATCGTTGTTTATAATATTATGTTGGTTGTAAGCAACTGACGTGCCCACAGATTTTCAGTACATGGCTTAATTGAATTGGCAAGGACTTAAAGACGGTTGATGATAAAGATTATATTCATGATTTAAGCTACTGATATTAGAGTTGTACTTCTTGTTGTATTTTATTCCGCTGTGTAACTCTGTAATAAACATTGTTGTGTAATAAAAGAAAAGTTTTAATTTCCTTGTAAAATTGTACGAATTGAAGTAAAAGCTCCTATTGTACTATGAATTACATGTAAATAAAATTCGGGGATTTACAAGTGGTACATGTAAACGATACATTTTTTTATTTTTATACGTGCAATTTCATCTCATTATTTTCATTCTAAAATTTATTTAGAGTTATGCATAATTTCTATTCATTTATTTTATTTTTTGTTGTCTATTAGAACCCAAAGGCCAAATAGAATACTCTAGCCCATTAAAATAAATAAATAATAATAAACCAAGCCCACAAGAGGAAGTCCGCTAGAAATTCATTAAAAAGAAGAAGCCCATTAAGTTATTCTACTTTAAATAAACACTTTTAAATCCTACACTTGTCATGTAACAAGTATATACATTTAAGCTATAATAAAATAATTAAACAAATGAATGAGAGAGTGTGCACATGTGGAAATCCAAGGGTTGGCCTATTCATGAAGGAATGAGAAGAGCTGGGAGTTTGTGGTAGTAATGGTGAGTGGGCAATTAGTGAAGGGGGTTATGTAGGTTATGAATTTGAACACTTAATTTGGGTAGTAGAAGGGTCTTCTCAAACCCTATAAATACCACCCCCTTTTCTTCATAATTTTGCACCAAAGATCAAAAGAAACAAAAGTTAAGAAAGAGAGAAAAAGAAAGAGAGAGTTGTTTGAGTTCTTGCTTGGAGGAATGAGAGCTTGCTAGGAGAAGGGAGTCCCATTCTTGGAGCTAAGAGCAACTTCTATGAGTCTTCTTCTACATTAGAATCTTAATTGAGGTGAGTGTCTTCTTGAACTTTCTAAATTATAGTATCATGCATGTGTAGGTAAATTGATATATATAAAATTGATATGCATATAAGTAGTGATTAAATTGTAATGATGAAATTTAGAATGAAAATGCTTGCTAATTGAAAGATTATCATGAAAATAAGTTGCTGGATGTTGTTTGATTGCATGGTAGTACATCGTGATTATATTAAATGATTTGTACACGAAGTTACTAAGTCATGCCAAGAAAAGTTACTGTTTTTGAATTTTGTTTGCACATCAGAAAATTGTATCTAATAAAATAGTTGGAATCTAGAACTAAAGCTTTTTTGGGGAGCATCTTGTATGTGTCAGAAACATTCCTTTAAAATTTCATAAGATTTGGAGGTCATTTACTATTTTAATAAAATCCTAAACTCAAAACTGGTTAGTAGTTCGCTGGTTGCTGGAAATCTGCACATCTTTCGGTTTTTTATCAATTCAGCATTGTAAATGAAATAATTTGAGAAAAGTCGGAACTATGAAGTTGTAGTAGACTCGTTAACCTTTCTGAAAAGTCCAAGAAATCAAAATTTCATATATAATTGAATTTTATATGAATTTTACAAGACTGTACAGTAGCAGTATTTCAGTATTTCAACCCTACTGTATATTTCGAAGAATTCAAGGTTATAGATACTGTATTTTGAGGAAACTTATAACTAAGAAATTGTGGTAGACTTGTACACCTTTATTTTGATATAAATAACGCAAATTTTCGTGAAGTATATGATTTTCTATGATTTTTACAAATAGCATGAAATGCAGTTTGTGACTTTGAATTTACTGTTTTGCAAATGATACTTAAACGAGGTGATTGAAAATATATTCTCGCTGTTTAAAGTTATATTTTGGGAAAATAAAGATCATATTCATGCTTAGATGAGATGTGAACTCATTAAAAAAAAATATGGTTAATGATGTTAGGAATTGGTTTAAAATAAATCAGAGGAAAATGATGAGATGAGTTTTCAATGATGAATTTTAAGAGATTATGTTTTAATCTTCATTAACTTGTATTGAGAAGGTTTTGATAAATATGAAAAATGTATTGTGAAAATGAATAGGTCGAGATTGTACTTGTTGACGAATAAATATTAATGAAAGAATTTGAATGAATTATGAACACATGAACATGAGTTATAAGGGTATGAGTACTCCAAGTTGTTGAACATGAAAAAATGTTGATTCTAGAGGCTTAATGAGACTCAGGTACAGGCAAGTGTTGAAAATGAATAATTGATTTGAGAAGTGACCAATATGGGCTGCCATTCTCGGTATATTTTTATGTATGACCGGTAGGAGGGTAAGCTAGCTCTAGTAGTATAATTTATTCATGTTCAAACTTAAGAATTAGGCACTAAGTGAAGATGCAGTAAACTTGGGCAAACGTAAGTGGAGGGCCTCTATATAGTCGGGTGGTGGATTCCGGGACTATAGACCCAGTCGGACGGTGGATTCCGGGCTGTGGTTGCTTGCGATGGAGGCGAGCCTTAATTAAATCCGGGATTATGATTGGTCGGACGGTGGATTCTGGGATCATAATTAGTCGAGAGGATAGTAGGCCGTATTCCAGTGTATATGCGTATACTGGGGCTAGAGGGACATTTGCGGGATATTCGCACGATGAGGATTCTGTATAGTCGTGCGGTGGATCGCCGGGACTGGAATCAATACTCGTGGAATGTCTAAACTTTGTTTTATTACTGGGTAGTTATCATGGCGAGGGATTAAAGCCTTTAATGTGGAGTACATAGGTGCTTGCCCTCGGACCTATGTAGTATGAGATACATAGAATCCGAACAAGTATGCATTAGTGTCATTGTAGTATAACATCTGCATTAGGCATTAAGTCATATCATACACTGACATGATTAGGATAGTCACTCTTTACACTTTTATATGCATTCAAGTTTGTGATTGTTAAAGTAAGAGATTTCGTTATAATACTGCATAGAAAGGATCGCTGTTTATAATATTGCGTCGGTTGTAAGCAACTGACATGCCCACAGTTTCATATGCAGGTCTTGGAACATACAGGAAGATGTAAAGATGAATTTGATGCTGATGTTTACTTACATGCCAAAATTGTTAAAATTGTCCTGTTGTACTTCATTTATTTTCCGCTGCGTTATTGTTGTGAAAGAACATTGTTGTAATAAAAAGTTTTAAATTTCTTGTAAAATTGTACGAAGTGAAGTGTAGATCCTGCTGAGCTACGAATTACCATATTTTTTATTCGGGGCGTTACACGGGGGCAGCTGATGTGGCAGATCGACAAGCCCCACATGAGCCCCATGCTCCCCTGCGGCGATCAAGTCGTCCAAGGAGGCCGAAAGCTTTGGGCCTCCCGCCACCGTCCTGATCATCGCGTGCTACTCGATTTCCATCGTTCGATCTGCTCCAAAATTCATGCTCACCACCTCGGCAGAATGGACAAAATTGCAGACGTACCAACCGTCTGATTGCTCCAAGATCCGTGTCGTCTGATTGCTCCAAGATTCGTTCCATGTACGATTTTTATTTAAGATTTCAATTAATAATTATTAATATGGGAAAATAATTAAAAATTTCTAAAAATAATTAAATTTGGAAAAGTTAACCAAATTTCTAAAAAAAACTATAAATTCAGAAAGTCAATTAAAATGTTCAAAAAATAATTATGAATTTAGAAAATTTATTTAATTAATCCAAAAACTTGGAAAATTGATAAAAAAATTTAAAATAATTAAAAATTAGATAAAATAAATCAAAAATTCTAAAAATCCAGAAACACATTTACTGTAACATCCTGTATTTTCAAATAATTAAATTTGTTTTCACGTGTCTTGCACGTGCAAATTAATGTGTGTATTGGACTTTAAAAATTATTCTCATATCATGAATAAATATTTTTTTCTCTTTTAAAATTAAAGCCTATTATTAATCTTTAGGCCTAATAGTCTAATTCAAGCCCATCTTAAATAAATTAATAAATTAATTAAAGAGCCCATGGATTTTAGCCCACCTATTTAGCCCACTAGTTATTTCTAATAGTAATTAATACAACTTGTAGTGTAGACTTGATCATGTAACAAATAAATGAACAATTAATAATTGTACAACTTTAAGTAGTATGCATGTGTTGGCACGTGCATTGCACATGCACGTGCAATGGTGACAAAGACTTGGCCGGCCACACTTGGAGTGGAGGGAGAGAGTGGAAGAGTGGAGAGTGGTTACTTGATAATGGGTAGTTCTTCTAACTCCCAAATGTATCCTAGCCCTTCATCCAAACTCATCTCACCCTCCATTTGAGCTTGAGTTGTGTATAAATAGCCCCATTAGTCTTTCGTTTCTCTTTGCACTTAGAATTTTCAAAGAGAAAGATAGAAATTGTGTAAGAGAAAAGAAAGAGTTGTGTGAGAAAAAGATTTGAGTGTTTGTGTGTGTGTGTGCTCTTGCATCTTGGAGACCTGGCCATCAAGGTGGAGTAGGAACCCAGGGTACTCTAGCAAGGAGGAGAGGCTCGGTGTGCACTAGCTTGGAGAAGAAGGCTCGCAACTAGGAGAGACGATCGTGCTTTCAAGGAGTTCTTTAGGAGTTTTTCATTTGTTTCTTCAAAAGGTGGGTGATTTCTCTAACTTCTATTATAGATGCCATTCTAGGATTCTAATTATGAACATGTTAGAAACAAATAAAAAAATTGTCATATACTTGCTTGAAAAGACTAGTAAGAAAATGAGAAAACTCTTGTTTGGCTATATGAGAAAGTTAGCATAATGATTTGAAATTTGTTAATTAAGATTTGTCTTGTTTGGCTATATGAGAAAGTTAGCATAATGATTTGAAATTTGTTAATTAATATTTGTTATGATGCTTTATTAATAGATTTGCATGCTAGAATACATATGAATTGATGAATCATGATTATATGAAAATTGTGCTTATGAATGAATTATAGAATGCAAAATAATATCCATGGATTGTGAAATAAATTGATTAGTTGCAATAAGTGTTGATTTTAATTGTATTGTATAGGTAATATTCACTACATTGTCAATTATGTTGTCTCTTTGAACATAAGAAAATGTGTTAGTTTTGTAAAGAAAAGATTAACTTATGGGCTTTGATTATGTTAAAGAATGAAAAATTTGTGTAAACATATTGTGAATAATTGGGGAACAAGTAGATAAAAAGATTCATCTAGAAAAGGGATTTTTCAATGTCGAAAAATATATTAATGATCCACTTTTCAAAAGAACTGAGTGTTGATTCTTGATTTTGATGATTACAACACAATGCAAAGTTGTTGTGCTACTTCTCATATATTGCAAGTTGTATCAAAGTTATGATGTATGATACACAAAGGTCTCAAACCAAATTGATCAAGTAAGCCACAAGGTTCTAAAGCTAACGAATGATCAAGCAAAGCTCCATACAAAGACAATGGCTAAAGCTTCACTCAAGACTTAAGACTCAAGTCAAGACCAAAGCTTCAATGTCTTATAGTTTGTGTCTTATAAAATAAATGTAATTTTTCTCCTTGTTGAGTCTTAGATTGATGTACAGCCATGTCACACACACACTCACACATAATTTTATAACTGTGTGTTTTACAAAATTTAAAGGTCGAATCAGTTTGAACTAGATCAGCTGTTGAGTACCAGGTCGACTACCGTTAAGGATCAGTCGACTGAACCTGTACAAAACTGTTTGAACTTCTTTAAACTCTGACCAGTCGACTCATAACGGCAACCCAGTCGACTGTTCAAGCTGTTTCGACAGTTTACTGATTTCAAAACTTGTATTTTTGAATTCAAAAAGTTATATCCATTTTTAATCAGTTGTAGGAACTGTTTCTACAACGTTCCAGGGAGTCTACTCTTAAATAGAGCCTTAGAATCACCATGGAAAGGTCCCAAGAATTTTTGAGAAAAAGTTTAAGTATTTTGCTTTCAAAGAAAAAGTTTTTATACAAAGCACTCTAATCTCTAAGTCTTGGTTCTCTGATTTCAGTCCAGCATAACATTGAATTCGTTTTGGACTGAATTCAGAAGTTGACCAAATAGCCACGTACAAAATCACAATCACAACAAGGCTATAGGTTGATTGTAACATCTTTTATTGTTTTCTTATCCTCTAGGTTGTAGAGTCAGGTTTTCACTCTTGGTGGAAGAGTGGGTTGCTCTCTCTAGGTGTGAGAGAGGACTACAGGTTGGACAAGGTTGTTGTCTAATGCCGTAGGGTATTCTTGTACATTTTCAAGAATAGTGGAAAATCTCAAGTGGGTTGCTTGGGGACTGGATGTAGGTCGGGAGGACCGAACCAAGATACACCGTGTGTACTCTGTGATTGGAATCTCTGTGGTTGTATCTCTTTGATTTTTTTATTACTTGCATTTCAGTTTACTCTAAATCTTTCTGGTAAGTCGACTGGATATCCATCCTAAGTCGACTGATCAGACTAATAACAAACGTTTCAAAAACTCTTCTGGTGAGTCGACTATCTCTCTTATTTAAGTTGACTTATGAGACTAGTCTAAAATACTCTTCTACTGTGACGCCCCAGTCGACTGATATCTCTTTTATAGTTGACTGGACAGAAGATAACTATCAATTCTGCAATTAATTTTTGATACAACACTATTCACCCCCTCTAGTGTTTCTTGCCTTGCCTACAGGATCCAACACTTGGTATCAGAGCCTGGTTGAGTGCAATGGCAACGACTTCTAATGCAAATCAATACCATGAAGGCCAATCTACACAAAGGCCACCCCTCTTCGATGGAA
Source organism: Hemerocallis citrina (assembly GCA_017893485.1). NCBI lineage: Eukaryota > Viridiplantae > Streptophyta > Magnoliopsida > Asparagales > Asphodelaceae > Hemerocallis > Hemerocallis citrina. Next base: position 180,694,968 of record CM030366.1, on the reverse strand, counting down.
CCAATTACAACTATTGAAAGTGTAGAATGAAGATCTACCTTCAGTCCATCAACTATGAAATATTGAACATGACGGAAACTGAGTACACCGCTCCTACCATTCCATATGCACAATGGAACGATGACATGAAGAACCAAACAATGAACAATGCAAAGGCGATGAATGCGCTATTTTGTGCCCTTACAAAGGAGGAGTTCAACCTGTGTGTCCAATGCAACAACCGTACATCAAATTTGGCACACACTCGAGGTAACTCATGAAGGAACAAATAGGAGTAAAAGAATCTAAAATATCTGTTCTTGTTCACAGGTTTGAAATGTTCCGCATGAAGGAGAACGAGAATGTGTCTGAGATGATTACAAGGTTCACGGACATCACAAATTCACTTGTGGCACTTGGAAAGACATTTACTGAAACTGAAATGGTGAGGAAGGTCCTTCATGTACTAACCCCCCGAATGGGAGAAGAAGACCACCGCCATAGAAGAGGCCAATGATTTAACACAACTTGCTCTTGAGAATCTTATAGGAAATCTTATGGCGTATGAGGTACAACTTGAAGAGCGCAAGAAGGATCAAGAACTTCAACAATCCAAGAAGAAGACACTAGCATTCAAGGCCATGTCGGATTCCAAGGATGAAGAAGAAGATGAGGAAGAGATTGCCATGTTCACGAGAAAGTTCAAAAAGTTCCTAAGGAAAGGTAAGTTTAATTCAAAATCTAAGGAATCTAATGAACCTCCAACTTGTTTCGGGTATAACAAAACAAGTCATATGAAGAAGGATTGCCCACTAGAGAATGCGAAACCTAAGGGAAAGGTGTCCAACTTCAAGAAGGACAAGTACACAAAGAACAAGTTCATGAAGAACAAAAAGGCGTACCAAGAAACTTGGGATGATAGTGACTCTTCATCGGAAGAAGAAAATGAAGAGACAAACGAGGTTGCTAATATGTGTTTTATGGCGTCTCAAAATCAAGTAAGTATTGACTATGAATCTAATGATTTACTTGATGCTTTCAACGAGATTTTTCAAGAACTTAAAAAAGAAAAAAATATAGTTAAGAACTTGGAGAAAGTGAATTAAACACTTTCTCAAGAGAATTTAAACCTTAATAAAGAAGTGAAATCTTTAAATTCTTGTCTTTCTAGTTTAAATATAGATCTTGTATCTCTAAAGAAAGATTATGAAGAGATATCCAAGAACATATCTAAATTTAATAAAGGAAAGGAGAATTTAAATGATGTTATACAAAATCAAGTTCAATCCAATAAAAGGTTTGGACTTGGTTTTCAAAAATCTTTTGAAAAACTTCATGCTTCCAAGAACACTAGTGTAAATAAACCTGTATCTATTTTCAGTGTTAAGCATAAATTTTATGAGTTTTTTGAAAAACCTAAAACTGTAAGTTTTCATGATAAAGGTAAATCTATAGTTCAGACCAGTCGACTGAACCCACCTATCAGTCGCCTATCCAGAGGTACTGAGTCTCATTCAACGAGACAAACACCTCAGATAAGTTGACCTATACTACCTCACAGTCGACTGCATATCAGTCACAGTCGACTGAAAGGTATAATAAAGTCGACTGGACAGAGAAAAAATGTATGGGTTCTAGTCAACCTGAGTCCGAAAGATAGAATTGCTTATATTAATTCATATATGCTTACTGTATGTAATTCTGCTAATTATATTTCTGCATATGGTGGAAAATCAAACTCTTCTTGGGTTTGGTTTCCCACAAACTAATCTCTTTTGGACCCAATAAAAAAAGGTACCATATTCACATTGAATATTTTATAGGTACCTAAGAGAGATCGTTGGATACTTGACAGTGGATGCTCAAAGCACATGACTGGTCATGCCAACCTCCTATCATCCATTCAAGACATTGATGGAGGAACAGTCACATTCGGTGACAACAATAAAGGGATGGTCATTGGAATAGGCGTGGTCGGTAAGTATACTAACTTTTCTATAGAAGATGTTTTATTAGTTAGTGGACTTAAGCATAACTTGTTGAGTATTAGCCAACTATGTGATAAGGGTTATAAAATCATGCTTGAAAAAGATGCATGCTTAATTTATGATTCTACCATGCAAAATATAATTTTTCAAGGATTTAGGAAAAATAACATTTATGAACTATGTTTAAAGGCATATGATTTTTCGAATGATTTTTGCTTAGTAGCTTCTAATAATGATTCTTGGCTATGGCATAAACGTTTTGGCCATGTGAATATGAAAAATCTCTCTAAATTGTCTAAGTACAACCTAGTTAAAGGGCTGCCAAGACTATCCTTTAAAAAGGATAAATTATGTGATGCATGTCAACTAGGTAAACAAATTAAATCTACTTTTAAAACAAAAAAAATAATTTCTACTAGTAGGCCGCTCGAATTAATCCACATGGATTTATTTGGCCCTACTAGAGTTACTTCTTTAAATAAAAGTAGGTATGTATTTGTTTTAGTAAACGATTTTTCACGATTCACTTGGACTTTCTTTTTAAAACATAAGAATGATGCTGTTGTAGAATTTGTTAATTTTTGTAAACGAATTCAAAATCAAAAGTCTTTAACCATAGTCACTATTAGAAGTGATCATGGTGGAGAATTTGAAAATGAAATGTTTGCAGAATATTGCAACAAGAATGGTATAACTCATTCGTTTGCATTTTCTAGAGCTTCACCACAAAATGGAGTAGTTGAAAGGAAGAATAGGAATTTGCAAGAATGTGCACGTACCAGGTTTGTTAAAAGCAATTTACCTAAGTATTTTTGGGCTGAAGCCGTTGCTACAGCTTGTTATGTTTTAAATAGAATTTTGATTAGGCCTAAACTAAAGAAAATATGTTATGAGCTATTCTTTGATAGAATTCCTAAGGTCTCTTATTTCAAAATATTTGGATGTAAGTGTTTTATTCTGAACACTAAGGATAATTTAGATAAGTTTGATCCTAGATCTAATGAGGGTATCTTTATAGGATATTCAAATGGGAGTAAGGCATATAGGATCTTCAACAAGTCAACAATGACTATTGAAAAATCTATGCATGTTGCATTTGATGAATCTCTGTCTTCTTCGACTTTAATTGAAGATGATGAAACTGATTCATCACCTTTAAATAAAGTAATGACATCTTTAGAGCAAACTAGCCTTGCGGATAAGTCGATCGATAAGGAAGTCAAGTCGACTGCTGTAAATTAGTCGACTGATGGATTAGTCAAGTCTACTGATCCTGTTGTGATGTCTCTAACTTTACCAAAATCTTTTGTTGAAGTTAGAGATCATCCTCATGACTTAATAATTGGTAACATTTCACATGGTATTCAGACAAGATCACATGTTAACATATTTTCTCACACAGCTTTCTTGTCAGATTTTGAGCCGAAGAATATACAAGAAGCTTGTGAGAATGAGTTTTGGATGAATGCCAGGCAAGATGAGTTAAACCAATTTAGGAGGAATGATGTATGAGATTTAGTTCCACGACCTCCTGATATACTATAATTGGTACTAAATGGGTATTTAAGAATAAGTTAGATGAATCAGGACAAGTTGTTAGGAACAAAGCTAGACTAGTTGCTCAAGGGTATAATCAAGAAGAAGGCATAGATTTTGATGAAACATATGCTGTTGTTGCTAGATTAGAATCAATCTGTATCTTATTATCTTTTGCATGTTTTATGAATTTTACGCTCTTTTAAGTGGATGTTAAAAGTGCTTTCCTTAATGGATTTATAAAGGAAGATGTTTATGTTAAGAAACCACCAGGTTTCGAACATGAACAATTTCCAAACCACGTTTTTAAATTGAAAAAGGCTTTCTACAGTCTTAAACAAGCACCACGTGCTTGGTATGATCGATTGAAGACTTTTCTTTTAGAAACAGATTTTGAAATAGGTAATGTGACACTACCCTGTTTATTAAGAAAATAGAGACAGATATCTTGATCATACAAATATATGTAGATGACATAATTTTTGGTTCTACTAATAGTAATCTCTGTCAAGAGTTTACTAACACCATGAAAAGCGAGTTTGAGATGAGTCACATGGGTGAACTCAACTATTTCCTTGGACTGCAAATTAAACAGTCACTAAATGGCATATTTATTAATCAAGAAAAATATGCTAAGGAATTACTCAAACGGTTTAACATGGATGGCACGAGTAGTAAGACCACACATATGGCTACTACCACTACTTTTGACAAAGATGAATTAGGCAAGAGTATCGATCAAAAACTCTATCGAGGTATGATTGGCTCACTCTTATATATAACTGCTAGTAGATCCGACATTATGTTTAGTATATGTTTGTGTGCTAGATATCAGTCGAGTCCTAAAGAGTCTCACTTAAAAGCTGTGAAACGGATTTTAAGATATATTAAAGGCACGTCTGAGTATGGTCTATTTTATCCACGCACCGATAATTTTCAACTTTTGTCTTATAGCGATGTGGATTTTGTCGGGAGTAAAACTGATCACAAGAGTACTAATGGGACATTCACTAGTCTCTTGGTGCAGTAAGAAGAAAAATTCGGTATCTCTATCTACAAATATATCGCTGCAATTTTGGCTTGTGCCCAAATTTTGTGGATGAAACAAACCCTATTAGACTATGGTATTTCTTTTTCAAAGCCTTCAATAATGTGTGATAATACTAGTGCCATTAACTTATGTAAAAATCCAGTTCAACATTCACATACGAAACATATTGATATTAGACATCATTTTTTACGTGATCATGTTTTAAAGGGAGACATTTCTTTAGACTTTATTTCTACTGATAAACAGATAGCTGACATCTTTACTAAACCACTTAAGGAAGACACATTTATCAATTTAAGAAGAGAACTAGGAATTTGTAGTTTTTCTGATATTTCTTGAGTTTGTACACTCTGGTAAGTCGACTTAAGATCTTATTTCAGTTGACTAACCGACTATTTTTCGCCATATATATTTTCCTGAGTTTGTATACTCTGGAAAGTCGACTGTGTACAGTAATACAGTCGACTGCCAGTAGTATTTCTGCTATTTTGTGTTTCTTTATTTTGCTCTCGAATAAGTCGACTGCTTTACATATCAGTCGACTGTCGCGAATCATTTTTCTTCAAATTCGAAAATTGACACATCTTTTGAGGCGACTGTTTACCTTTTACTGTTACTTTGACCAAATCTGATCCGTCAATAACCTTTTTTTCTTTGATCCCATTCGTCCATTCTTTGTAAAAACCCTAAAAACCTACCCCCTCCTTTCACTTTTACCCTATCTTCTTTCCCAATTCTAAAGAAGAACAGTCGACTGCTGCTACTGCTGCTGCTGCTGCTGTCGATTTTCAGAAATTTGAAGCTCAACTCCTTCCAATTTCTTGTGGTGTTTCAAGCTTCCTTGAAGCTCTTTGCTTTTCCTAGAGTCTCTTTGTAGGTATACTTCTTTTCATCTTTTTGTTTGTGAAGTTCTTTTTTTTAATGGCTCTAAAGAGATCTCGAACCTCTAATGTAGAGGGTGGATAATCTTCCCTAGATTATCTCCAATATCTTAGAAGTCCTGAGCTTGTTGAAAAATGGTATATTATGTGTTCTATTATAATTTTTCCGGTTCGATTTGTAGATTTTCCGGATATTGATAGGTTTAATTTAATCCCATTATTTCAACAATGTGGATTATATGATGTTTTGTCCTTGGTAAATCAACCTTTTTACTACCCACAACTCATTTATTTGTTTTATATAAATATGAATGTTGTTCAATAAGATGATGGTAGTGAAATTTTTGTCTATTCTTCAGTTAAAAATAAGAGGATGAAGCTCACCCCTGCTCGAATCAATCTCATTTTGGGTTTGGATGATGAAGGGCTTGATTTAGGAGAAATTGAGATGGATGATGCCACCACTTTATCTAGAATTTATTTGCCGAATTATGGTCCTCCTATGTCCAATAAATCCATTTCCCCTATTTCTAAGCTCGTTGCACGTATACTATCGTATAATATTATTCCCAAAACTGGGAGTTATGATCAGTATTCCCTTGAGTTGCAACAAGCCGTTTATGCAATATTCGGCAATATTAGCATAAATTTGGGTCGTGTCATCTTTTCTAGGCTTCATAAGGCTCATACTTCATTTCTTCATTTTGGTGCTTTACTCACCCACGTCTTTTATGCTTATGACGTTGATCTCAATTTTGAGACGAATGTAGTAAAACACTATGAGTCTTTTGATCGTGCAAGTTTAGCACGCATGAAGCTAGGACTTCACCTCCTGTCCCTTTAGCTTCTTCACCCCATCTGTCTTCAGTCTCTAGTTCCTCTCGTCCTAGAGTAGATTTTGATGATCCTCACAGTATTTATCATGCTGTCAATTATATCATGGATCATCAAGATGTTCTTGAGTCGCATGTTTCACATCTTACCCATTTGTTCACCACTCAGTTTCCTCCTCCCTCTCAAGGTAGCCAAGATGAAGATGAAGAAGATTGATGAGCTGTTTTTTTAAATTTTTTCTATGTATTTTCTACTTTTATGTAGTTTTTTGAACTTTGTCTTTTCATTCTCTATGTATAAACTTGGTTTAGTTTTATACTGTCTAAACTATGCATGGTTTTGTTACCTATTTGTTCTCTTGCATTGACGCAACTCTTTTCTTCCTCCTATTTTTTGTTTTTTTGTTGATGACAAAGGGGGAGAATCTGTATGTGTGTTGTGTGTATGTATGTGTGTATGTATTTTTGTGTATGTATTTTTGTGGGTGCATATGTTTGGTGCATGTTTTTTTCTTTACACCTATGCATGTTGTACATTTGATAGGGGGAGATGTGTAATATCTATTTCCATTATTGTAAGCTATTGTATTGTCATCATCAAAAAGGGTGAGAATGTTGATTCTTGATTTTGATGATTACAACACAATGCAAAGTTGTTGTGCTACTTCTCATATATTGCAGGTTGTATCAAAGTTATCATGTATGATACACAAAGGCCTCAAACCAAATTGATCAAGCAAGCCACAAGGTTCTAAAGCCGACGAATGATCAAACAAAGCTTCATACAAAGACAATGGCTAAAGCTTCACTCAAGACTCAAGACTCAAGTCAAGACCAAAGCTTCAATGTCTTATAGTTTGTATGTCTTGTAAAATAAATACAATTTTTCTCCTTGTTGAGTTTAGATTGATGTACAGCCTTGCACACACACACACACTCACACATAATTTTATAACTGTGTGTTTTACAAAATTTAAAGGTCGAACAGTTTGAACTAGATCAGCTATTGAGTACCAGTCGACTGCCGTTAAGGACCAGTCGACTGAACTTGTACAAAACTGTTTGAACTTCTTCAAACTCTGACCAGTCGACTCATAATGGCAACCCAGTCGACTGTTCAAGCAGTTTCGACAGTTTACTGATTTCAAAACTTGTATTTTTGAATCCAAAAAGTTATATCCGTTTTTAATCAGTTGTAGGAACTGTTTCTACAACGTTCCAGGGATTCTACTATATAAATAGAGCCTTAGAATCACCATGGAAAGGTCCCAAGAATTTTTGAGAAAAAGTTTAAGTATTTTGCTTTCAAAGAAAAACTTTTTATACAAAGCACTATAATCTCTAAGTCTTGGTTCTCTGATTTCAGTCCAGCATAACATTGAATTCGTTTTGGACTGAATTCAGAAGTTGACCAAATAGCCACGTACAAAATCACAATCACAACAAGACTATAGGTTGATTGTAACATCTTTTATTGTTTTCTTATCCTCTCGGTTGGAGAGTAGGACTCTAGGTTGTAGAGTCAGGTTTTCACTCTTGGTGGAAGAGTGGGTTGCTCTCTCTAGGTGTGAGAGAGGACTACGGATTGGACAAGGTTGTTTTCTAACGCCATAGGGTATTCTTGTACATTTTCGAGAATAGTGGAAAATCTCAAGTGGGTTGCTTGGGGACTGGATGTAGGTCGGAAGGACCGAACCAGGATACATCGTGTGTACTCTGTAATTGGAATCTCTATGGTTGTATCTCTTTGAATTTTTTCATTACTTGCATTTTAGTTTACTCTAAGTCTTTCTAGCAAGTCGACTAGATATCCATTCTAAGTCGACTGATCAGACTGATAACAAACATTTGAAAAACTCTTCTGGCGAGTTAACTGTCTTTCTTGTTTAAGTCGACTTATCAGACTAGTCTAAAATACTCTTCTGCTCTGATGCCCTAGTCCACTGATATTTCTTTTATAGTCAACTGGACAGAATATAACTATCAATTCCGCAATTAATTTTTGATACAACACTATTCACCCCCCTCTAGTGTTTCTTGCCTTGCCTACAGGATCCAACAATGAGGAGAATAGTTCTTTCATGTTGATTAAAATGAGGATTTTTGGAAATCTAAACAAATATACTTTACTGTTTTTTCAAAGAAATACATTCTAGAAAAAGATCTAGATTTTTATAAGTACAAATTGATTGGAAAAAATCGAGTTTATTAACGAAAGAACTAGATACAATACAGTTTATACAAAAAGTATTTAACTAGACCTTATATCTGTTGGATCTTGTATGCAAGGCAAATAACACTAGGGGGGGTGAATAGTGTTGTATAAAAATTAAACAATAAATTGAAATTTTCGCATTGATAAGTCGACTGGAAATAGAAGGCAGTCGACTGAAGCGTCAGATTAGAAGAGTAATTTAACTGAAGAGTTACAAGTCTGTTAAGTCGACTTAGAGAGTAAAGAAGTCGACTGACCAGACTCGATTTACACAAGGAACAGAAAAATTAAAAATGCAAGTTTAGAGAATACAACCAAAGAGAGTCAACACAGCAAACACCACGATGTATCCTGGTTCGGTCCTCCCGACTTACGTCCAGTCCCCAAGCAACCCACTTGAGATTTTCCACTATTCTTGAAAAAATTACAAGAATACTCTACGGTCTTGACAACAACTATGTCAAATCCGTAGATCTCTCTGACCACTAGAGAGAGCACAACCCACTCTACACTCCAGAGTGAAACCGACTCTAAACCAAGAGTCCTACTCTCCAACCGAGAGGACCACTCTCACAACCCGAGAGTAAAACAACAACAAGAAGAGATTTACAACAACCGGAAGCCTTCTTTGTGAAAGTGCTTTTAGTATAGTGGCTATTAGGTCGACTTCTGACTTCCGTCTAGAACGAATTGAATGCTATACTAGACTGAAAATCAGAGAACCAAGTCTGAAAGAAATTGAATGATTTGAACAACTTGTTCTTTTCTTTTCTCAAAAGCAAAAGACTTGAAATAAAAAATTTAGGAGTTAAGTAACCTTTGCCAAATGAATTCTATACTCCTTTTATAGAGTTAGAAACGTTTGGGCGTTGAGGGACAGAATTCCAACTGCCATACAACGGCAGTAAAAATGTTTGAATTTGAAAAACAAGTTTTAATTTCAGAAAACTGTCAAAACGGCTCGAATAGTCGAATGGGTTGCCATAAGAGTTGACTGGTCAGAGCTTGAATGAGTTCAGTCAGTTTTGTACTCAACAGTCGACTGCTTCCAAGAGTAAGTCGACTGGTCCTCAAACAGCTGAACTTATACAAGCTTTGTTTTGACATATTGATTTTGTAAAACATTTTCTTTATTTAGGGAATGTGTGAGTGTGTGTGTGACAAGGCTTTTACAAAATTCTAAGACTCACAAATAATACAAACAATATTACAAGTCATTTGTTCAAATGTAGCTCTTAAAAGTCTTGAACTTGAAACTTGAAAGCTCTTGAAAGTCTTGAACTTGAACTTGAGTCTTAGTGGCTTGATCAAATACTTTTGAAAGCTTCATCACATTGTATTGGGATGCTTCATCATGGTATTGACCTTGACCACTTTTGATACACACCGCAAAAGATATGTAATATATAGAACAATTGTGTATTGTGTTGTAGTCATCAAAATCAAGAATCTACAATATCGGTTAGTCACTCAAGACCTACTGGTCTTCGGGTGCATTTTGGGTATGTTACTGTAGCTAGGCGGGGGTATTGGTCTTGGATTCGAGTCCTGTAAGGGGCTCTGTTTTTTCTGAAAATTCTATTTTAAATTAGATTCCGAAACCAGACTCTAAGTATAATTTAAGTCCCTTTCATATCGGTTAGTCACTCTGGCCTTTCTGGTCGTTGGGTGCGCTTTGGGTCTGTTATTGTTCACAGGCGGGGGTGTTGGTCTGGGTTCGAATTCGGCCTTTTGGCCTTTTGTTTTTAATTTTTGATTTTTTTTTCTTATTTTGATATTTTCGGAGTTTTTAAGTGTATACAAATTGAGAAAAAAATACTAGAATTCTTGTAAAATTACCTAGACTTCCTGAAAATTATTTCTACAATATTTGACTTATTACAATGAGAATTAGAAGTAATTTTGGGAAGAAGAACTTGATAAATATTCTTAGATTATGACTTGGTTAATTAAAGAAAAGGAATATTTTGAATATAAAGAATGTTTGTCTAAAGATTAAAAATGAGATTTTTGATATGGTGAATTTGAGTAGTTAAATATGAAATTGTTGTTTAAATTATGCAAATGTGCATGAAAAATGAAATACAATGATCATGATGAAATGTGGAAATTTGTGAGTATGAACACTCATTTTGATGAACATGAAAAGAGATTGAAACTAGAGTTTTACATCGGCATGAATGAAATTTTGAAAGAGAAATGTGATAATAAAAGACCAAAATTGGGTCGTGGTTAACAATTGATGTTTAAGACCGATGTAGAGGTAACGCTAATTCTATAGTGTTAATTTTTACTCATGATTCAATTATCTAAGGATTAGACACATAGTGATGATGTGATGAAAGTAAGAGAAAAACACAAGTATGAGAGCCTCAGATCTACGGTGTGAAAGTGTTCACAGGCTGTTTGAATGATGCATCATGTCATGACGTGGATACATCTCCGGAATTATCGGGACCGTGGCGATGCTTGTGGGGTGTTTAGTGACTACGTATTGCCATCGTTCCATGACGGAGGCAAATTGTCCATAGGTTGTCTGCATGATGCATCATGTCATGACGTAGAATTTCCCTTCAGGCTGTCTGGGCATGGGCTCGTAACTCGTAGAACATCTAGAATACTTGTCGTAGTTATCGTAGTAGTTTAACTCATAACGAGGGGTCCAATCCTACAAGATGAAGAACAGTTAAGGGCTTGCCCTCGGATTTATGTAGAATGAGATGCATAAGTTCGAACAAGTGTGCATTAGTGTCATGAAATAATAAATAATTGCATTAAGACTAAGTGCACATTCACACACGACATAAATAAGATAGTCCTCCTTAGGTTTGTTTGTGAACAAGTGTGTGCTTTCCAAGTAAAAGAAATTGATGTATTATATCCTAGCTTCAGTTGTATGCAACTGACGTGCCCACAGTTTCTATGCAGGATAAATTGAATAAAAGGACTAAACAAGGAATGCTGCTTAAAGAAATGTTCAAATTGTTATTGATTTCATATATCATATTGTAATTTATAATTTCGCTGCGTTGATGTAAACATTACTGTATAAAAAGTTTTAAATTTCTTGCAAAATTGTACGAAGTGAAAGTGTGAAGATCCTGTGGAACTTCGAATTCAGACTTATTTGGAATTCGCGGTGTTACATTTACTACCCCTAAAAGCTCTAGACGAGGTTCCTCGCACTTCCCATCGTCCCTGAAAATTATGCAAGCTCTCCAGATCATGCGAAACAGGACAAACTACTACTTAAAATCTGCAAAATCCAGCCTTAAGGAGTGAGGGCTTATGATATTGGTAAAATCGCAACAAATTAGGGAGTACGATTCGGACACACATCTCAAAGCTTTCAGTGGTAGAACAGTAATTTCACAGTAGCTATAGGCCTACTAGAGGAACATGGACCGCCTCCATGCCCATCAACTCAGTCAGGATAGTCATCCGTGCTTACTTGTAGCCTAAGTAAGAGGGGATTTTCAGCTTATTAGGGATGTCAATCAAATCCATCTAGAGCAACTAACTCTATATCTTCAATAAGGGAAGAACAACCAACTCTATCTATTCAATGAGAGTAATTAAGTATGTCGCATCACTATGATAATCTGAAGTTTAATACCAAAAAGATACCATTTTAAGTGTATCTTGTGGAACTAACTCATAGCTTATAAATACCCTCCATATCCATCAAAGTCAAGTAATTAATCTCTCTCTGCTGAAAACCCTAATTCTCATTCGGGTACTGACTTGAGCGTTGGAGGGTCTTTTACTGGGCTAACTCCGGTGTTTAGACTTTGTGCAGGTTCATCGGACGCCTTCAGATGGTCAACTCTAGTTTGATCGATGGTTCAGATTGTAAGTTTTCCCCTCATATCCGAACTCATCATCTAATTGCTCCCACACCGAAAAACAACAACAATTATGAGCTGCATTTGTCAATATTTATAGCATAAGCAATACACATAATCAAAGATTGATTCTTTGCATATGCACGCGTATAAACAAATTGCGAATTGTTTTCCGTACTGACCCACCTTTTGAAAATATTGACCAAACTGACCAACATTCGAAAATATTTACCCAACTGATCCAGTTTTGGACACGTCAACACAAAATGCTATTGGCAACAACAGCATAGGTTGTTTTTATGCCGTTGTTGCCAATAAAGACATGTAAAACAAAATTCACATGCCGCTTTTTGGAGTAACAACATAAGTGCATTTCCTATTCATTCGTGAACTTTCTCACTTGGGAAAAAAATGTATGCGTGGAAATATCTTATAACTAATGCCGTTATCCCCAACAACGATATCGAAATACCTGATGATGGTCTGAAATTATAATTTGAAATTTTCTTTGAACTGTTCCGCTATTTATAGTAACAACATTAGGCATTTTGATACTGTTGTTGGGGATAGCGGCATCAGTTATAAGATGTTTCCACACTTCCAATTTTTTTCCAAGTTAGATAGTTCATGAATGAATAGAAAATATACTTATGTCGTTTCTCCAAATTAAAAGGAGCATGTGAATTATTTTATTTACAGATGTCGCTATTGATAACAACGACATAGAAATAACATATGTCATTGTTGCCAATAGAATTTTATGCTGACGTGGCTAAATCTGGGATAGTTAGTGTTACCGCTGATTTCGGTGTGGGGGTAAACAGATAGAATTTATGAGCTCGGGAATAACCTGAACAGTGGACTCAAGCCTTCTTGCTCATGGCGCAACCTGCAAGGAAGTGCGAAACACCGGGGTTGATTCCAGCGACGCACCATCCGACGCTCTTGTCAGTAATCAGAAGAGATTAAGGAAGAGCTTAAAGTGGTGAAAAAGTGATTAACCTGGTCACAGTGGCAGAGGGGAGGTATTTATAGTCGCCTGGGGAGTGATTAGAGGTCTGGTTCCCTGTGTAACTGCTAGGAGAAAAATCCTCACAGTCTGTTTAGGAAACTAACCCCTTGATTCCCGGTGAGAGCAAATCAGGCTCGTTGACTTGGTCAAATCAGTGGCCCTGATTTGTCTCTTGCTGGTCTGGGCTCGCTTCGGGTCGGGACCCGTACCCAATTGGAGCGGACCCATTCGTGGGTTATTGGATCTGTGAGAAGGAGAATTCGAACCCGCTTTGGATCCGCTTGTATGTGAAATTACCTTTTTACCCCCGAGCTTCAAGATCCGTGCTCAATCCGGACGGTTCCGATTTAACCCCATTTTTAGCCATATCACGAGCCCCCCACTTCTAAAGACTGAGCGTGGTCAGCCTTTGAGGAGTAGTTTGACTGTTTTGGTGGCTAGCGGAGTTGTATCGGAGTCCATACGGAGGACTTAGAATCTCGAAGGGGGTAGTGAGGTAATCCTTTGATGCCATGTGCTGCTTCCTAGCCATATCGAGTATTTGACGGCTCTTATTTATTTTTTCGGATTATTTACTTATTTATTTACTAATCGTTCGGGGGCCTTAACAGTGCATTCTAGGCGATAATTGTCCGTTCAGGGGCTCAAAAATATATCCCCGAATTTTCAATTATTTTCTAGAATTTTTAGTTAATTTTCCCGAATTTTTAGCAATTTTTTTTGCAATTTTTAAATAAATAAACGATTTAAATAAATAAAAAACGATTTTTAATACCGATTTATGGCGTGGTTCGATCTGAGCCGAGCTCGAATTTCGGAGAGATCCATTGGCTCTTATCGCTCGGAAGCTTTTTTCTCCGTTTACGGGCTCGGAAAGGCACTAGCTCGGCCGCTGACCGAAGACAGGGGGTCTCGGCAGGCCGAGCGACGTGGCGCAATCTGAGCCGTCGGATGATGGTGTGAATCCCAAGAAAACGCTATCTTGTCATTTAGTGCAAGCGGCACAATCTGGACCGTTCGTCATCAAGAGCACGAATTTCTGGGAGATCCAACGGTCGTAGTAGCTCGGTGTCTTTTTTCTCCATTTGTGAGCTCGGAAAGGCACTTGCTCGGCATCCGACCGGAGACATGGGGTCTCGGCAGGTCGAGCGACGTGGCGCAATCTGAGCTGTCGGATGATGGCGCTCATCACGAGACGGGCACACTTCCCAAGAAAACACTATCTTGTCGCCTAGTGTCCTCGGCAAGATCTAGGCCGTCTGATCGAGATCATGCGCGAATGTTGAGGAGAAAGTGAGTTTTCTCCGTTTGCAAGCTCGGAAAGGCACTTGCTCGGTATTCGACCGGAGTCATGGGGTCTCGGCAGGTCGAGCGACGTGGCGAAATTTGAGCCGTCGGATGATGGCGCGCATCTTGAGACGGGCACACTTCCCAAGAAAACACTATCTTGTCGCCTAGTGTCCTCGGCAAGATCTGGGCCGTCTGATCGGGATCATGCGCGAATGTTGAGGAGAAAGTAAGTTTTCTCCGTTTGCGAGCTCGGAAAGGCACTTGCTCGTCCGCCGACCGGAGAGAGGGGGTCTCGGCAAATCCGAGCGACGTGGCGCAACCTGAGCCGTCGGATGGCGACGCGCATCTCGAGACAGGCGCATTCCCCAAGAAAACACTATCTTGTCGTTTAGTGTCCTCGACGAGATCTGGGCCGTTGATCGTAGGCACGAATTTCGAGGCGGCTTAGTTTCCAAGAAAACATTATCTTGTCGTTTAGCATCGGTGGCAAGATCTGAGCCGTCTGATCGAGATCATGCGCGAAAGTTGAGGGGAAAGTGTGTTTTCTCCGTTTGCGAGCTCGGGAAGGCACTTGCTCGGTAGCCGACCGAGGACAGGGGGTCTCGGTAAGTCGGACGACGTGGCTTGAACTGCCTCGAGATGATTCTGTTCCCAAGGACATTAATGGTGCCTCGGGGTTTGTGCGGCGTTCCACCTTCCCCAGGTCATTAAGGATAACTCCTTCAATTAATGCGTGGCGTTTCAACTTCCGAGGGTCATAATGGCTGGTTCTTGGAGGGTAGGCTATAAGTACTCCATTCCCCTTGTTATTTCAGTCGCAGCAATGTTGAGTTTTAGACCTTGGTGGTGTCTGCCTCTGGCGGACGCCAGTCTTGTGGAGTCTTAACCTTGATAGGTTCGGAGGGGTGGTCACTCTGCTGCCTTCTTCTTCTCCCGTTCCTGACGGCCCCCATTGTGGGTGTCAGGGTCGGGGGAGAACGAGGCAGGAGTAGTGACGACTGTGATCCGAACCCGAGGTATGAGTCGCTTCGGGATGATGGGTGGTCGTTCTTCCGCCAAGGTCTTCTGCCGACTCCGGCTGTCCCGAGGTGGGCGGCGGGGTCGGAGGAGATCATGGTGGAAGAGGTGACGATCCAAACTAGGACCCGGGGGAGATCATGGCTCGGACTTCCGGACTATCGGTGAGATTGGGGGGGAAGAAACAAAGGGCATTCCGAGCTTGTTGTTTGCAACTATGAAGGCTCTGTTGCCAGAGTCCTCTACCAGGCCGAACCTTCACAGTTACAATCAACTAGCTCGGAATGGTGCGTTTCTCCCGATCTCCGAGTGTTGATCTGCTTTCGATCGGGCCTCGTGGGTCGGCGGGAAGCCGACCGAAACATGGGGCCTGGGGGGCACGCCGAAGGCGGTGCCTTAAAACTTTGAATTAAAAATTTTTCTGGTTCCTTCAGACAGAGGTGGGGTATGGAGGAAGCGCAGGCCATCCGAGCGACTTGACGAAGTTCGTACCGTTGGGTGGTGTTGCTCGTCTCGAGACGGGCTCGGATCTCGAGAAAACACTATCTCGTCGTTTTAGTGTTCTCGGCAAGATCTGAGCCGTCTGATTGAGATTTTACGCGAAGCTCGAGGAGAAAGGTAGCTTTTCCCGTTGGCCAGCTCGGATTGGTGCTGGCTCGGTAGCCGACCGGTTTCTGTGCTGACGTGGTCGGATGGCACACTGTTCGGCTTCCGGTCCTGATGCGCCGAGCTAGTTGCCTTGGCGAAGAAGTTAGCTGTGTTGGGCCTTCGCGATGCTTCGAGAGCGGCCCACGAGTCGCACTCTTTCGTTTGGAAGTCCAAGAGACGTTCTCTTTTACTATAAATCTTCACCCCCCCTTAGACCAAGTCTCATTTTTTACTTTTACTCTCTCTCTTCAGTTCTTACTCTTTGCCTTCGAAGTTTTTAGCTCCTTGGTGGTGGTGCTAGTTGACGCGGCAAGGCGTTTCTTGTTTCCGGCGAACTTTCCGACCGCATCTATCACTTCAAGGTCAGTCTCTTTCCCTTCTCTCTTAGAAAATGGTTAAGATTACGGATGAGACCCCCGCCTCGGAGCAAGCCGTTGACCGAGGGGATAAAGGGAAGGAGGTAGTGGAGCCGAGCGACCAGAATGTCGTTCGTCCGGACAGAGAGGGTGAAGTGGCCGAGCTGCCTAAGGAGGTTGCGGCGGTGTCCCGCGAGGGTAAGGCCGTGGTCACAATCGTGGAGACGCCGAAGAAGGCGGGAGCGTTCGGTCGGCAGCCTATTGCCCTGTCGAGCGTGGGAGGTGTACGGGACTATGCCGAGGACACCTTGGAGAGAGTGACCCAAGGCACGGCTAAATTGGTGGAGGAGAATGAGCCGAGGGAGCTGTCCGAGGTGGACCACACCATCTCTTCTCTCACCGAGGGTGACCTTCGTCTCATCCGAGAGGGTTTCCGGATCCCTGCCGACTACGGTCTGCTCCTCCCTGGGCCGGGATTCCGAGCCAATACAAATTCCTCGTCGGACGTGTGCGTCTTTCCGGTCGACTCCCTTATTGCCGGACTCCGATTTCCCCTCCACCCGTTCGTTATCGAGGTCTTGACGTGGTACGGCTTGAGCCCCGCCCAGCTGATGCCGAACACATGGAGGCACGTCATGGCATTCGTCCTCCGATGTCAAGAGGTCGGCGCCAAGCCGAGTATGTTCCTCTTTCGGAGTCTCTACCGACCCTGTTAGCCAAGGCGAGACGAACAGAGGTTCTATCTTTCGCCCCGGACGGGCGTGAAGTTGATCGAGAATCCGGACTCGATCAAACATTGGAAGGAGAAGTACTTCCTCATCCGAGCTCCGGCGCCGTGGGTGATACCGACGGTTTGGGCAAAGGATGGTCTGCCCAAGCGGACCAAGAAGGAGGCGGTGCTGAGTGATGAGGAGGCGGAGGTCCAGAAGAAACTCCTCGCCCTGCCAGCGCTAAGCTGGAAAGAAATTACTGAGGAGGATCTGTTCCGAGGGGGTCTCAGTCCGATCGACCCTAGTATGCTTCTGGTATTTATACCCTTTGCTTAAGGTTCATGAAAATTTTTCTAAGTTTTTCCATTCGGCTTGTGCAGAGACGATGAAGCTGGATTACAAAGCTCTGGTGGCGAAGGGCCGGTCGGAGCAGGAGGCGAAGAAGAAGAGGCCTGCGGCGGGGCCTCAGGACAGCCGAGCCTCGAAGAAGCCTTCGGTCGCGAAGGCTGCCGACCAGCCGAAGGTCATGGTCCTCGAGCAGGGGGAGGTCATGGTCCTCGACCCCCCTGCTTCAGAGGTGCCGACTCCGACCCCGAAGGTGGATGCTCCCGGTTCGTCGAGCGGTGCATTCGGCGTGAAGGAGGTGCTGTCCCTCCAACTTCCGCCCCTTACTGCCGAGGCGGAGAAGATCTTAACCGAGCGCCACAAGCAGATATTCGTCCCTGACTGGCAGGTGATGAATGTCGATGGCTTCTTGGGTGACGGCAACATTTGCATAGAGGCGGTGAGGCACCTGCCGACCCCGAAGGACCGAGCGACCCTGAAGGCCGGGCTAGCAGGGGACGCCGCGATGCAGATTGCTCGGAATACTATGTCGGTAAGTAGGTCGAGCTCTCCCTCATCGAAAGTTCTTTCTTAGAATTTTTTCTAAGTCTTTGGGTTCGGATTTTAATCTGCCGTTCTTTTTCAGACCCTCTGTCACTTCAATTTCCTGCACGAGGAGTTTGCGAACAAGGAGCAGGAGAAGGAGCGGGAGAGGGCAGAGCGCGTCAAGGCCACGCAGCTGCTTGATGCCGAGCAGCTCCTCTCGACGAAGAGGGCTGCCGAAGTGGCAGGGTTGGAGAAGCAGCTGGCCGACGCCATTCAGCTGTCGAAGGACACGGCGGCCAAGCTTGAGGCGTCGGAGAAGGAGGCAGCCGAGCTGAAGGAGGAGCTGGCCAACGCTCGGTCGGAAGCGGAGAAGGCTCGGAAGAGGGCCGAGAGGATCATGGCCAAGCACCAGAAGAAGGTGAAGAAGGTGAGGAAGGCCGTGCAGGAGGAGGCCGCGCAGCACATGCTCCAGAACATGGAGGATGCCTACGGTCGAGCCCTGCTCCACGTAGCCGCCAAGAACCCCGGCTTCGACACGTCCTCCTACCGTTTTTACGACCCTGTGGAAGGGGAGGAGGAAGTTCCCGAGGGGCTGCTCGATCCCGAGGGAGAGACGGAGGGTGCCGAAGGCCCAGGAGAGACCGAGGCCGAGGGCGAGGAGGAGGACGACTCTGAGGAGGAGAGCGGGAGCGAAGGCGAAGGCGAGGGCGGTGGCGAGGACAAGACCGGGGGGTCGACGGACCCGAGCGGCAAAAAGGTCGACCCCTGACTCAGTTGTCTCTCTTTTTTGGTTTTTTTTTTGTAAGCCTAACTGCGGACTGGCCACCGCTTTTGTAAAACTTTCTCCTCGGTTTTGAATGAAAACATTTTGTTTGGCCAAAATTTGTCCAAGTGTTGAGCCTCGGATTTGCGTGTGACTAGTTGTAGATGTTTCCGTGTATTGTCCCATCGGATTTATCTCCGCTTTTCAGGTGAAGTTCGGTCCGATCACGGAGGTTGTATACCTTCGGAAGGAGCTGGCGAGAACGAAGGGTAAGCTTTTGCGCAGCCGGCAGAATCAGTTTCTTCTGCTCGGAAAGCTGGAGGAGACGAACGCAGCTGTGCGGAGGTATTGTCGCGAGCTGTGGCAACTGCGGAAGTACCCCCAAGCCCCTTGTCCCGAAGGCGAAGTCGATCGGCTCCGTAGAGAGCTCACTGCTGCCGAGCAGAAGAATGACGACCTTTTGGCTGAGGTCCACACTTGGAATTAGCGGAGAAAGAACGCTCGGCGGCGGAAGAGAAACTGACTTCCGAGCTGGAGAAGGCATCGACTGAGCGCAAGAGGCTATTGGCCGAAGTCGACAGGCTCAGAAGGATCACGATAGATAGGGGGATCGAGGTCACCCACTTCCGATGGCTTGCGACTGATGGCGCCACCGTCTCTGGCTCGTCAAGACCCTCTCGTCCGAAGAAGATGGCGAAGGACGACGCGCTGAGAGACAGAATCATTGAACTGGAGGAAGAGGTCGCATCGCTCAAGCCTGTGCCGGAGAGGGCTAACGTCCGTAGTACGTCATGTACTCGTGAAGAGAGCGAGAGAGGGATTTCTTTTTACGAACTCGCGACACGCTCGCCTATGACCAGACGGAGTCCAGTCGACGCTCAGAGCAGTGCGGCCGTCTCGTCGAGCGGGGCCTCGGTCGGCGCCGCAGTTAGGGCCAGCAGTGAAGGGGGGTCACGCTTCATTGGTTTAGGATCGAGTTCGGAGGGCAGGTCTCGTCGTCCTCGCGTTTCCTTAAACCGAAGCGTTCCCCTTCCGAAGAGAACCTGATCATGTCGCTTCATGTCCCTTCTGATTTGTTGTAAAACGTTGTTGTAGGGTCGGTTCGGCCGTGTGTAACACTATTATGTCTGAATGCGAATTTGAGAGTTTCTTTAGAAAATCTCCAAGTGTTGGACTTCAGCAGTGTATTGAAATTTTGCTGTTCGTTTTCTCTTCTTTTCAGCTCGAGACGGCCGACCCATATGCTGATTTCCACTGCTCGGATGATGACTGTGAATCCGAGGCCACTTCTGGGGCGGCGACTCTGAGTCCCAGGAGCGTCGAGCTGGAGATACGCCGAGCTGAGAGTGAGCAGGCCCACCTTTCGTCCGTCCTCGAGCTTCGGGAAGCGTAGATCCAACGCCTGGAGAATAGGATCGGCGAGTTGAGTCCTGTAGGAGGGGACGAGGATTCGCAAACCGCTTTCAGCAACGCTCTTCGGGTCAAGTGCATTCGGCACAACCAGTCGAAGATTGTTGCCGAGCAGGACGATTTGCTCTCGGAGATCCGACACTTGCAGACTGTGGTGGCGAAGCTCCGAAACGATGTAGGGGAGCTACCAGCCGAGGAGGACGAACAGTCGGCCGAACAGTCTAGTGAAGACATTTCCATATGAGGGCCAAGTACAGTGGGTCGGCGTCGTGTATTTTGTTGGGAAACACTTTGTAACCATGGAAAAGATGTGTTTTGTATTATGGCCTGGTTGTTTAATAAAATATCTTTTATTGCTCTGCATATTTGTCTTGCTTATATCTGTGTCGGTCGCGCCGAGATCTTTGAACCGAGCGCGTTAGTTCCTTCGGCGAAAGTGTTGAACCGGACAGGTTCCTATGAGTATAGAATTTTGTCGTTTAGCGACTCCGACAAGGTACGGCACGAATTCCTAGGCGGCTCTATCCCCAAGAAAGCGCTATCTTGTCGTTTAGCACAGGTGGCAAGATCTGAGCCGTTGAACGTAGGCACGAATTTCGAGGCGGCTTAGTTCCCAAGAAAACGTTATCTTGTCGTTTAGCGTCGGTGGCAAGATCTGAGCCGTCTGATTGAGATCATGCACGAAAGTTGAGGAGAAAGTAAGTTTTCTCCGTTTGCGAGCTCGGGAAGGCACTTGCTCGGTGGCCGACCGAAGGCGTAGGGCTTCGGGCTTCGGCTATTAGGCAATGGTGCTCGGATTATGTGGCCGAACGTAGCTTCGGTGTTCCTCCGTTGACGAAGCGGAGTGGGGGTCCACTCCCAGTCTGCCGCGAAGCAAGCTTGGGGGGACTGGGAGTCAAGTGTTGGACCCCGGGACCATCGTTGTAGTCCAATGGTTGTGGGAGCAATTCCGAACGGCGATCTACCCCTGGCTCGCTCGGAGGCGAGCCGAGGAGGTAAAGTCGAGCCGAGTGTTGGACTCCGAACCATCGGTGAAGTTCAACGGTTGTGGGAGCAATTCCGAACGGCGATCTACCCCTGGCTCGCTCGGAGGCGAGCCGAGGAGGTAAAGTCGAGCCGAGTGTTGGACTCCGAACCATCGGTGAAGTTCAACGGCTGTGGGAGCAATTCCGAACGGCGATCTACCCCTGGCTCGCCCGGAGGCGAGCCGAGGAGGTAAAGTCGAGCCGAGGGTTGGACTCTGAACCATCGGTGAAGTTCAACGGCTGTGGGAGCAATTCCGAACGGCGATCTACCCCTGGCTCGCCCGGAGGCGAGCCGAGGAGGTAAAGTTGAGCCGAGTGTTGGACTCCGAACCATCGGTGAAGTTCAACAGTTGTGGGAGCAGTTCTGAACGACGATCTACCCCTGGTTCGTCCGGGTACGAGCCGAGGAGGTGAGGTCGAGCCGAACGTGGACTCCGAACCATTGGTTGAAATTACGATTTAAAAAGCAGGTGATAAGAGGGGAGAGAAACATACGAATTCGAAAACATGAAAGAGCTTTCTTTATTAATAATCGACGGCGAACCGTTTTACATAGTACAATTTATGAAAAATAGGTTACAAGTCGGAGGACTGGAATGGCTCGATATCCTATGATACTTAGAGTGGCGCCGGAGCGCTTTCTTGGTATTTTAGGAGGTGGTCGGCATTCCAGGTCCTCGGAAGCTCTCTGCCCTCTAGATCTTCAAGACGATATGTCCCGGGCCGAACTACCCTCGTGATCCTGTACGGCCCTTCCCAGTTCGGAGCCAGCTTGCTCTTCTGACTGGGGAAGGATATGGCTAGCTTTCTCAAGACCAAATCTCCTTGCTTAAGGTTGGCGGGTCGGACCTTTTTGTTGTACGCTAGTTCAACCCTTCTTCGGTAAGTCTGCTGCCGAATTGACGCCCTTTCCCTCAGTTCATCTATCAGGTCTAAGTCTGCTCTGAGGTCCCTGGCATTCTGTGCTTCGTCATAGGCTGTGAGCCGAGGGGAAGGTATTCCGACCTCGAGCGGTATCACGGCCTCGGACCTATAGGTGAGGTTGAAAGGGGACTCGCCTGTGGGGGTCCGCTTGCTCGTGCAGTAGTTCCATAGGACGTTGGGGAGTTGGTCGACCCATAAGCCCTTGGAACTTTTTTCCAGCCTTTTCTTGATGCCTGCGAGGATCTGTCGATTAGCGTTTTCTGCTTGTCCGTTCAACTGAGGGTGGGAGACGGACGAGAAGCGCTGCTGGATGGCCAGGTCGTCGCATAGAGCTCGGAATGCTGCGCCAGTGAACTGAGTCCCGTTGTCCGTAACGAGGACACGGGGGACGCCGAACCTGCATATGATGCTCTTCCAGAAGAACTGTACCACCTTGTTCTGGTTATAGTGGCAAGGGGCTCGGCCTCGACCCACTTCGAGAAGTAGTCGATGGCTACGACCAAGAACCTGAACTGACCCGGAGCCGGAGGGAAAGGCCCTAGTAAATCCATCCCCCACATTGCAAAGGGGATGGGACTTGATAGGGAGGCGAGGTTGGCCTGAGGGAGGCGACGGATGCTGGAGTGTCTCTGACAAGAGCTGCATTGCAGAACGTGTCGCTCGGCGTCTTGAAGGAGGGTCGGCCAGAAGTACCCATAATTTAAAGCTTTTCGGGCCAAGGACCTAAATCCTGAGTGTGCCCCTCCGATACCTTCGTGGAGCTCTTGTAGGGCATATTCGGCCTGATCCGGAGAGAGGCACCTTAGGTACGGTCGGCCGTCTATTTGAGAGAAAGAGCGTTTGTATAAGATGCCCTCGATCAAGACATACCGCTCTGCCCGGGTTCTGACTCGGCGAGCCTCTTTGGGGTCTTCGGGTAGGAATCCGTCCCTTAAGAACTCCACTAAAGGCTTCATCCAATTGTCTTGTAACATGACTGGCAACGATTCCGCCGAGCCAGGTGTCTCGTCTTCGATGCTCGGCTTAGAGAGGACTTCGATCAGTACGGTCTGTTCGAGACCTTGCAGGGAGGACGAGGCTAATTTGGAGAGGGCATCGGCCTGCGAGTTCTCTTCACGAGGGACCTGCTGGATGAGTGCTTCCTCGAACCGGCTCATAAGGGTCCGAACCTTAGCGAGGTACTTCGCCATCTGCTCGTCTCGGGCCTCGTACTCGCCCAAGACTTGGTTCACGACGAGCTGGGAATCACTGTGGATTCGGAGGCGCTGCGCCCCAGCACTTCGTGCAAGTCCGAGGCCAGCAATGAGTGCTTCGTACTTTGCCTCATTGTTCGAGGCCTTGAAGTGCATGTGGATTGCGTACTGGAGGACGAAGTCGTCAGGGCCGTTTAGAATGATGCCCGCGCCGCTTCCTTCATTACAGGAGGATCTGTCCACGAAGACTGTCCAAATGGGGGGTCCTTTCGGAATGTGTTCGACCTCAGGGATAGTGGACTCTACGATGAAGTCGGCGAGTGCCTGCGCCTTAATTGCTGTCCGAGGCTGGTAAGAGATGTCATGCTGGCTCAGCTCTATGGACCACTTCATCAGCCGGCCCGAGGTCTCGGGCTTGTACAGGATCTGCTTTAGGGGCTGGTCGGTGAGGACGGCGATCGAGTGGGACTGAAAGTATGGCCGAAGCTTCCTCGCCGCTGTGACTAGGGCGTAGGCCATCTTCTCTATCTTCGGATAGCGGAGCTCGGCGTCCCGAAGCACCTTGCTCACGTAGTAGATGGGCCTTTAGGACCGGTCCTCCTCTCTTACTAGGACAGCACTTAGGGTCTGCTCGGAAGCAGCCAAGTAGACGAAGAGAGACTCGCCCGGGATCGGTTTGCTGAGCAGAGGGGGGTTCACCAAGTAGGCCTTTAATTGGTCGAACGACTCCTGTTGTGGTTGGCCCCATTCAAAACCCTTAGCCCCCCTGAGTGCTTTGAAGAAGGGGATGCACTTTTCCCCCGACTTCGAGAGGAACCGACCAATAGCAGCGAGCCGACCAGTGAGCTTCTGCACCTCCTTGATGTTCCGAGGCGGGGTCATGTCTAATATGGCCTTAATCTTCTCGGGGTTAGCTTCGATTCCTCGTTGGCTTACCATGAAGCCGAGGAATTTTCCCGCGGAGACCCCGAACGCACACTTGTTCGGGTTCAGCCGCATGCTGTGCCTTCTCAACACGCCGAAGGCCTCTTGGAGGTCGGCTACGTGATCTGTGCCTCGGACGCTTTTGACGAGCATGTCGTCAACGTAGACCTCCATATTCCGACCTATCTAGTTCTGGAAGATCTTATTGACGAGGCGCTGATAGGTGGCGCCCGCATTCTTCAAGCCGAACGGCATGACCTGATAGCAGTAGAGGCCCTGGTCGGTGATGAAGGAGGTCTTCGGAATGTCCGGAGGGAACATTCGGATTTGGTTATAGCCCGATAAGGCATCCATGAAGCTGAGGAGCTCATGGCCCGAGGTGGCGTCAATGAGGGTGTCGATGTTTGGAAGAAGGAATGGGTCCTTCGGACACGCCATATTCAGGTCGGTGAAGTCAATGCATATTCTCCAAGAGCCATTCGACTTCTTGACCATTACAACATTGGAGAGCCACTCAGGGTAATTTACCTCCTGTATGAACTTGGCCTTCAGCAATTTATCCACCTCCTCCTTGATGGCCTGCTATCGCTCGGGAGTGAACTTTCACCTCTTCTGCTGAACCGGTTTGCACCCCGGTTCGACGCTTAGGCGATGGACGAGCAGCTCCTCGGAAATGCTGGGCATGTCCGCGGCCGACCATGCAAACAAGTCGCGGTTATCCCGGATGCATTTAATCAGGTCCGAGCATAGTGCGGTCGGCAAGGATTTGCTGACAAGGAACTTCCGGCTCGGATCCTCGTCCGAGAAGAGCACCTCTTCTAACTCGTCCGCCGGCTCGGACGTTGGCCGAGCTTTCGGCTCGGAGATTTCTAGTGTTTCGAGCGAGAGCACTGGTCCCCCGGTGGAAGTCATGTAGCACTTCCGGGCTGTTTCTTGGCTTCCCCTGACTTCCCCTACTCCCGACCGAGTGGGGAACTTCATTTTCAAATGGTACGCCGAGGGGACAGCTTCCAAGGCGGCTAGGCCGGGTCGGCCTAGAATGACATTATACGCCGCCGGGACGTCGACGACCATGAAGTCCATCGGCTCGGTCCGGGTAGTAGGGGCGCTTCCCGCGGTTACGTCTAGGGTTATCACTCCCTCGATAGTTACTGGGACCCCCGTGAACCCGTGGAGCGTGTAACCGGCCGGCTTGAGACGGTCCCGGGACAGCTGCAGGCCTCGGAAGGCCGAGAGGAAGAGAATATTGACCAAACTCCCATTGTCCACTAAAATCCTCTGCACCTTGAAGTTGGCCATGCGGAGGTCGATGACGAGGGCATCACAGTGTGGGGTTCGGACCCCTTCGAGGTCTGCGTCGGAGAAAGACACAGGGACGCCGAGACCTTTGGGGGGAGGGGCACTGTGAAACGAGCTGACCTCTCGGACGAAGGCCTTCCGGGAGGAATTAGAGGAGCCCCCCATGGGGCCTCCGTGGATCAGGTGCAGAATCCGTTCCTCCTCGAACTCGGGTGTCTCTTCGCGTCGCTGGGAGCGCTTGTTAGCCCCCCGAGGCGGAGGAGAATTGCGATCCGCCCGATCGTTAGCCTTCATGAATTTGGCCAACTGCCCCCTCCGGATGAGGGCTTCGATCTCATCTCTCAAAGCCCGGTAGTCGTTCGTGTCGTGGCCGTGGTCTCGATGGTAACGACACCATTTATCTTTGTTCCTCCTCTTTGCCGGAGTGTGCATCCTCGGGGCAGGAGGGATGACTCCCTCCTTCTCCACTTTCATTAGGATGGTGGAGACGTTAGTGGTGAGTGGAGTGAACTTCTCGAACCTGGGGAGAGGGCGGCGCTGACCGCCGTTGTCCTTCTGAGCTTTCTTGGACCCCTCTTCCCCCGTCGCCTTCCTCTTCAACCCTGAGGAGGACCCCCCGAAGCTCGGGAGGGCTTCAGCCTCCTCTGCCCGGATATACTTCTCGCACCTCAGGAGGAGGTCGGCGAAGTCATGCGGGGGCTTCTTGGCTAGGGACGATCGGAGATTGGCGTTGAGGACGTTCGACTGGAACGCCACGGTCGCCACTGACTGGTCTAAGGAGGCGATAGACCTGACCTCTGCGGTGAACCTTTTCACATAGTCCCGCAGCTTCTCTTCCCTTTCCTGCCGCAGATTCAGTAGGGAGAGGCTTGTCTTCTCAGCCCGCCTGCTACTCACGAAGTGAGTTATGAATAGTGTTTCAAACTGCTCGAACGAGAAGATGGAGGAGGGAGCGAGTCTGGAATACCATTCCCGAGCCGACCCCCTGAGGGTGGCGGGGAAGGTCCTGCAGAGCACGGCGTCGGAAGCTTGGTGGATCAGCATCAGGGTCTTGAAGCTTTCGACGTGATCAACCGGGTCGGATTCCCCTGAGTACGTTTCAAACTGCGGAGGTTTGAAACCCCTCGGTATGTGGGCCTCCATGATCGACCGGGAGAAAGGGGGTCTGCTAGGACGGACTGTTCCTGCTCGGGACTCCTCCTCCCTGTCCATGCGGCCGATACGCCTTTCCACCTCATGGAGACGGCGGATGAGGGCGTCGTCCCTCCGCTGGTAATCATATGACCCCCCGGACTCCTCTTCATAAGAAGGGGAGCGCGGACTGCGGCGCCGGTAGTCCTGGGATCGGCGAGGACTGTAGCGCTGCTGCTGGCGGCTGGGAGCCGGGGAAGGACTTCGGGTGCGGCGACGAGGACTGGGATCCCTCGGGGGCGTTGGAGCCCTCGGGGCATTTTGGGCGTTCTGCCGAAGGTTGAGAGCCTGCAGTACGGTGTCTTGGAACTGTAAGAACTCGGCACGGGTGATGGGTGCGTCATTGTTCCTGCGATGATGCCGATCCGCGGGGGATTGTGGCCTCCTCCTTCGGTGCTCGGGCGAAGCCGCTCGGCCCCTTCGGTCCGGAGACCGTCTGCCGTCTCGGCGGTGAGGCGAGCGCTCACCATGATGCTGGCGGGAGGCTCCCTCTCGGGCCCGCCTCTCATCAAGGTGAGTGCGAAGGTCCTCATCCTTCTGGCGGTTCAGGAGCGTGTTGCGGAGGTCAGGATGATGAGAAGCCATTGAGTCCGAGGACCCATTATGGACCGAGACGTGGTCCAGGTTGAGTGGCTGCTTCTGCTTCCGACCGTTATGGCCGGAAGGGCCATTGTTGGGTTGCTGCTTGGGAAGAGGAGGCTGGCCCTGCTGGGCCGGCAGAGGAAGATCGGGCTGAGGAATAGGATTGAAAGGGGCTTCCTCTGTAGGGTCGGCGGGATTAGCCCCACGGTTTGACCCGCGGGATCTGACCTTCTTTGGCGGCATGGTTGGAGAGGACGACGGAGAAGGGGCCGAGGCTGTTCGTGTGGTTGTTTCCCACAGACGGCGCCAATCTGTTACCGCTGATTTCGGTGTGGGGGTAAACAGATAGAATTTGTGAGCTTGGGAATAACCTGAACAGTGGACTCAAGCCTTCTTGCTCCTGGCGCAACCTGCAAGGAAGTGCGAAACACCGAGGTTGATTCCGGCGACGCACCCTCCGACGCTCTTGTCAGTAATCAGAAGAGATTAAGGAAGAGCTTAAAGTGGTGAAAAAGTGATTAACCTGGTCACAGTGGCAGAGGGGAGGTATTTATAGTCGCCTGGGGAGTGATTAGAGGCATGGTTCCCTGTGTAACTGCTAGGAGAAAAATCCTCACAGTCTGTTTAGGAAACTAACCCCTTGATTCCCGGTGAGAGCAAATCAGGCCCGTTGACTTGGTCAAATCAGTGGCCCTGATTTGTCTCTTGCTGGTCTGGGCTCGCTTCGGGTCGGGACCCGTACCCAATTGGAGCGGACCCATTCGTGGGTTATTGGATCTGTGAGAAGGAGATTCCGAACCCGCTTTGGATCCGCTTGTATGTGAAATTACCTTTTTACCCCCGAGCTTCAAGATTCGTGCTCAATCCGGACGGTTCCGATTTAACCCCATTTTTAGCCATATCAGTTAGGTAAATATTTTCAAAGGTGTATCAGTTTGGTCAATATTTTACAAGAGTTGTTTTTTACAAATTGCCTATCCTGGTACACCATACATGCTTCCGTGGTAAACAACCTCTTCAGTTAAAAGAAACTGACACACTAATCCCCCCCTCCCGCCAAATGCACGTGTATAAACAAATTGCCTACAGTAGTATAGTACATCACATACATGCTTCCGACCCACTAATCCCCCACCCCCCACAAACCTCTCTTTAACGACGCCACGTACCGAAACTTTAATCCTAAACAAATCACTCTTCTATGTCTTAATCTTCTCCTCCTTCAAACCGTTAAAACCAACGCAAACCCAAAACATCCCATACACCAAATAACTCACCTGATATCAAACAAAACGTACTACCAACCATCACATCTCCTCAATATCCGTACATATCCTCTATCACCCGCTCAACACATCACCTACCCCCTCACCCGCATACAAATTCTCTCCCGACCCCTTCCCTTCCTCCCTCTCTTCTCCCATTAACTCCACCTTCCCCATTCCTATATTTAACCCACCAAATAAACCAAAAAAAAAAAAAAAAAAAAACCCAATAATTTCTCATAATATTTTATTAATCTCCAAATCCGTTGCATTTCCCCCTCCTCCTCCTCCGCCTCCTCCATTGACCCATCCCAATCCATCTCCGAACCCTCGCAGGATGGGCCAGTGCCAAGGCAAATCCACATCCTTCCGAGACGCCACCTCGGAAGGAGTCGTCTTCTTCCCCTCCTCCGCCACACCCAACCACCGAGGCCGCCGTCGCCGCCGCCGCACCCCGGAGCCCACCCCTCCCTTCGCCACTCCGGATACCAGCTGGCCGAGCCCGTTCCCCGCTGCAGCAGGGTCGGGCGCGGCCAGCCCCATGCCAGTGGGGACGGCGGTGGGGATGTCCTCGCCTTCGCCGGCATGGACGCCGCAGAGGTTCTTTCAGAACCTGCGGCGGCCATTCCCGCCACCGTCGCCGGCGAAGCATATAAAGGCGGCGCTGGCGAGGCGGCAGGGGAGGAAGGCAGCGGCCAAGGTGGCGAAGGAGATAGAGGAAGGGGAGATGGAGAAGGCGGTGGTGGTGGAGGGGGCTGGGGCTGGGGAAGGGGGGAGGAGGAGGAGGAGGAGGAGGAGGGGGAGGGGGTTGGATAAGATGTTTGGATTTGGGAGGAATTTCGGGAAGAAGTATGAGTTGGGGAAAGAGGTGGGGAAAGGGCATTTTGGGAGTACATGTTTTGCAACGGTGAAGAAGGGGGTGTACAAGGGGCACACTGTTGCTGTCAAGATCATTCCGAAAGTTAAGGTGAGTTTGAGATTATTAGCACATGCAATGTATGTAGTTTACTTTCTATTCTTCCCGAATTTGTAGGTGCATAATAATTGTTGTGAATTTCTGATGATAACAATGAATAGAGATGGTAAGGAAGGGCAGTGCATGTCATCTGATGTTGATACGCATGCATTCTAATGTTTGAGTGGTATGACAGTAAAGATTTTGATATTCTTTCGGACTATAAAGAACTTTTAAGGTATTATTCATTTATTTTCCCTTTAAGCATAGGTTATGTGTGTATGCAATTAGAGCATCTGTAGTCGTTTGCTGCCAAATTTGGCAAAAATGGCATTTTGGAGATGACGCTGTAGTCGTCAAATGCCATAATTTGGCTTTTTGAAAAGAAAAATGGAGGGAATTCCGTCCCCTCATATTTGGAATTCTTTTTTAAAAAACAAATGTGTCGGACGAAACAAGTTCTTTTTCAGACACATTTCCTGTTGATAAAGTGGGAAAAAATCCATTTATGGGATAAAATTGATCGGTCGATCCAACAAAAAAAAAGACCATCTTTCGTCATCCACAGTTTGGCATTTGCCATTTGGCAAAATGGCAAACAAGTGCAGGATTTTTTTGCGAAAATTTGAAAATTTTGGCAAAATGGAAAAGAACTACATATGCTCTTAGTAGCTAAAATTCATTTGGGAAGAGCACTTTGTGCGTGAAGAGCACTTTGTGCGTGTCATACTTGCAAATTTGCCGGAAAATCCTATGAAGGACATGCACCTATAACGGCAAGTCCTTCTTCATACGAGATTGATGAGAGAGAGTCTAGGTGTTTGTAATTAAGAGCACTTACAAAAATCTGAGATGCCAGACTAAAGGACTACTATAATGGGCGCTAAATTTAGAAACTTTGAAAGTCTCTGCCACTAAGCTAAAACTTCGAAGTTGTAAAAGGGTTGAGGAAAATTGTACTTGTATTCTAACACACCCCGTGAGATCAAGAGTCCTTTTTTTATGGGCCAAAGAAACAAGATAAACGCTAAACAAATTGTGGGCTGAGACCTGGACTATACATAGCGGTATTTTATTTAAAAAAATCCGCATTTAAATTGAGTAGCCTGTGGGATTCGAACCTGGGTTGTTCTGATACCATGTAAAAGTATAGAGACTGAAAAGAATACTTTATTGGGATTACTCATAACTGAATACATGACCTTATATATATAGGAGAGTACAAAGAACAATCTAAGTTTATTTCAGATGTGGGACTAATACTAAGACTACTTTAACAGTTACATTTCAAGTTTTAAGTGCTATATCTTAAAATTCGCTTGGTATATTGATGAACATACTTATTTCTATTTTTTCAAAATGATCTTTGCGATTTTTGTTGCTGAAGCTGTAAAATTCTAAACCTCCCACTTCACTTTGCTTTATGCTTCCAACAATCTTGTACATGTTTCTGTTCAATCTTTTTCTTTTTTCTTTGAAACAAAGAATGAATGTAGAACTACAACTCCATGAAATTCGATTTTTCTTCCAAATATGAATTCCTCTACCATCTTGCTTCTAAATGTCCTAGGATGCAAACACATGATTAAACGAATTAAGTGCTTGCATAGGAACTGAACTACTGAAGTTCTTAAAATCAACTACATAGGCAGCTTAATGCATTGCATATGCTATAGGTTTCTACTGTATGTGACTCATGGGGGGTGCGAAGAGAGAAACAGAAGGATTTATATTTTGCGGACTGCATAGGTGATGGAGATATGCGATTAGTATTTGAATCTGTACTTCATCTTCTGTTAGTCATGTAGCAGCACCTGTATATATAAGCTACCAAGCTCAAAACATATTAGATTACTACAGTGACTAAGAATTATTTTGGCTCTTGGAGGTCAAGAAGTTTTGGAGGTAATTTTGTGGATCCAAACAGTTCAGATTATAATAGATAGTGTATTACGAATTACAATCACAATAACTCTTGGTTATCTGTTATTGCATCCCTGATTGCTTTAATCTACATGACATGATGCACGGACAAACGGATTTCAAACGACTGATTTTACATATTTCGTCTAATTTAATCATGTTGATTAATATTAAAGTTCAAATCATCCATGGATCAATTATGCATGGAGTTCCCACGAAGCTTATTGTGAAAATGGTTCTCATCCAAATGCCTCCCTATATACAATGTGACACAATTGTGTGGCTAAAAATTCTTTATTTTTCTGAAGCCATAATGGATAGGAAAATGAATGTGAAATGTCTTGATTTTTACACCCTTAGGCTATCTTCGGCATGTTGAACAAGATGCGCGGTTCGGGTTTTTCATAGTGGATTGGTATCATGGAGGGCCTCAAAATAAGGGGAGAGGTCGTGTCTTACATGGTCACCCAATATATACACATATAAGTATGGATGTAGCGCACATCATGTAATGCCCCATGCTTCAACAAAGCTGACTACTTCCAATATTGCAAAAAATGGCAAAAGAAACAGTTGCAATGCACACGCTAACGATTATATTTTCTTTTTTATATCCGTGCTTGAATCTCTGTTATGCATAAGACACATTTTTGTTACCATGATTTTTACTACCTTTGTCCCAAAGTTTTAAGTTGTTCGATAGTGGTCTCACAGATTACACTAGCTAAAATTCCATGTTATATCTTTTGATCCAGTGCCAGGTAACAAAGGTCATGCCTGAGAATTGGGATGTGAGATATCAGGAACGGCTTCACCTGAAAGGATTTTATTATTTTTATGTAAAAGAAAAAAATGATGAGATCTTCTTCTGAATTGTAGTTTTGCTATTATAATTGAAATTAGTAGGGGATTCTGATTACTTAGGATCAAATATAGGTTCAAAAGATTTTAACTTGACCTTTCTAAAGATACATATTAATTTCCAGTTTTAATCTTTTCAACCTAGAACAAATGAATATGCTACACTATGTTAACTGTTTATGAGGTGTAGTTTGATTATAATTGCATCCTTTTTAATATTTTAAGACTTACCCATCTTTAGTGATCTTTACTGAACTTTACTACTTTTGTATCTATGTAATTGTCTGGATAGAAAATTTACAGTTGACTTATATTTTCTTGCAGATGACAACAGAAATTGCAATAGAAGATGTCCGTAGGGAAGTTAAAATCTTGAAAGCCTTATCGGGGCACAAAAACCTTGTCAAATTTTATGAAGCATGTGAGGATTCGACAAACGTCTACATAATCATGGAGTATGCCTTAGTTCTTTTATTCTCTTCAGTTACTCGTCTATTGGTCATTTTTATGGCATGTAGTTACTTATGAGTGAGAATCATTCTCTTCATCATTTGGTAGTTCAGTCAATTTTTTGTTCGTAGATATATTTAAGGAAATTAGGGAAAACATAAATAGAAAGGTAAATGAGATGAGAAGAATAGAAGTAGAGGAAAAGATGAAGAACATGTTATACCTGATAACCCACGAGATAGAAAACATGAAAGCGAAAATACGAGACAAACAAATGCAACCAACAACATGCAAACACACAAGATCTTTATCAAGGTTCACCAAGTGCATGACCACTTTCCTGCGTAGAGGCCCTCCTGTGATTTTCACTAGAAATTGTGAGGAAATAGGGTTTACAAGCTCTCAAGATCTTAACTTCTAGGTGTATGGTTTTCTCTCCTTTTGAATCTTTTAAAAGACAACCAAATCTCTCTTGGAATACCCTAATTTCGTACTTCACACACACACACACACACACATATATATATGGAATGCTCCATTGCAAACACACTTTTAAATTGCAAACCACCTAAGCTGTTATTGGGAACAATGGCTTAGGTTATATTAACACTGAAGCCGTTGTTGGAAACAACGACTTTAGTGGTTTGCATACCCATGTGCACGAGATCCGTTTGCAATGGAGCAATTTCCCTATATATATAGGGTTACATAAGTTAGATCTCAATTGTAGATCTAAAATATCGAATCAACGTCGCCAACTGCCCCAAGGCAGGTCGACTGCATTTAAGCTAAGACCAGCCAAGAGCATCGGACCCCCTTGACCTGAAAAAGTGATACCTCGCCTTGATGTGTCAAGGCCTAGCACAGAACGCTGAGTTCTTTGTCAAGAATACTGCACTTTGACTGTCGCACCATATATCACCAATAGGTTGCTTTCTATGCAATTGACCCATTAGTTCGAAATCCACAACATGTCCTTCGAAGACTCTGTAAATGCCATATATGCTGACTCTGTTGTTGACAAGGTGACTACCTTATGTAATTGAGAAACTTAACTTACACATGTTCCATTAACTGTGAAGACATACCCTGAAGTATTTCTACAACCATCACGATCACCGCAATAGTCCGCATTGACATCACCTTGTATCGCAATGAATCATCCCCAAAACATAGAGAATGATCTAAAGTACTTGCAAAAATATTTCAAATTTCACTTCACTGCATTCCAATTTTCTTTACCTAAATTTTTCATATAACGGCTAATAATTCCCACTGCATGTGTGATATCTGGCTGCGTAGACACCACTGCAAATAAGATTACCAACAACTGCGGCATAAGGACCTCCAGCCATTTCTTCCAATTTTTGCTTATGATATAGGACACAAGTCTATAGACAACTTGAAGTGTGCATCCAAAGAACTAGTAACTGGCTGCACACCATCTATATTGAATCGCTTTAACATTTTCTTCACATAGTTAATTTGTGACAAACAAAACTTCTTACTCTTCCTGTTCTAGTCATTTTCATGCCAAGAATTTGTTTTGCCTCACCCAAATCCTTCATAGAAAACTGAGAAGCGAGCATCTTTTTCACATCATTAATTTTCTTCATACATGAACCTGTTAACAGTATATCAATCACATACAAAGCTAAAATTATCGAATCATTGTTAGCGTACATGCGTACACAGACACAATGATCTGATTTGCATATCTCGAATCCCTTTCATCGCCTGAAATAATCAAACTTCAAATACCATTATCGTGGAGCCTGTTTGAGCCTATATAGGATTTTCTTCGGTGGACAAACCATGTCTTCCTTACCTTTGACTTTAAAACCTGGGGTTACTTCATGTACAACTCTTCTACATCATCATGGAGAGAAGTTGTTTTAACCTCCAACGGCTCTAGGTGTAGATTTTCAACTGCACAGTCGACAAACCCTATTTTTCCTACTTAAAGCCGTGTTCACCACCGGAGCGAAGATCCTACTTTAGGCAAGACTTGTCTTTATGAGAAAATCCTTTGACAACAATTCTCACTTTGTACCTTTTGCTTCCATATGCTCATCTTCAATTCTGAAAATTCACTTGTTTCTTAGAGCAAGCTTTCCTACAGGTAAGTTGGTCAACTCCCAAGTTTTGTTCTCTATCAAGGAGTTTATCTTGTCCTTTATAGTGGACTTCCTTGAATTTGAGGCCCATCTTTCAAAGCCTCATCATGAGTCTCTAGTTGACCTATATATGTGTACAGATTATGCTCGTGAACTGTGTTGACTGATAGATCAAATATATTTGTCAGCCTTGACTCTCATGTCAACCTCCTGGAAGCAGGTTTTAGTTCACCAACATGTTCAGGTTCCCCGACTGGTTTTGGCACTACCTTTTCATCTTGGATAACCTGTTCATCTTTGATATTCTGCTCAATCACAATTAGAGGTGGGAAACATGTTGGGTATCCGTGGGTAGTACTCTATCAGGCCGGGTACGGGTCGTTAAAATATATATATTTTTGAAAGTTGACCTGTACCTGACCTTGCCCATATTTTTATTTAGTTATATTTTAACCTATAAATGTATATACCCAAACCCAAAACTAAATACCCATAACCCATTGTCCAACACCCAATCCACCATTTACCAAAATAAAATAAAATAAGAGAGAGAGAGAGAGAGAGAGAGAGAGATATCGCCCAATCCACCAAAGCTAAAACTAGAAGCTAAAACATGCAAGATTCTCCTTGTCATGCACACCCTCCTATCACTGACATCATTCGCTCCTTCTCCAACTACATTGCTGATGTTAAGCCCTCTCACATTGCCTGATGTTGTGTTGAAGACATCACCGCCATCCTTCACTGCAACCACCTCGTCCATTATGGCCACTCCGGTCTCATCCTCATCACCTCCTCAAAGATCCCATCTTTACACCTCATGGATTCTGATATGTTAATCTGAGCCGTCAGATCCAATTCCAATTGTATGTTTTCTGGTTTTTTGCCAAAAAAAAGGAAGACAAATAAGTTCAAAATGGGGGGTACCCGTGGGTATACCATGACTATGGGTACGGGTTCATGAAATATCAACCTATTGAGAGCAGAACTTTTGATACATGATCTGTAAGACCTGTACTCGTGGCATTCGTACCCACGGGTACTTGACCCATACCCATTGCTAGGTCTAATTACAATAGGCTCATCATGAGCCTCTTGTAGCTGTCGTTGCATTGTAGGGACCCAATCATTAGAACCCAATTGGAATTCAAACTATGGATTTGTTGTTTTGCCTTAATCAGTATACCTACCACATTTCTGTTGTGAAATGACCTTGTCATGAAGAAAGTCCCAAAATTTGTAACCATACTGATTGCTGTTGTAGTCAATGAAGACACGTTCTGGATTTTGCATCATGTTTCTTTCCTTCTTCCCTGTCAAATAGTGAATATGCAATACAACAAAAAACTTTCAAATCAAATAACTAATAGGTTTAGATGACTACAGATCTTCCATTATGCCCCCATAAGGATACTAGCTGTGCAATGGTTGATCAAGTACATGGCTGTATCCACTATCCACTGTAGCTACCTAAAGATGGACATGTAGCCCCCCATGTAGCCTCACACATCTCACTCTGTCGAGTACCATGCAGTTCATTATCTCTGTTACCCATTTTCCTGTGGAGTTCTAGGAACTACTTTTATTCCTTGGATACATGCGTGTGCTAGAAAAGCACCCAACTCTTTACTTGTGTATTCACCACTATTATCTAGCTTGATTGCTTTCACTTTGCTCTTTTTAATAGCCATCCAAGATTTGAATGTTTGTAACATTTCGCTTCAGACTTAAACTTAGACCTTTCTAGTAACATCATCAAAATGAATATGGCGAAGTATCTCCCTTACCACCATAAGAGATTAAGCCAGACCCACACATCTGTATGTACCAACTCAAGCTTCTCGCTTTTCTTCTCACACCTACTCAATTGAAAACTCAATGCCTTCTGTTTTCTGTTACACAATCCTCACAAAAGTCTATCTCAGCCTTTAGCGCTGGCAGAAGATCTCTGGAACAAAGCTGCTTGACACCTTTTTCACTAAGATGCCCTAATCCGATATGCCACACGACTGTAGAAAAATTATTTGCTGATGTTGTACCAATTATATCACTTGAATCACCTCCTCGGAGTAAGTACAGTGCGCCAGCACACTTTTCTTTAACATGTAGTAATCTTCCCTTTCCATGTTCAAATGATGTTGTAAGTCCCTATGTATCCACTTTACTGGCAGAGATTAAAATTTTCCTTACATCTTGAATATCCCTCGCCTCACGCAAGACAAGTTCCCCACCACTATGAGCTTTCTTTATAATAATACGTTTTCAAACAACTGGGCATCTTTGTCCAATCCCTACTATGACTGAACCAAAATTACCTCTCATATAGTACTCAATCAAACACAATGGGTGTACAATAAAAAGAAGCACCTGAATCTACAAGCCAATCATCTTGTATTAAATCAACTCGAGTAGATCAATATACATCGCCTCTTCTTGTACACTTCACATTGGTTGGTCTCTCCTGTGTTCCTTCTTATGACAATGCCAACAATCGCCTTTGCGACCCTTGGTTTAAATTTTGCTATGTAATTTCTACTTTTTGACCTCCTATATTGTTGCTTCTCCTACATTTCTAAACTAGTAGTGGGAAGCTGCTAGAAGATATTTCCATTTCTCTTCTCGCATCCTCGTTCATGTTGTTGTTCACAACATCCTTCAGAGGAGTCGCATCTGTCATAGTACCTCTAATAGTTTGTTTCACCGGGGAGAATAAATAGGAATAACAATGCATGTGTTATCTCTATAGACTTTAATCCTGCAGATTCGAATTGATTGTATACTACAAAAATTGTTTACATGCTCATCTACTGAACCCCTCTGCCAATTTCATATTAACTAATTTCTTCAAATGAAGAATCTGGTTCGATTCAGACGGTTTCTCATACATATCAGTGTGAATCTTCATTTCCCCCAGTGTGATCTTTGCCTTCTCAACATGGAAGAGCGTTTTTTTACTCAACGCTGACATAATTGCCCGAAGCGCTTTCTGTTCCACATGATTCCATTCCGCAAGGATCTTCACATTCTTGTCTACACCTTTGGGTTATCGTCAAACAACAGACCGTGTAGGTCTTTCTAGCGGAGGTACATCACCATTTGAATCTTCAATATCGAGAAATCAGTGCCATCGAATTTTTGGCTTTCCCCTTTTCACTCATCCTAAATAACCTGATGCTTTGATACCAATCTGTTATATCTGATAACTTGCGAGATTGAAAACAAGAAAGTGAAAAAATATGAGAAACAAGCGCAACCAACAACACACAAACACAAGGTTTTTCTCGAGGTTCACCCAGTAAATGACTACTTTCTGGTGCAGGGGCACTGCTGCCATTCCATTAAAAATTATGAATAAACAACAAGCTTTACAATCTCTTAGGATCTCACTTTCATGGTGTAGGGTTTCCTCTCCTTTTGAATATGTCAAAAGTTGACAACCAAATCTTTCTTGGAATAGCCTAATTTCGTATTCAATACATATATATAGGGTTACATATCTCGGCCATATATTTAAAACATTGACTGAGCACCGTAGCGGTTGACTGGCCCAAGGCATGTTGACCGCATTTAAGTCGAGGCCAATGAGAGCATCAATCCACTTGCGGTCGGATGCAATAAAATACAGTCGATTGTAATGCAGCCGAAAGCAGCAGTGGTCCTTGTGGTCGACTACCCAATATGGCAGTCGTTTGACATATTGTTGTTGCTGCCTTGTCGCTGCTGCCTTGTTGCTTCTTCCACTTGCTGCTGGCATGTGTTGCTGCTATCTTGTTCTTCTTCTTCTTCTTTGACGAATCTAATGTGTATCAGATCTACATAGTCCCAATGGGGTAGCAGCTTCAATCGTCGGAGAAATGGCCGGAGGTGGGAGATATACTTGCTATGCTGTTGTCATTGGTTATTGTTGGTGAAGGGGATAAAGTTTATAGGATTTGAGAGATAATAGACAGAAAGAAAGATGAGAGGCAAAGAAGAGGAGAATGGTGTGAATAACATTTCAGTTAATTGGCCTTAGCCAGACGGATATGTGAAGGTTTATTAACAACAACAAAGCCTTTTTCCCAACTAGTTGGGGTCGGCTACATGAATCCTAGTTTTTCATTCTGCCCGGTTTAGCTCAATATCTTTTGGTAGGTCACAAGCTATCATATCTTTTCTTACCGTTTCCACCCAAGTTAATTTAGGTCTTCATCTACCCCTAACTCTATCCTCAATACTTATCAAATCACTCTTTCTAACAGGGGCACTACTAGGTCTACGTGTGACATATCCAAATTCCAAACCACCTCAGACGATTCTCTCTTAACTTATCTTGGATTGGAGCTACCTTTAGCATGTCTCGTATATACTCATTTATAATTCTATCCTTCCTTGTTTTACCACGCATCCATCTTAGCATCCTCATCTCCGTTACACTCATTTTTTGGATATGTTATTTCTTTGTTTCCCAATACTCTGCTCCATACATCATTGTTGGTCTAACATCCATCCTATAAAATTTTTCTTTCAACTTCAAAGGTATACGTTTGTCACACAAAACACCACTGACACTTCTCCACTTAAGCCACTCTGCTTGGATTCTATGTATAACATCTTCATAAATCTCCCCATCTCTTTGTATAATCGAGCCTAAATATCGGAAATGGTCTCTCTTAGGTATCTCTTGACCATCAAGCCTCACTACTTTCTCAGTTGTGTATTGAATATCACTAAAATTACACTCCATATACTATGTTTTAGTTCTGCTTATTCTAAAGCCTCTAGCTTCCAAAGTTTCTCTCCACAATTCTAATTTAGCACTGACTCCTGCTCTAGTCTCGTCTACTAAGACGATGTCATCGGCAAAATGCATCTAACAAGGCACCTCATCTTGTATTCCTCGCGTCAATTCATCCATAACCAAAGTAAAGAGGCAGGGGC
This sequence comes from Hemerocallis citrina, assembly GCA_017893485.1. Taxonomy (NCBI): domain Eukaryota; kingdom Viridiplantae; phylum Streptophyta; class Magnoliopsida; order Asparagales; family Asphodelaceae; genus Hemerocallis; species Hemerocallis citrina. The sequence goes on along the minus strand of CM030366.1, from coordinate 180,654,935 downwards.
TTAAAGCCGAACCTTGGTGTAAACCTACTATAATAGGAAAATCACTGGTCTCTCCTGTGGTTGTTCTAATTGTGGTCGTTGCGAGCCCCTTCATACATACCCTTAATTACCTCAATATACCGAATAGTTATTCTTTTATTATTTAACACTCACCATACTATTTCTCTAGAGACTTTATCATATGCTTTTTCTAAATCTATAAAAATCATATGTAGATTTTTCTTATTCTCCCTATATTTTTCCATAAGTTTCCTCAGTACATAAATTGGTTCCATTATTGACCTCCCAGGCATAAATCTAAACTGATTCTCAGGCACTGTAGTTTTTAGTCTCAGTCTATGTTCGACCACTCTCTCCCAAATTTTCATCGTATGCTTAGTAATTTAATCTCTCGGTAGTCGGAGCAACTTTTTATATCTCCTTTATTTTTATATATAGGTACTAAAATACTCTTTCTCCATTCATCGGGCATTTTCTTAGTCCTTAAAATTTTATTAGCCAATCCACTCCTACGTCCCCAAGACACTTCCAAATTTCAATGGGTATATCATCCGGTCCTAAATCTTTTCCTATTTTCATCCTTCCTAGAGCATTTTGTACCTCCGAGGTCCTAATTCTACAAAAAAACATATGCTCTCGATGTAACGCCCCGAATCCTTATACTGGTGATTCGTGACGTAATCCAGAATCTTTCCTTCAAACAGTCACAATATAGGAAAAAGCAGGAAAATTTAAATGAATTTTTATTCCATGATGTACGAGTTCAAGTGTTACCATAACTTGGTTCAGAAAATTACAACCCATGTTTTACAAAAAAAAAATATATATATAATCAGAAGTGGATAAGGAACACTTGGACCTGTCACTTGGATGTACCATCAGGCTTGAGCCTTCCTGGACTCCACGGGTCGGCATCTAGTACCTAAAAGAGTAGGCACGTCAGTAATCCTACTGA